>JAQNBH010000001.1:9772707-10377216 GCA_028752905.1 Cladorhizidae sp. MBARI D1340-BT2
CCATGAGATGCAGAACAGTTAGCAGGTATGACATTGCTATTGTTCACGTCTAAGGTCAGCTATAACCTCCTTCAAGGGTTTAGTAACAGTAGCATAGAACAACTACACCAACCAAGAAGCACGTATTTCCATGGTGGGTCAGCTAGAGCCTCATTTGGAGTAACAATTTCCCACTAGCAAGAAGTCCACAGACTAAACAGCCAATCTGAACAGGCATTCCTTCTGCTTATAATATGGCACATACATGTACATTCGTTCAAATATAAATTACTAAACTAGCTTTATACTGAAAATGGGAAACAGAGCGGTCAAGGACATGCATTAGAATATTTGGAGTTCTCTGTTCTTAAGTATTTTTAAATAAATATTCGCAGTTATGCAAGCATCAAAACAGAGATAGATAGAAACTGAAATCTTCAAAAATAAATTTGTTTTCTGAATTTCTATGAATTTCTATGGTGTAATTCTTCTTTTTTCAAATGATTTACTAACTTACCAAAGGCATGGTATGAGTCTTTTGTGAGCTACTATTAGCCCAAAGCACCACTTTGGCAAACAAAAAGCTGTCAAGTGAGTCTTAGCTAAGAAATAAGCTTGGTTTGGGGGGTTTGCTATCCGACCATTATGAAATAGGGGTCAAATCAATAGGGAGTGTTACTGCACATCCTAAGAATCCACTAACTCAGATACTTAACTATATTACATAGCAAAGATTTACAAACCTAATGTTTCCGAAACCCAAGTACTGGCAGAAGACTCTCCAAACTCATTTGTTGCAATAATTCTGACACGGTAGGTTTGATTTGATGGTGAAGGAGTAAGGAAAGTCGTGCAGAGACTTCCATTCCCACATAACTCCTTCATTTGGTCCTCCACCTCTCCTGCACTATTCTCGAGTGTAACTGTATAGCTGACTTGTGCACACTCAGAAGCCTGTGATTACAACAAACAGTAACAGTTTTATAATAATCGTAATAAATGAGAGGCGCTTATTGGCAAGGAGATATTGTAGAGTAGATACTTGTTAACATTTAAGAGCAGTTTCCTTCCATATATTTTGGCCAACATGCGTGATTTTGGCCAGTGGGAAAAATGTATTCATCTCCTATCATCTCACTATTAGCACTTCTTGGGGTGAAGTTTTCAGTGAAGGAATGTGTGGTGTGGATGCCAAATGATGAGCCAGTGCATTACAGCTGTGATGCGGCTTTGATTTATAGAGTTGGCATGGAAGTGTATTGCAACTTCCTTATGTAGAATGAGGCTGCTTGGGAGCAAGGGCTGCCATAATTCAGAAGTTAACAGTTACAGTGTCATCGCCACAATTTTAAACTTTGCAAACCCATTATTATTTTATACATGTTGTTCTTAACCCTACTCATATTGATTTACATAAAGATCTTAAAATTATCAAAAATGCTTCACAGGTTAAATTTTTGGGTTCAAGTTGGGCTTTTACCACTAAATTCTTTATTTTCCTAGTTTTGGAATTTGGATAAACAATGTTCCAAATTTATTTCTCCATAACATTGAATAATACGTGCTATGAAATACAGTTGATAATATAGTCTTATGTATTTGCTGTCTTTCGGTAATCAAACGCCTCTGTTAACAGAACGTACAAGAAGCCCAGTAGGCTCTGGCAAATTATTCCGGGAATAATTTGAGAATAATAGGTGTCCTTTAGTTTTGGGAGAACAATTCCCAGGAATAATCATTGTGACACCTCAAAATACAATCTGGAGTGGGTATCAAAGGGCACTATAAATGCTAAGTGCCGTAAGAGTACAGTTCTAACCTCTAGTACACTGTGTTATCACTCATCAGTCATCAGCTGCATTAGCAAGTACAGTGCTACAGCCTACAAGTCTATAGGGACTAGACTTTTTTGGTACATTTGTCTAAAGATGGTATTCCATCACTGACAGGCATTTAAAATTTCTGAAACATACCCAGCTAATAAACTACATCTATTCAAGCTCAACCCATGACCACACCCCTAAACATGCCCACAATACTCATCGATAAAGGTATAAGAGGACCTTTGAAAAGCTTCACACAGGAAGAAAACCCTTATGATAACAAAATGTTTTGCATGATATAAGTAAAATAGATATGCTTGAACACCTGCAGAACAAGTTACTCCCATTAGTTTGCAGCAGCAGAGAGGGTATTTTCACTTGTCCAAAGTTCATTCGGAAAACAGCAAGAACAGTCATTAGAAGACTACATTCAACATCTGTAATGATGCAGTACAACTATAGAAATGATCATTAGTGTTTATAAATAATCATTACAACAAACTTGAGAATAATTTAGGAATAATGGGCTACCTTTAAAAGAATAATAGGCTAAGAATAAAAGATTAGAATAATAGGTGACCTTTTGGGAATAATTTGCCAGAGTCTAAAGCCCAGCCCCTACTGCTATTTTTCTCTCGCCCTTTTACCTCCATGTTTAATTTTTTTATTGGGTTTGGTAGCAGTCCCTATATTGGTTTGGCACCAATTTCAAAATGGATGATTGAATTAGCTGCTTAAATAGTGGTTCCAGCCAAAAATAACTGTACCAACTCTGTCTTGAGCACTGCTAAGGCAGTAAACCAGCAGTGCAAATACACATAAAAAACAACAACTTGACATTCATCTTCAAGATCGAGGGCTCTTTTTTGTTTCACCCTCCATACATTACTCATGTACAATACTCTCCATTCACAAGAATTTTTTTCCTAGAAGACTCCAAATGAATGTCAAGACTACTCTGCTCAATTGCAGTATGGTGTGAATGCTGATGATGCAATCAGGGATTGCACCCATTAGATGAAAGATTGTCTCCACAAATACAACTTTAACCAATGACATGCACCCAATCCTGTTGTTTGGTTTGTGGAGTTCACACTTGGGAGTGTATCACTAATCCTCCAAGCAATTTGGTTGGTGCAGTTCTCCTACAAAACTGTTGCAAATTCATTGAAAGAAATGATAGCTGAATTTACAAGGGTACATTCAACAATAGCAACAAGACATGGCATGTTGTGATAAGTGTGGTGTAAAAAAACAAAATAAACATAGAGTGTAGACTCTATGTAAAATATATTAAAAAAATAAGCAAAACTAAATAACCAAAAACTAAAAACTAAATAACCAAAAATAAACTTTGTTGGATTAAGAGTGTATTAAGAGTGTATTAATGTTGATCACAACAATTCAGACGAACCTTTACCATTTAAAATCAATGTTTTAATTGGTAATAGTTGATCTAAGTGTTTGTGGTTAGACCGTCTCATTTCCTTCCCTTGAAAACACAAAGCATGCTTTTATAAAAGAATCTGTGCTCTGCTATAACTGCTATAATCTGCTCAGATCTTATCACATATGTGATACGATCTGAGAAAAGGGCCCACTTCGCCCAAAAACTGATTTTGCACTGGGACCTGAAATACCTACCAAGGTTATGAATCATGATATTTTCATAAATTACCTTGAGTCATTGCTCTATCTTTCTGCAAACTTTCTAGGCCAAGAAGCACTTCCTTCCATTCAAGCGAGCAGTGAGAAAAAGCTTAAAAAATAGAGAAGCCATACCAAGTTATGGAAATATGGGCATGTGGAATTTCCCTATGATTTCCATAGCAACCTGCATGGTAATAGAAAAGTGACAACATGAATGTGTGATGCAGAGTTTTGCCAATGCACGTTTTCTGGTTTGAGGGTGTTGTAAGCAAAACTGTGTATAACTTTGGGATGGCACTAGATCAAGGCCAGTACCATTCCAATTAACTATCCTTGCACTTTAACCTTATATATACCAATTTTTGTGTTTTTAGCGAAGTGGGCCCTATTCTCAGATCATATCACATATTATCTTTATAGTTCTACTATTTTTGTACAAAGTTCCAGGCTAAGATCTCTCACCTTGTTTATAAACGATCAAAATTTTATATAGTACAGTATGTAGTAAAATGATGAGTTCTGAAAAGTACTTTGTAATATGAATGGACTTAAAAAGTATTTATTAGGTAGATGCACCCCATAAACACTGGCATGCTTGGCTCTATAACCCCCAAAAAGAAGTAGCTATAAGAATGGTGCATGAGGTCCACTATTCGGTCATTCTGTGGTTAGTATATACCATGATTCAGAGGGTAATTAATGTCAAACCTCCACCACAGAGCCTCGGTCACTTCCATCAGATGGGGTGGTGAGGTGTGTGAGGAAATGGCAAACTTAGCAGGTATGATTGATAGTTTGAAGTTCATTTGGTTATATTTTTTGGATTTGAAATTTGAACCATATGAGAACTTGGTGGACTTGGACCAGGTTGATGTGGTCAAGGTGTGTTTGGAAGATCTCTTCCAACAAAAGATAAGATGAACTCAGTGGCATGAGTTGCTGGCTCATCACATCACTGCCTTCTTCTTCCCCCAAATACCCACCAGTTAGGGTTATTATCTTGATTAATTTATATGGAGTAATTAACAACTCAAGGAAATGATTCTATCTTCACAACTTGACAGATCAGCTAGCTGAATGGGGATGGATTGGATCAGATATCAATGCATTGTCTGTTGCCCAGGAAGGTAACCGATGCTTCTTTATCTCATGTGTTTCACACTTCAAGTAAACTAGTAGAGGTGTAGTATTTTAGTTTGCTTGCACATTTAACCAGGATGGATTCAGCTCAATCATAGAAATAGTTGTATATTTGAAATCTTGTCGCTGCTCAGAGGTTTCCTGCTGGAACATGGTATGCTGACTTTGTTTCATCCTCTCTAGACATTGTTGCAACTAATCAAGGCTTTCTTGCTGCCTCCTGTCATATTACATTGCACGTGACAAAACATCCAGGCTTATCCAGCCAGTCAGCAAGGCTGAGGAGTGCTGCTATCTATACTATTCTTGCTCCAGCACACCCTTGAAGAAGTCTGAGTGCTCGTACATTTTGCTTGTGTCTTGTGGCATGATCACAACTCCATGAAGGAAACTCTTTCAGTAAGATGGTCTGGTTTGTTTGGAACAGGACATTTCTGTATGATATATTGCCAGAGAGGACACATTGATGACATCCTCAGTTTGGTTTGGATGAGCTTCCTCCATTGTTAGCACATAGAATGCACAATATGTGACAGGCTCTGCGAAAAGGGCCCACTTCGCGCAGATATTGAAATTGAGATACAACCTAAAACAGTACCTAGGCCAAAATTTTATAAAATCCAATTTTATTAGCTTATAAGTATCTATTATCTTTTAGCTAACTTTCTGTGAAGTTTGATGACCTAAAAGCGTCTGCTTCTTGCCGAGCGTAGCCTTAGAAAACTCTGACTCAATTCTTCTCTACACGTAACCGAGATTGAAGTTTAACTGCCGGCTGAAGAATACTACGTGCACACGGAAGTATGGGAGTTACCCGCGCGCCTTTATAACACGTTACCACAGTAACAACAACGGCTGCAGAATGACTTTTCAAACTAGTGCTAGAGAAGCTGCTAGAGCTGTGAATGGTTTGCTTCACTTTTGTGAGAAAGACCAACAACCCTTGCTGGATGTCTTACAAGACTACTTCGACACTCCTTTTGAAGGAGAAATGGACAGTGATGATGTGACTGGAGCAGCAAATCATGGTAAGTTTAGTGAAGACATAGGTGTGTGTCCATAGCCAAAAAATATATATCCTACTACTGAATAGCTGAATAGCAAAATATCCACTGTATTGACAAAAATTTGTATTTAGGAGTAATGTGTTGAAATTATAGTACATCTGTGTGCATACTATTTACAGAGACAGAACTTTTGTGCAATAGCAGATTGGTAGAGGTTGGCGAGATGGGTGTGGAGGAGATCAGTGAGGATGAAGAAATTGAGGAGGAAGATGTGGACCGTGATAAGCAAGTGAGTGAAGCCTTGGAGAATCTTCACATGATTGATGGCATCGAACCAACTCTTTCCGACATCGAGTAAAATAAGCAAGTTGGAGATTTCTTGGATGCTGGATGTGGTTGTCGTCTTCGTGATGGGGGAAGTTTCTCTCTCCCATTTTCCTTGCAACATGTCTTTGATTTCACTCACACTGCAATTCCCAGACACACAATGAGTTGGACATCTTGCTTGGGCAGCTCATGGCTACCTCAAATTCGATGAAGATGGTTCGGCATTCACTGTTGAGTAGACAGAAAAAGTACACAAAATATTACCATCAGGGGCAACCAGTTTGTCCTTCCATGTTTCGTTACCTTCACACTATTGGCGAGAAAAGAATGAAGAACTTGGTGACACACTTCAAGGACAATGGGCTTGCACCACGTGTCCATGGAAACACCAGGCGTCTTCCTCACAATGCCCTTGCATTTGCTTCGGTAGAGTTTATTGTCAGATTCTTACTAAACTATGCTGATCAGAATGGCCTGCTCCTTCCTGGTCGCATACCAGGTTATAGCAGATCTGACATAAAGCTGCTACCTTCTAGCGTGTCCAAGAGAGGGATCCGGAGGGTGTATTGTGAAGCTGCTGACTCCACACCCTGTGCATGTCCTGCTGCATACTCCACCTTCAATAAGCTCTGGCAGTCACTGCTTCCATCCATTATTATTATGAAACCTATGTCTGACTTGTGCTGGCAATGCCAACAGAACAGTCAGTACAGCTATCCTCGGAGCTGCTAACTGTCCTGATGTGGAGAAATGTGCTACTATAAAAGCAGCAGAAGAGTACCTTCACAAATTGTGCAGCTGGAAAGGTCGTTCTACAAAACCACCTGTGACGAGTGCTGGCGAGAAGTCCAGGAGTACTTCACCTGAAGATGAGAAGGATAGTACCTTTCCTTTGCCAGCTGTCCCCCGGCCTTCCTGCACTCGCTCCTCACCAACTGGTAATCAGAATAAAGAGGATTATCTTCCCTCTGCCAAGAAACGCACTTGTATGATCTGCAGAAAGGAGGGACATAACAGTAGATAAGCAACAATAAGTCTTTAACCAATGTTGTTGTAACACTGTATAATAATTATTATTCTTGTCCTACTTTGTATCTAATAATAGTTCGTCCTAACAA
Source organism: Cladorhizidae sp. MBARI D1340-BT2 (assembly GCA_028752905.1). Taxonomy (NCBI): domain Eukaryota; kingdom Metazoa; phylum Porifera; class Demospongiae; order Poecilosclerida; family Cladorhizidae; species Cladorhizidae sp. MBARI D1340-BT2. The sequence goes on from JAQNBH010000001.1 coordinate 9,779,752, forward strand.
CAACAAAAGAGAGAAAACTGGGTTAGGACAAGTAGCCGCCTTACTGCTGACTTGAAACTAAGTTTAATAAACACTAACTGTAGGCTAGAAACAAGTTAACTATGGGCTAGAAACTAAACACTAACTATGGGCTAAATAAATAAAGGCTAACTGTGGGCTAAATAAATAAAGGCTAACTGTGGGCTAGAAAACAAGATAAACAAAGGCTACCTGTAAACAAAGGCTAACTGTGGGCTAGAAATAAGTTAAACAAAGGCTAACTGTGGGCTACAAAACAAGTTAAATAAAGGCCAACTGTGGGCTTGAAAACAAGTTAAACAAAGGCTAACTGTGGGCTAGAAAACGAGTTAAATAAAGGCTAACTGTGGGCTAGAAAACAAGTTAAATAAAGGCTAACTGTGAGCTAGAAAACTAGTTAATAAAGGCTAACTGTGGGATAGAAAACAAGTTAAATAAAGGCTAACTGTGGACTAGAAAACAAGTTAAACAAAGGCTAACTGTGGGTTAGAAAAGAAGTTGAATAAAGGCTAACTGTGGGCCAGAAAACAAGTTAAATAAAGGCTAACTGTGGGCTAGAAAACAAGTTAAATAAAGGCTAACTATGGGCTAGAAAACAGGTTAAATAAAGCTAACTGTCCGCTAGAAAACGAGTTAAACAAAGGCTAACTGTGGTATAGAAAGCAAGTTAAACAAAGGAAAACTGTGGGCTTCTTAGAAAACAAGTTAAACAAAGGCCAACTGTGAGCTAGAGAACAAGTTAAACAAAAAAGTTACAGTTGGTCAGCTAGTAATATCTCTCACCTGCTTTTCCTCCCAAGAATAGCTGCTTGATTCATGGAGGCACGAAGTTTTTGGGGGGTCTAGTGGTGTTCTAAGTCCTGGGCTGCGCCGTGAAAGCGAAGAAAGCTCCTCCAAAAAGTGTGTGACTTTTCTCCACGAACTATGAAGGGCGTATCTTGTAGAATCACGTGCTACCTCAAAACGCGTAACGCGGAAGATTACGGAAATACAAATTTTCCCGGTAAGTAAAACATTGAAAGACCGTTTTCATGGAATAATGGCCTTGTACTTAGCTGTGTTAGATCGGTCGTAGCTCAGCAAGCCAACTAGCTATGATGACGCTTCTTAGACCATTTTGAAGGTAATAGGGTGTGCTATATCTTAGTGTGTAATGATTAAGTAAGGCTAGCGCATCTATACTGGTAAAGACTACAATGATGAAGGCTAGAGCATCTATAATGATGAGGGCTAGAGCATCTATGATGATGGAGAATAGATAATCTGTGATAATGAACCGTCTAGAATCTGTTATGATCAAGGGTAGAGATGATAAAGTCTAGAGAATCTCTACTGATGAAGGCAGGAGCATCTATGCCAGAGCTTCAGGAAGAAGGTTAAACTGATGAAGGCAATAACATCTACAATGATGATGGCTAGAACCGTCGATATTAATGATGGCTAGAGCATCTATAATGATGAAGGCTAGAGCATCTATAATGATGAAGGATAGAGCATCTATAATGATGAAGGATAAAGCATCTAAAATGATGAAGGATAGAGCAATTATAATGATGTCTATCCATGATGATGATGGCTAGAGCGTCTATAATGATGAAGGCTAGATCATCTATAATGATGAAGTCTAGAGCATCTATGATGGTGAAGGCTAGAGAATCTGTAAAAATTAAGGCTAGATAATTTGTTATGATTAAAGCTAGAGAATCAGTAATGATGAAGTCTAGAGAACCTCTCTATTGATGAAATATTAGAGCATAATTATAATGAAGACTAAGCATGAAGACTAAGCATCTATAATGATGAAGGCTATAGTATCTATAATGGTGAAGGCTAGAGCATCTATGATGATGAAGGCTAGAAAATCCGTTACAATGATGGCTAAAGAATATGTTGTGAGAAGGCTAGAGAATTTGTAATCATGATGTCTAGATAATCTCTATTGATGAACTCTATATCATCTATGCTAGAGCTTCAGGAATAAAGAAGAAGGCTAGAGCATCTTAAGAGAATATATGATAGAGTATTTGAAGCTATCTCGGTGTCTTTGATTGGAACATCTAGTTGAAACATTGAGAGAAATATCCAAGTTAATCATTGACCCAAAAGTAAAAGTTTATGTTTGGTACAGGCTATATAGAAAAATAGTAGCTAGCTTTGTAGTTTTCAATCAATACTGGAGCATCTAAAATGATTAAAGCTATAGCACTTAATTAAGAAGGCTAGATCACTATAATAATAAAACATAGTACATCTATATAATGAAAAGCTAGAGCATCTATAATGCTAAAAGCTCTACAGCATCGATAATAATGAAGGCTAGAGAAATGAAGGCTAGAGAGTCTGTCATAATAAAGGCTGTAATGATGATGTCTAGAAAAACTCTATTGATGAAGGCTAGAGCATCTTTGCTAGAGCTTCAGTAATAATGAAGACGGCTAGAGCATCTATAATGTAGAAGACTAAAGAATATAAGATAGATCATTGGGAAATTTTAATGCTAGAGCATCTATAATGATTGGAACATGTAGCCGAAACACTGAGAGAACAATCCATGTTAATCATTGAGCTAAGTGAAAGTTTAGGTTTCGGTAGAGGCTACTTCAAAAACAGGTAGCTATCTTTGTAGCCTTCAATCAATAGATTTCCTTCTTTGGTGCTGGCCTAGACCATTGCAGCTGCTATTAATATAGCTGTGGTTTATAGCTATAGCTTTCACACAGCACTATTGAAAACCACAATAATTATTAGTTGTGTATTTAGCCTAGATGTGTGCCTTCTAAAACTTAAGTAGCAAATAATCAATATGTGGCTTCCTTCTTTGGACCAAACCTAGACCACTGCACCAGCTATACTGATTAGCAGCTGCAGGTTTATTAAACTTTAAGAGGCTTATCTTAAGGTGCTTCATCTTTGCTCACAGAAGTTGTAGATCTTGGACAATGCATAAAACCATCCATAGGAACAAGTGAATTGCATTACACAAGTTTTACTTTTGATATTTATTAAACAGCTTCACTGTGTGGGGGATATATCATGATTGCTCCTTACACTTGGAAGAATTCAAAATAAATAAAATAAAAAGAGGAAAGGAAACTAAGTTGTGAATCTTTAGCTTCTACTAAATATAATAATGTAGAGTATGTCATGAAGGTTCTTGCACTAAGCATTATCAGACCCTCCCTTCTCCCAACATGGAAGGTAAAGGCTCAGTATATGAGACTACATGTACAGCTGATCAAATACCAAAATCATATTGAATGAGATACCACCACTTGCCTGAACTCTCCACTGCACGTCCACATGACTCAAGAACAAAGTTTGGCTGTCATAAGTAGGTAGCACAGCAACATCTTTTGACACTTCCGGCACTGCAAACAATCATAAATGATAGTGCAAATTTTTGAGTAGTTAATAACTACTTGCAAGTCTATTATTAACCTTGTGATCATGACTGGTCACTGGTATTAATTGCCAAATTAGCTAGTCTCGTGATTATAAACTTCATTGAGGGAGGGGGGAGGGGGGGGGGGGCAAAACAACTTTGATATAATTCAGTCAATCTTTTTAATGTGATTTTTAGTGTTATGTGGCATGAGTGCTTCGGATATCATTTTTACTGCAGCATGACAAGATTGGAAGGGTTGACCCAATTTCTTTCTGCCTATATCACAGCTAAGTGCTTTTGACAGAGCAAATTAGAGCCCATGTTTACACAGCACTGTGGAAATATTAATGACAAAATGGGGGGAATGCAGGTTTTGAGTGATCTTCAGAAACAATTTCAAACCAGAAATACTTGCACAGAAAAAAAAAAGGTTATGGCAATTATATACAAACTTGTTTTTTTGGTTTTTGTTTGTCTGTTTTAATTTGTATGTTTTAAACCTAGAGTAGAGTATCCCCTAAGGCAGATTTCCACAAGTATCTCAGTACACTACTGAAATGACTAACACTAAAAGCAATTAACATACTCTAATACTAAAATATAGTAGAACTAAAAATATTACCTCTTGCTTTGATGTAAAATAGTTCACTATTCGAAGAACCTTTAAATGAACACTGAATCGTTGATTCTCTGATGTCAGTCAAGTTTCCTATCAACATAGCCGTGATGTTTATACTCCTATCAGGATCATCGCTTGAAGCATTAAGTACTACCATTTCAACACCAGGAGGGAGGGACGATCGGCATGGCCTAAATGATAGTGGATAAATGTCACCATTTACAAAGGAATAGGATCCAGCACAACTTCCATTTATCTTCCAGTCAATTGCATGAGGTATGTCTCTTCCAATACAAGTAAAGTTGACAGTTCCAGGACAGTACGAGCCATTAGTAGAAGATGAAGACAGGGACAGGTGTTGAGAATCTAAATAACAATTATAATAATATCATGTTACTGATGTTATTGATCAAAGTCCAAGGACATACTCAGATCCCCGGGATTCTTGGGACTATTACAGGAGGTCCCTAGTGAAGGAGAATTGGCTCTACAACATGCATCCTGAAATCAGGATCGGGTATAGCACCAAGGGAATTTTTTTAGGTCTGATGCCAGTGTTATAGTCTAAGGCAAGAGTTGTTGTCGGGCCAGGCCAAGGACTTAGGGCATTACATGTTACCTACTCGGTTTCTACTGAACACACAATTTTATTAATTTACATCATGTTTTGTTAGGAAGGACTTTAAAATATTAATATAATGGAATATTTAGTAAGCACCCATTGTATAGCAAGTAAACACCACTTGGATAATTACAATCTGGGTTAAAAGCCCATCGATGTAGTAAGCACTCAACACCTGGGCCACCTATGCATACTATGCTGTTTCAGAGATTGCAATTAGGTACGATGATCTACAAGGCTGAACAGTTGGATATTTCATGGACAGAGCTAAACATAGGCTAGCTTCTAAACCTTTAGAGAAACTTCATGGCATCCTCTTATTTATTTTTACCGATTAAACGCCGTAAGTGCCATATGGCGCGAGACCTTACATCCTTCGCCACACAAAAATATATAAAATGAGCCGTTACGAGCTAACAGCCCCGGTTGGGTTCTGCACATGCCTAGTAGACTAGAGAACGTCACAAAAATGATTATTTCCGGTTGATGCATCGTGCAACAAAAATCCTGCGGTTGAACACCATTTTTGTTGGTCGAGCTTTTTTTTTAAACTGCTCAAAGATGCTCTCCTGTGAGGACGTTATTTCTCAACTTTTAGCCGACGATTCTGGCGATTCTGGGTCAGATTCATTTGGGGAAGAAGGTGAAGACATCTATGCATACCGAGGAAACACTCTGGATCCAGTTGCTCTAAGAGAAGAGGCGCGCTTGGATGGACTTCTGGATTGTAAGTTTCTTCTAACCTTAGCGCTTCATAGCGCTTCATAGCCTTTGTTTACCATAGTCAACTGAGAATGTACTATTGCCAAATACTAGCTTATTCTGTTGGTATTCCAAATTCAGACAGGATAGTTATAGAAAAAAAGTTATAGCTAAGAGTGTAGGTTGGAGTTCTTGATGTTGATTTTCATTTGAATTTGAATTTTCAAATGTTGACCACAAACTTGATATATATATATCTTGTTTTTCCCACCCTCCCCACTACTTTTCCTACAGCATCAGATGATGAGAGTGGAGATGAGGCATCTATGACTCCTTTTGTTACATTGGAGGATGAGGAAGCCTTGCCTGAAGTCTCTACAGGGCGTGGGAACACGACTGGTGCTGGAGTTGTGCGAGGGAGAGGCGGGCGAGGGAGTACTGGCCAAGGGGGAAGCAGCTCAAGTGGTAGTGGAGTCGTAAGTGTTGCTAGTGGTCCTCCAAAAGGTACTGGTATATAGTAGGCGGGCCAGAGGTTATAGGCGTGTGCGAGCATCTGGCACTGGTTCTGTCCGAGCATCTGGCACTGGTTCTGCCCAAGCATCTGGCACTGGTTCTAGGCTAACTGAGGTCACAGGTAAGTGGGCAATAAAGGAGCCAACTCCTTTGAAATTGGACTATACAGCAACAGCTGGTTCAACTTCTTCATTGCTTGGTACATCAAGTACATTTTTAGATGCATTTTACCTTTTTTTTACTCTTGAAGTGTGGGAACTCCTAGTAGCAGAGATGAACAGTTACGTTTCTAGGATGGCTAGTCTCTCCAGGCCATGGGTAGATACTAATATAGAGGAAATGAAAGCTTTTGTAGGAATGTTGATAATAATGGGAGTTTCCACACTTCCATACTTAGAATTGTACTGGTCCACTAATCACTCGGATTTGTCTGGATCTTTGGTTCGTAAAGTAATGCCTAGGACTCGGTTTTTGGAGCTAATGCGTTATGTACATGTAAATTCTATTGATGGTTTGTTGGTTACAAATTTGATAGAAGCTTGTTTATTGAATTCATTTATTTTGTTTTCTTCTGTCTGAGCTCCAATATCAGTAAGGAAGGGTAATTATCTAGAAGCTAGGATTGTTCTAGCTAAATCTTTGATTGGTTCTTTCTCTTCTCGGCAGCGTGCAGGTCAACGTTGTAGTCAGGCAAATAGTCAGCTAGATCGCCTCAATTTAAAACTAGGTCATTTCCCACAGTGCTGTGCAAAGAAGCGCTGTGTAGTTTGCATTAGTAAAGGTTACAGGCATGAGGCAAGGTCCCAGTGTTGATTTTGTAAGGTTCCTTTGTGTGGTGGATCAACAGGCCGTGACTGTTTTCGTAATATCATACCTTGGTGGACTATCAGTAATATTTATGCACCCCCTGCTCCTTTCTGTGCTTCTCTTTTGTTCCCTGCTCCTTCGTCTACTTCTCTCTTGTTCCCTGCTCCTTCGTCTACTTCTCTCGTTCCTTGTCCCTTCGTCTACTTCTCTCGTCTCTCCAGTATTCAAGTGTATTCTTATACTGGTATCTCATGTTTGTGTAGAATAAAAACATAGTGAAATATCATGCCGGAGACCAAGCAAGCTATACCCAAGACTGAGCAAGTTCTACTCTACCCGTGACAGCAAGACCGGAGCTCTACCCAATGCACTCACTTACATAATTGTGTTTTATATTATGGTTTTATTCTAGTATGTGTTAGCATTTTCACTCTCTTATAATTTGTTTTTTGTATTATTATGTGTTAGCATTTTGATGGGGAAAACAACCCACTGGCTTTGCAGCTGGTAGAGGGTTTGTAAATAGATGCTCCATCTTGTGTTGGCATTATAATGTGTGTATAATAGTGTGAAAATATGAAAATATTCACCCCCAAGAAGATGACAAGGTTTTATAATGCTGGTTAGTTCTGCCCAGTTGGTAAGGAAGGCTCGATTTTTTTACAGGAAGTAGAGCTATCATGTGGCTGAATATGACCCAAGTTTCATGGGTGGAGTCCCTGCAGAACGGAAGATATAAAAATAATAAGTAAAATACCTCGTTAATTCATGAATAATTTTCCCGCGGGTACTAGGAATACGGCGTGCAATCGGTTAAGATCCAAAACAAACCTATTCAAAATGCGTGAACACAAACCACATGACAATGGAACTGTCTTGAGCTATTACACATTCAAGATTACACAGTGTCATGTCAGGAAGAAACAAAAAAGTCAGTGTCCTTCAACGTAGAAGTTGTGGAGAAGAAGGCACACAAAATGTGACATTGACTGCTAAGATATTTGGAGTCGACTGAAAAACAGTAAGAGGGTGGAACCAAAAATGTGATGTTATATCGATGCGCAGTGGGAAGAAGAATAGCAAACTGCATGATGGAGCAACAACTTTCAGCCAACAAGTTGACTGAGAGGTCTTCAATAACCTATAGCTCAGATGACAGGTTTGTTCGTAACTAGGCTCTTTCCAATACCTAGAGTAAAAGTGTTTTTAAGGCAGGGTTTTTCGTAACTAGGCTGTCTTCAAACCTAGAGTTAGAATACTCTGAAAGCAAGGTTGTTAGGCTTCCATAGCTTCTTTACCCCCACTGCTGGAAAAAGTGTGGAATGTGGCTTATAGCAGGCACACAAAAACATCTCAAAACATGCCAGAAAGCAATAAGCAACAAACTGTGACCACTGTTACTGAAGAAAATGATTTCACAGTGGCAACAGGGGATGGAACCAAAATCCTTGCTATTGTCCTCTTAACCCTTTGAACACGAGCGGCCGTTATTGCAGCCGTCAACTACTGCCGCTAGAAGTCCGAGTGGTCTACATATCGGCCGCCAATAATTAATTAATTTTTTTAATTTTTTTTTATTGTTTTTAATTTATAACTTACAAATAGAAAACATTTAAAATAATATTTTAATTTTTTGTGAAATTTGCTTCCATAAAGTCAGTGTATAGGCTACAAAAGGTTCAGGAACTCAGCGTTCAAAGGGTTAAAGGAGAAAAAGGGAAGATTTGGCCCACATGTTGCAGCATGACTTCATGTGCACGATAATCTTGAGGTTACTTATACCGAAAATGGATGTATGGCTCGGCTCATCCTACATTGCACAGCTAGTTACGTAGAGTTTTTGGGTAGTCATCATATGCCACAGATGACCGACTACTTGTCCTTGATCGCCATCACAAATGTGCCAACACAAAAGATGTTGCTGAGGAGTTGGAAACTGATCTTGTATTCGTACCAGGTAGGATAAACTGCCAATTATCGACATTGTTCAATTATTGGCACCTCGGTGCACCAATTATAGGATACTTATGTCATGAGAAGCAGTTTCTTGTTGCTGTTCATCATACAAGGTTTCTCGCTTCTTTTTGATTGATTGTTCGCCGAGTTTATTGCACTTGCTGATAAGTTTGCCTCTGCATTCATTTCTGGTTAGATTGCTGTCATAGTTGTGTTGACTTGAGCCATAATGATACAGTACTACCTGCCTGTTTCATGGAACTGGATGACTACTTACTTTATTCAGCTAATTCCATATCTTTTTATTTCAATTAAGATGCCACAGGATAGGAAGAAGGTCAGGAGAGAAGTCTGCTCCTCATTTGTTGACCACATCCAGGAGCAAGAAATGAGAAGTAATGGTCAGATAGTCATACAATTTGCTCCTGCAGCAGTTAAGGATGATTGACCTGTCCAGCATGCAGTCATTGAGCCTTACTCATGGCATGTAATCAAGAGCAACGACTAATTTAACTGCTACTGAGGAGACTGAACTTGGTGGTTTCACATGATGTCACTGTGTAAATGTTATTAGCAATTTATTATAGATTTGTTAGGGTCCTGCTAAAAATATAAGCATCAGACAGTGCCGATAATTGAGTATACAGATTTGTATGTGGTGCTGCTAATAGTTAAAGGGTGACAATAATTGGCATTTTAATCTATAGACTCTTAAGTTGCTAGCTGAACATGCTTACTTCCTGGAATTAACTTCTATATTAGAGGTTTGGATAAGCTCATTTCCACTGCAAGAAACAACTTCCTGGAGTACACCTGCAGTGAGTTATATATGTAGGACTGTTTTATCTGTCAATACTGGCAGCTTAGACTATTTCAATATTGTCATACAAATTTTGGCACCCAATTTTGTTCACTTTGTTTAGTGTATCACTGGCCCAGCCAATGGATGGCTGTGAACAAACCATTCAAGGACAAAATGAAGGAATTGTGGATGGAGAAACTCAAACACTTGCAGGACCAAGAAAGGCAATTTAAAGGCCCTTAAAGACAAGATGGCATTAATCGGGTGTACACTGCTTGAAAATTGATTTCTGTAGAATTGATAGCTGGCTCACATCAAAATTCTGATGAGTTGGCACCTGTTATAGTGTCTACCATAGGACAGCACACTTGGATTAGTGTAGTACTCCAAATAACGCACTTTAACTTTGTCCTCTGATTTGCAATACATGGCCTAGCGCAGCATACACACAAAAATATAACATGGCCTGAAAATGCATTGTTGTCTAGATGGTATTTATTGTTTGTAGCCTCCCTAATTATCTGATTCTTCCATACCCTATACTTTTTAGGCTTCTCTGTTTGACAGATCTCCAAGTCTATTGTCGCTTTTCCAGTCGATTTCCTCCGGAATGCTTTCCGTGATATATTGATCTCCTGATTCATATACATTGTTTGAAATCTCATAGTAGAGGAAGGATCATGGGGGCTGACTGCATACTCCATGGTGATATTTTTTATATGTAAATTAAGATATGATCAACAACAACAACAACAAATGGGTGATTATCACCTATTTATAGACTGTTGGGCTGCACTTAATTTTATTACACAACACATACTAGATAATGTAGCATTAATGTAAATTTGAGTCTAAGAAGCAAAGGTGAAGGAGAGAGAAAATGTCTTCAGTGGTTACCATCATTTACCACAGACACCAATATTTATAACTTCAAAATCCATGGGCTAAAACTTGAGGACACTCGATTGACAAACATTCCAACAGGCTGGCTACCAATAACTTAGTGGTGTGATGCAAAAGTGGTTGTAGTTAAGTATGTTATAGGCGAATCCCCTTACAAAGCAGAGATAAATACATCAACTTCAAGGACATTTAACGTTTAAAACAAGCATCATCTAAACACAGTTATGCTTGTTATAAAGGCAAATAGCAATCCAATGGGTGAAGTAGAAATGTTGGATGCCCATCTTATCTTCTTCTTCCTTATTTTGGTTATTATTACTATTGCTCTTGTTGTATATATATATATTTTATTTTTTTAACTGTACTCCAGATCACCAGACACCCTGCACCCCTGATCACCACCAATCAACTCTATAACAATATATAATCAGTATCACCTAACCGCCCACACCAAAGTTCTGCAATATTCGATAGACCACCATATAAATACTGGAGGGAGGGTCTCGTAATGTGGTTTATATATTATTATAGAGAGTGTACTAAACTATCTGATAGGTCACCATATAGAGAACTAGTGTGAGGGTATGGTGACTAATGACACCCCATCCACATTCCACCACCCTTCCCTCCACTCTTCTGAATGAAACACTGTAAATGTTGCGATTATAACTTACAGGAGAGCTCCAAGCATGCCAGCACCACAGATGCCAGCAGAACAAGGACAACCTACATGCACACAGCAAAAATAATTAAGTAATTTCCATTTATGCAGAAAAAGAAACCCTATAGGCACACACAAAAAATAACACTAAGTTTTAAGATTCATGATTAGCTACTTCACATGTCACACATCTTGATGTCTACAATTTGAACAGATCTCCAGCTACAGTAGTCCCTCTTTTGAGAGAACAACTTGAAATACACTCTAAAACAATCTCTAAAATAGGTCATCTGTCTCTACAGGTAGGTGGGGAGCAATGTTTAATCTGTAGAGTGCTCATGAATTATGCATATTGTTTAGGACTTGCCATTTCTAAATCACCAACTGCTTGCTTTTCCAAAGTCAGCCATGTTATTGCACCACTCTCCATACCAAATGCACACACTATATTTGATTTGCTCATCGAATTTAGTGTCTTGATGTTTCTGCTAGAAGCTTAAGCCTTCATCAGAAATAATTATATATATTCCTGATGAAAGCTAGAGCATCTAGCCAAAATGTCGAGGGAGTAAATTTCCCTAGAAAGTCATTGTAATTCACTGGAGTTTGTTGAAAGTATATAGTATTACCCTCAGCTGATATACAGGCATGGTAACCACGAGGATGCCCTGAGCATGATTAGGCATTCCGTTGAAGTGGTGGTTTTGGCCAAAGAAAGCAGCGTCAATGGTCAAATAGAGGATTGTGCTTACTAGGCAACTATTATACCTATAGGATCTGTTAGCTGCACTTGTTTGACTGAGCTCTCTATTAATAATCAGTGCCTATATACCTACTACCCGACTCCCCATGCAGGTTGGCCTGGGATCATGTCTATTTTGGCTACTAATAATTATTTTACCTTAAAATTAGTCAAAAATGATGCTACCTTCCGTAAATTTCATTATTCCAGCAACAATGATGCTTTTCTAATAGCCTAGGGTAAGGCTAGAGGCAGGCTTGCTAAGAAACTGCTTACATTATGTGAGCTCTAACCTGTGATGCCTCCATGCCGTGTAATTGCAGTGCTGGGGAAACAACACATGTGTAGGTACGCTTTAAATAAAATGGTTGATGATTGCAAATAATGAATTAATCCAATGGTCAAATTACTCCTAGTTACACCTAGTCCGCCATGATTATACCTACTCCACCCTGGTGATATATTTTGACCAAGGCCATATTAAAGCTTTGGTGGTGTGGCATGGACAAGGATAGGATCTATGGGGCAAAAAGCTTGCCTATGTCACTTCCCTGGTCGAATTATCCCTAATCCCCTGGCCTCACCTGCCTTGGGTCCTCTGTGTGAGCAGTCATTGTGGACCAAAAAAACACAAAGGGCTGAGACATTTGAGTAAATAAGATATATTCATAGTTCAACATTATTTATTGAACCTAACTCCATTGTTGGTGTAGGCCATTCATGTTTCAAAATATAGTAAAGCTTAGGAATGACTGGTGCAGCATTTTTGGTAAAGCAGAAGTAAAAGTTTTGAACTTTGATGACAATAGAATCATAGATACACTACAACATGCATCACTCCTAGGACCTCATGAATAAAAGGATGCACTGATCGTCAATCTCTTGCGCTGTATAGCATTCATGTGATTAATTGCATTCCCACTGCCAGTGAACTCTGAAAACTCTCTATTTATACAAGATCTATTTCTTGTTGGTGCTCATGTGCAAACTATTTCTTGCTTGCGAGACTAGGTTCAGATAGAGATAAGATTAGACAAATATGTATATGCAGCCCCAAGTTCTTAGTTATCTTGAGCTAAAATCAGGCAATGTAGGTTGAATTGGCTATGCAATAGGCTCCGTTACACACATAATATTATACACAATATATTGCCAATTACACATTCTCACAGAACAGATTTAAAATTAAAATTCATTCTTAATATGGACAGAAAAGGGTCCTTTGTTTAGCATGAGGCAAGTTAAAGTAGGTTGACAATAGCTGTAAGTGTATATATACTGAATCAACATAACATTGGATTGAGACAAATTGAAATAGGCTGAAAATAGTTCCATGGGAATGTTTGGACCAACGTACACTGGGTTTGAGGCAGGTGGGCTGACAATAGTTCCATGGGGATGCAAACTGGACCAACATACACTGTGTTGAAGCAGGTAGAAATAGGTTAGCAAGAGCTCTATGAGGAAATGAACACAAACTTCACACAGGGTTGAGGCAGATTGAAGTAGCTTTGTAATAGCTCTCTGGAGACACACACCTGATCAACTTCCCGGGTTGAGGTAGGTGGACAGTAGATCAATGGGAGAACATAGTGGCTGAATTTCATGCTGGGTTGAGGCAGTTTGACAATAGCTCTATGGAGAGACGAACTGGATAAATATTACACTGGGTTGAAGCAGGTTGTAGTGAAATTCACTCGATTAATACCTATGTTTGATACATATTGAAGCAGATTGACAATCACTATTTAGGGACACACATTGAAACATTGAGTTGAAGCAGGTTGAAGTAGATTAACAACAGTTCCGTGGGGAAAAGACAGGGCCAACATCACACTGGGTTCAAGCAGGTTGAAGTACAGCTTGCTAATAGCTCTACAATGTCACACACTGGATCAACTTAAGGTTTTCTACCAAGCTCCATGGATACTTAACTTAGAATGCTACATTCAAGTTCTACTAGTAAAACAATGGCTGCAGTTTCTGCTTTGCAAAAAGTCCAAGAAAATGTCCAAGAACACTTGTGGGAAGTCATTCCAGTATTTGATGCTAATAAAGGTTTTCTTGAACAGAATGTCCAGCTAGACTGACAAGAAGTTCCTCACTGCTGAATTGATAGACACAATCCTGAATCAACAGGCTGTCATGGCAATGCCGTGAAGGTCTACTCATCTACTCAAAACATCATTCCACCCCCTCCAAACAGATTATGCACATGATAGGACACATATTAATATTATTGTAAAGGCCTTCACAAAGATAGACTAGGCATGTCGAACTAATGTTGAAGAATTTGACTCTACGTGGAGAGTGAAGTGCAGGTGCATCCTCCTATGACTGCTATACTAGCGTGAGTAATAAAGCACTGTCCATTTTAATATTCATAATAATATGGGGTACATAAGTATTAAGCTACACAAGTGTGCGATGGTTTTTTTCTTCTACTTTTTAAGCTAAGTCTATAAAAAAATTTAGAAGGGGACAGGTCTAGGGCAAGTCTGGAGACATTTGTTGTTGTTTTGATAAGTAGGTCACATGATTAAAAGCAATTGTTTGACAACAGGTGATGGGCAGATTCAACAGAGACACGTTTGTAAGGAGACAGACCTCTGCTAATGAGAAGCTGACATGGCTTCTGGCTCCACGAGAGAATGTGGTAATCTACAGATGCAGGCTTCAGATGGACATAAAGTACAACTGGTCATATCACTCACAACCATCCTTACCTTTAACTAAAAGGGTCTGGGAACACAAACATACTAATTTACTAAGTGTGTTCTGCTGGATTGTAATTACCGGCTGCTCTAAATGGATGGAGTAGGCGTCAACAGATGGAATTGGTACCAATGTGGAAGGGGCATGAGTTGATGTCATAAATGGAGACAAGAGATGCTTTCTGACCTTTATTTTAAACCAAAAGGCAGAAGGAAAATGTGTTCTGATTCTTTAGCTTATACTGTAAATTAATGTGAAGCATGCCATAAAGGCTATGGTCACCTGCACAGACCACAACTAAGTAGTGATTAACCTCTGCTACTATAGTACAGGCTAGAACAACTTAAATAAGAGACGATACCATTTTATTAAAAGTATTATAAAAACTTGTGGTTCCAACTTTATAGCTCCATTGATTATGCACACTTCACTTTAATGGAGTTTTTGGGTCTCATATATTAGTAGAGTAAGTGTTTGCCCAATTTCTCTAGTTCACTCCTTTCCCTCTAGCTTGGTTATTGCAAAAACATCCTAACTTGATCTCAAAAGACCTCATTGTGTGTGCTCTCTATTGAGTGTTGCATATGTAAAAACATAATCATATTTCATGCAGTCAAAGTTGGGGCTCCAAACCTCATACCCAAGATTTCTGCAGTTCTAGTTCTTAACTGAAAAGTGCAAGACAGTTGAAATTAGTACCAGTGACTAGAGGAAGCCTTACTCTATTCAATGAATGTTTTCATTAGGCGCAAAAACATAAGTACATGTCAAGCATGCAGGTGAAAAATTAATTTTTGGAAATTGATTTTCAACGAACGCGCATGACCATGTAATCAAGTTTAAGTGCCTAATCATTGTATAGAGTAGGGCTACCTCTAGCCACTGGAACTAATTTCAACTGCATTGCACTTTCCTATTAGTCCTATTAGGAGCTAGAGAGATAACACTTTTTTCCTAGATCCCCTTCCTTCCAGGGAGGTAAAGGGTCACAGAGTAAGTAGTATAGGGAGCAATTAAAAAGCATTGACTTGGGGATGTGAAGTTTTATTAGATAGACTCCCAAATGCTCGCTCGTGCACACACATAGAGGGTGTGATCAAATCATATAGAAGGTTTGGTTCTGGCTTATGATTTGATTTTCGTGCCACGTGAACGCACTAAACAAAACATGAAATTTAACCTGATGTCTCACTTGACCATTATTTGCATGTGGCTGAGCTAATTGACAGAACAAGATTGAAGATAGACAAGAACAACTCTGCCGTCTTTGGTCTAAAAGCTAAAAGACATCTGGACAATATATTCATTATTACAGTAAAAACAAACCAAGACCATCTAACAAAGACCATCTAACAACCTGAAAATGTACTCACCACTTAATGACAAAGCTAGCTTATGATTGAGATGCAGCAAGTGTGGGCATCTATTGAATTTTTTACAGCATTACAGCCAAAGGAATTCAAATCAACTATAGGCTATACAGACAGCACCATCTCCAAAAGATGTCTCTCAATGCAAATCATTTTGGTGGCTCATAATTAGTAGAGTAAGTCTTTGCCATATACACTGCAAATGTCTAAAAAAATTATATTCACTCAAGTCCCTAGCTACCATATATTATGGGATAGCATTATTAATAAACCTTGTCCGATTTTTGTGACCACATGGAGACCACATGCAGACCACTATATATCAATATCTTTATCGATATTTTAGAACACACAAGTGCTTATTACAAATATCCAGCAATCATTTCTTTGAAAAAGCATGTTACTGCTCTCAACTGCTCTCAATATTTAATCTAGACAGTACATTTTTTTAATGTCCAAAACATGTATCTAATTTAATTGAACTTTATTAATCTGTCCTCTTTCAAAAACAAACAAACATATATCAGGCGTTAATCATTGCCACTGGGTACCACACATGTAAATATGACTATTAAAATGTATCTTCTACGACACTGTAATAAAGCTGAATCTATTTTTACATATGTTGTGAGAGAAGATGGGAGCGAGGAGGCATAATAGAGAGTAGCTCTCCACCACCACCATCATCATCTATTCAAAAATCATAAAATGTATTGACTCTGAAATTTCAACCAAAAAATCCCAGAATGTTGGGAAGTCAACTATTGGTGCTTTACCTGTGAAAAAAGTAGCGTTTGGACAACTAACATCCTGTTCACAAACCTCAGAAGTCTTGTTCCATCCATGCCTTCCTCATCACAAACCATGTCATCACTTTTGGATGTAGCACCAAGTTTATCCACCCATCTTACAACAGTTTCATTTGTTGTGGCCAACTTATAACCTAAAGCTCTATATTTGCAAGAAGGCTCATTTAGGTAAGTAGAGATGTTACAGTCTTCCTTCTCTCTAGAATCATTCTAGTACAACCTGCAACTATAAAAATGACTTCTATTGGACCTTTTTGCCTATCATTTTTCCTTGCCCTATCATTTTTTAGGCGATCATCAAAAACTGAATGGTATTTGTTGCGAGAATCATTTTCGTGGATAAATAAAATTCTTTCATGAAAATTATAAATGAAAATTATAATAAGTGTGGTTGCATTGATCAACTAAACCCAGAGCACCATATGTCACTTTGAACCGTGAGTATATAGGTCACTTCAAGTGCCACCACTGAATATTTATGTTTGCTTTTCAGTATACATGGGTTAACTGAAAGGGTCATAACTGAAAATGGACTGATGTTCAGAATTCAAATAGTATATGCGGTTCAATTCAATTCAACACATCACATTACACCCTATCACCAGACTACAAATGACCATGCTGAATGAGCCATCAAAGGTTTAAGGAAAATCTCAGGAAAAGTAAGGATTTGGTGAAAAAAGCAGATTTACTGATTTTTTGGCTATCATATACCAGTATCATATAATTTTGGATAGGGTTCTAAATGGTTAGCAGGCACAATGACCAGTTTTAGTTGTTCAAAGTCTTACTTCAAGTTCCATATGTTAACCATGTTCAAAACAGTGACCTAGTCTGGTGACAGAAGCTAATAATGATGACTGGATAGCCAAATCCTGCTCCACAACGTGCCCAAACCTGCAAGAAGTGTTGCTTTTTCAGAGGATTATATAGTATTCTAGACAGCCTAATTGGTTCAGTACACCAGTGTCACATTTTTTGTTGGTGGTGAAGAACATGGTGTACACCAATAATTATATACAGCTGAGCTGTGTGTTGTTGATATGTATATATAATGCACAAAAATAAACCAAGTTGCAATTAAAAATGCCTGGAAACAGGCATACTTGGTCTATATATAATAGTGCTCCATCTCTATTTGGCTCTCTTTTTTTCTATGGGTGTGCCCATCTAAGAGAGTGAGAGTAGCTAGCTCTCATACAGCCAGCTTTGCTTAGCTACCTCCAGCAACCCTATACCATGCTTTAACTTACCATAGTCAGCCAAGTCCTTTAACACTTCAACCGCTGCCCGACAAGAGTGTAAGTTGGAGCGTATAAGTAGCTCAGACTAAATTGACGCCCGTGTTGAAATTAGATTTAGAAGGGCCATCGGTAGGGGTATTTCCCTGGTGCTTCACCTTTCAACGTTCGAGCTCACGTGCGAGAGGTCTGATTAGCACATTTCTACGTCATCTATGTTAACATTGTAGGGTCGAAGTTCTCGTTATGCTTGTCATCTCCTCATTATGCTTCTCATCTCAGTCTTCCTCCTATATTGACAGTCATCCTAATCCTAGTCTCAATCTTAGGTTCAGGTTTGATAGCTGCTGTATAGAGTTATCCAGACTATGGAGCATTGTAAAAGATAATCATCCATGCCAGCAGCAAACTACAGACTCGCTATGCTGTGGATGTTTAGCAATCATAATTTTTTTTCTTCTCTACCTGGAGGGTGAAAGGTTCATGGTAGAGACAGACCACCTTGCCTTGAAGTATTTGTTCAACATGTGCAATTCAAGTGGAAGACTGACACATTGGAATCTATTCTTGCAGTTGTTTGACTGGAGGTGAAGTATTGTGCTGATGGTATGTCCAGACCTCTGGCAGAATATTTTCCACCTGAAGAAGAAAGTGAAGATGTCAGGGACACGCCTGACATGGAAGTGCAACTGACTATAATTAAACATGGCATATGTCAAGTTAGAACAAACACTCAACTATCTAACTATTATACACACTAATCTTGTCACTGTGTGGGACTTTAGGACCTTATTAGGTATGTTCCATGCTGTAGCTTGTGCTGTGGCTTGTATTGTGGTGTGTTGGATCATGTGATGGGGGCTCTAGCTTTTGTTGCCCACTAAGTTGTTGTATGTTGTATGTTAACAATATTATTCTATTATTAACCTTTATCCAGTAGTATGGTTTCTGCGCTACCTGTACAATTGCCTAGTGCTCTATAAAAACCCTTACCAAATAGAACGAACCCTCACGTGTGCCTACACTCAGATGGCACCCATTGCATAGAACTCAGATGGCAGCCACTACTCAGATGGCAGCCATATGTGAACTACCACTCAGATGGATTTTTTGGCTGCTATTTGTGTTGTACTGACTTACCAACCAAACATTAAGTCAGTGATGTAATGTATTCTCACTATTATTTAGTGAATATCTTAATTTATAACTTTCTAGATTAGATTTAAGTTAACTGCTTAACATTTGTAAATGATGCATAGGTGTCATACTGTATTTAAAGCTAGGCGTATTTACTTAACTTCACCCTACAAGCTTTACTAGATCATAGTGTTTTTGTGTATAATGTGATCTGATCTGATATACTGACATACTGAATTCATCATGAACTTTCTTTAGTACACATGAACTTATCACAGTAAGTTAGTGTTGGTTTTTCTGCATTAAATTTTATATTTACCCAATTGCTTTAGTGTGTTCTACATCGATAGCATACTGTGAGTGTGAGAGCAAGATTCAAAGGATTTATTATTTTTCTACAGATACAAAAGTTGTTATGTCTAGCAAGAACCGAACTTACTCAGATGTTTTCTTGTTCATGGATTTGTCAATTTGCCTTGGAAGGTGAAGTCCAACCACAGTGTGTTATCTGCAGCAAGGTTCTGATCAATGAAAACCTGAAGCCATAAAAATTTGCAGTCATCCTGACCATAACAAATACCTAGCATACTTCGAATACAGGTCAAAGCAGTTAACCAATTTGGAACACGGCTACAGCAGCAAATAACCTTCTTGCTGCTTTTGAAGCTTCCTATGAGGTTGCCTACAAAGTTCACAACAGCAGAAGGGGCATATAATTCCCAAAAATCTGATCTTGCCATGTGCATGAGTGATGGTTGCCAAAGCATGTGGTGAAGAGTAAGCTAAGAAGTTCCGTCCTATATTAGTTTCAAATAACACAATTCGACGTAGGATCAAAGTGATGGCTGTGGATATACTGGCACAAGTAGTAGAAGAAATCAAGACCAGTCCAAATGACAAATATTCTCTGCAATTTGACGAGCCATGTCAGCAACTGCGCTACTTTACTGGGCTTTATTCATTATATTCACCCCTCGGACATGAAGGAAGACATTTTCCTACATGAGAGTCTGTCTACAATAACTAAAGGAAAGGATGTATTCAGCATAGTCAGTGGCTTCACAAGAAAAATGAACTGGCTTGGAGCAGTGTTCAACAGGTGTTTGTTGATGGTTCTGCTATGATGGGTGGTAATCGTAAGTCCAGAGGCTTTCTTCAAAGAAAAAATGCCATTGCAGCATTCGCCGATATACACTTGCATCCAAGATGCTCCCAGATGCCTTGAAAGCAGTATTTGGCCAACTTGTTAATGTTGTTAACTTTCTTTAAAGCCAAAGACTTCAACAGCCATGTGTTTAAAGATTTGTACAAAGAGATGGGTGGGAAGTTTGAAGTGTACAGTATCATACCAAACTAAGGTGGCTGTTTTGAGGCAAGGTTGTGAATAGTGTGATTGAGTTTGGGAGGCAGTGTAGCTATTAATTTTTTCCAGCAAAAAGGATCAGATTTAGTACACCACATTTTTCTAACCATATGGTTTTTCTGTCTGTGATATTTGGGAGACACCTTTAATGATATCAACAGAGGAAACTTGGCAAGGAACATAGCTAAACATCGACGCAAAACAAGCCATTTCGACATTTATTGGTAAGCTATATATAAAGTTGTGGAACAAGAGAGTTGCAGCAAATGGCTTAGTGGCACAGTTTCCCACACTTGATAAATTTGTTGATGAGAGTGAGGATGGACCTACAAGCATCCATCCAGGCCAATTTGGACAAATAGGTCAGAAAGATGGACAAAAATTTCCCTGATCTGGGTAGGGGCAATCCCTTCATTGGCAATTTGTGGCCGATGTGGATCAGGTCGATGAAGATGACTTTCCAGAAAAAGAGGAGTGGAGAACTATGAGAGTGAATGAGGCTTGGAAGATTCCAGAACAAGGATATGGTAACCTTCTGGATAGCCTGGCTAAATGACATACCAACCTTGGTGAGCTGCATCTAAATTCCTGACATCTTTTTTTACCACTTATCTATGTGAGCAAGTCTTGTCCATCATCATCGGAATGAAAACCCAAAAACAGAACCGGTTGGAGGTGTCAAATGATAAGAATTGCTCTCAGTTCTATAAAATGTGCATTTAATACTTGGCTAACAAAATGCCAGCTCAATGTGATGGAATCTAGTAAGGCCTCAACTTTGGTGGCAAGTAGTATTTTATTGTTATTTGAAGAGTGAAGTGCAAGAGTGAGGGGCTTCTGGAACAGACTAAACCTACAGTCCTTTTATACTAACAGAAATCAAATATATTAAAACTCTGCTCATTATATCCCAGTAACATATTGATACAGACCAAGGTGTGTGATCATTACCAACCTGAGTAACAAAGGTTATTTTGATCTACATGAGTGAGTTGTGTTTTCACTGTTTGGATGACTATATTAAACAGAGGTACTGCAAAAGAAAAGGAAATATCAAGATAGTCACTAACATAGTTGAAACAACAGCAGAGCAGAGGCCAAAGTGCAGATTAGGGTGCTCTTCAACTACCCCAAAGCCAGGAAGACAATGATATCCTGGGCAGATACATGGAGGCTGTGGAAATGAATTCATACAATCAAAACTAGACCAGAAGCAGATCACGTTCGAGACCAAGGATTCAGTTCAAAACTTGTGTTTCTACAATGTATGTGTGGTACAAAACGATGATGGTGGGACTATGCAGCCAGTACAAACAACTCCTTTGATAATTGGTTGTGGTTCTATTTGGATATCATGGAGGTTGTGGTGAACAACAAGATGGTAGAGGAGCTAAAGCAGTATGTGCTCATCGCATCAATTCTCTTTCAACTCCGCAGCCAGTGATGATCACTCGAGTTCCAGAGCCATGAGCATGCTCCAATTTAGGACATGGGTATGGAGGCACGAATTTGGCTGAACTCAATACTAACCTCTATCATATACCTGGTTCCAATGCTGCTAGTGGATTCAAGACAAGCAGTTGAGTAAATGATCTATAACTCCAGATTGAACATCTGCCAGCTGCATTTCACTTATTAGTATGATTTTAACATAATGGTGCTGCTCTGTACATCCTGAAATTCATGAAAAATATTGAATCCTCCTTCCTTCAATATAATTCATTCTAAATTTGACGTTTTCAAGGCTTGAATACATGACAGGCAATGGTGTGAAAATAGCAAGTCTGTGGTAAAATACTTCTGCCTCTAGGTGCTTAACTTTTAGCTGCCTTTTTCATTGGCATGCTTCTGGTTAGGTTGGCTCTGCTGCGCAAGGAATTTGAGAAGGGAGAAGCCTTGTCATCCCCAGATGGCAGCACCATTGAGGAAAATAGATGTTGGTGCCAGGAGACTGCACTGTCAAAGAAGGACATCGAGGAACTGGAAAGCTGACTGGAGAACCTCTGTAGCAGGTTCAGAGAATATACTGAATTATCTTTAGGTATTTCTATCAACAGGCATGTACTATATAATTATTTGTCCCACAATAGAATATTATATCTTCGCCCAAAGATTGGGTTGGAAGAATGGTATACAGCACCGCTAGAACAATGTCAAATGCACTTTGATATATCCATGGCTCAATTTTAAATACCTTCATGATAGGAAGATTAGGTCACATGGCAGTGGACATCCTGGTGATCTTTAGCCAATGGAGAACACTATGAATAAGCATATTGTATGACAATTTGTCTCCACCTTGTCATATACCTATAAGAATGCCAACTGGTAATCCAGGGTGCACCATACTATCAATGTTCTGAAAGTTGCTCATCAGGAAGGTAGTACAGTTGAAGGTATCAATGTAAGAACTATAAATGACTTGATGTAATGGCTGCTTCTTCTGAATGGTTAATCTATTCTGCTGAAAAAAGGTTATTCCATGATGAATTGATAAGCAATCAAGTAATCAAATCCATTAGGAGAAGCATTGTAAGCCAGCACCAGCTCTTTTGTGCTCGCATGGAATGTCCCAAATTGTTGGCCTGTAAACTTTCTTCGCAGCTTGTAAGATTTGAGTCTAGTAATCTACCAGGATTGCTTGATCTGCTTATTCAATAAAGTGTACAAGAAGAAAGTTTCAGTATCAATTTTACTTAAACATTTACTTTGCCATAGCCATGTTACAATTAGCCCATTGTACTACCTTGATGTTCTCCTCAGTAAGCTGCAATCTATCTATACTGGTCAATAATATGCCCTTTTCAGGCAAATACTTCTACTATCTATAAGTAGTCTAGTATCCTGCGACGCCTAAACAACAAAACTCTGTCAGAGCCGAAATCAGCTTTCATCTCCCACTCACTAAGAATATATTAAGAACTGTAGTAGGTTTAAATGCTTTATCAACTAAATACAATATAAAAATAAATAAATAGTGCTAAATTATCATAAACTAGTCTCAAACTAAATTATGTATCTCTCAAAATGAAACTAGCTCAGTAAAACTCGCTATCTCTGTCACTCACTCAAAACTACCCTCTTCCGTTTCTCATAGTTACTCTTTACCCCTGCGCACAGGCACTGACTTGCTCAACCAATCAGTACACCCGTATTCGACTTTGAAGGCTTCCTGGGCATTCACGGAGTAATAATCAGGTGTCTTAACCATTTCCACAGTGTCTTTCTTCTCTGGTAAGTCTTTGATATCTTTGTCATACATATAGTATTCAATGTCTGTATTCTCCCCTTCCTTAACTCGAAACCATGTTCTCGAGAAAACCCATCAGCACTATCCCTGCTTTGTGTTTCACTGTGAAATTGTAGGGTTGTAAAGCCAAAGCCAATCATCCCACACGTCCATGACTATCTTTCATACCAGTGAGTTTGGTGAGAGGGTCGTGATCTGTTTCGATTAGAAACTTCGTTCCATCTAAGTACACTCGAAAGTTACAAATTCCTGAAACTATAGCTGGTGCTTCACGCTCGATAGCAGAATATCTTTGATCCCTTGGTAATAACTTCCTTGAACTGAAAGCAATGGGATGTTCATTTCTTTGTTCATCTTTTTGGCTTAGGACATATTCAAAATGCCGGGCATCTATCTGTAGAATAAACTGTTCATTCGAATTTGGAGTGATCACACTGGGTATTTTGTCGAAGCATCTTTCAATTTCTTGAATGACTGATCACATACCATTGTCCATTTTACTTTGTTTGGCACATTCTTTCTTGTAAGTTCAGTTAGGGGAGTGGCTATGGTTGGAATGAAATGACGGTAATACCTGCATAGTCCCAAAAAGGATCACACTTCCTCCTTGGTCTGTGGTTTCTGGAAAGAATGCACTGCTTGAACCTTGCATTCCATTGGTTTCACCCTTCCCTCCAATAATATGTCCCAGATACACACCCTCATTGACAGCAAAATTAAATTTTTTACTTTAATGCATGACCCTGCCTCTCCGATCTTTGTAAAGACCTGTCTCAAATGTTTCAATGATCGTCCCAGGACAAACTATGTATAAGGATATCGTATTATGGGCAGTTGCAAAAGTGTATAAACCTTCTAGCACTTGGTCCATTAACCTCTGGAAAGTTGTTGGGGCTGACACAAGGTCAAAGGGCATGGTAATAAATTGAAACTTGCCCCATGGAGTGACAAAAGCTGTTTTTTCTTTACTACAATCTTCCGTAGGTACCTGGTAGTATCCCTTACTTAAATTTAATGTGGTTATCTATCTTGCATATCCTATCCCATCAATCAGATCGTCAATATGTGGTAGCGGGTAAGGATCTCCACGAGTGAGAGCATTCACTTTCCGGTATTCTCTTCACATCCTCATCGATCCTTCTTTTTGGTACCAGCACTATGGGAGCAGCCCATGGACTACGTGAGGGTTCGATGATTCCTTGGGACCAACAATTTCTTGATCGCTTCTCTCAAAAAATCCTGCGACTTTTGTGCGAGTCGGTATGGAGGCAGTCGGATGGGTACAAGATCTCCCGTAACAATACAATGTTCCACAAAGCTCCCAGTAACATTCTGGAATACATCCGGATACTCCTTCATTAACTGTGTGAGTTCTTGCTGCTGTTCCTATGAGAGGTGGGTTTTTTCTTTGTTCTCCACTTTTAAATCTTCCATGAAGGGATCGTCTAATTCGTCATATGCGAGAAACACAGCTGGAGTAGGTGACACCCATGACTTCATACCATTGATGGGGAAAACATGGAACCTCTTCCTTGTAGTTCCTAAATCTTTATAGGTCACTGGAGTAATCTTTTCTGTGACAAAGTAGGGTCCCTGCCACTCGCTACTCAATTTGTCTGCTTTCCTTGGTCTGAATACGAGAACAAAATCTACAACTTCGAATTTTCGATGAGTTGCTTTCCTGTTGTGGTAATATATTTGTAACTCTCTTTTTCCTTTGTCTCATTATTTGCTGTACTAGTTGTATTTTAGAGTTGTGATGTACTCTACTATGTTCATATAATTTGTCTTCACTTTATTCTTCCAGAATTTGGCAAGTTCGTCCAAAGGTAAGCTCATCTCTCTTCTAAAGAGCAGCTAGAATGGAGATAATCCTTTTGTGCTGTGCACAGTCCCCCTGTACACCCATAAGAGAAAAGATAAGCATTTGTCCCAGTCTTTTCCATGAGTGGAGGTCAGATTCTTCAGTAGCCTCTTCATTGTCGAGTTAAACCTCTCCACCATATCCGTTTGGTGGTTGTATGGGGAAGTCCTGTTCTGATGGATCCCTGTCATCCCACAAAACTGTTTAATGGTCTTTGCACAAAGTTAGTGCATTGTTAGTTAATATCTCTTGAGGTACCCTAATTCTAGAGGTCAAGTCAATTAAACAGTTAACCACTGTTTCTGCTGTCATGATATTACGTAGAGTGAAAAGCCTCTGGCCAGTTGGTCATATAATATATTATAACAAGGACATATTTATTCCCAGCAGTTGTTCTTTTAAGAGGCCCAAATATATGTCCATGGCAATGCGTTGAATGGGTGCTTCCATTATAGGAAGGGGATGCAATGAGGCTCTACCTGCTACTGCTGGTCCAGCTATCTGACACACAGAGCATGATTTACACATTATTCCTACATCTTTAGGAATACCTAGCCAATCCATTCTGTTCCTGATGGCTTCAAGAGTTCTGGCCTTTCCAAAATGTCCTGCCACAGGAGAGTTGTCGGCCATTTGTAGAATTCGGGTACGGGCAGCCTTGGGAATGATAATGAGCTTTTTCCCATTCTGGTGATAGGGCTGCTTCATTAGTAATTCATTCTCCCAAAGAAAAGACTGCTTACCTCTTTAGCTTTTTCTCTGATTTTATTTGGGGTTGGATCTTGTTTTTGTAGTACTCTTAGTTTCTCTGGAGATACTGTCTCATACATCTTCTGAGTTCTGGTCTAGGGTTGTAATAATACTTTCCATGTCAACACCTTCTTCTAGCTCATCTTCTAGTTCCACTGGTTGGATAACTGGGTTGTCATCCGCTTGTTGCTGTTCTTCTTTCTGCCTGAGATGGCTTTGTTTTTCTGCTTGTGCTCTGGTTGTGATCATCACCACTTCCACACATGCCTATGTTGTCTGTTCTCTTTGTTCCTGGGGTTGACTCTGCTTCAGTGTCCAGCTCCTCTTTCAGAAACCTCTGAAAATGAGGAACATCTCGTCCCATTAACATGTCGATTCCGATGTGGGGAGGTATCCCTACTGCTAATTCAATGCACTTTTCCTCACTTGCAGCTGGATCTTGGCTGCTGGAAACCATGTCTTCTTAGAGATAGTATAAGGTATTGGAAATCCGATTTTCGATGGCAACAATTGATTTTGAGCAGCATGTGCCTAGAAAGGCTACAATGGATCTATCGTTGACCTTCACCCTATGGTCCATTTAGGCATAGTCTTACTTCCATCAGGGGTGCTTGTTAGGTGAACCTTTTCAAGTTTCACTCTACAATTCCTTCTCAGGTGGCCCTTCTTGCCGCAACAAAAACACTCGATCTGGCTTAGATCTCGGGGAGGGAGTCTGTTAGAATCTCCACTTGTTGGTGGGGATCGTTTAATTCTAGTCGTCGAGTAGGGGTGTCACTCTCTGAGCTCTCTCTTGTTCTAAATTTGTTCATTCTATCAGATTGTCTGGGTACATCTTGTTCTCTCCTTTGATTTCCTAGATGCTTCACAATTGCCTAATTCAACTCCTCATAAGTGCTAGGATCTAAATTTCTCATTTGTATCTCCAGCCACTGTAGTAGTTTTCCCAGGGTTACTTCCATCAGTATCAAAGTCTCATCACCTTACTCGGATGAGTTGATCCACTGATCGAAATTTTGTTGATGCCATTAGGGTTGCAATAGTTTTCTCAAAAACTATCTGTCTGTACGTTTCTGTAGTGACTTGGTATGTTGCAGGTCGAGTGCTTTTAATGATCTGATAGTCATTCTGTTCCATTGAGCTTAGGGTTGCCATAGTCCCTGCTCCGGATAGTTAGCTTCGGAGGAATACGGTCAATTGTTCTTCTGGCCATCGTCCTGCCTGAGCCGGGACTTCAAATGTTTGTAGAAAAACCCATGTCATCCACGCACTCCTGAAATTTCTGCAGAGTTAGTTTAGGAGTGGGTGGAGGTAGCTCATCCACTGATGGTATGTGGAACTCGACCAGATGTTGAAACAACCTCTCTTGTTGCTATGCTGCTTGTCGTATCCTCCTCACATCTCTGTTCCTCCCTCTCTGTTCTCCGTTGATCCATTTGGAACCATTGAGCCATAAACCGATCTAAGGGTTCATTTGTGTCAGAAATAGATGCTGGATGAGGAAGAGCCTCTGGATTGGTATTCGAAGACAACGAGATTCTCTATGTTGTCGTTCTTCTGACATGACAACCTCAACATACTAAAAATAATATTTTTTCAAATCTACCAAAAAAAACAATATTAATTAGCCTAGCTGACCATGGGTTTGTTTTCACAAACTCTCTATGCCTAGCCTGAGTTGATTCCCCTGTACTATTACAGACTAGCTAAAGTGTTGTCCGGGTTTTCTGTCACTTAGAGAATCCCACCGCTGCCACCACTGTTAGGCAAATACTTCTACTATCTCTAAGTAGTCTAGAATCCTCGAGCTCTGTCTAAGCCGAAATCAGCTTTCCTCCTGTCTCAGACTCGTGAAGAATATAATTAAGAACTGTAGTAGGTCTAATTAAATAATTTATCAATTAGGTACAAACATAAATAAATAGTGCTAAATAATCATACACTAGTCCCAAACAGTTTACGCTATACGTCTAATAAGACTCGCTATCTCTGTCACTCACTCAAAACTACACTGTTCCGTTTCTCATAGTAAATCTTTACCCCTGCATGGGCAAGGACTTGCTCAACAAATCAGTACTCCTGTATTCGACTCTGAAGGCTTACTGGTCATTCACTGAGTAATAATCAGGTGTCTTAACCATTTCCACAGTGTCTGTCTTCACTGGTAAGTCTTGATATCTTTGTCATACATATAGGAGTCAATATCTGATATCCCTCAGTATCATACACTAAGAAGAGTTAGCCAGTTGAAGGCTTTCTAGGATTCGTTCCAAGTTTCTTGAGGAGTTTATTGTAAGTAAAGCCAGTGAACAAAATACATGTATTATCCAAATAGTTAGTAACTCCTTGAAATGTCCCAAAAATTCATTGTTCTATTATCTCCGCTGTGAGAATACCCCAAAAGGCAATCTGTCGAATTGAAAAAGAACTTAGTTGGAATTAATGTAATATATATATTTTAGTCTTCTTCTAATTCCAGCTGCAGATATATATCCTTGTAACATATCCAATTTTGAGAAGTACTTCTCTACTTACAACATCTCATCTATCCTGGGAAAGGGATAGAGATCAATCCAATGTGCTTATTGATAATACTACACAAATTCTCTACCTTCAATCAATTTGGCTTCTTGACTGGCACTATGGGTGAAATCTAATTTTCTCAACTGTACAACTTGCTTGTTGATAATGACTTTGAATTCTCCACAAATTCTCAACCTTCAATATGGCTTCTTGACTGGCACTATGGGGTACATCCAATTTTCTCAACTAATGTCACTCGTTACCTTCTTTAGCGTTTCTTCCACTGGAACCTTGAGAGAATAAGGAACTGGTTGCAAATTGTAGATTTTTGGTAGGTGCTTGGTCAAAATGTAGTTTCACCTCTGATTTTCCCAAATACATAAGTGAATACAGGTGCAAGCCTATTCATCACTTTCTATAGCTCATACTCAGCCTCACTACACAGAAATGGTCATCAAAGTTAACTTTTAACTTTAAAAAACTGTCTCAGCCTATAAAGTTTGGCCATCCAGGTCTTACTACATGCATTAACATCACATCACAGTTCACATTACTCTTACATCAGATACTGGGATGCTTATCTTATTTCCAGTAGAGTTTATCAGTATGAAATTAAAAAGCGGAACAACTTCTTGGATAGCTGAGTTGGATGGTTGAGAGGCAAAAATGTAGACTCCAATCGTAGTCTATTTCATTTAGCACATTATCGACCATTACGAGCACTTGAATCGGTGAGCTAGATTTGCTCTGCAATTTATAAAGTTTTTTTTAAGTATCTTATTTTCCACATCTTGTTCAACACAGTGGGTCTGAACTTCTTCTTTGGAGTCATTTTAGAGTTGGTTCCTCTTTGTCTGGTTCAGTAGACTTGTGCAATATAGCATTTCTTCTTGCAATAGTGGCACTATGATTCCTTCAATTTATAAATATTTGCTTTATGATCTCTGCCATGTCTGTAGCATGTAAGTTTAAAGGGAGGAGTATTCCTTCCATGTAGTCCATCAACTAGGAGTTCCTCGGTTTGTGGGTTAGCCTGGTTTCGGGGAGTCTGTATGTTTATCTCAGCAGCATTAGAGGTCTTGGCTGGTTCCAAGGAAGTGTCATGTGGGATAGTGTTCTACTACAAAAGATTTATTGTGGCTTAATCAACACAAACAATTTCACAGAATGTCTGAAAGTTATGTTCCATATGTGCACATTTCTGCCAAATTCTGCAGTGCGGCTACACATCGGATACTAAATTCAACACCTCGTTTTTGTCATTGTTATCTGTATAAGTTGTTACCTAGTCTCATTTGCTAACTACGGGTTAGATGCTGTTAGCAAGCTAATATCAGGGTTAGACAGCAACAGGAGTCATGTTGATTTTTGGCCTAGCTGTAATTGTGTGGTTGTTGGACCACTAATTAGTGGGACGTAGTAGTGCTCGACGCCAGCACAAATACAGCATTTGGGGCTGGGGCAGGTCGTTAGCGCTCACACAACCACATGATTATCAACAGTAGACGGCAGTCAGCTGATAAAAATTATAATTATGTCAAAAACTCCTGGAAAGAGCTTCATTATATAATACTGAAATACAAAACTGACGAGTTCTTTTATGTCATTCAATTCGGCTTTTGTGAAGGTTCACTCCCCATCAGCAATGACAGTGCTAATAAGATAATGTTAGTGACAAAGTATTTGTGGTTATCATAAGGGACAACTGTTTTTAAATATGTATTCTTCATTTGTGTCTTCGTGTCTTCCACACACATGATATGAATGATCTTCTTCTTATCTTTACTGCACATCTCATGCGGGGCCACACATAACTTCCACTCCTCATTGTACACAAAGCTGGCCTCACTTACTTGAACCACACTTGTCTTGGTTGTCTTCAGAGCATGATCTTCTTCTGCATGTCTCTGCATCTCCATCCTCCATTTCAATTGTTCATTATTCATTAGTAACTCTAATGCTAGTGACTCCTGCACAGCCACAATCCTGCTCTGTTTATTTTCTGTGGCACTCTCTGCCTCTGCATTAACTTCTTTTACATGTACATTCATTAGTAGTGAAAACTCCAAATGTTTGCATGGTAGTTGATCTGCTTCATTCTTTAGTTGAGCCTTTTCTTCCTCCAAGGCAAAGATGCATTCTACTTTGTCCAATGCCATATTTTCATTGGTTTTCTCAATGATATCTCCTTCAGCCTTCTTCTGCTGATGCAGCAGAGATTGATACATTCTTTGTTTATTTTCCAATTGAAGTTTGAGATATGTCAGCTCAGATGTGATGCAGTTACTGACCTTGTTCATATAGGAATATTTCACTTGCAACTGTGTGTATGCTTCATCAACATTCTTCAATTTGTTCTGCAGTTTGTGCTTGGTAACTTCCAGTTCTTCAATCTTCAAGAAGGATTCTCTTTCGAGTTTGGTCTTCCACAAGGCAGTTTCACTATTAGCTGCAGCCAACCTTCCAGAGAGAAGGCTGTTATTTTCACTCTCCACATACAGTAAAACATTGAGTATAGCTATTTTTGCTTCAGCACATTTCAACTTGGACTCTGCATCTTCTTCGAGTTTTTCAAGCTTAGCATTTCTTTCCTGCAATGCAGCAATCACATTCTCAAGCCCACATAGAGTATTCTCCTGTTCTCTTGGGAGAAATTCCTGATAAACCAAGTCATATGTTTCATAGACACATGAATAAATAATGACAACTCCGAATAAAATTACAAAAATAACCAAAACTTCAGTATCCATTAGCTTGGGTATGTAAATGGTCAAAGTTGTGCTCTTGATGATACATGTATCTGAATTTGTTGGAATGGTGTCGGGTCCAACTTGGGCATAGGTGGTGGCTGACCATTTTTTCACTTCCACCTGGTTATCCATAGCTAGACTGGAAGGTGGATACTTCAGTATCCATTATCAGCATCAGCTTGGGTGTGTAAATGACCAAAGTTGTGCTCTTGATGATTTCTGGACATTCTTCCCTCGTGTCGGAGCTAACTTGGGCATAGGTGGTGGCTGACCATTTTTTCACATCCACCTGGTTATCCATAGTTAGACACTGGAAGGTGGATCCAGAAAAACTTAAGTTGTAGCTGACACCAGATAAATCAAGGACGGTTGGTTGCCAGTTGGAATTGGGATGCCCTTGCTCAGGATCGCCAGCATAGCCAAGTTCAAGTTTTGAAGTGTCCATCCACGGCATATCCCTTTGAAATAGGCTACTCATTAGTAGAAATGCTGTAAACAGCAAGGTTAGAGTTGTAATAGACATTTATCAGATCAATGAGCAGTCTGGTTTTACTTTTTCAGAACATTAGAAAAAGTGACGCGTTAGTTAGCGTACGCTACCTTACATGGCATGCGCGGAGTCTGACCGCGCAGAGTGGACACGCGATCAAAATCTTGGAGAGCTTAATTACGCAGATAATAAACACACAGATAATGTTCGGTGTATTTCAGATTTTTACCTTTGTTCCTATGTTTAAGCTTAGGTATTTCTACAACTTAAATTTTTCTGAATCCACCTTCCGGCCATTTTTTCACATCCACCTGGTATATAGACAAATTTTTTCCAGCAGCTTTGAAGGTCTGCGCGCGAATAATGATTACGTTACCTTGGTCAGCAGTAAAATGTAACTCAATACCCTAAGGCATACTGTAGAGGATAAATAGGCTGTTTAGTGTCTAGATAGCTAACTGTTCAAACTAAGCTAACAAGTACTCAAACTAATTACCTAAATGTAGCCCAAGTGGAACTCCCACGTTACTTTACCTTTCTACATGTCATAAGCTAGCCAACTAGCTCTAACACAACTCTAGTTGTGGAACTGGTATATCTAAGGTACTAATAGATAATACTAGATTACCGAAGTTTGGATGATTGTGATTAGGCTACAGCATATTCAGAGGATATCTAACAACATAAGCATTTCTACACCCTAAAAAATGTCTATATATAGCTTTAAGCACTACCTAAGTTTGCCACAGCACTACAGTAACTAACAGATAACAGAGCTTCTAGGATTTAGCTGATTACCCTACCATTGAATTAGTAGTTTTGAAGATATTGTCAGCAAACATTATCTATGCTAGAGCAAAATGCTTATGTGTAGGCAACTTGGTGCATATCAAGGTCACACCAATTATCAGCAAATTTAGTATTAGGCCAAGAAGGGAGTGGTAACCAGCAAAATAATCTTGTTTCATCTTACTCTTTTAACATCACAGAAGGAAAGGTAATCAAGCTATCCAGTGTTAGGTAGCCAACTAATTGATCCACCTAACTTCCTAACAGCTTGGGCTATCTATTTTCCAACTATATATTACTTCTAGAAGCTCAAATAAGGAGTCTAAAATTACTTTGTTCTTCGTGACATTATAAGTAGCTTGTCTAATAGAATGCTTGCTGCTAGTTTTGCTAGTGCTAAAGTCATTGGCATCTTAATTAACTGAAAGTTTGTTGAGAGTAATTTCAAATGTTTTTTTAATATAATTTTCATCTTGTCTCAAAATACAGGTGGATATTCTCTGGAAAATGGAATTCTGCAAAAACCAGATCATCATGAATAAATGTTTACTATTTTATCATGTCTTGATATTCAAGAATAACCTGTGAAATCAGGATCAGATTGAATGGGAGTAAGAGGAGTTGAAAGTGAGTGTGGGGGAAAGGCTGAATAAATGCGCTGCTAGGATAGCTGAAGAATGTTAAGGAGGTAGTTTGTTCTTTGAAAGGTCAATAGACCATTGCTACTGGTAGATGCACATCCAGTGAAGTGTCTGCTTCTCATCTGTTGCTCCTCAAAAATGTCCTCTCTAAATAGTTCTGGAAGTCTTTGGCCCTGTCATCAATCTGTAACCTGTCTAAGTAGTCCAGCCAGTGGGTATACACTGCAAAGAATTATTAATAATACCATGAATGTAGTCAAACATTTACTTTTTTCTAGCATGGGTGATGTGGAGGATAAAGGTATGGCACACTGTCAAGTAGAGCCTTTTTACATCCCAGTCTCTTGGTGCCCTTCTAACATCAGCACTAAATACATATGTTAGGATCACTAGGATGTTGAGTAGTGTTGTCACAAAAACCGCTTGTAATATAGTGCGAGAACCTATTCTTCTAAATGACTCAAACAAAATTGCTAATTATCACTCATGGGAGACATCATGAATGTGATGATAAGCTAGTATCCAAGTTAGTTTATTAGATGAAAATTATAGGATAATTTATGTACATACACTTAAATTGTTCCTATTTATGGAAGCTTATTGCTATTATTATTACTACGACTGCTGCTGCTATTAATTATTTTCTTTCACTTATTTATATACCGACTTAAAAAAAAATTATGTGGAAATTGATATTATTAATAATAATGTGTGTATTATAATAATAATAAATATATATATATATATATTTTTTAATGGGAAAGTGTCAGATGCCCGTGCTTCCCAGTACAGATGTGCAGTTCCCCCACTGGACTGCCACGGATAGTCTCTGGAGCAGGTACTCTGTCGATTTGGGCTCACCTGACTCTGTTTTAATGCGGTGTATGAGCTCCTTCAAAAAGGCCAGTGACTTCGGGCCAATTGCCCCCAAGGTCTCAATGGCTTTGGGCGAGAACACGTGAAGCTCCCGATACTTATCGCTTTTCCGTTCCTCTGCTGCTTCAGCGACCCTCCCTGGCTCTTGGGTGGCATGTGCTCTGTATGACAAAACAAACGTATCCGGGCAGGCAGCATCCCAAGTCAGCAAACAGCCAGACTTCCATGGGGCCAGTGTCACACCATCCAGTCTATTGCCATCTGATCTCAAAAGGCCCGAAGGCTCTAGCCTGGAGGGAAGATGAGCAGCCGCCAAACCTCATTTGATGATGTCGTTCACTGCCGCATTCCATTGCTGACTACCCACACTACGCCTACAGCTGAGGGCATGCCTACCTAGGGCATCAACAGCAGTCCCACAAAGGTGGCAGGAGTGGGGCCCATGACTGCTGTTCCCAAGCGCAGACCCACAGCAACCCTCATAGTGTTGTCGTCCATCCGCAGGCCTAGAGCTGTCAAAGGCAATGCCCTCAGCAAAGCACCTGACTCCTTGGTGGACGCGGGCACACTCCTCATCATTTTCTGCACCCTCTAGCAGCTGTTCAGCAGCAGAAGCAGCCCGCAAACCGTCCCACCACTTCTGCTTGCAAGCAGCAGCACCCTCAGGGGGCTGGTGATCATGTCCCACTGACCAGCATGACTGCGCCTCGACCACTAAAGGAGCAGGGAGTGACCTGAAGGATGGGGGAAGGATGGCGTTGACCAGCTCAGATGAAGAAAAAGTTGAGGCCAGAAAAGCAGAGGGAGCGACTTCAACAGCGATGCGGATCCCCAGCCCCCCAAACTTCACTGGAAGAGTGGCTTGTGACCATGCTGAGCTACCTGGCTCCAGAAAGGTGTTGGTAATACTGCATAGGATTTCCCGCAGACAGACATCGTAGGTCTCCAGGGTGGCTGATTGAAAGCAAGGGGTGGTGCGAAGGACATGCAAAAGCTTCGGGAGGGCAAAGCAATTGCGTAACAGTACAGTAAATGTCGAACACCTGAGACAGTGACTACAAGCTAGCTATTCCTACATTCAAAGGTGGGACATGCAAAGTATGCCAGACCACACCATCCATGGAGGGGAGCTAAGTCACAGAGTATCCCATACCACACCCACACTCTGGAGGAGAGTCAGTCACAAAGTACCAAGGCATCGTTTCCCTTGCCACTCATCAATGATCTGCTGGACAAGCTGGGGAAGGCCACATTTATCTCAACTCTGGATCTTGAGAAAGGCTACCATCAAGTACCTGTGCACAAGGAATCTATCGAGAAAACAGCATTTATCACACCATGAGGTAAATGGGAATACCTACGTATCCCATTCGGGCTAAAGAATGCTCCGTCAACTTTTCAGAGACTCATGAACACCATCACTGCAGACATGGCTGTCTTTTCCTCAGCATACATTGATGACATCGTCATTTGCAGTCGCACTTTCAAGGAGCATATCAAACATTTGGAGATGGTTTTCGTAAGGTTGGAGGAGACAGGATTAAAACTCAAAGCAAGCAAATGTGTGTTGGCTGAGAGTTACAAGCAAAACATCTTGGTCCTCGCTTACAAGAATTAAATACTCAATTACCAATATTAGAGCATGGTGTGAAGATTGCACTACTTCTTAGAGATGAAGCAGACAATAAAAATGCTATAATAAAGGTGTGAGGCAGAACTGGTAGCAAAGAAGATGCCTTGTTTGCTGCAGATCTATTTGCTATGTACCATAAATATGCCGATATAAAAAGCTGTAAATTTGAAGTATTATCCATGTCTGAAATTGGTGTTGGTGGTTATAAAGATGCATCTGCTTCCATTAAAGGTGATGGAGTATTTTTACGTTTGAAGTTTGAATCTAGTGTACACTGCGTACCGCAAAGAACCATGCCTACGCTTCCATTTTTTCTTTCCACCCCAATATGCATCATCTAATTCTATATTACCAGATAAAGGCTTGCTGGCATCATGCTTAAGCATCGTTTGGGTAATTTCATGATATAGCATAGATGCAGACACACCAATCTGATAGCCATAAAAATTTGCATTTATCACAGCAGCATTTAAATTATCCAATTTGAATATTTTAGGCATGCCCCCAAAATATTTAATTGCGATAATATGACATTTATCCAAGTTTCAACCATTTGATAAAATGGAACCTCATAATAATCTAAATGGCAGTGTGGCATGGTCAAACTTTGGTTTCATCTTCCAGTTTCCATTGGACTTCTTGCTGCTTGACTCCATCGATTTTGCTTGGGATGACTCCGAGTCCTCTTTTTGAGAATTTCACTACTTCTTCGGTCGCTGGCGTTCTTTTCGTCAATGCTGTCTCTCGTTCCATGTTATCAGTCAGGCACCTCCCAGTCACTGATCTCGCTGAGACTCCATCCGGTGTCAACATAAACTAACCTGTTTATTTGGTAGCTTCCTTTACTGTTGTCAGAGTATGATCCCTTACGTGGTTGGAAATTTGTTTAGGTAGCAGCCTGGTTACAGCATCGATGGACAGTTCTACCATGTCTCCTAAAGTGGTGGAATCCTTCTCCCACTTCCAGAAAAGGTTCAGGTACTTCTTTCCACAAGTTTCTCCTATTTGTAATCGAACCTGTAGCATCTTTGCTTGTTAAATTTCACATGGGATCCTGTTGTGCTTGTACTGGGCCTCTTTAAGCATATTGTATGGCTTCCTTTCCATTGTATATATCCATCGCCATAATTATACACTGAATTTGTATTTGGGTTAAGGATCAGACTGAGATATATACTCGAGTGACTGTTGGGCACATCATGGAACTCAATATGAGCTGCAAATGCTCCAAAATATGCATCGACATTCTCCCTCAGTTTCTAGTTTGCAAAATGGTGGCACTTTTGGACCTTCACCATAAGAGCTGGATGTGCTAGCCAGAGAAGGGTCTAATAGCTCGCCTGGTTCATCTCCACCATTCCAGGTAAGAAGCGCTTCAAATGCCTTGTCCCTCTCATCTTCCTGTCTCAATCATTCCTGTTCTCTTTCTTCCCTGATTGCCAAATCACAATCCAGCTGCTCTTCTCACTTCTGAATTCATTGCAGAACTCAGTAGCAATACCACATTACTGTACCCTGCCTCTCTCAGAGTGATAGCAAAACTTGCATCGCTCTCTACTTTTGACTCAATCCTCTGCCTCATCTTGGGCTTCAAAGACATCATTGCCCTGTCTGCATGCTGAGTTCTTTAATAATGGCTAAAGAAATGTGATCCATTGCAATTTGCTCACCACACAATGCCTGGCATTAATTACTAATTGGCAAACAAAACGAGCCCTCACAGGGCAATAGGATGCAAAATTTAATATTGCATATCTATGTATGTATAAAGACCTGTGGTGCTGAAAATTTAGTGTAGAACTTTAGTGCGTAAAGCTTCTTTCAGTATCCAACTGCTGCCACCAATATGTCACAGGTGCTTCCAGGGATGCCGACACACTGTTCGGCTTTGTCAGTAGTGCTTCCTTCAGCATGGTTAGGTATTTACCCTCCAGACCGCGAATAGCTCAGAATAGAATTATATTGATACTCACAGGAATAGTAGGGAAGTACATACACTTGAACTGAACGACCACCAGAAAACTAATGCTTGACACTGTACAGCCCTTATAAATTCTTCGGTGGGTTTAGCTAGTCATATTCATATCATATGTACTAATAACTCTCTAGTTATTTTTGGTTGAGCCACTAAAGTCAGTATCTCAGGAAAGAGTCACCCTGTGACATATGGCACAAATAAAGTTGCAGTTCTATACCCATTCCAATGCTGTTACAATGTTGAGTATAATAGAAATGCGGAATTAATAATGCATAGAAAACCTGACGAGTAACGGAAAAAATAAACGTAAATTTATGTTTCCAATTTTTTAACTTGCACTTTTTTTATAAACCTATGCGCCAGCATTCACATGGGAGGCAGACCCCAGTTGTTTGGTAAAAAGCTAGTGTTTTTGGCTCCACTTTGTTTTCTTCTTATCAGATGTTATTTTCCCATCATGAACTCTATTTCTGACAGAAGTTATTTCTCTTCCTAACCTTTTGGCTTGTGCCACCTATTGTCTGTCATTCGGGTTTAGCTCTAAATTTAGTATTAGTATCTTTGCCTTCTAGTTCATTGATACTCTGTGTAGCTAAAATGCATTAGACAATGATTGCTATATAGTTTTGTAGAGGTTAGGAAGCATAGAGTTAGGCAAAGCCTGGTGTAGTCTAAGGTTTGTTTTCAGGGTAATAGGTGGCTCTCTTCTTGGACCGAATCCACAGTCGGAAAAATTTGGACATAAGTTTGCTACAGAAGTTAAACCCATGGTCGGTCAGTATTTCTTCATAAATTCCCATCCTGGAGAACATGTCAATCAGAGTTTTCAGCCACATCTTTGCTAGTGGCGCACTTGGGAGGAAATGCTTCTGGGTAGCAGGTCTGGTAGTCACAGATTGTCAATACTCTTCTCTGGGTGGGAGAGTTCAGACCATGTCCACAGTCTCATGAAGGCGGTACTAATATTTTGGTAGGGGAATCATTTTTCCATGACTGGGCGCTGTTTTCTGGCACATCTGGCATCTCCTACAAAGGTCCTTGACTTCACCAGTCATGTCAGGCCATAAAAATAGGTGTTTGATTCATGACATTGTCTTGGCTCTTCCAAAATGTCATGTTTACTATTAGTTTGGTCAAGTACACTAGCTACTCCACTCTTGCAGCATCTTTGATAACTGATCCCTGAGGGTAGAGTTGTCCCTCATTGCTCCAAAAGAAGGGTGAGCTTGGCAGTCCAGCTGTTTTCCGGGATCTGGCCAAGGATTGGTCGACTCCCTGTGCTTCTTTGAGTAGGTTCTCCCCATTGTTGGGCATGGTTAGCCTTTGGCCCTTTTGCAGTCACATCTGTCGGTGTCTGGTAGTTGCTTTCTGCACGATCTGTCATTGAGGTGAGTTGAATCTCTACCTGTCCCCGAGGACGCATTCGAGGAAGAGGTGTCAGAGCATGTCTCTGACTTATTACTATCTGTAGTCTCGTTGGCACTCCAGCCTGTTGAGTATCTGGAACTCTGGTCTGTCACTGATGAATCTTTTCTGTAGTTTGTTCTTGTCTGTTCTGGCTTTGTGAAGGAAATGATGTTAGGGATAAGTCATCAAAGCCAGTGTTGTTATTTGCCACCATCCTTTCCTTCCATTTACCTTCAATTCTACTGTGGTTATGGCGAGGCATATGGATTGGTGGACTCCTTTGACATTCATCAATCCATCTTCACACTATCCTTGTGTGCACATTCAAGTAATTGGCTCCTTTGTCTCCTACAATTCTGGTCACTCATCTGCCATTCACCGTTCCGCTGTGGAGTGGGAATTCAGGTGATTCAGAGTTTTCACCCAAGTTGGCTACCTTCTCTGTGGCCTTGGTTTGCCTGGGCAGTGGACAGCTGTGTGCCCAAACGTTTGACAACTAAAACAGCAAGGACCCTTGTATTTGTCCCACATACTGCGGTCATCTTGGTTCTTTCTCGATCAAGGTCGAGGAAGATTTGTCTTGATGATTCTCGTCTGGTCTGCTCCTGAATGAATCTGTAATTGTCTGATTTGGGAGTGTACTCCTTCATGGGGGTTTCTTTGCTGCGGCTGGCTGCATATCTGGTGTCAATTTGAGTAGCTTCTCTGGATGATTTGGGTTCTCGGTCTCTGGTCCAGGTAGCTCGCAGAATGGGAATAACTCCCATTAATTTCTTGATGATGCAAGTGGTCTGTCATGTCTGCCTTTTTGGTGGTGTAAGCTGTCCAGTTTGTGAATATAGCTAATATTTCTTCGCTCGCACTCTGTGAAGTTTTATCTTTCTTTCAGCGATAAATCCTCCCATTAGCACTAGTGGTAGTATTTCGTAAACCCTAGGAAGGCGATGAGTTCTTTGCTCAGC
This sequence comes from Cladorhizidae sp. MBARI D1340-BT2, assembly GCA_028752905.1. Lineage (NCBI taxonomy): Eukaryota > Metazoa > Porifera > Demospongiae > Poecilosclerida > Cladorhizidae > Cladorhizidae sp. MBARI D1340-BT2. The sequence goes on from JAQNBH010000001.1 coordinate 9,820,030, forward strand.
ACCTTTAAGTCATTCTGCATTTCCCATCGAAGGCGATTAATGTACATTGCTGATGCATCATCCAGTAGTGGCTTCAACATTATGTTCCATTGGTTTTGATCAACCTCAAACCTCTCCATGTGGTCTTGAAAGTTACTAAGGTAACTGAAACTATTTCTTTAGGGGTTTTGAGTGAGGCCATGGCAGGGATATCTCTTCCATCTGCTTTTCTCCTCTAGTTGGTGTTTTGGTGAATTTCTTCTACTGCATTCATCTCCAGTTCTATCCATTTCTCTTTCTCTTGTCTACTGATTTATCTCTCCTTACATTCATTCTACAATTTCAGTCATTCTTCTCATATCTCTTGAGCTCGAGCCTCTTCTCTTGCTCGTTCCCTCTCTTCCCTGGACTCCTCTTCTCTTGGGCCCATTTTCTCTCCTCCCTGTCAGCATCCACACTGGCCTTCATCATCTTTATTATCTTGGCAAATTCGTTGTAGCAGATGGTGGGAGTTTCTGATGCAGCGTAAGAGCCTTGTGTTTCTTCCCTGTCCTCTAGTAATTTTCTCTCTTCTGGCTTTCTCCCTTTGGGAGTTTTCCTGAGAGTCATTGTTGGTAGCCTGTGTTGCTTTCTATCTCATAACAGAGTTTAATCACCCTTCAACACTCAGAATGGTTTCTGGGTCTAAATTACTCTGCTCTTGCTTGCCAAGAATTTCAACAAGTTGCCCATATCCCCACACTCTGGGATACTTTCTGCCACTATTTGGCTATGTGATAGAGTGGAGTTGTTGGGTCGATAACCTTTCCCAATGATCCGGTATCAAATCACTAATACTGCTGTGTACTCCTTGAATGGAATTTCTGAATGACTTGCTGAAGGCAGAGCACATTTCAGTTGGTTCTTTTTAATGAGAATCTATCGAATGGGTCGTTTCATCTTCTGCCACCACTGTTGAAGAATCCAAGGCCTAGTGCAGCTACCCAGATGGTATTGAAGAAGTTTAAAAGCTTATTGAGCACAGACAATCATTGCAGCTTTAAAAAATAGCACTCAGTTATTAACTGACTGGAGCTCAATTTTGATTCCCTTAAGTAGGCTACCAAGAGAGAGCTCAAATTATGCCCTTACAAGGTAATAATAATGTTCACACATTGATTAGTGGTTTAAAAGTGTAATTCTTGAAGTATTGAGTTCATCTCATTATCGCATCTATCTCTGTGCAAGGTCAATCTTGCCTGTTCTGTAGTATAGCAACTGTTGGGAGCTTCCTCTTGGAGGAGTTTACAACAGAAATAGACTGTAAAAATATGAAAGGACAAGAATATGTGATTTTCAGATCTTTAAATATTTCTATATTTAAAAAAAAATTGAAAGCAACTAAGTACAACACAACTAAGTACAACACTATCTCACTTGCTAATAAAAAATAGATAATAATAATAATAATAATAATAAGAGTTTACTTTTTCTAAAGGATTTGGGGCAGCGTCTCTTTCAAGCGACTGGAGAGAAGAACTCCCTTCACCACCTCCTGCAGAGGCTTTCTGTTGTGGTGCAGAGAGGTAACGCAGTTTCGGTTGCAGGGACCACAGATCACTTGAATTTGGACTCTGATGACATTTTCTTTTAATTACAATAATAATAATAATAATAATAAAATAATAATAATAATAATAATAATAATAATAATAATAATAATAATAATAATAATAATAATAATAATAATAATAATAATAATAATAGTAATAGTAATAGTAATAATAATAATAATAATAATAATAATAATAATAATAATAATAATAATAATAATAATAATAAAAATAATAATAATAATAATAATAGTAATAATAGTAATAATAATAATAATAATAATAATAATAATAATAATAATAATAATAATAATAATAATAATAATAATAATAATAATAATAATAATAATAATAATAATAATAATAATAATAATAATAATAATAATAATAATAATAATAATAATAATAATAATAATAATAATAATAATATAATAATAATAATAATAGTAATAATAATAGTAATAATAATAGTAATAATAATAGTAATAATAATAGTAGTAATAATAGTAGTAATAATAGTAGTAATAATAGTAGTAATAATAGTAGTAATAATAGTAGTAATAATAGTAGTAATAATAGTAGTAATAATAGTAGTAATAATAATAGTAATAATAATAGTAATAATAATAGTAATAATAATAGTAATAATAATAGTAATAATAATAGTAGTAATAATAGTAGTAATAATAGTAGTAATAATAGTAGTAATAATAGTAGTAATAATAGTAGTAATAATAGTAGTAATAATAGTAGTAATAATAGTAGTAATAATAGTAGTAATAATAGTAGTAATAATAGTAGTAATAATAGTAGTAATAATAATAGTAATAATAATAGTAATAATAATAGTAATAATAATAGTAATAATAATAGTAATAATAATAGTAATAATAATAGTAATAATAATAGTAATAATAATAGTAATAATAATAGTAATAATAATAGTAATAATAATAGTAATAATAATAGTAATAATAATAGTAATAGTAATAGTAATAGTAATAGTAATAGTAATAATAATAATTATTATAATTATTATAATAATAATAATAATAGAGTAATAATAATAGTAATAGTAATAGTAATAGTAATAGTAATAATAATAATTATTATAATTATAATAATAATAATAATAATAATAATAATAATAATAATAATAATAATAATAATAATAATAATAATAATAATAATAATAATAATAATAATAATAATAATAATAATAATAATAATAATAATAATAATAATAATAATAATAATAATAATAATAATAATAATAATAATAATAATAATAATAATAATAATAATAATAATAATAATAATAATAATAATAATAAAAGTGTCATAAATGGTGATGCCTTAAATATTTCTTGGCTCGTCTTCTTGTAACTGTTTGTTAACACACACACACACACAGGCACTCAAGATTAGGGCTGATAGCGGACATTTCCGCATACATATAGTTCATGTTCCTGACAACAGTGGCTAGAGCTATATACTCAAAGAATGGAACAATGGTAACAATGCTACTCTTGTAAAATTGAAGGGTACTACAACTATCCGACGGCAAACGCAATCTTCTCAGGAGAGCGGGCTTCCTTCTCTCAAATACTACAACTACAGGGCTGCCCTTCATGATTTGTCTAAATGCAACCAACTCCGGCTAGCTTTGCTACTGGTTCACCACACAAAAAGTGCTAATGATGTGCAAGCATTCAATAGTATCAAAAGAGAGCACACAGAGAGGCCTATCTTTTGAGCTATATATCAAGTCCATCTCATGAAGTTTGCAGAATCTACGGAGCTCTAAATTGGTATCCATAAGTCTAAAAAATGCAACTGTCCCCCCCCCCCTTAAATTGTAACACACACCACCACACTAACCACACACCAAGTTCATTATTCGAAAAGCAAACTTACAGTGAAGAACATCTTTTCTATCTCGGGCTTATTTCCTGTATCTCTCTCCTCATACGACATGACAACAGTGGTGCCTTGGTTGCTAAGACTTATCAGAGTTGCCACAAGGTCCTTCAGAGACTCACTCACTGTAATAGCAAACGGTATCCATGCAGCAATTAGAAAATGGCCGCCAGTATAGTGTGAAAACAACAACACATAACATCAACAAAGGCTCCTGAGAGTCACCAGTAGTGTCTTAGCAACACCACCTTCCGATTAAGTGGTGTAAAGTGGTATATACTACTTAATGGGGGAAGCGAGAGTCACTTGCATTATAAAACTCAATTAACATTTAGCAGGTAACATATTTCATTTTTGGAACACTCATGAGCTGATTAAACTTTTAAAGTTCTGGTATATAGACTTGAAGAATGGCTTTCCCCTACTCCAATCCCCTTAGCTTGTCTCTGACCCTATCTAGTTAATCTTAATTTTTTAACGGCTTTCTAAAGCACTCAGAGACATCATCTCTCGGTACGAAATGACCAGATATATACAGGGAAGAAATGTATGGGTGCTTGACAGAGCTCTCTTTTCAGACTATATCCCCATCAATAAAAGTATAATATCTGTCAACTCTCTACCTCTTCATAGTAGATGACAACAGACATCAGGATCACCTCGGGCTGAACAATCACCACATCATCTGACAAACTCATGCCCCTGGCAGACAAAATTAATGTGATATAATTATACTTGTGTTAATGTGATGTAATTATACTTGTGTTAATGTGATATAATTATAGTTGTGTTATGTGTTAGCTACATTGCACACAATTACGCAACCTGTCAAACAAGTACCTGCGCCTCCACTAAGTAACAAATAAACAATACAAATATATAAACAACAACAACAACAATAATAATTGCTATCCCACATAATTTCCACACACAAAGAACCTGCTAGAATTAGATGGGTGCAGAAGGTAAGTTCAGACTGAAGTCACAACTACAATCTGAGTCAGCTCTCACCACCCTCTAGAATGGAAGGACCTCTAGAATGGAAGGACCTCTAGAATGGAAGGACCTCTAGAATGGAAGGACCTCTAGAATGGAAGGACCTCTAGAATGGAAGGACCTCTAGAATGGAAGGACCTCTAGAATGGAAGGACCTCTAGAATGGAAGGACCTCTAGAATGGAAGGACCTCTAGAATGGAAGGACCTCTAGAATGGAAGGACCTCTAGAATGGAAGGACCTCTAGAATGGAAGGACCTCTAGAATGGAAGGACCTCTAGAATGGAAGGACCTCTAGAATGGAAGGACCTCTAGAATGGAAGGTCCTCTAGAATGGAAGGGCCTCTAGAATGGAAGGACCTCTAGAATGAAAGGACCTCTAGAATGGAAGGACCTCTAGAATGGAAGGAGTTGGAATTGCTTGAGAACCACCCCGATAGGCATGTACGTTGCTCCGGGCATCTGAGAGGACTTTTGGACCATTTTAAACTGGCCCACAGGTCAAAAGGGCAAGAGGACACATGGTTTGGGCCAGGGAGCAGGCAGAAGTTCGAAGGTCATGCCTGGCAAAAGAGTGTGAAAAGAACCATGTTATTCTTCCTAAACCCTGAGGCCCGGATGGGTGGGGTGGGTCTACACAAACAGGTTCAGCGAAATTACAAAGAGCTTAGGGGGCTGGTGCTTGATCCTCCGCTGTTGACGGGATGGCTTCAGAAGTATATATGCTCATGGTCATACATAGGTGTGGATGTGGCAGAGACAATCTAGCAGTGTGAGTGTAGTCATCTTTGGTGAAGGATATACTGGGCGAGGATACCAAATGGTGGCAGTTCCTCCTGAGGATGTCTCCGCTAGGCATGTTTGGAGGGGATATTGCCTGTACTCAAACCCGGCATTACCATCAGGCTTCACTCAGCATCGAAGGCATTCTCTGAGGAAGAAGCTCCCTTGGAAAGGGAAGTCAAGCAGGAAAAGGTTTTCACCAACAGGATGACTTCCTTATTGTGTCACTGACAGAGACACATCTGTGCTCAGCAAGAGTGACTCAAAGAAGCTGCTGACAGCATTTAAAAAGCTAGAGGACCCATAGGGTGGAGAAGCTCGAAAGGCTAGAGGTGTACCCATAGTGGTGGAGAAGCTTGAAAGGCTAGAGGTACCCATAGTGGTGGAGAAGCTTGAAAGGCTAGAGGTGTACCCATAGTGGTGGAGAAGCTTGAAAGGCTAGAGGTGTACCCATAGTGGTGGAGAAGATTGAAAGGCTAGAGGTACCCATAGTGGTGGAGAAGCTTGAAAGGCTAGAGGTACCCATAATGGTGGAGAAGCTTGAAAGGCTAGAGGTGGCCATAGTGGTGGAGAAGAAAGGCTAGAGGTACCCATAGTGGTGGAGAAGCTTGAAAGGCTAGAGGTGCCCATAGTGGTGGAGAAGCTTGAAAGGCTAGAGGTACCCATAGTGGTGGAGAAGCTTGAAAGGCTAGAGGTGCCCATAGGGGTTGAAAGGCTAGAGGTACCCATAGTGGTGGAGAAGCTTGAAAGGCTAGAGGTGCCCATAGGGGTGGAGAAGCTTGAAAGGCTAGAGGTACCCATAGTGGTGGAGAAGCTTGAAAGGCTAGAGGTGCCCATAGTTGGTGCAGAAGCTTGAAAGCTAGAGGTGACCATAGTGGTGGAGAAGTTGAAAGGCTAGAGGTGCCCATAATGGTGGAGAAGGTTGAAAGGCTAGAGGTGCCCACAGTGGTGGAGAAGCTTGAAAGGCTAGAGGTGCCCATAGTGATGGAGAAGCTTGAAAGGCTAGAGGTGCCCATAGTGGTGGAGAAGCTTGAAAGGCTAGAGGTGTACCCATAGTGGTGGAGAAGCTTGAAAGGCTAGAGGTGCCCATAGTGGTGGAGAAGCTTGAAAGGCTAGAGATACCCATAGTGGTTGAAAAGCTTGAAAGGCTAGAGGTGCCCATACTGGTGGAGAAGCTTGAAAGGCTAGAGATACACATAGTGGTGGAGAAGCTTGAAAGGCTAGAGGTACCCATAGTGGTGGAGAAGCTTGAAAGGCTAGAGATACCACATAGTGGTGAAGAAGCTTGAAAGGCTAGAGTTACAGATAGTGGTGAAGAAGCTCGAAAGACCAGTGTCACAGTAGACATAATCCCCACTACAGATATAATCCACCATGAAATTATTGATCTGGAATATGTGAACATGGAGATCAGCTGCAGACCTGCCAACTCACCCGATGCTGCCGGGTGTCACCCGATTTCAACACTAATCTCCAGATCTCCCGATTGAATATTCAATTCACCCGACTTCAATTCACCCGACTTTCTGAGGAATTGAATTTTTTTAAAGATCAGGGTTCGGGTTTAAAAAATATATAATACAGTATACCCTCGCACCTTCTAACTCCCGATTAAATAAATAATAAACCTGGTAAAGGTCGTCGATCTGCCAAATCGTTTACGTTGTACGTATATAGTCCAGCAAAAAGAATAGACTAGTTTTGTCGATCGAGTCAAAGATAGCCATTCTAAGCAAGATATCAAATGGAGTCAGTCGAGCCGGACGAGTGGAAGAGTAAGGCGTAGGGAAGTTGACAATAACGGAGATAAAAAAGAAAGAAGCCAAACTTCGAGAGTTCGCAGACAACCTTGGGATAAGTTCAGCTCGCAAAGTCATGCGCCTTGCTAAAGACGAACAACTAGAAAATGCTGTTTGGTTCGTTAAGAAAAGGGAGCAAGCCCCAAGGCACTGCAGTAGGTGGACTATTTTCGGTGGACTATTTTCTCAGAGAAAATAGAACATATGAATATAAATACTGTAATATGAAAAAATATGTATGTAAAACAGCATGCCAGTTACTGAGGACCTAAATCCTTCTAGTATATACCAGGAAGTGAGCTTCTTATTATCCATAGGACCTGCAGATTAAAACGATATTGAAAATAATTCCCAGCATTTTAATTACATTCATGAATTTATAATTAATGTGTTTTTTTGGTGCGGCTATAATATAGCATTCCCTGAATCTGAAGTTCCCTGTTAAACGCTGGGTGCCTGATGAGAAAATTTGGGACCATGCAAAAAGGGCAACTTCTTGCTATAATCACAATCATTAAACTGATAGCAGTGTGTTATTTAGGGGGGAAATTAATTTAGTATGCTACATGCTATGTTATGACTTGATGCAAATGTTAACCAGATTTTATACCAAATCTCCAGATTTTTCGAGGATTTTTTGGGGGATCTCCAGATTTTCATGACTCTGGGGTTGGCAGGTCTGCAGCTGTGACACAATATTAATACTTAAATGGCACCTAATATTCAAGTAATTGCAGTCACATCAAGAAGAAGGCTATAAGGATCAAAGCAATTAAATTTGAACTCAAAAATGGTGTTCTGTAATAGAATAAGGCACACTAGCCCTAGCCATTAATCCTAGGGGGATCAATTGACTTAGCACGGTTGATTCCACTCGCTGATCGATCATGGCGAGTGTGGAAGGAGGGGGCTAGGTTCTGCTAATGATTTAATCCCCATGTTACAGAGGTATCAACCTGGAACAATTTAAGGGGGGAAGAGAGCTGAAAACACACATTTTTTCTAATTTTTTTTTTATGGGCCCAAAAGGGTTCATAATATGTCTGGAGTTTGAGTTTCAAAGCAAGTGAATACTTGCATCAGAAGATATAGCCATTTTTATACAGTGCATTATTATTCCATTTCATTTCACTTCACATTGGAAGAGGTTCTCCCAGTCTTACCTGGCGTCTTGAAATTTTGAATTTTTTTTTTTCCCACTCATTTTCTGAACATAGCTTTATGACATCACGTTACATTTTCTCTATAGGTCTTTTTTAGTAATGCTATCAAACAAAAACTCTCGCGCAAGTTGTAGAATATAAAAATTGCTGTCAAATGATATATATTTTTTTAATCAAAGGATAAAAAATATTCAAGTTATCATTTGAACGGTTTTTCAAAAATCACTTCAGAGATATTGAGCCTTGAAGTCCAAGCAGTTTGTTTGTAATCACATCCCAGCTGCCAGAAACACCCCCTGTTCACCAGAATACATCCCTCATTACTAGAATTGTGTGTACAAACAAAATGTTTGACTTTTCACAGTCTTTTATTTTTTCAACAACAGCAGTATCCTACATCCTAACTACAACCTGAAAACCAACAATATATATATATATACATATATACACATAAATTAAAGACGCATCATTACATGTATGTTGCTTTGCTAATATTGAATTAGCAAACATAAACACGTCATCATTTGCAGGGCTCCCATGCCCAGGTCCATCCATCGTCACCCTCCACACATGTCTTCCGACACCCTCCAGTAATCACTGAAAAACAATAGAACACAAACAAAAGTCATCCTCCACTAATTCCTAAGCTTGACAAAAAGACACATAAACAAAAGTATCTTCCAGTAATCTCTGTTTGACAATAGAAAGCAAAAGACACATAACAAAATAAAATGTTACAGGTCCCCCATGCCAGGACCATACAATGCTCCGCCCTCCATTGAACTCTGTTGCCTCTCGACAGCAAGCCTGACACTTGTTGCACTCATATGTTCTGTCTTACCCGCTCTACTCCATACAACAGAATTAAACTCATTTTGGTTGTGTATAACCAACCACCTAAACATTTGCACAAAAGATCCTCGGACATTAATTTATCAAAAACCTCCTAGCCTTGTCCAGAGCAATCATAGGCCTATCGGTACTGTTGGTACCTCACCTTTAGCACAAGCTGGATTAAACTTACACCAACTCAAAACTCGATCCTCGGACATTAATTTATCAAAAACCTCCTAGACTTGTCCAGAGCAATCATAGGCCTATCGGTACTGGTGGTACCTCACCTTTAGCACAAGCTGGATTAAACTTACACCAACTCAAAACTCCTGTAGGACAATACTCGTGTTGGGATGTTCCATAGTCAACTAAGAGTGATAAAAAATCGCTTTCACATCGCAAATCATCCCCTCTAGGTTGTCCTTTCTAATTGCTCCCCTATAGTAGGTTTGCATTTTAACTATAGACACACGACTAACCCCCCTAGCACCACCCAAAGACACTAGGACCGTAAGGCTCGACTTCAAACAACCGTTTATGTGCATTTGTATACCCATCACTAATTTATGTGTGTGTACCTAAGCTTCAGTCTCTCCACTGAACGCTAAAAAAGTTTGTGTTCCTACAACTTCCATAGAACCCGAAGAGCCATCAAAATTGGATTCACAATTTTTACCTTGTGACCCTCAAACCATTCCGTGTAACTTGCTACTGTTTCATCTTCAGGTCTTCGCGCACAAGCTTGACAGAACTTAGACATAAGATAATAATCTAAAACTTCTCCAGTGTCCCAAGACATCACCGCAACCAAGCCATAATTTGATTTGTGGCCCTGTCTAAGCCATGTGCCGTCAACAGTAATACTAACATCAATGATGTCTTCATGCCTAACCCTATAAAATCATGTAACCTATGAGCGGCATCCAACATAATACTCTGTTACTGCATTTGCATCACTCCATGTAAACCTATGAGCGGCATCCAACATAATATTCTGTTACTGCATTTGCGTCACTCCCTATTGACCTAGTATATTTTAAAAAAACAAGTGGAACCAAGAGGGGGCAACATATCCATGACTGCAGTGATATCTTCCAGACCAGAATGACTAATTCCAGCAATGCGAGCGCACCCAGTACTGACTGGATGTTCAAAGAATGCTTCTACAGATACAGGGTTTGAGATGCCTCGAGTGTTACTACAATTTGAACAAAAAGTGAGACACCATGCCTGCCCTACGGGCTTCAGTTGCAAGGGAGCTCAGTTACCACATTGAATACACTTATTACACCTTTCTATGACCTCTCTAAGCTTATCTAAGTTTATTATACGATTACCCTTACCTAGTTCTCCAACACCACCAGAGTCCAAAGAGGTAGAGCCAGTAGATCCAGTAGCAACAGCCACAGAAGCAGCTGAACGATCCATGAGAGCCAACTTCTTCCTGGGCATAGTCACTGGTCATAGTCACAAATGGAACTGGCCTCTCTTCATACATTTGCAATTGATTGGAAGGTAAGTGAAGGTTCACAGAAGGCGCTATCCCACCTACAGGATCCAAGAGACTCACTAACAAAGGAAGGAAACAGCTAGTAACTTTTTAGTACGGAGATAAACATTAAAACTTGCCTGGCGCGGCTACTGTGACAGGCTCAACAACAGCCGCCTGTAGGGCTTTCTTCTTCTTGTCGTCACTCTTCTTGAATCCTTGGCCTTTCTGTTTAAAATGCTTCTCTGTTCTCTTCCCCATAACTCAACAGTGTGAAAGTTTCAAGCGAACCGACAAAAAAACACGTGAAAAAACGTGCTTGTCTTAGAGGTTGCGCACTACCCCCCCCCCCCCCGCCTGGCCAATTCATTGCGCAAACGACTGGTAAGGGTCTCCATGAAATTGGCAACATTTTGATATATAAAAACTGTATTTTGGGTAGGCGATCATCGCCGACCGCCCGATTGTAGCCAGGTAAGACTGGGAGAGAACCTCTTCCAATGTGAAGTGAAATGAAATGAAATGGAATAATAATGCACTGTATAAAAATGGCTATATCTTCTGATGCAAGTATTCACTTGCTCTGAAACTTGAAACTCAAACTCCAGACATACTATGAACCCTTTTGGGCCCCAAAATATTTTTTTATTTTTTTAATATGTGTTTTCAGCCCTCTTCCCCCCTTAAGTGACACAGACAGTAAGTGACACAGACAGTGGAACTTATTTTTTCTGGGGGCCATCTCCTGTACAGTAGATTCATTAGACTATCAACATTGATTAAACATTACCACTTTAGCTCTCTGGCGGTGACCTTGCCCACAAGCGTGGCAGAGATCAAGGATATGTTAGAATTCATCAGATCCACGAACTCCGGAAGATATGTTAGGCACACGTCTGCTCTAAAGCCAAAAGGAGAGGGGAGCAGGTCAGGTGGAGAGGGGAGCAAGTCAAGGTGAGAGGGAGCATGTCAAGGCTCGTTATTGTATTTCTAATAGTGTACAGATTTGCTAACAGAATCAAGGTCGGGCTCATATGAGAGGGTGGGTGGGTGGGTGGGGGTTGTCCCCATTATAACAGGGAATTCCCCAAATGCGGTCAATTGCACAAACACTATTTCAATCTCATTACCTTTTCCTTTGATATAATAATTTACAGAGTTACTGGTATGGACCTACACTAATTTACAGCTATGGACCTACACTAATTTACAGAGTTACTGCTATGGACCTACACTAATTTACAGAGTTGGACCTACACTAATTTACAGAGTTACTGCTACAGACCTATACTAATTTACAGTTACTGCTATGGACCTACACTAATTTACTGAGTTACTGCTATGGACCTACACTAATTTACAGAATTACTGCTATGGACCTGCACTAATTTACAGAGTTGCTGCTATGGACCTATACTAATTTACAGAGTTACTGCTACAGACCTATACTAATTTACAGAGTTACTGCTATGGACCTACACTAAAGTTACTGCTATGGACTTACACTAATTTACAGAAATACTGCTATGGACCTGCACTAATTTACAGAGTTGCTGCTATGGACCTATACTAATTTACAGAGTTACTGCTATGGACCTACACTAATTTTTACAGAGTTACTGCTATGGACATACACTAATTTACAGAGTTACTGCTATGGACCTACACAAATTTACAAAGTTGCTGCTATGGACCTACACTAATTTACAGAGTTACTGCTATGGACCTGCACTAATTTACATAGTGACTGCTATGGACCTACAATAATCTACAGAGTTACTGCTACAGACCTACACTAATTTACACAGTTACTACACACTAATTTACAGAGTTACTGCTATGGACCTATACTAATTTCCAGAGTTACTGCTATGGACCTACACTAATTTCCAGAGTTACTGCTATGGACCTACACTAATTTACAGAGTTACTGCTATGGACCTACACAGGTCAAACGTGAGGTTTCTTCTAGTCTAGCCACTGGTGCTAATTTCAGTTCTCTAGCACTTGGCAATCTGCGCTGAAAAATCAGCATACAATTAAATCCCCACCTTTTAATGAGCTATATATATGGTATAAAGATTCTTAAAAACTCCACATCTCCAGATTACTGTTCCAGATTACTGATGTCACTTTCTCAGCCACCGACAAGACATCTTTACATACACAAACTTCTATCAAATAATAATGCACCGCCATACTTTTAAATTGCTGAGACTCTAGAACTCACTACATACCACACACATTGATGATCCATCACCAATATTCAGCTGATAGTTTCTGTGATCTCTCTAATTTTACTGTAACTCATCAAATTCAATTTCTTTTAAATAAAACATATTGGGAAATGCAGGCTGTTCCTTGTGGGACAGTGCTGCAGAGGATGTTTGTATTTTAGGGAATTTCCCACAAATATCCCGTCATTTAAATTTGAAGTGTGGACTTGTGTAAAGCTACTGATTTCTGGAGCTTCTTATTCGCATGCTGTCATACTGTACATGAATTGATATAGAAACGAACATGCACACAGTATTATTCTAATAGAAACTGCAAAACTGGCATTGCTAAATGACAGACAGCTAAGTAACATTTTTTAGTATCGAAAGATAAACTAATGCCACACATTCACTTATGACATAATAGCTACATGATTGCTGCAAAAGGCAGAATTGATCCCACCCAGGAAGTCATCAGCCAAAAAATCGACAACATTATTTTCCTAAAAGGAACATCTTCGACAATCATCTCGTCACCCTTGACATGCATAAGAGCAGTTTGTCCTACACCACTCTGTCTACTTGAGGATGAGCACCCTCGATCTCTCCAGCACCTGGTGCATGATTACTATTACAACCAACTCGAATACAAGTATGGGGATGGGAGATAGCTCCTGTACACCATTATAGACAGTTTCCCACTTGGGATCAAACAGGTGATGTGTATTCTAACATGGCCTTGTGCATGGACCTCTATTGCATGGTGATGTGTGTTCGGACATGACTTGTGCACGGACCTCTATTGCATGGTGGAGTGTATTCGGATATGCCTTGTGCACGGACCTCTATTGCATGGTGGAGTGTATTTGGACATGACTTGTGCACGGACCTCTATTGCATGGTGGAGTGTATTCTGACATGGCCTTGTGCACGGACCTCTATTGCACCATGTGGCCACCCCAAAAACTACCTATTCCACAGGTTTGAGAACAAAATGGGTGCAGCCAAGATGAAGGATGATTGCGCTGACATCCAGATTAGCTACATATCTTGTCCTACACCCCAAGATGCAGGCCCATACACAGACTTTTGAAAAGGGGGGTGCACAATTTGTTATGTGATTCAAGAAATCGTGTTGCAGGGGTCTAGGGGTATGTTCCCCAGGCCTGTATTTTAGGTGCTCTGAGAGTCAATTTGGTCCTCAAATAATTAATCATTACCACAAAAAAACAATATCAGCACAATATCACTCTAATGGTAAATAATATCATCATGTCCCAAGTTAGCCTTCTGTAATTTTCGAGGGTGCTTCTGCAGAAAAAACTTGCAAATGATATCTATACTTATTGTGGTTTCATAGTTCATATGCTAAGGCAGTTAAACGTTCTTCTGTCTGTGTATATACACCTTAAATAATTGTGTAGTCGTCGGAGAGCTGATGCCGATCTTTCGCATGAACAAGAGCTCAAAGGGATGAGCAAAGATCTTCAATAATATACAGATATTTGGAAGAGATTGAGGACACTGCTTTAGAGGGTCACTTAAAGTTTCAGGACGATCTGTTTCTGCAACAAGCAACCACTTTGACTTCCACCGACAGAGTTTTTCATCGATTATATTTGGATTGGGAAGGTCATCAGAGTAGAAATCTATTGCCTCTTTAATATCACTGAAAGAAGAATTAGCATTGATGTTTGCAGGTAAAAGGGAAGCTGCTCGCTTACTGTGAGCTGTAAATCTCGAACAAATATCAGTTATTAGATGGTCAAGGAATGGAATTACAATAGCTATCTTGAAATACTCTTCAACTGATGTAAATTGTGGGTTTGAACGATGTTGATGCCGTTGACTTATACGAGGCATTGATACAGATATGCCAGATTGTTCTGCAATTCTACTGCTGTGATCAAAAATACATTTGGAATAGCTGTCAATATCTTCCCTCACTATCTTCAACTCCTCACAGCATTGCATGACTGTGGTGGATACACCAGAAACTATATCTTGTTTTTCCCCCTGAATTTTAACAACTGCTTCTTTCAGGTAAATTAAGGAACGATAGATCATTACCATTGAGTAAAGAAACTCAAAAGATTCCAAAGTTTTCATATGGGCAAGTGCATTCTTTTTATCTTCTGGTGACCACAGATCATTAAACAGAGGAAAATCAATGTCCCCGTAAAGCATCACTTCACATACATGGATTAAGAATGGATGAGCTAAGGAGAAGCGCTCCCAACCATCTATGTTCTCAACCCATCTGGTTATGCAGACATTAAGAAGAGGGGCTCGACTTGACCTGTGTGTGTTTCGTGCCACAATTGCTTTTAACAGCCCTTCTCTTTTGGGAGAATGCTCTATCCAAAGGATGAGACCCTTAATTTGATCTATACAATTTCTGATGGGTGGAACACAGCAAGAACTCACAGTAGCCAGATTGAGTGAATTACTGGCACAGTGAGTGTAAAGTGCTTTGGGTTGCTTTTCGAGTATTCTAGCTTGAACACCAGCTTTTGTTCCACTCATTGTAGATGCACCATCATAACCCTGGCCACGCAAATTACTCAAAGACAACCCAAGATTGTCCAAGGATGTTATGATTGCATCAGCAATGTTAACTGCACTAACCCTCTCTAATTTTACAAATGCAATAAATTCTTCACGAATATTACATTCACTATCAACGAACCACAAACAAATGGAAAAATGCTCAATATTGTGATAACTCACTTCATCTGCTAGCACAGAGAAAAATTGGGCAGTCTTCACCTCAGCAACAATACCAGATAGAATCATATCAAAGCCAATAACATTAATAATGTTGTTCTGCGATCTTGGAGATATGTAAGTTACATTTCTAGCTATTGGATTGGTGAGATGCTTATATAAAATTTTATCAGTCTCAGCATAATCTTTAAGCAAAGCTAGAAAATTTCCTGGATTCGTACTTACGCAAACATCTTCTCTATCACCTCGAAAAGGAAGCCCCTGCTTAGCCAGAAACAGTATGGCACGAACAATTTGACGTATAATATGTTTGTTCTCATTCATTCGTATCTGAAGAGCACTATTTGCCATCACATCAATACGGGAAGAAGGATTATCAATTGTGCCTTTCAAAACATCAGCATCTTGAAGACACTAACAATGATATTGAAGTGAAGAGTGGTTACTTAAGTCATTACTTATTTTTGCCCAATTAGAGTAAGGTTTATTCACAAGATAACTTTTATCCCTTCTATTAATACTAGAAAGAAGAAGTGAACATGGTCCACAAAATACAGTATCCAACTTTGGGCTATACAACAGCCAGGGATATTTCTCGAGCCATGAAATATTAAACTTTCGGTTTTTACCACGAAATTGTGTACATGACAAAACACTAGGTTGGTTTATATAATGATAAAGTAAAAAATACTTTTCATCAATAGAAAGACTACTAACTGTGCAAATAATGCTTTCTATAAACTTCTTTGGATCGAAGGTCCCAATATCATCAAAAGGGGGTGGTTCAAGACCTGATGAAGACTGCTGACTTGAAATTTGGACGACAGGTTGACATTCACGTCCACATTCAACATTATCACTATCACCTGATGGTGGAAGAATCGTTGGTAGAGAAGGGCTTCTTGGAGCTTCATTCTGGGTGCTTGAACTGGGGAGTCCTAAAGTTAAAGTTAAATCTCAAATCTCAATTGTAGCTAGAGCCTAACCATTGTTTTACTTACCTCCTTTATCACAGGCAATTCTTTTGTTAAAAAAGGACCGGATGTCTTGAGATTGAAGCTGTCTTTTCATAACTTTATTCCAAGAGAAACTTACACTCATAAATTATGCAGTTTTCTGGTGAAGGTGTTGATCAATCTGAATAGTCATTTGATTAAGAGTTGATGATTGGAATGAAGCAGGGTTTATGGTTTATGTATAACGGAAGTTGAGCTGATGATTAACAATAAAAATGTCAGCTAGCTATTTCATGCATACATACATACATACATGTACACCAAGTACTGTCATGAATATAATTATTTTGAAAGGGGGGTGCCTGTGCACCCCCCTGTGTACGGGCATGAGATGTACTCCATCCACAAGGTTAAAGTCAAGGTGATCTGGTAAGCCAGTGGCGTAAGGAAGAGCAGTGCTAAAAAAATTGAGGGCCTCCTTAGATAGCAAGACCTTCTGACATAAGCATGGACACTCTGTGAAGCCAAGGTCACCACATACATAGAGCCAAAAGATATCCTTGAAGACTTGCCATAATTTGAAATGCACCTCTTGTTGTCCAGTAGTGAGAATGTGATCTTGCAAATGGATCTTTGCATCCAAAGAACATCAGGTATTACCATATGTTATGCACTAGCACAGTCTTTCTGTATCAGGTTGTAATACCCGATGTTCTTTGGGTGCAAAGATTCATTTGGCTCCTGTTTCCTGCGGCTTAGATAAGATTATAAAACATGGGCTCTCCAGAAGTCATTACAGAGTGCTCAATGGTGTGCACGGTCAGATACTAAATCGGATCTGTAGCTCCGTGCCTTTCACTGCCTTTGAGCTCCTAAGAAGCATATGAGTAGCGAACCAAGGCATCACTAGGCATCCAAACTTTATCATATCCAACTAGGTAAGAAACCTTCGAAGCATAATCACAATGCACCAGCCAAATATGGATGGCATTCTTTTACCCGTCAGTCCAGTTAATCTACTGTTTAATGTCTGCACAACAACCAGAACCCACAGTATCCATTCACAATTTTAAGCACCAGGTCTACAGCGTACTAGCTAGTGACCACCTAAGAGCTGCTTCGTTAAAGTCCTGTTGAAGTGCTCCACAAATCACTGGTCTACTCCCCTGTGAATGGTTAAATAATACCAGTTAGACACTTCGGAAGACACTGAAGCCATTTTAGAAACTGCTGCATGCTGTCCTCGAGTTAACCTGCAGCATCTGTAGCCATGTCTGCATTCACAAGCCACCTTGTTAGCTTTTTTTTATTACAGATCTACCTTATAATGAAAGGCAACATCTGCAAATAGTGCACACCTAGTGCACACCTAGTTGTAGTACATTTCCAGACCTGGTATATACAATGTAGAAATAAAATATCAGTCTGTTGTATATACCTCGTAGCTGCTTTTGATATTGATAATAGCAAATCACACTTAGCAGGCAGTTAGATCTGCCTTACTGATTGCTTTTTAATATTGCTTGCTTTGGTAGGCCCTGGCAGTGGCAGTGGGGACTTCAGTATATATTGCCTTAGCAAAAAATATTATACAAGCCGTTTACCTTGCCCATTACCCAGGGGGTTGTCTACAATTAATTAACAAAATAACTTATTAAGGATCTGATAATGGTTAAGTTGAGACCTACTGTTCGTGCCTTCTGAGAACTGATGAACCTAGAAACCAGTCTGTTGCAGCGATCATTGCCATGCAAACCCTCAATCCATCACCAGAGATGTAGCATAGGCCCCTATCATCCATAATGTTTTCTTGGCTATCATCGTGGACTCTTCAAATACCAAAACATGGCAGAGTATTTTATACTCCCCAAATGTATTTTGGAAACTACGGTAAATTCGGACTGCTTGCGAGCACTCACGGAGCACTCAAGATTGTGAGGGCCTGAAGTCTGAAGTGGAAATCTAGTAAGTTTTTGCTTCTGGTCTTTCCTTATGGCTGGCGAGGAAAGGACACCGTCAAAAACATTGGTCGCCAGCACATCAAACTATCATCCACCTCTAATGCCACCACGAGGTAAAAAGAATTGCCCAGAATGCCGAGGTTGTTAACTACCCCACTTCTAGACCGTTGCCAGAATGCTACCTTACATGTACTTCTAGACAGTTGCCAGAATGCTGAGGTTGTTGACTACCACACTTCTAGACCGTTGCCAGAATGCTGAGGTTGACTACCTTACTTCTAGACCATTGCCAGAATGCTGAGGTTGTTGACTACCCCACTTCTAGACTGTTGCCAGAATGCTGAGGTTGACTACCTTACTTCTAGACCATTGCCAGAATGCTGAGGTTGTTGACTAACCCACTTCTA
The DNA here is from genome assembly GCA_028752905.1 of Cladorhizidae sp. MBARI D1340-BT2. Classification (NCBI taxonomy): domain Eukaryota; kingdom Metazoa; phylum Porifera; class Demospongiae; order Poecilosclerida; family Cladorhizidae; species Cladorhizidae sp. MBARI D1340-BT2. The sequence continues at coordinate 9,838,851 of JAQNBH010000001.1, forward strand.
GAACGTTGCCAGATTGCTGAGGTTGACTACCTTACTTCTAGACCATTGCCAGAATGCTGAGGTTGTTGACTAACCCACTTCTAGAACGTTGCCAGATTGCTGATATTCTACTTCTAGACTGTTGGTACACTGCAGGTAAGGATTTTTTTTGGGGGGGGGGGGTCAGGGACAAAACAACAACAACAACAACAAGAATTTCCCACCCAGTTCAATGCAAATTAACATAAATAACTAAATAACTAAATTAATAAGTCAAGTTTTTAAATGACGCCATCGACGTCAAGGAGGTTGATGGGGACTCTGTTCGCCCAAAGTGTGGCGTTGCCTCTACAAAGGGTGATGGAGAGTTTCTGGAAGAGGTGGCGTGTTGTTTCTGCAGGTCGGATTCCAAGTCTCTGTCCTTGTTGACGGCCAATAGACCTAATGAGGTCAAGGCACCAACCACCCAGAGACTCAACAACCAGGGGAATAAAGGTTACCCCAGCCGACTGGCAGGCGGCAGAGTGGGCTGCCATCTTTCTCTCACAGCCAACATTAACCTGGGTGGAGGCAGTGCCGATTAGTGTGAGCTGCTGGAGGGTGGAGATGACATGGACATCTATTGCTGCTGGTTTCCCACATTTCCAGTTAGGGAGGAAAACGTCGGCAGGGCGACTGTGGGAGCTAGGAATGAGGGCAGGCGCTTCTTTCCGGGGCGCAAGGGCAGCAGATTGGGCAGCAGAGAAAAGAGTGTCCCTGATAGAGTCATGCCGATGAATCCTATCTCCATTCCCACCACAACCAACTTGATGGTCACCATGAGGATCGGAAGCAGTCTGGCATATGGGGCAGAAAGAACCCTTCGCTACCATCTGCATACCCAGCCAGTACTGGAGACAGTGTCTGAAGTCCAGGTCCAGGCGATGGAGTCTCAGAGCCTGGCAGGGAATGACATTAAGCCAGTCACCAGCATGGGGAATAGCAGTGGACAGGACAAGGGCCTTAGAACGGGGGCTGGGAGCCATGGCAATAAGATGGTCGAAGGATGCAAGATCGATAGAGTGTGAGAGGGAATGCTGTCTGATGAGGACATCTACGTCTTCCAGGGTACACCATGCTGGTTTATCGGCGGCCAGAGCCAAGGAGGCCAGGGCGGGGGATGAATGAGGAGAAACATCAGGAATCCGACCCAGGATGCTGGCAATGAGGTGGTGGGACTGATGTAGAGAGCCCAAAAACGCTGCTGGAGCATGGAGTGAAGCAAATTTGATGGAGAGACCACCTAGAGAGCAAGGTAATGAGGCTTTTGACCACGCCCAGTCAGAGAGGGGACCCCCTGCGTTAGATGATACCGCTTCACGCAGAGAGGAATCAAAGGCTTCGATAGCACCCTTAGCGTAACTTGGGGGGCAGGTTCTGAGAGCAAAGGCGACCTTTGGTAGAGAGAGACATGAACGTAGGAGGGCAGACTCCATCTGAGCATCCTCAAGGTCCGGGAGCCTGTCCAGGATCTCATCGATTTTTTCCACACGTTTAAGGATGATGGAGTCACAGAAGGAAGGAGGACCTATGGGGGAACCTAAGAGCTCAATACCCTCACTGGCAATAGGTACCTCGGTAGGGAGAGGATTGTGGGCAGGGAGGGCTGCCCCAGGAATGTGAAGGATGGACTTGGACCTGTTCAGGTGAAGTCCACGAGCTGGACCATCCTCCTCAATGATGGATAGAGCAGTCTGAAGATCATCAGCCCTGCCACACAGGGTCTCATCATCAAAGTAGGCATTGATAAGCAGATCAGGTACTTGGTCCCTGATTCTTTCTATTATTGGATGAAGGGCGAGGGCAAAACCCAAGGGGCCTAAAGGGTCACCCTGCTGTATACCACAACAACTGAGGATGGTGTGATCACCCAGATGCAAAAGGGGTTGGGCCCTGTAACATACCTCTATCAAGGCTGCCATGGAGGGAATGTGAGTCCTGATCTCTTGGAACATTTTCCCGCGGTCAATGCTGTTGAAGGCATTAGAAAAGTCAAGAAGAAGGATCCAACAGTCGTCCGGAGGGATGTTATCTTCCAACACACAACGTAGAGAGTGTACTATGGCCTCGCAGCCGACGAGGACTCCAACACTGAGCTGAAGAGGTGAATGGACCCTGATGGCCTCAGATCTTACAGCCTGGGAGATACACTTGGAAGTGAGCCGTCGCAAAACCTCACCAACTGCAATTGGCCGGACCCCCCATTTTTCTTTTTACAGGCGATGAGGGTGGCGCCGCAGAGGTGGGGGACGACATCAGGGGGGACCAGCCCCGCACACAAACAATTAACCAAACTTATAAGAGCCTGAAGAGCACCGTTAGCTCTAGCTGGGGAGGGGCAGAGGGTGGCCTCCTTTAGGTGGCTGGCTCTAAGGCTGGAAGGACAGGGGGCAGACCCGTTTGGGAAGGACCTAAGAGCTTTGATGAGCCCTTCGGCTGAAATCCTAACATGTGGAGGGGATGGCTCAGATAGAATGTGAGGAAGAGAGGCCTGGGGATGTTTAATTAACATCTGGGCAAGGACATCATCCGAACCAGGGGCAAGACCATTAGAAGACAGGGCTTGGATGGCCTTCCTGAACTGACCATCCTCCATGGCCTGCCTGGCACGTTTGACATTGGCTACTCGTGAAGGGTCTGAGGACCTTTTCTTGTGCTTTGCTTTCAGGAGGTGACCTGCATTTACGGCATCAGACCAAAGGCCCAGGACGTCACCATCTTTCCATCTTCGGATACGAGCCTTGACTAACTTCCCGGTGTCACGCAGATGACTTCTGCCCTTACTGGGAGGAGCTGCGAGGATGCACTTGGGGAGCAAAAAGAACTTGCTCCAAGGCATGAAATCTGAAGGGGCTTCACAAATGTCATGACAGACCGCTTCCACCAGACCGGCCCAAACATTTCTGGCTCCCTTTGGGACATGATGTAGGGTTGGGGTTGTCAAGGAAAAGATGGCCTGGAGATTGGGCAATACAGTGGGAGATGGTACGGGGTCGTCAACTGCCACATGGCGGTTGAGAACTTCCGAGGCAAAGACAGAGGAACCTGGGATGGTGTATGTGGAGGCCGTTATGGAGGGAGACCCTTGGCTGATGGTGGCAGCAGGAATGTTCATACAAGAGCCAAGTCGGAAAGGGCAGGCAGTTTGTACAGGGGTTCTTCAGCTGACAACAGGAACAACTTATACAACGACCACTCCGATTACACCTACAACAAACCATGACTTTTGGGATCAAGTGGCGTTTATGACTCCAGCCATCAACAAATTTGTGCGCATTTTATTTTATTTTACACATGCACGTTTTGGGTGGGGGTTCATTTCGGGTTCATTTCAGAGCATTGCAGCCTTTGCATACGCTCGAGTGATGCTAATTTGGAGGGGGTTATATAGTCTTTTTAATTGTGTCTTCTCTTTTCAAGCAATCCAATTTCATGAAATATCATCCAAATAAACAATCCAAATTTCATGAAATATCCAAATAAAAATATCAAATAAATAATAATACAATCAAACATGGTATTGGGTTTCAATTTCTGCTAATACGTTATTATAAGTTAAAGCTACAGTTGTTCCATTTCTGTCCCGCCACATAAATTCATCCAGGTAGGATGGGAACTGGTGGCGATGAACTCCTTTCATCCTCTTTAGCTTCACCTTCACCTGCACAATATAATAATTGTTGTTAAAATTAAAAAATTATGTTCCACAAACCATACCCTGTTCCAATATGTTACTCCGATTCACAAACTCAATAGAGTGGTTCACAGTCTCATGTGCCACAATCCCAGGCAGAGTAGCCACCTGCTGCCCACTGGTCTGAATGAATTATTGATCCAGGTGCAGCATGCGCCTGGATAATGGGTAGCAAGGTGGCTGCATCCCCCTTGTCCACAACTTGCATGTAACATAAATAAATTTCATTGAATTAAAATCTTTGAAATAGGCACAATACGTTTATCAAGTGTACCAAGAGCAGGCATATGATCCGTGTCAACCATTCCAAATATCCATGTATCCTTAGTATATAGGTGGGCGGCCTCTATGATGCTAAACAGTCAATAACGAAAGTGATCATCCATTCAACTATATCAATGTTACAGTGATATCTTGGGTTTGTGTGTGAACTGTGACTCGTCTATTTGAATAATAGATCCAACACCACCAAGCACAATCTGGTTTCGACATAGTGCTGCAGAGCACACTTCCCTAAGCCACTGGTATACACATTAATCGCACTTTTCTTGTAGCAGCCACACTCATCTGCTGAATCCAATACAGGGTACTGCCTCACCCACCAATATATTAATAGTAGCCATGTCTGAAGTACCATGTGTGATTTCGAGAAAAAACTCCCATGCCGAATTGATTTAAGTGATTTACAACGGTTTTGCGATCCTTCAGGTCTCCTTTTTTTCTTTGCACCATTGAAGAACTACACCTATACACGGGTATAACATAGTATAATAATTATGTGATGTCTTATCTGGAACATGAAACCCTTGCTGTTGAGATAGCCTATAATCTCTTCTGTAGTTCCAAACGCAGTGTTGCCTGAAATGAACCCCAACACCCAAAACGCGCATGCGTAAAATTAAAAAAACGCGCACGAATTTGTTGATGGCTGGAGTCGTAAACGCCACTTGATCCGACTTTTGGAAGTCGTTATCTGGTGACGTCGAGTGAATAGCGCTTTCTACCCCCACAGAAACTGCCGACAACTTAATCGGTTTTATGACACAATATAAATTAAAAATACAGTACGAAGCTACAAGGGTGCGCTAGCAAGCAAGCTAGCTAAAGCTACGCTCTTGTTATTTAGTGAATTGCTGAGCTCGCTTTCAAGCTGGAAACCGAGAAAGGGTGATTGGCAACAGCCGCGCGGTGATTTCATTAGGCGTTAAAATGTAGCCAACACCCTACTGCCCGCGCGTTTCCTATGGAATTCCATGAAGGTGGGGGACTTTGGGGTGTAGCTACTGACGTCCCGTTCTAAAATGCCTATCTTTATGACCGTGAGGTCTGGGGAAAGAGTAAGTCCGTTAAATGAAGTCGGGGTTTTAAAAATAAAAGAACTCTAGCCGTGATGACTCTGAAAATGTATTTGACAGTGTTTGATCACAAACAGACATGGAGTGGCCACATTTGTGGATGGCCCGCAGAGACCATTTATATTTACGAAGAAATTTGAAACATTGAGCAGGTTTTCAGCGGACCAGAAGCAATATCTAAGACTGTACCATAGGAATGGCACAATAGAGCATATACCAGGGTGAGCTATATATACCTACATGTATATATGTATAGCGCTAGTGCAGCTTGGCTATGTACGATTATAGTAGTAGTTGACATACTAGTTCAGGGTACTTTTGAAGACAAGGCCTTTTCAGGCCCACCAGCCTCATTCCCATTAGGACTTAGGCACCAAGAGATTGGGGTGTGCTTGGACAAATACAATCAAATTGCTCTCGGACAAATCACTCTCCATCAGTGTGCCACACTCTTCCTCTGCAGTCGCAGTGTAAATGAGGTAAAGGGTCCTCTGCGCCTGCTACACCCAGAAAGACCCGTGGACACTCGACTCAATTCCAGGTTCTTGGGAATCCAATTAGCTGCGAGCTGTCAGACGATGTGACCAGGTTGGAATGTAACATCTGATTCTAGTTGTGTGAGTTCCAGCAGCGACTAAACCCGTTGCAGGTAACTGCAAGCTGGGCCATGAATTTAATTAAAATACCTCACCGTATACCGTACACAATTAAAATATCAATAAATGCGTACACACCGTCAAAAGAGAAAAGAGGAAAAAATGGAAGAGATCAGAATGGATCTTGTCAGAATGGATCTGGTCAGAATGGATCTTGTCAGAATGGATCTTGTCAGAATGATCTCGTCAGAATGGATCTTAGTCAGAATAGATCTTGTCAGAATGGCTCTTGTCAGAATGGCTCTTGTCAGAATGGCTCTTGTCAGAATGGCTCTTGTCAGAATGGATCTTGTTGCCGAGGGTATCGCTCTGGCTCTACTCCCGAATGGTAACTAATGCTTATATTGCTGCCACCAGAGTTCTTATCAAACAGTGAGTGCCCCTTATCTTAAACCAGAGAAGTTTAGGTTATGATAAAGACGTGAGACACACAGTGCTATAATTTGACAGAACTCTACTTAGGTCTGGCTGTCTGGCTTAAATACCCTGACAGCCAGAACGTACAGGAAACAGGAGATTATAATCACACACAATACACAGTCAAAAGTCAAACATACACATAGCAGGTAGGCTTCCATAAGCTAATATAAAATAAAGGTGTGAAAGGTGCTAATGAAACCTCTATGAGTATGTACATCCACTCTTAGGCTAATTAACTAACTAATTAGTCAAGCCTGCAAGGGCCAGTTCGAGGCCTTCATGGCCAATGTCTAGGATCAGCCCTCGACACTTGTCAGAATGGATCTTGTCAGAATGGATCTTGTCTTCATTTTTCTTGAGACAAACAGAAGCTAGACATTCCAAAACACTCCCTGGCCGGCTACGAAGCACTCGGACTCTTCAGCTTGCATAGCTTCTATTTTTTTCTCGATAGAAAGTTTGGTTCTCACGTTTGACCCGGGCAGCTGTAGCCATGCTCAGCTCCTTCAACAGCTCTCTTTTCCGCAGTCTTCCGGCTCGAGATGCTAATAATGTGGAACAGACACACTCTAAAATGGAGTGGACACACTCCCTTCGCATGTGCATACGATTAGCCTTGCGGATAATCAGAATTTCCGGACAACTGGGGTGGATAATCGGGGTTCTACTGTAGTACAAACTGGGCTTGGAACCATTACCAATGCCAGGTGAACTGCAGTCTAGTTCAATGGATGCGATGTAGCAGAGAGACGAGGTAAGCTCAAATGTTTCTCTCCAAACTCCTTCGTATATATACAGTAAGAACAATGAAACAAAACACAGGACTCCGTAATCATTCAACACAATGTCCCTGTGCCTGTGGGCAATGTTCAAGCACGGGCACACAGTACAGACATCGCTAAGGCGACTGCAGTTTTCACACATGGGGGAAATACAGCTAGCTGTCTCCCTACATGTCGGTGGACTGAAGTGGCACTTGAGTGCAGCCCTCATGCCCTCCCCCAACCTCTGTGCATTTGTATGGACTAATAGCCTCTACTTGGTACCTATGTTACCACGGCCTGAAACCAATGTAGGGCATTGTGTGACAAGCAGACGTTTCCGTGCCAACGCTCTTGTTTAGTCTCCTTATTTGTACGTGGTATGTAAGTGGACATGCACGCATGTTCTTGACAGGTGCCCAACTTGTGCCCGGCTGCACAAGTGGATAGATGCCCTGCAGCGCAATGGGCTGGCTGGCTAGAAATGTACAGTATGTGTGGAATGCCACTGGGAGAGAAGATGTGTGTTTTTTATAGTTTTTTTAAATTAGACTATACTTGGAAGCAGCCACATCTGAGGCTGGGGATCATACTAAGAGTGAGGTCACCAGTCTCACCAGACAGGGCTTGCTGGCTGATGGAGATGCTGGAAGGAGGAGGACTATGCAGAGGCTGGCAAGAACTTGAGACATTGTGAGAGAGGTCATCAGGCAGGGCTTGATGGCCGACAGAAGTACTAGGAAGACCGTGTAATAACTTCAGACATTTTGTTCAAAGTTATTTTGCTCTCCTGATGTGCTTGAGTTCAGTATATTCTCCATCATTAGCATGTCTCTCCTCTGTGGACTATATATATAGTATCAGTTATCTTTCTCTGTACACGTAGTCAGTGCAAGTATGTGGCCAGTGCAAGTATGTGGCCAGTGCAAGTATGTAGTCAGTGCAAGTATGTGGCCAGTGCAAGTATGTGGCCAGTGCAAGTATGTGGCCAGTGCAAGTATGTGGCCAGTGCAAGTATGTAGTCAGTGCAAGTATGTAGTCAGTGCAAGTATGTGCTCAGTGCAAGTATGTGGCCAGTGCAAGTATGTGGCCAGTGCAAGTATGTGGCCAGTGCAAGTATGTAGTCAGTGCAAGTATGTGGCCAGTGCAAGTATGTGGCCAGTGCAAGTATGTGGCCAGTGCAAGTATGTGGCCAGTGCAAGTATGTGGTCAGTGCAAGTATGTGGCCAGTGCAAGTATGTGGCCAGTGCAAGTATGTGGCCAGTGCAAGTATGTGGCCAGTGCAAGTATGTAGTCAGTGCAAGTATGTGGCCAGTGCAAGTATGTGGTCAGTGCAAGTATGTGGCCAGTGCAAGTATGTGGTCAGTGCAAGTATGTGGCCAGTGCAAGTATGTAGTCAGTGCAAGTATGTGGCCAGTGCAAGTATGTGGCCAGTGCAAGTATGTGGCCAGTGCAAGTATGTGGTCAGTGCAAGTATGTGGTCAGTGCAAGTATGTAGCCAGTGCAAGTATGTGGCCAGTGCAAGTATGTGGCCAGTGCAAGTATGTGGCCAGTGCAAGTATGTAGTCAGTGCAAGTATGTGGCCAGTGCAAGTATGTGGCCAGTGCAAGTATGTACTCAGTGCAAGTATGTGGCCAGTGCAAGTATGTGGTCAGTGCAAGTATGTAGCCAGTACAAGTATGTACATAGTCAGTGCAAGTATGTGGCCAGTGCAAGTATGTGACCAGTGCAAGTATGTAGTCAGTGCAAGTATGTAGCCAGTGCAAGTATGTGGCCAGTGCAAGTATGTGGCCAGTGCAAGTATGTGGCCAGTGCAAGTATGTAGTCAGTGCAAGTATGTAGTCAGTGCAAGTATGTGGCCAGTGCAAGTATGTGGCCAGTGCAAGTATGTGGCCAGTGCAAGTATGTGGCCAGTGCAAGTATGTGGCCAGTGCAAGTATGTGGCCAGTGCAAGTATGTGGTCAGTGCAAGTATGTAGTCAGTGCAAGTATGTGGCCAGTGCAAGTATGTAGCCAGTGCAAGTATGTGGCCAGTGCAAGTATGTAGCCAGTGCAAGTATGTAGTCAGTGCAAGTATGTAGCCAGTGCAAGTATGTGGCCAGTGCAAGTATGTGGCCAGTGCAAGTATGTGGCCAGTGCAAGTATGTAGTCAGTGCAAGTATGTGGCCAGTGCAAGTATGTGGCCAGTGCAAGTATGTGGCCAGTGCAAGTATGTGGTCAGTGCAAGTATGTGGCCAGTGCAAGTATGTGGCCAGTGCAAGTATGTGGCCAGTGCAAGTATGTGGCCAGTGCAAGTATGTGGCCAGTGCAAGTATGTGGCCAGTGCAAGTATGTGGCCAGTGCAAGTATGTGGCCAGTGCAAGTATGTAGTCAGTGCAAGTATGTGGCCAGTGCAAGTATGTAGTCAGTGCAAGTATGTGGCCAGTGCAAGTATGTAGTCAGTGCAAGTATGTGGCCAGTGCAAGTATGTAGTCAGTGCAAGTATGTGGCCAGTGCAAGTATGTAGCCAGTGCAAGTATGTGGCCAGTGCAAGTATGTGGCCAGTGCAAGTATGTGGCCAGTGCAAGTATGTAGTCAGTGCAAGTATGTGGCCAGTGCAAGTATGTGGTCAGTGCAAGTATGTGGCCAGTGCAAGTATGTGGCCAGTGCAAGTATGTGGCCAGTGCAAGTATGTGGCCAGTGCAAGTATGTAGTCAGTGCAAGTATGTGGTCAGTGCAAGTATGTTGCCAGTGCAAGTATGTGGCCAGTGCAAGTATGTGGCCAGTGCAAGTATGTGGCCAGTGCAAGTATGTAGTCAGTGCAAGTATGTGGCCAGTGCAAGTATGTGGCCAGTGCAAGTATGTAGTCGGTGCAAGTATGTAGCCAGTGCAAGTATGTAGTCAGTGCAAGTATGTGGCCAGTGCAAGTATGTGGCCAGTGCAAGTATGTGGCCAGTGCAAGTATGTGGCCAGTGCAAGTATGTAGTCAGTGCAAGTATGTGGTCAGTGCAAGTATGTGGCCAGTGCAAGTATGTGGTCAGTGCAAGTATGTGGCCAGTGCAAGTATGTGGCCAGTGCAAGTATGTAGTCAGTGCAAGTATGTAGTCAGTGCAAGTATGTGGCCAGTGCAAGTATGTGGCCAGTGCAAGTATGTAGTCAGTGCAAGTATGTGGCCAGTGCAAGTATGTGGCCAGTGCAAGTATGTAGTCAGTGCAAGTATGTGGTCAGTGCAAGTATGTGGCCAGTGCAAGTATGTGGCCAGTGCAAGTATGTAGTCAGTGCAAGTATGTGGCCAGTGCAAGTATGTGGCCAGTGCAAGTATGTGGCCAGTGCAAGTATGTGGCCAGTGCAAGTATGTAGTCAGTGCAAGTATGTGGCCAGTGCAAGTATGTGGCCAGTGCAAGTATGTAGTCAGTGCAAGTATGTGGCCAGTGCAAGTATGTGGCCAGTGCAAGTATGTGGCCAGTGCAAGTATGTAGTCAGTGCAAGTATGTGGCCAGTGCAAGTATGTGGCCATTGCAAGTATGTGGCCAGTGCAAGTATGTGGTCAGTGCAAGTATGTGGCCAGTGCAAGTATGTAGTCAGTGCAAGTATGTAGTCAGTGCAAGTATGTGGCCAGTGCAAGTATGTGGCCAGTGCAAGTATGTGGCCAGTGCAAGTATGTGGCCAGTGCAAGTATGTAGTCAGTGCAAGTATGTAGTCAGTGCAAGTATGTAGTCAGTGCAAGTATGTGGCCAGTGCAAGTATGTGGCCAGTGCAAGTATGTGGCCAGTGCAAGTATGTAGTCAGTGCAAGTATGTGGCCAGTGCAAGTATGTGGTCAGTGCAAGTATGTAGTCAGTGCAAGTATGTGGCCAGTGCAAGTATGTGGCTATTAGCTAGTTCTATTTAGTCCTCACTCTCTGAGAGAGCAGCAACTGCAGAAGGAGTTTCATTTTTACTTATAATTTCTTCATGGCCCTCATGACAGTGACATATGCACCTTTATGGCTGTGTTGAGGAACTGAGTATGTGTGTCATTCCCTGGCCCTGATAGCTACTGACTATGCAGCCAGTCAGTGACTCTCCTGGGCAGTCAGCTTTTCCCCCAACCTTTGAATCCTCCGGTGTCTTTTCTCCATCTATTCTCTTTTTATCCATTTCAAATTTACACAAGTCCGTTTTATTCACGAGGATGACTTTTGTATATATTTTTAAGGTTAATTTTTGGTGAATACATGATAGATGGATAGATACATAGATAGATAGATACATAGATAGATACATAGATACATATAGATAGATAGATAGATACATAGATAGATAGATACATACTGTAGATAGATAGATGCATAGATAGATAAATATGTTCTGCTCTTTCTAGAAATCTGGCCCGTTTATAGATTGTACTGCGCAATCTATGAATTTCTAGATTGGTGCTCAATCTATAGATTGTGCAATACTCAGATTGTCCCAAATTATCTAAGAATTTGCACCATCTATAAATCTTTGGAAAATTGATGATAGAGAATGAACCATGGCTGTATATATATAATATAATGTCAAAATGTTTAGTACATATACCGATTGTGATATCTAGAACTCATCCAGGAAATGGTGCCATTTACCCACTTCTCAAAACATTTAATAAAATGGTTCCTCATGCCAGACTGATCCCAAATAGTAGCATTAGGAGGGTCTCCATGGCATAGAGCAGTTGCAATTGAAAATAGTCCACAGTCTGCCGCACTTTTCTGAATTTGAGATGGCATTGCCTAAACCAGTGATGGCATCAGAGCTCCTGTTTAAGATTGAGCACAGTTGCTTTGTCAAACCTTTCCTGACTCTTTTTTTCAAGCTGTCATATACTTGGATTGTGTCTGGATTATTCAGTGTCAAAACACAAACCCAGTGGTTCTGATTCTCATTTAAAATTTGGACTCCATTAGATTTCATTTCATCCCACTTGTTTGCCTGAGTGTTCTATATTCATTAACTCCTGGAAACTCCTTCAGCAAAAGCTTTTGTGCGGTATTAATGTGCTTATCATTTAGCCACCCATTTCCTTCAAGAAGTTTCTTGTCTTCATACATGTAGGTAAGGTCTTCATAGGTAAGGAAAAACTGAGGTAGCCAATATTTGGCAGTGCGAATTGGTTTAGTGTTGAGAATAGTGATTGGATTACTTTTCTCTTCACCAGGCATATGAAGATTTGCAGGTGAGGCTTCATTCTTGTCAGACTCTGATCCTGAAACAGTGCCAATTTCCTTCGCTTTCTTCGATGCGGGAGACATGTAAGATGTAGGTCCCCTGGACCGTTTTGATGTGCTTTCGGGTGAAAGTGGTTGATTATAACAAGTGCTTCCCATGGCATTTCGAAGAGCATGTGTCACCTTTCTTTTGGCAAACACAATGGTGATTCTTTCAACTTGTCTTGCAGTTGCAATGCCCACCTTGAAAGTCGCTTTGTGGATTCGATAACTTGGCTGCTTCACGTAATGATAATGTAGGTGACTCTTTCCTTCCTGAAATTGATAAAATGAGCCTTCCCACAGTAGAGCTCTAAATCACATTCGCCATAGCACTTGTGAAGTATACCATGCTCACTCCTACAGTATAAACAGACAAGGATAAAGTATGCAAATTAACCAAATTTAATAAACGTCTAAGCTAGCAATTGAAAGGCACTGCATTTCCATTACAGGGCTTCATACGGGAGGAAGGGAATCACAGAATACTGAGCACATTGGCCCCACCCATTATACATCATTAAAAATGCTGTGCATAAATTGATAAATTTTACGTGTAGTAATTTCATTGCACAAGCAGATAAAAAGGCTGTATAAATGGAGCACGCTGCCTTTCAAGTATAATGGAAATATTGGCACAGAATAATATTATAGTCAACAAACCTCAATCGATATAAATGATGTTTCGAACACCAAGTCGCTCAATAATCACACAAATAAGTCGATGGAGATCAGTTGAGGTCCGGTCAATCCGTGGAATCCTTATGCTAACAAAATATCCTGAGTTGAATAGCATCACCTTTTTGTGTTTGGATTTACAATATTTTAGTTTCAATTTGTCAGCATTCTGGCGATATGGTTCATCAGCTTCTTGGCGAAGTTTCAAGTGTTTTTTAAATTACCAAGTATTACTACTTCACAGTCACTTTCGTGGTCACTTTCGCTGTCTTGAATATCTCTGCATTCAAAGACATCTTGTTCCAAAATCATTGTGCCATGGATATTGGACTGGTGAGAAGAATCCTCTTCAATTTGTCTATCTTCAAAGATATCTTCCACATCCTCTTCCAAAATCTTTGTGCCAATGGATACCAGGAAATATGTTTTGACGAGGGGGTTGGCCAAATGCTAGTTCATGTGGGCTTGTTTTCATTGTCCCGTGAATAGTGGAATTGAGCTGATCTGTAATGTACAGTAAGATAATATGCATTCACTAAAACATGATCTGGACACTATTGCCGTACATTGGATGGCTGGTAGCCATTCTGACCAAAGAGGGTAGTCACCACTCTGATCCTCTTGAAAGCCAGCTCCGATCATTCTCTCCACAACACTGTTACCTTGCTCTACCATTCCTTGACATTTTGGATTTCTGGGTCTGCCATTCACTATTGTCACTTCCCCTGGCCACTCCTTCACTACGTTATGCACAATTTCATTGACAAATTCACGTCCATTGTCTGAGTGCAAAATTCGAGGTGTTCCAAGGAAGGCAATGACCTTATTCTGTAGGTTGAGGCCCACCTCTGCAGCAGATTTCCTTGACAGAGTGAACAGGACATGAAAGTTGGACCAGTGACCCATGTAGTGGCCTATCCATCTGTATGTCCCATCTGGCCGATGTCTCATGTCAATTAGATCTATGTATGTAATATAAACATTTGTGATACGATCTGAGAAAAGGGCCCACTTCGGCAAAAAAATAATATCTGCGTTATTGTCATGAGGTTAAAGTTCAAGGATAGCTAAGTAGAATGGTACTGGAATTGTGCCTTGATCTAATGCCATTCCAAAGTTATACATTTAGCCCTCATCATAATAATGACCCCTTTTTTGCTGGGGGACATCTGGCACTCTCCATGCATCTGCTAGATTTTATAGCCCTCATCACAGTTTTGCTTCCATTCTTCACTACACTGTCAAACGAGAAAACGCGTCTAGAAATTTCCCTTGTGTTGTTATACGCGAAACCCCGCGGCACGTATTGATGACGTCACGTTTTTAATCATGACGACCCGTACCAGAAGTACTTTTGGCAAGGGGGGCGATCTAGGCAACGCTAGGCCATGGCGCTACCCTGTTAAATAGCTGGGACAAAGGGAGAAGAACTTCTTGACATCTTGTGAAAGGTATGGTGTAGTCTTAGTTTGTTATTAGCTACACCCTGGCTAGCTACAAGTTAACTGTTTAGAATTTTGTTTATTGTTTTGAGGGCTACATCTTCCAAGTTATAGGCTTAGCTATCTATAGTTTTATCGTCATCTCTATAGGGTCCATAGGGCCCAACTGAGTTTTTGCACCTTTACTACTTTGTTTAAACTAAATTACACCCTAGCTACACAAGTCAGATTTTTGGTTTGTTTTGAGAGCTAGTATCTTCAAGTTATAGGGGTCCAAGTGAGTTTTTGCACCTTCACTACTTTATTTTACCTTTGGTTTTGGATTAGTAGCTAAGCTAAAAGTGTAGTTTGATTGAGTGACTAGTGTTGACAACAGTAAATAATCCTGGTTATCTTTGATAATGGTTATAGCAAGGACATAAAAATAAAAATAGCAAGGATAAAATTAGCAAGGAGAAGGTAGTGAGTAGCTAAGTGAAAGAATGCTGACATCATGGTTCTGGGCATGACCTGCTATTGTATCCTACATTCTTGCAGGTCGTGCACGTGCGGACCCTTTTTGTCGGTGGTGCCGAGTTCTCCACTTCCTCGTTAACCACTGGTGAGCAGCTCGACTGGATGGCTTTAGAAAAGATGATGGTTTGGGGCATGTTATGTCTTTGTCCTTCTCGGGACAGAACTGTCGGATGCTGTCAAATAAGTACCACTGTCGTTCTGGAGACAAACCTTTGGCGGGAGTGATGATGATGTGTGGCATATCTGTGACTGTTGGTGTCCAGCAATGTTTGGCAAGCACAAACCAGCGTTGTACAGTGTCTGAACGCTCCTTTGCTGTCACTGTGCCTGGATCGGATGAACTGAATATGAATTGGTGGAAACGCTTTATTCCTGAGAACTTCTTCAAATGCGAAGCAAAGAAGTCTGTCCAATTGAAGCAAGGAATGATGGTGATCAATTCACATCACTTCTGCTTCAACTCCTATTTGACATCAAACACACACACAATATCTGATTGAAATGAAATCACCATTTTTTTGTAAGCATGATGTTTTATTTGTATACACATGCATTTAGCTCACTGTCATCTTCTATGTCACTATCATCTGCATGGTCATTAGGTGTACAGAAATACTCTTCCAATACTTCCAAGAGGGGTTGCTGGTCTTCATGGCTGAAGTGCAAAATAGAGTTTACTGCTTCAGAAGAGCTTCTTGTTATCAACGCACGAAAACTGAAGGGAAATTCCCGCGTGCCCACAGAAAACTTTTTTTTATTTGAAATACATAAAAAATTTATCACATGACATATTATACTAGTACTACATCACATTTTGTAAAGTTAATAGTTGATGGGGGGGGGGGGGGGAGGGGGAGTTAAATACTGCCATCAACCCACGCAGAACATGGTGGTAGCCTGCGTGACCACATGGCAGCATTTCCCTGAAGGGAAATTCCCGCGTGCCCGTAATTTCATTCCGTGCACACGGTAGCTTCGCGTGGCTTCTTTATTTTTTTAACTTTTTCTATCTGCTCGCTTGAATGGAAGGAAGCCCTTCTTGGCCTTAAAACTTTGCACAAAGATAGAGCAATGACCCAAGATGCCTCTGAGATAATTTATTGAGATATCATGAATCATAACCTTGGTAGCTATTTCAGGTCCTAGTGCAAATGCAGTTTTTGGGCGAAGTGGGCCCTTTTCTCAGATCGTATCACATTTATTTCAACACAAGTTCCATATGCAGCAACAAAAAAGTTATGATAGGGTCATAATTTTATATAGAAAGGATTAATTACCTGTCCTCGAGTCATAAATCCAGATGATAATATTGGCTTCAGAGGTGCTCTAGTGGTCTGTGGCTTGTTAGAATGACAAACTCCACACAATGCAACAAACTTGTCACACACACACAGCTGGTGGCAAGCAGTCATACACCCTAGATACAGTCATACACCCTAGATACCTAAATTAGTATTATAAAATGGTCCTTATATTACTATATTTATTTTGGTCTCAATGAAGTTATTAAATTAACTCCTTCTGTACCTCTGCAACTCTCTTCTTTTCACAAATATGACCTAAAGTTCTCATGACGATGAACTTCTTCAAGAATGCTGAAGAAATCTTCAACATAAGCAACTTTTATCCAGTCAGATAACAGAGTAGGGTGATTTGGATTCTGTGAAAATGATAAATAGGTAGCTAGCTAGGTAGGTACACATGTACAATTGTTGGTCATTATTTAGCATACGTATATATAATAAGACTTGACACCTACTAAAAGTCCGGGATGTACTTTCATCAAATCAAAAAAACATACTGGGATTGTGACTAAAGACTAGGTACACTTACAACCCCGAGGTACTGGGCCAACCAGGGCGACAGACAAGCACAATGCTTAGCTACCACCACACAGAATGCTGTAAGCTACACTAAGCTAAGAAATGCTACTGCACCCAGTGTTATTGATATAATATCTCGTCTATGTAGCTACTTCTTGTGTTCATTCTACTACCACTCATTTTTACAAAGACTGTATAGTACGAACCTTCTTCTTTGCAGGGAGACAAAGTGCATCTTTGATGCCAAGTGATGGATGGAAAGTTGCTTAAAACCTCTCTGTTTTATCCAGTGTCTGACTGAGGTGTCTCAGATTCTTCATTATTTCCTTAGCCATTGTCACAGTCTTGCTCTTAGCACAACCTAGAGAATGTTCACTTCCATGGCCTCCATAACGTTGCCTACGGAATTCTTCAAATATATCACGTTGCTCCTTCAAGTCTGTAATTTCTCTTAGATACTGAAGAGTGATCACATATGGACCATATGGACCATGCTAGTCTTTTTGTACACACAAACCAGTTAATCAAGTAGGTAATCATACCTTTCATTTAATATTTTTATATCAGCACCTTTGGCAGTTGCATAATCTACTGATAGTGACAATATCTAAATTGCGCAATCTATCAATTATCAGCTGCACAATCTGTAGATTGCCACCTGCACAAACTATAGATTGGTGCGCAATCTAGAAATTCACAGTACAATCTATAAATGGGCCAGATTTCTAGAAAGAGCAGAACAGATAGATAGATAGATCTATAGATAGATACTTAGATAGATAGATACATACATGTAGATACATGGATAGATAGATACATAGATAGATGGATACGATAGATAGATCACAAATATGTCAAACTTTTCCGCCAAACTCTGTAGTTTGGGCTAACTTCTCCCCCAATTATGTCACCGTAGAAACGCCTGGGAAGGTTTCTGCGTCATTACAATGGCACCACAAGAACTGAAAGGTCATATTATTGCTCTCTGAACCCATCACACCAGACTAATGAACTCGTTCTCTATAATTATAGGTGATTATAGCTCCGTGTACTGTTGCTGTGCAGAGCCTGTACATATGCAAACTGAACAGCTATAGTTGCACCTGCCACTAGTCCTATAGGACAGCTGGTCTGAGTTCTCCTCGGGTGTTATTGTTGTCTTGTATGTTGCAGACCTCACTCCTTGTTCAGGAACCCGCTGGAGCTGGACATGGTAGAGGTCAAGAACTCCATCGTACTCGATGCCAATGAAGTGTTGGTTGTTTACCAGAGAGAGAAGGAGGTTGGGGGGGTGTTGCGTCTCATCAAACATGGACCCACAGTCTTCACCCCATTAGCTCACGAATGGTGAGTGAGAGGGGGGGGGGAGGAGGGGGGAACAGTTAGAATTCTCGTTATATCTACAGGTTTAGAAATGATCATTTAGCTGATAGCGGAAGTTTCGGTTCTTTTCCCTGGCCTTCTTAAAGCATCGTCATGGTGACCAAGTTAACACGCAGAGAATCGTAACTGTGTATTATGTCTTCAGCTGATAATTGTTATTCTAGTCAGCATCCTAGAGAGAGGGTGTGTGGTCTACGTAGCAAAATGTTTGTTAGCTGTTACATTCTTGTGGGCGTGGCAGGTTAAGCTGCTTCGTGTTGGTCGGTACTGCCTAATGCCAAGATCACCTACGGGTGCTGTAAGTTAGAAGTTCTTGCCCACCTAATCCTATTTCCTGTAGCCACAGGCCTAGCCGGTATTGTGTGGGGAAGACCCACGTCTATACGTGATGCCAGGATTGTCTGGAGATGCATGCAATACTATTATTATTATTATTATGTTGTTGTTGCTGTTGTTGATGATGTTGATGTTGATGTTGCTCTAGGTTGCATGAGTTTGTATGGCACGGTACAGATCCTAAGAACAAGACTAGGAAGATTCCGGGAGTTTTGAAGTTCACCAAACTCCGTATCAATCCAGACCAATTCTACCTCAACATTGATGACGTGAGAGAGAGGGAGTGTGTGTGTGCATGTGTGTATGTGTGTAAAGGGTTGATTAATGTACATTGCTACCCTGAGTCACCATCAAATTTGGGTTCCGTGGGACCTTACCTCTTCTTGTATCAAGCAGCTGCATCAGCAATGAATCATCTCTCCAAGCAGCAACATTATCTCTATCTCCAGTTGTGTGAGGAATGTACTGCGAGGAGTTCACAATCAGAATGCTGGTACTGAGCTCCACCTCCAGTGTTTGCTGGTACTGAGCTCCACCTCCAGTGTTTGCTGGTACTGAGCTCCACCTCCAGTGTTTGCTGGTACTGAGCTCCACCTCCAGTGTTTGCTGGCACTGAGCTCCACCTTCAGTGTTTGCTGGTACTGAGCTCCACCTCCAGTGTTTGCTAGCACTGAGCTCCACCTCCAGTGTTTGCTAGCACTGAGCTCCACCTCCAGTATTTGCTGGTACTGAGCTCCACCTCCAGTGTTTGCTAGTACTGAGCTCCACCTCCAGTGTTTGCTGGTACTGAGCTCCACCTCCAGTGTTTGCTGGTACTGAGCTCCACCTCCAGTGTTTGCTGGTACTGAGCTCCACCTCCAGTGTTTGCTGGTACTGAGCTCCACCTCCAGTGTTTGCTGGTACTGAGCTCCACCTCCAGTGTTTGCTGGTACTGAGCACCTCCAGTGTTTGCTAGTACTGAGCTCCACCTCCAGTGTTTGCTGGTACTGAGCTCCACCTCCAGTGTTTGCTGGTACTGAGCTCCACCTCCAGTGTTTGCTGGTAGTGAGCTCCACCTCCAGTGTTTGCTGGTACTGAGCTCCACCTCCAGTGTTTGCTGGCACTGAGCTCCACCTCCAGCGTTTGCTGGGACTGAGCTCCACCTCCAGTATTTGCTGGTAGTGAGCTCCACTTCCAGTGTTTGCTGGTACCACCTCCAGTGTTTGCTGGAACTGAGCTCCACCTCCAGTGTTAGCTGGTAGTGAGCTCCACCTCCAGTGTTTGCTAGTACTGAGTTCAACCTCCAGTGTTTGCTAGTACTGAGCTCCACCTCCAGTGTTTGCTGGAACTGAGCTCCACCTCCAGTGTTACCTGGTAGTGAACTCCACCTCCAGTGTTTGCTAGAACTGAACTCCACCTCCAGTGTTTGCTAGTACTGAGCTCCACCTCCAGTGTTTGCTAGTACTGAGCTCCACCTCCAGTGTTTGCTGGTACTGAGCTCCACCTCCAGTGTTTGCTGGTACTGAGCTCCACCTCTAGTGTTTGAGCTCCACCTCCAGTGTTTGCTGGTACTGAGCTCCATGTCAGGAATCTTCTTCTGGGTGACCTCTCTGTAAGTCACCTAAGAGTGCTGATGACGCCCTCAGCCTTACTACTACTAACACTCTCTTCTCAGTGGTAGTCTTACTGGGACCATACAATACCAATCTCCAGCTAGCCCTTCCCTTCTCTGCTTCGAAAAAGGTTATGGTATAACTATGTGATATAATCGCAAAATATTACACAGCAGCAATATATTCAAATATCACGACCACAAGTATAATCATAGTAAATAAAATAATGTCTAAGTCTAGTTATACTTGGGTCCAACAATAACAACGATACAGTTATAGCTCCCAGCTCAATAACTTATTGAAGTTCGTCCTTTCTCTTCTTCTCTTTGAGTTTCCCTCTTCGATTCTCTCTCTCTCGTTCTCATTCGATAATTTTTATACCCTGACTCGGTGCTGTCAGAACAGTCTGCAACATTTCCTTTTACGGTCATATCAGAGTGTTGTTGTGACGTTTCGTTTCCTCCCACCAATCAGAACTCTTCGAATCTTTTAGCACAACATCCACGTTCAAGAGTGTGTGGTTGAGTGGTTTGTGTGGTTGATGTCGAGGTTTGTTTGAAGTTGTCTGCTCCCAGTAAACCACCTGCTGTTCCAGAAAGGTCAGATTCAGCCATGTCAGAGAGGTCAAGGCTTTTCTCTGACACTCCCCCATCATTCAAGTGAGAGCCATGCTCTCGTGATAATCCATCGGCATCAATTGGCATTTTGTGTGCCCGGCTTGTGTTCAATCGTATAATTGTAAGTTTGCATCAACAGAGCCCACCGTGCTAATCGTCCGTGGCTATCCTTCAATCGTGATAAGTAGGTTAGTGGGTTGTGGTCAGTCTGGATGACAAATTCCGTTCCTTCGAGATAGATACGAAAGTGTCTTGTTCCTTCCACGACTGCCAAAGCTTCTTTCTCTAACGTAGAGTATCTTCTTTCTCGAGGAAGAAGTTTTCTCGATCCATACGCGATTGGGTGTTCGTCTCCCAACTCGTCTACCTGTGCAAGGACAAAACCTATACCCGAATCAGATGCATCCGTTTGTAACCGGAAAGGTCTTTCTCAATTAGGTTTGGACAAAACTGGGTAGTTTGTGAGAATTGGTTTTTAATTCCTGGAAGGCTTTTCGGGTATGCTCGTCCCACACAATTAGATTAGGCTGATCCTTTTTTGTAAGATCTGTAAGGGGTGTAGCTATAGTCGCAAAATCTGGGACAACTTTTCTGTAGTAACCACACAGACCTAAAAAAGCTCTTACATCCTTTTTTTTTCGTTGTCGGTTTCCTATAGCTTTGCACAGCTTCTATCTTGGCATTCAAAGGTTGTACCTTCCCTCGTCCCACAACATGCCTTAGGTAGATACATTCGTTACACACAAACTTGCACTTTTGCTCTTTGATTGTCAGACCTGCCTGTCCGAGTCTTTCGAATATCTCCTTGAGATGCGTAAGGTGTTCATCCCAAGTGTTACGAATGATGATGTCGTCTAGGTATGCTGCGGCGAAGGATTGGGTTCCTTCTAGCCATCAATCTCTGGAACGTAGAGGGTGCAGCCATGAGTCCGAAGGGCATGGCCCGAAACTGAAATTTTCCCCATGGTGTCACAAAAGCTGTCTTCTCCTGGCTATCTTTAGCCACTGGTACCTGCCAGTATCCCTTCGTCAAGTGTAGAGCTGTTATAACTTTTCCCACATCATCAATTAAATCATCAATTCGAGGAATAGGATATGGATCTACCTTAGTTACCAGGTTAAGTTTCCGATAATCAACACAAAGTCGTTTCTCACCGTCTTTCTTTGGGACCAGAATCACAGGGGCTGCCCAAGAACTTTTAGACGGAACGATGATGTCCATCTCCAACATCGACTTGATCTCTTTGCGTAACCATTCGTGAGATGTGCGTGGTAACCTGTAAGGGGGGAATCGAATTGGACTTGCGTCAGCCGTGTCGATTCGATGCTCTACCAACGTTGTACGTCCAGGCTCATCTCGAATTACGTCAGCGAATTCCTCTTTCAGTTGTGCAAGTTCTTCTTGCTGTGAGGGGGTAAGAACAATATTTTCTTGTACTTTGATACCTTCTGTAGTATCCTCCTCCAAGATGTCGTCAGCGGATAAAAATACAGCTGCTGCTGGTGAGTGCCACGTGTTCATCCCGTTCACGTGGAAGGTACACAGTCGTTTCTGTCCCTGGCCCATGTCACCTTCATAGGTTACATCCGTTACCTTGCGTGTAATCTGCACAGGACCTCTCCATTCGCTCTCCAACTTGTTCTGCTTCCTAGGTTGGAAAACTAAGACAAAATCACCAACATTCTTTTTTACTCGGTTTCATTTTCTGAAGCTAATGCTCGTATTGTCTCCATTTTCTCTCTCAGGAGTCGAAGATACTCGATCACAGGTCGACCTTCTTCTTCTGTTTCATCGGTCCACAACTCTACCAACTCGTCCAGTGCGGTTCTCATTTTTCTACCGAATACAAGCTCATACAAGCTCATACGGCGAGTATCCCGTTGTTTTGTGAATTGTCCCACGGTAAGCCCACAAAACATATGGTAGACATTGATCCCATTCTATCCCATGTTTCTGAGTCAACTTTCGAAGCAGACGCTTCAAGGTTGAGTTCCATCTCTCCACCATCCCATCAGTCTGCGGGTGATAAGGAGATGTCTTGATCTGCTTGATCCCAGACCTAGCACAAAACTCTTTCATGGTTTTAGAGACAAAATTCGAGCCATTATCGGTAAGTATCTCTTTAGGTATACCCAGTCTAGCAGTAACATCCACTAAACAATCAACTACCGATTCCGTGGTCACATTTCATAAGGGAAACGCCTCTGGCCACTTGGTCGCGTAATCTTGTACCACCAGTACATATTTGTTGCCTTGCTTCGTTCTTTTAAGTAGTCCGAAGATATCCATGGCCATGCGGTCGAATGGATTCTTCATGATCAGTAGTGGGTGAAGAGGGGCTCTCTTCAGTGTTGCAGGGGCTGCTTGCTGACACTATGGACAGGATTTGCATATTTCCTTCGCATCTACGGTCATACCTGGCCAGGCAACCCTTTGTCGAAGTGCGTCCAGAGTTCTGGCTTCTCCAAAATGTCCCGCGGTCGGGGAACAATGCGTGAGTCTCAGCACTTCCGTCCTACAAGATTGGGGAACAACTAGCAATTTACTTTGCCCTTTAACATACGGCTTTGGCTTTAACATCCCATCCTCCCAAACAACATCACCATCCTTAGCTTCATCAGCTTCCTGTCTCCACTTTTCCAGTGTAGGATCGGTTGCTTGGAGCGAGCGCAGCTGGCTAGGGGTGACTTGTTCGGGCCATATAGGGTCAGTGGTAACCCTATCTGGTAAACAACCTTTAGAGGGAACAACAAATAAATCATCCTCAAATTTGTATACACTACCCAAACTTGACTCATCCTCTTCCGAAGGCTCTAGAGGCTGAACGACTGCTTCATCCTGTCTCTGTTGCTGTTCCATCTGGTTCTGTTCTTTCTCTTGTCGTTTCTGTTGGTTGCGGGTGGTAGTCATCAACGCCTCTGATGCTTCGTTCGGTTTTGGAGTCCTCTCGTCGGCGAGGCTCTCTTTTAACAGTTTCCGAAACTTTGGGACGTCCCTGCCCAATAGCACATCCGTAGTGAGGTGTGGAGACACACCCACAGCCATTTGATGAGTCTGGTTATCAATCTTCAAACGAATGCGAGCTGCTGGGAACCAAACTTGTCTCGAACTGGCTGTCGTGTAAGGGATTTTCCACGACAGCTTGTCTCTTTTTGTGATGCATCGAGGGTGCACCATGGTTTTGGAGCATCCTTTGTCAACAATGCCTTGCGAGGTTGATCGTTTACCTGGACTTCTCTAGTCCACTCGGGTAAATTCGTCTTGACTAGCGTCGAGCTCCCAAAATTCACATTTTCGAGCTTTACTCTGCAGTCTTTTCTCAAATGTCCTTTCTTTTTTCAGCAGAAACACTCCATCTAGGATATGTCTCGATTCAGGGGACGATTAGTTTGTTCACTCCTTGGTGGGTACGTTGATATCGGTCGTATCGCAGGAAGGAAGTTCGCTCGGGTAGGTCTCGCTCCTGGTCGAATTCCTTCCGATCTTTTTGGATGGAATCTCCGTGTCCTTTCGAGTGATCTGCTGATTGTTCAAATGTCGACCAATTGCTTTGGACAGTTCTGCATAAGTGCTGCAGTTTAGGTTTCGCATCTTTTCTTCGAGCCAGCGAGGTAGTCTTTTAAACGTCAGCTCGAGGAGCAACATGGTCTCGAATCTTGATCTGAAGATGCCAGCCATTGAGTGAAATGTTGTTTATGGCGAGACAGCCATATCTCCTAATTGTTGAGGTCGAACGGTGTCTCAAACGTTTTCTTGCGATACGTCTCCGTCATGACATGGTACTCTTGCAACAGTGTTGCCTTTACCTCATCGTAGTCAGCTTGTCGTTGAGCCTCCATAGCTGATACCGCTATGAGTCCCGCTCCAGACAGTGAACTCCTCAAGTAGGCTGCCCACAGAGGTCGTGGCCAATGCCCAGCTTGAGCTGTGGCTTCGAAAGCACTTAGGAAGGCACCCATATCGTCAGTTCCTTCCTGATACTTTTGTAATGTGAGCTTCGGAGGTCTCACTGGCGGGTCTGCATGAGCCATGAGACTGGTACTGCACCACCAACACGATCCAAGAGTTGGAGGACTCTCTCCTTCTGTCGTCGGAGGTGTCGCTCGGCCTCCTCCTGATGTTCCAGTTGTAGCTCACGTTGACGGTCGTTTCTCTCGTCTTCTCGTTGGATTCTGAGCTGGTCCATTGCCTGCCACTGTTGTAGAAAGGCATCCATATTTGCGGTGCCACTTCTTTCGTGATGTCTCCTTCGTTGCTCGTCGGGCATACACAATCTGTAAGAAAAGTTATAAATACACTGTTAAAACTTTTCAACACACGTGTTCCAAAAAACCGAAAATAAAACTGAAACCTATCTTTTTGGGGCTGTCCAGGATCTGGGTTTTCTAACCTTAACACGCACTGTGTGGTTATCTCCCCTGGGCAGACCACTAGCTGGAATATAAAACAAAATATCTGTAACCAGCCAATGCCTTTCAACCTGAGATACCCTCTCTTCTGAGTATCCCACCGCTACCGCCAAATGTCAGGAATCTTCTTCTGGGTGACCTCTCTGTAAGTCACCTAAGAGTGCTGATGACGCCCTCAGCCTTACTAACACTCTCTTCTCAGTGGTAGTCTTACTGGGACCATACAATACCAATCTCCAGCTAGCCCTTCCCTTCTCCGCTTCGAAAATGGTTATGGTATAACAATGTGATATAATCGCAAAATATTACACAGCAGCAATATATTCAAATATCACGACCACAAGCATAATCATAGTAAATAAAATAGTAGTTATACTTGGGTCCAACAATAACAACGATACAGTTATACATGTAGCTCCCAGCTCAATAACTTATTGAAGTTCGTCCTTTCTCTTCTTCTCTTTGAGTTTCCCTCTTCGATTCTCTCTCTCTCGTTCTCATTCGATCATTTTTATACCATGACTCGGTGCTGTCAGAACAGTCTGCAACGTTT
The DNA here is from genome assembly GCA_028752905.1 of Cladorhizidae sp. MBARI D1340-BT2. Lineage (NCBI taxonomy): Eukaryota > Metazoa > Porifera > Demospongiae > Poecilosclerida > Cladorhizidae > Cladorhizidae sp. MBARI D1340-BT2. Next base: position 9,864,310 of record JAQNBH010000001.1, read on the forward strand.
CCTTTTACGGTCATATCAGAGTGTTTTTGTGACGTTTCCTCCCACCAATCAGAACTCTTCGAATCTTTTAGCACAACATCCACGTTCAAGAGTGTGCGGTTGAGTGGTTTGTGTGGTTGATGTCGAGGTTTGTTTGTAGTTGTCTGCTCCCAGTACACCACCTGCTGTTCCAGAAAGGTACAAAACACCTGCTGTTCCAGAAAGGTACAGCTTTTCCAGAAAGGTCAGATTCAGCATGTCAGAGAGGTCAAAGCTTTTCTCTGACACTCCACCTCCAGGTACTGAGCTCCACCTCCAGTGTTTGCTGGTACCGAGCTCCACCTCCAGTATTTACTAGTACTGAACTCCACCTCCAGTGTTTGCTGGTAGTGAGCTCCACTTCCAGTGTTTGCTGGTACTGAGCTCCACCTCCAGTGTTTGCTGGTACTGAGCTCCACCCCCAGTGTTTGCTGGTACTGAGCTCCACCTCCAGTGTTTGCTAGTCCTCAGCTCCACCTCCAGTGTTTGCTGGTACTGAGCTCCACCTCCAGTGTTTGCTGGTTCTGAGCTCCACCTCCAGTGTTAGCTGGTACTGAGATCCACCTCCAGTGTTTGCTGGTAGTGAGCTCCACCTCCAGTGTTTGCTGGTACTGAGCTCCACCTCCAGTGTTTGCTGGTACTGAGCTCCACCTCCAGTGTTTGCTGGTACTGAGCTCCACCTCCAGTGTTTGCTGGTAGTGAGCTCCACCTCCAGTGATTGCTAGTACTGATCTGCACCTCCAGTGTTTGCTGGAACTGAGCTCCACCTCCTGGTAGTGAGCTCCACCTCCAGTGTTTGCTGGTAGTGAGCTCCACCTCCAGTGTTTGCTGGTAGTGAGCTCCACCTCCAGTGTTTGCTGGTAGTGAGCTCCACCTCCAGTGTTTCCTGGTACTGAGCTCCACCTCCAGTGTTTGCTGGTTGTTGTTGGGCTATCAAATTTCCTCTTTGCCAGTTCAGCAAATTGGACTTATAATGTGAATGGTATTGCCAGTTCAGCAAATTGGACTTTTAATGTGAATGGTAATTAGTCAACAATGGGCATGGCCTCAACATTGGAAGTATTCTAAAGCTATACTATTGATTTGTGTGTGTCCATGGCTACAGCCAGCAAGAAGTGCATGAGCTACAGCACTAGCTTCAAGTTGTGTGTGTCCATGGCTACAACCAGCAAGAAGTGCATGAGCTACAGCACTAGCTTCAAGTTGTGTGTGTCCATGGCTACAACCAGCAAGAAGTGCATGAGCTACAGCACTAGCTTCAAGTTGTGTGTGTCCATGGCTACAACCAGCAAGAAGTGCATGAGCTACAGCACTAGCTTCAAGTTGTGTGTGTCCATGGCTACAACCAGCAAGAAGTGCATGAGCTACAGCACTAGCTTCAAGTTGTGTGTGTCCATGGCTACAACCAGCAAGAAGTGCATGAGCTACAGCACTAGCTTCAAGTTGTGTGTGTCCATGGCTACAACCAGCAAGAAGTGCATGAGCTACAGCACTAGCTTCAAGTTGTGTGTGTCCATGGCTACAACCAGCAAGAAGTGCATGAGCTACAACACTAGCTTCAAGTTGTGTGTGTCCATGGCTATAACCAGCAAGAAGTGTATGAGCTACAGCACTAGCTTCAAGTTGTGTGTGTCCATGGCTACAGCCAGCTAGAAGTGCATGAGCTACACCACTAGCTTCAAGTTGTGTGTGTCCATGGCTACAACCAGCAAGAAGTGCATGAGCTACAGCACTAGCTTCAAGTTGTGTGTGTCCATGGCTACAACCAGCAAGAAGTGCATGAGCTACACCACTAGCTTCAAGTTGTGTGTGTCCATGGCAGCAAGAAGTGCATGAGCTACACCACTAGCTTCAAGTTGTGTGTGTCCATGGCTACAACCAGCAAGAAGTGCATGAGCTACAGCACTAGCTTCAAGTTGTGTGTGTCCATGGCTACAACCAGCCAGAAGTGCATGAGCTACAGCACTAGCTTCAAGTTGTGTGTGTCCATGGCTACAACCAGCAAGAAGTGCATGAGCTACATCACTAGCTTCAAGTTGTGTGTGTCCATGGCTACAACCAGCAAGAAGTACATGAGCTACACCACTAGCTTCAAGTTGCTGGTTATTTCTTTCACTGATAAGCATGAACTTTGAAGTGCAGAGAATCGTTCTGCAGCCACCTAGAGCTCACGTGTGATGTAGCTAAATATTATGCTATCAATTACTAAGACTTGGTCATGCAGAATACCAACACTGCCCTAGGCAGATCTGTGGCTGAGACTTAAACCTTTGGTGGGACTAATATCCCCGGCAAATATAGTCCTATTTTGTACATCATCACCGTCGTCACTATCGCACCATCGTCATCACCATCATCACCATTGTCACCATCACCATCGTCACCATCATCATGTGTGTGTGGGTGTGCAGGTGCGTACTAAAGATTATGCCCTGATCACGGTGAAGCAGATGGTTTTCTTCGAGCTGACAAACATCGAGACTATGCTCAACCAAACGGCCGACCCCATTGCCGACTTCATCAAGTGAGTGCTAAGCTACATGTTGAGGGGAGGTTGGGGGGGAGGGGGGGCGGAGGTTGGGGGGCTAATTATTGAAACACTAAAGTACTTCAGTTGCTGTAAATGTTTGTTATCTTTCAGCTAGAAGCTTGCAAGCTGTGTCCATGTGCTGACGATATTGGATCGGCTCCTGGCTAGCCAGCCGGGATGGGAGGTGGTGGACATGTTGCTGAGTAGTTTCTGGGGAGTGTCACACGAAGACGTCAACATCCTCAAGTGTACATGTATCTAGTTCCCAGCAATGGAGTCAACACTGGCTTCCTAGCAGGGAGCGACGTAGTGACAGGAACAAGGAGTATGAACCAGCACAAGTTCCGTGAACTCTGGGTGTTAATCCTCTCCACGCTAGCCCAGAATGAGCTGTTGAGTACCGCCTTCATTAGTACTTACTTCTCTGTTAGGCGTCGTCATGGTTCGTAGACCTTGCAGTGAAGCACTAGTCTGGATGGTGTTTTGAAACAGATGTTGGTTAGACACACCCTTGTTTACAACTTTTGGGTTAATTACCATTCTCCTGGTTGTATGGATTTTAAGGCATTTGTAAGTGTGTCTCGATTGTTTATAGTAACCTAACCCTCGGAATGGTATCCAGGACCATAACATACTAGCACGTGCTAATACTGGTAGGACTAGCACGTGCTAACATGTAGTGTCCTATCATACACGTGCAGTATGACAAGCCTGAAGTGAGTCGAGTGACTCTCCATACTCCACGATGAGTGACGATTAGAACATGCCCTTGATTAGCCTGCGCACCAGCAGGACGTATAAAACTGCAGAGAAAGTGGTCTAGAGTCGGCGAAGAAAGTTTGGCAACCTGTCAGCACCGAAGTGATAATCAAAAGTTGCGGCATTTCAGTCGAGACAGTCGAGTTACCTGATGACAGCATTCACTGTAAGGGAGTGGTCCTGGTCGACCTTTGTTCTCTTTGCTCACACTATTGCTACACATACAGTGTATGAACTGACATTTTGTTAAAGTCTTGAGAACTCTTAAATGCTCTTATGATGTGCACTATACAAGCAAATCTTGCTCCACAAAGACAGAGAAAATCGGGGAAGAACAGCGATTTTACAGCCGATGTGCACTACCTGCCATTGCTGCACAGGATGTAGAGCTCTGTAGACACACTGAGCATGAGGTGAGAGGGATACTGACCCACCCAAGTTTTATCACTCCGCTTTTTTTTATCGTGAGTACCTTCGAGTCTGTTGTTCGTAAGCCAAGTTCCTTTCAAATGGCGTAAGGGACGTCGTTCGTTGGCGGGAAGCAGATGCTCATCAATCGAGACTTACCTGTACAGCTACAGTGTAGCTTATCGAGTGAGGAGACACCAGCTTCCAGCGCTGAGCTGTGCCAACTCTGCCGACTGCCAGTGGGAAGAAGCTGGTGCTCTCACCGCCATCAACTTCAGGGGGGCTTACAATATGAAGCAGATTAGGGGCGAGGTCACATAACTCGCTGTGGTGTGGTAATGGTGGTCTCCTGGGAGAGAAGTGCTTGACACTGAGATCCTTGCCAAAAACTGTCCACAATGTGTGGCTCAGCAGAGCTGGGATAAGGAGTCAGTTTAATATACTCAATGGTGGGAGACCACGAGGTCACCTGCACAATGCCAAGTATTCAGGGTCCTTGCCTGCCATGGAGACGCATGGGGCCGCGAGAATATCCGAGCACTTCATTCCGAAGAACACCCTTCATTACACGAAGGTACGATAAGTACCATGTATATAAATACATATAAACTGCTGTATGATCAAGCACGAGTGTGGAGGACTTGTCCGGGAGTGTCTCTGCAAGCCCTCAAAGAAGATAAAGTTGCCACCAGATGTTCACAGTGTTGGGGACCCCGAGACTTGGCTGGCAGAGTTGAACGTGAAGATCTAAAAGCAGGAAGAGAAGATAGAAACTCTTGCCTAGACGCGAAGTTGAAAACTTACCACACCTTCGAGGCTATGCAACTTACTTTCATCTTTTTTTTAGATATTTTTGCTGCAAAGAGAACTCCAACATTCTTAATCATCTGTAAGCACTTTCTCTGTTCTATGCTATTAAGCTCCAAAACTTGTGTGGAGATAAATATGCATTGGGAACAAGATAATTGATATTTTAAAAAATGTTGACCTACCGTCTAAAATTTTATAACCCCCGACTCAGTCACCACAGATCTAGAGTTATTGCGTGGAGCTGTTAACAAGCAACCACCCACAAAGATTTGAAGTTCATAGGGTGTTGTTTGGTCGGAGACACTTGCAGCAAGCAAAATGTAGGACCTCCACTATATGGCATGCCCCTGACCCAAAACCGCATATGTAACCCCCTAATATTTCAAAATACAGATTTTTTTGGGACATAAAAATTTCATTAAAATTCACCTTCTCAATAATCAACTTCAAATTTTATTCACTCAACGTTTCGGCTAGATGCTCTAGTCTTCATCTGGAATTATTCCTGATGAAGACTAGATCGAAATGTCGAGAGAATACAATTTGAAGTTGATTATTGAGAAGGTGATTTTTATGTTATTATGTGAACTAAGAGTTCATTGAGAGTTTAATAATTCCATGCTTGGGGGGCGTACGATAAGAAAGTTTTGGTGCCTCAAAAAAGGGTGGGGAGAAGTGAGGGGGGGGGGCTACTTTTGACCACTAGTCCTCTCTTAAAGCCCGGGCAAGTAGCAGAAAGTGATGTAGCAAACATTGCCAGCAAGACGGACAAATCCACAGAAAAGGTGGAGAGAGTGTCAATAACCTTTCCTTCCTAAGCGACGCAGCTGACTATGAAGCATCTACAAGAGCCGATTAACTGCTTCATTACATTTTATTTTATAATGCATGGGAGGAGTTGTTTTCAGGTGTCCGCCTCATTCAGTACTAGAGAAAGAGAGGGGGGAAATGTCTGAAGCTTGGAGTAGAACTTGAAGAGCTTCGCCTGCCCTGAAGCAAAGTGATGTCTTGGCTACCAGATTATGAAAACAGCCACGGTTTAGTGACTGGAGTTCGTGCTTCTCCATCTCAAAGGTTATTCAATATTGAGGCGATGGTTAGCTAACAATTGAGTTTTATGACACTTCTTCTCCTATAGAAACGTGCAGAGATGGAGTGTAGAAGCTTTACCTGAGCCTAAGGAGCTCCTAGAGGGTGGATGATGCCAAGCGCTAGCACTGAAGGTAAGAAAAAACCAACTGTAATTTTGTGCGCAAATATTTCTTTACATGCATCTAGCTAGCTTATCTTGTTAGATTGAGCTATAGAGCTTAAGGCTGGTTCACAACACACGACACTGGCCGAGCGGTGCGTGTAATCAATTTACCTTTGACCCTGAATCACGCTCAACAAAGATGGACACTGATTGATCCGACGCTGCATTTCAGATGCTGGGATTAGATCCAGCATCTGAAAAGCAGCGTGTGACCAATCAGAACATCGCGTGTCCATCTTAGTTGAGCAGTGGTTTGGGTCAAAGGTCAATTGACAATACGCAACGCTAGATCACCGTCGTGTTGTGTACCAGCCTTTAGGTGTGGTGGTAATGGATTCCTATAAGCTGCGTCCTATTTTCTAAAAGTGCAATACTGCCAAATAAACAAGTTTAAAACTAACTAGCTGTTGTATTAGTGGATTAATATGCACTAAAATAAATTGCTATTGAGCGTCAACTGCCGTTCGAAGCTTGCACACGTGTGGTGCCAATTGGCGTCTATCGCAATAATTTGGATAGAGGACGAAGGCTAGAGCACGAATGATTCTATTACCAATAATTGCCAGCTTTTTTAGAACAGGTGATCTCCTCCAACTATTGCCGCATGTCTATTAGGCCTGTTTAGAGCAAGCCCAATATTATCATATTACTTCATATTATAATTACTATAATTCATATTACTCATAATAATTACTGTATGTAATTATAATTATAGGGATTATTACGAGTATATGATTAATCATTATGAGGATAGTTTATTGCACTCTCTCAGGGAATATGGAGAGTCATCTCGGACTCCATCTCTACCACTTCAAGTTATCTTGACAGCACTTATGCATAGCTTTGCTGCCAGATATAAACTGCCTATAGCAACTGTTGCTGCTGATGTTTGCTTGCCATAACTCTTGGAAAATGGTCGTTAATGACTATGCACATGCTCAGTAGAGCAGTGGTAGGGTGGAATGTGGGGGGAGATCTAATGCTGTGCATACAACGAGGACAGAATTAAAAGAATTATTCTATACTTGATGTACTCACTACACTGTGTCAGATACCTTCCATATCCCACTGGTGACTACTTCTTGCTCCACTCGTAATCATTAACTACCGAATTAATACAACTCTTTCCCAGGCAGAAGGAGCAGCTCTTCTGAAGAAGAAGTTAAGCACTTTATGGACAGCAATAAAGCTATATATAATTTAGACAACCAAAAGTGATTTCAATGTGTGGTATAGATGGTGTTGATCTGGACCAATGGATCAACCATTATATTATGAAGCATAGTAATTATTATGAGTGTAGAATATATATGTATATAGGTACATATATGTACATATATACAAGCATGTGTTACAACACTAACTGATTCACCAGCTTGGTGGTCTCCCTTAAGCATTTGCAATGAAGCTTCATGGCTCTGGGTGAGGGTGTGCTGGTTGTGTCTCCTCCAGCCGGTGCCTCTGCTTTAGCTAATATCATTCTTGAGCTTCTGGTGCTTTAAAACCTCCAAGTCATCAATTTCAACCCATCCAAGCCTGCAGATGGATCTTCATCTCTTCATCTGCAGCTGTATCTTCATCTACAGATGGATCTTCATCTGCAAATGGATCTTCATCTGCACATGAATCTTCATCTGCAAATGAATCTTTATCTACAGATAGATCTTCATCTGCAGATGGATCTTCATCTGCAGATGGATCTTCATCTGCAAATGGATCTTCATCTGAAAATGAATCTTCATCTGCAAATGAATCTTTATCTACAGATAGATCTTCATCTGCAGATGGATCTTCATCTGCAAATGGATCTTCATCTGCAAATGGATCTTCATCTGCAGATGGATCTTCATCTACAGATAGATCTTCATCTGCAAATGGATCTTCATCGCTATCTCATGAGTTTTGCGTACAATTATGACAGAACATTTATGCAACATACTGAGTGCTCTCTACCCCTCCCCTGCCTCATCCTGGACGGCTGAAAATGGCGCACTGGCCCTCCGTATGTGGAAGGTGCTTGTGATTTACTAAAGCGTATATACCTCATCATGTGGACCATCTCTAATGTTTGGGCTTTCATGGGTCCTCCATGTTCCCCTGGTCAAAACCCAGTATTGAGGGAATGGCTGCTATGCCTATTGTATGTGTACATATACTACATACATATGCATGCATGTACATACATACTACATATATACCTACATATATACATACATATATACATACATATATACATACATGCATATATGCATACATATATACATACTACATACATATATATATATACATACATACATACATACTACATATATACATACATATATATACATACATACTACATATATACATGTACATACATATATACATACATATATACATATATACATACATATATACATACATACATACTACATATATACATACATATATACATACATTTATACATACATACATACTGTACATGAATGTGGATGTTATGATGACTTTCTCTATAATCCACTTAAAGAGGAGACTAAGTTTACAACATATTGAAGTTACGACTTTGGAGCTCCATAGATTCTGAATACTTCACTTCATGAACTTGATATATAGCTCAAAAGATAGGTGTCTCTGTGTGCTCTCTTTTGCTACTAAAAAAATGTGCATAACTATAAAAATGCCAAAGAAATGCCAAAGAAAACTGCAGCAAAAGTGGGGTACTTCAAAATCTTGAAGGCCTTGACTTTGCTAGAAGTGTGACTCCTAGGCAAGTGCTAGTCAGTTGATAATTGGTATCTGTGGCTAGAGGAAGTTCTGCTCTGTGGGATGAGTGTTTTCATTAGCGCTCCAATGGGTTGGAAAAAAGTTCTCGCCAGAAGAAAATTAATTTCCAACCAACATGCTTGACTATCCACTCACAGTTTAGCGCCTAATGAAAGCACTCATCCCACAGAGCAGAACTTCCTCTGGCCACAGATACCAATTCCAAAGTCCTCGATGCCTGCCCGTTTGTTTGTTTCGTGTTTTTTGGAACAAGAGAGAGAGAGAGATGGACGCGTTTCCCGTGGGAGGCGCCGATGCCTTAAACATTGAGACAACTTCTAATGGTGGACCCCTCGGCTCGTGCATCGATGAGCACTTTTCTATCAGGAAGCACACTTGTAGCAAACTCAGGCCTTCAAGATTTGGAGGTATCCATCCCCCTTTAGCTGGGGATAACTTTGGCATAGTTATAGCTATGCAAAAAAATTAGCATCAGATGAGAGAACACAGAGAGAGAGATCATTTGACTATATAGCAAGTTCATGGAGGGAAGTGTGCAGAATCTATGGAGCTCTAAAGATGTAACCAGAAGATTTCATAAGGTTTAATGCGCCCCCCCCCCCCCCCCCCCCCCCCCCCCCCCCGCCCCATCAATTTGCTCACTCAGGGTTTCAGCTAGATGCTTTAGCCCTCATCAGGGATAATCTAGAGCGTCTAGCCGACGTTGACTGATTGTCGAGAAGAATGTCGTTGTATACATCATGCATCTGAGAGTTGGTTGAGAATGGATATTCTCTGTGTGTGTGTGTGTGTGTGTGTGTAGTGCAGTGCAAGCTGATGTCGTTGCCTTTGCCTCGCAGCTCACGTGAGTTATTCTAATTAGCAGAACATTTTTTAGGGGTTTATAATGCCATATAAACTATCCACCCTTTACTGAGTAGACACCCTGATTGGATTATTTCAAATATTGCCTGTGCCTCTAATTGAATAGCTCATGTCTCTAGTTATACATGTATACCATGCCTCTAGTTATATAGCCCGTGCCTCTAGTCATACAGCATGTGCCTCTAGTTATATACCCTGTGCCTCTAGTTGTATAGCCCGTGCCTATATTTATATAGCCCATGCCTCTAGTCATATTGCCTGTGCCTCTAGCCCGACCTCTGGTTATATACAGTACACGTCAAAAAAAAATTTACGTACTGTTTGCATTGTACGTTTGCGGGACACTTGAGTCACAGCATTCCTCTACCATTCGCCATACGTTCGCCAAACGTTCGACAAACGTTTCCCATACGTTTGCCAACAACGTAAGTATGTACGAATGGTATGTTAGCCACGAATCGTTAAGCGTTCTAATATTGAATTCACTTGCGCATCTCTCCAGCGATCGACGAAGGCGGGAGAAAGGCTAATGCTAGTTACACGTGTTTTATCGCTCACTTCTACTCGACTGCTTATCGCTCACTTCTACTCGACTGCTTATCGCTCACTTCTACTCGACTGTTTATCGCTCACCCAGTACTCCGAGGAAATGCCTTATTCTACATTTAAGAAACAGAGGATTCTCACTCGGGAATCAAGAGGATTCAAGGCTATAGCTATAGTCCGCATTTTGAACGAGGAGGGCATGACAGCAACGAGGCTAGGCGTCTACAGTTTTATTAAGCGGTACCGTGAGACTGGTACAATCGCCAGACAGCCAGGGAGCGGGAGACCTTCGTTGGTGACAGCTGCTGTCAAGAAAGTTGTAGAGGAAAAGATGGAGGAAGATGACGAGACAACTGCATATCAATTACACCTCCTCCTTCACAGCAAAGGATATCCACTATCCCTGCGCACAGTGTTGCGGTGCCGGACATTGCTTGGGTGGACATTTCGAGGCAGTGCGTACTGCCAACTTATAAGAGATGTCAACAAGGTTTGTTGTGTTGCGTACATAGTTCAAGCTAAGCTAGTGAAAGTTAATGCTAGTGTAGAAGCTTTCTCTTTTGCTGAAGCTAGTGGTTAATGATAATCTAGGCCTTGGTTTTGGGGGCAGTTTGGCTAGAGTCAATGACGATCGGGATAAGCCATTTGATTTAAAAAATTGGGCACCTTGTTGTTATGCTTTAGGACTAGGTATGCTTTAGGACTCGGTAAGATATTGATATTGAACACTGGTGAATTTGTACAGTGACTTTTGTAATAAGCCTGTGATCAATGGCAGTATTATTTATCCCTATCCCAGGCAGAACATTGACGAAGCAGCTGATGGGTTTTTTAATGTTATTTGGACAGATGAGTGCACGGTTCAGTTGGAATCGCACAGGCGGTTTTGTTGCCGAAAGGTAGGAAGGGCACCAAAGAACAAGCCAAGGTATGTTACATGCTGTATTATGGGCGTGTAATATTTATGATATACAATCTGTTTATTTGATTATAGGGCGAAACATCCAGTGAAGGTGCATGTGTGGGCAGGAATCAGCATGAAAGGGAGAACAGGAATATGCATATTTGATGGCATCATGCGAGCACCACTTTTTGTGGAAATTCTGAAGAAGACCCTCTTACCCTTTGTGAAGGATATTTGTCCCCGGCATCGCTACATGCAGGACAATGACCCCAAGCATACATCTAGGCTGGCTCAGGAATTCTTGAAAGCAAATAATGTCAATTGGTGGAGGACACCTCCTGAGTCTCCAGATGCCAACCCAATTGAAAACCTGTGGCACGAGTTAAAAGAGTACATCAGGAGGGAAGTAAAGCCCAGGACAAAGGCTGAATTGGTGGATGGAATAAGACGATTTTGGTTAACTGTAGATATTACTAAATGTCAGAAATACATTAGACACCTTAGAAAAGTAATTCCTAAAATAATAGAACTGGAGGGTGCAGCTACAGGGTACTGAATATTTAATATGTAATTCTTGTCATTCATGCATTCTAGTTACTCGTGTTGCACATAACATATTCATTTGTTATAATGTTGTACATAAAATCTTATAAAACATTTTTTTGTCATGTCATTGTCAGTTGGAAATTTTTGGTTGGGAGTGGCACTAAAGGTTGCCAGATGCTAATTACTTCTGGTTTTACACATGCAAGCCACAAAGGTGTGATGTGGTGAGTGGCTACTAGCCAGATGCTAATTACTTCTGGTTATTTTACACATGCAAGCCACAAAGTGTGATCTGGTTAGCACTTATAACCGAGTTTGCCAGCTTTGTTCATAATCTGCAGAAACGATCATAGAATATTTATTAGGTACCGACTGTAGCAAGATTTAGTAAATACACTATATACACAATTTATTTTGGAGGAGGGGGGCGGGGGGATGAAATGTCAATAATATATTAAATACAAGGGAAGTGTTTATTTACTATATAAACGTAAACGTTTGGAAGCTTGCTGGATGGCTTCCAGACATTTTACCCATACTGGTTCGAATTCTGCCTGGGCCTTCCAAAATTGGGGTATTGTTCATAAATAGTTTTCTTCAAGAGTTTCAGCTCTTTGATAGGAAGCCCGGTTCCCCATGGGAGTGCACCTTTTCATAACATTCTGTCCAAATATTGCCTTTCTGGCTAGCTTGCATGCCAAGGCTCCGACTTTGCACAGAGGTAGCAACTTCGGATATCTTGCCAATACTGTTGTAATATCCTCAAGGTCCTCTTCTATCATGTGGGATGGCAGTGCCCGCTTCACGACACCAATTAGCCTCTATGCAGGGCGATCACAGGTTGTGGCTATGGCAGCAGGGGAAGTGACAGGTGACGGAGGTGGAAGTGAGGTGTGGGTTGGAGGCGACGGGGAAGGGGAACGAGGTGGAAGTGAGGTGTGGGTTGGAGACGGCAGGGAACGAGGAGGAGAGGTCGGGGGAACCAGCCTCTTCAGAATATCCTCCAAAGTTTTCTCTATTTTTTGGATGGATCTCGCCAGTTCTTTCTGTCCTTTCTCCATTATGTCTAGCCTCTCTGATTGCTCTAACACTGCCATCTCCATGTTCAGAGCTGTGGCATTATGGACATTTGACCAATAATAAATTTACATGATGAACCTTGACCAATAATAAATTTACATGATGAACATTGACCAATAATAAATTTACATGAACATTTGACCATGAACATTTGACCAATAATAAATTTACATGAACATTTGACCAATAATAAATTTACATGAACATGAACATGAACATTTGACCAATAATAAATTTACATGAACATTTGACCAACAATTATAAATTTGGTTGCACTTACCAAACTCTGGAGTAGGAGTTGTTGCCCTGGCATCACCCAATACACTCTCACCAATATCCTCTTGGTGAACGTTCCCTGGCACTTCAATTTCAGCAGAACTAGGCGAGGTCACCAGTATTATGGAACCTATTTGGTGAAATCAAATTATGATGAACACCCTATGAATTTTAGTTACTTCACCTTCAGCAGGTTTCTGGACTTTCCCTCTTTTGGGAACTTTGTTAGACACCTGAATTAGAAGATTTTTATAATTAATTACCTCCAAAATAAATGCATACAAAGCTTACAGGAATAGATTCAATTGGATCAGAAGAGCGTCGAGTTGGGACTGGAGAACGTGCCCGAGCTGTGCAGGAGGGAAGCATCATATGACCATACTAACAAAAATTCATCATTCCAGATGAAGGCTTGAGCATCTAGTAGAACCATTGAGAGTACATTATAAATTGATTATTGAACTGTAACACACCATCAGGTTCCTTTCCTCGAGGTTCTTCACCTTGATTCCCCCTCTTCCGCTTGGAATTCTGAATTTAATTCAACATTTAACTCATATTATAATCTATTGGATTCATTTAGTAGGTTAGTTACTAAATAGTTCCACACTGTGCTGTAATATATATGTGAAGGCCTTAACAGGCTCAGCAATATGAAAAATAAATCATCTAAATAAACAACTTACACCAGACTGTGCCATTGGTTGAGGGCAAGGAGCTACATTTTCCTCGTCTTCAAAGACTGGCTCAAACTCCTCCTCAAGCTCCTCCATGGCTGCTTGGGTACCTATATTTCAGCATAATAATCTCATTTCAATTTTTTAAAAACTTTTCAAACTTACCAACAGCTGAAATCCTCCCATTGAAAGTCAGCCTCCCAGCTTTGACCTCACAGTCCTCTCCAACCAAGGTGCCCCCTAAAACTTTGCTGCTTGGTACAGCCGAGACCGAATTTTCTTCGGGCCAGAAGACCAAACAATAATCTGTAAAGTATCAAGAGTTCAAAGATAAATTAATTCTGATCTAAATGCTCTCAAGATGAACACGCTATGGTTAATGTACAGATCTTTACTAGAAGTAGCTAAAATCTTGGTTGGTTACTGGGTCTCTGCGCTAGCTTTTAGCTGTTTTTCCCCCTTCAGGCAAGTATACTTACTACGATGAGCCAAGGTAGCAGCTAGAGTTGTTCTGAGAGCCATAGAGCAAACAATCGATATCAACGATAAGCAGCAGACTGTTCAACCTCGAAGTTAGCAAGTAATCGAACGCGCCCTTTCGTACACGTGAAGGCTACCGGAAATGTGATTGCGCGTTTCGGATAATTAAAGAACGGTTCGTGCGTTGGGTTTTGCTTGAGCGTTGGTTGAGCGTTGCATGTGCGTTGCCTGACCATTGCTTGTGCGTTCCTGATCAAACGTTTCTGCGTTGAACGGAAGCCCAACGCAACGGTACGTAAAGTTTTTTTTGACGTCTACTGTACCCCATGCCTCTAGTTTTACAGCACATGCCTCTAGTTATAATAGCCCGTGCCTCTAGTTATATAGCCCGTGCCTCTAGTTATATAGCCCGTGCCTCTAGTTATATAGCCCGTGCCTCTAGTTATATAGCCCTAAGGTGTGTGCATGTCCAGTACTCGTACCAGTTGTCTGTTATTGTGCAGCCATTGAATGGGTGTGGTCACAGACTTGACGTTGAGATGTGTCTCTAGTATAAATGAAGTGTGTGGTAGGCTTGACCTCTATTCCAAAACAGAGTACGTACACCAAAAACATAACAGCTCATACCCCTCAGTTATGACTCACTTTGGAAGCAGCTCATAAACTATGACTCACTTTGGAAGCAGCTCATAAGCTATGACTCACTTTGGAGGCAGCTCATAAGCTATGACTCACTTTGGAAGCAGCTCATAAGCTATGACTCACTTTGGAAGCAGCTCATAAGCTATGACTCACTTTGGAAGCAGCTCATAAGCTATGACTCACTTTGGAGGCAGCTCATAAGCTATGACTCACTTTGGAAGCAGCTCATAAGCTATGACTCACTTTGGAAGCAGCTCATAAGCTATGACTCACTTTGGAGGCAGCTCATAAGCTATCACTCACTTTGGAAGCAGCTCATAAGCTATAACTCACTTTGGAAGCAGCTCATAAGCTATGACTCACTTTGGAAGCAGCTCATAAGCTATGACTCACTTTGGAGGCAGCTCATAAGCTATCACTCACTTTGGAAGCAGCTCATAAGCTATAACTCACTTTGGAAGCAGCTCATAAGCTATGACTCACTTTGGAAGCAGCTCATAAGCTATGACTCACTTTGGAAGCAGCTCATAAGCTATGACTCACTTTGGAGGCAGCTCATAAGCTATCACTCACTTTGGAAGCAGCTCATAAGCTATAACTCACTTTGGAAGCAGCTCATAAGCTATGACTCACTTTGGAAGCAGCTCATAAGCTATGACTCACTTTGGAAGCAGCTCATAAGCTATAACTCACTTTGGAAGCAGCTCATAAGCTTTAACTCACTTTGGAAGCAGCTCATAAGCTATGACTCACTTTGGAGGCAGCTCATAAGCTATGACTCACTTTGGAGGCAGCTCATAAGCTATGACTCACTTTGGAAGCAGCTCATAAGCTATGACTCACTTTGGAAGCAGCTCATAAGCTATGACTCACTTTGGAAGCAGCTCATAAGCTATGACTCACTTTGGAAGCAGCTCATAAGCTATGACTCACTTTGGAAGCAGCTCATAAGCTATGACTCACTTTGGAAGCAGCTCATAAGCTATGACTCACTTTGGAAGCAGCTCATAAGCTATGACTCACTTTGGAAGCAGTTCATAAGCTATCACTCACTTTGGAAGCAGCTCATAAGCTATCACTCACTTTGGAAGCAGCTCATAAGCTATGACTCACTTTGGAAGCAGCTCATAAGCTATGACTCACTTTGGAAGCAGCTCATAAGCTATAACTCACTTTGGAAGCATCTCATAAGCTATAACTCACTTTGGAAGCAGCTCATAAGCTATGACTCACTTTGGAAGCAGCTCATAAGCTATTACTTACTTTGGAGGCAGCTCATAAGCTATGACTCACTTTGGAGGCAGCTATGACTCAATTTGGAAGCAGCTCATAAACTATGACTCACTTTGGAAGCAGCTCATAAGCTATGACTCACTTTGGAAGCAGCTCATAAACTATGACTCACTCTGGAAGCAGCTCATAAGCTATGACTCACTTTGGAAGCAGCTCATAAGCTATGACTCACTTTGGAAGCAGCTCATAAACTATGACTCACTTTGGAAGCAGCTCATAAGCTATGACTCACTCTGGAAGCAGCTCATAAGCTATGACTCACTTTGGAAGCAGCTCATAAGCTATGACTCACTTTGGAAGCAGCTCATAAACTATGACTCACTTTGGAGGCAGCTCATAAGCTATGACTCACTTTGGAAGCAGCTCATAAGCTATGACTCACTTTGGAAGCAGCTCATAAGCTATGACTCACTTTGGAGGCAGCTCATAAGCTATGACTCACTTTGGAAGCAGCTCATAAACTATGACTCACTTTGGAAGCAGCTCATAAGCTATGACTCACTTTGGAAGCAGCTCATAAACTATGACTCACTTTGGAAGCAGCTCATAAGCTATGACTCACTTTGGAAGCAGCTCATAAGCTATGACTCACTTTGGAAGCAGCTCATAAGCTATGACTCACTTTGGAAGCAGCTCATAAACTATGACTCACTTTGGAGGCAGCTCATAAGCTATGACTCACTTTGGAGGCAGCTCATAAGCTATAACTCACTTTGGAAGCAGCTCATAAACTATGACTCCCTTTGGAAGCAGCTCATAAGCTATGACTCACTTTGGAAGCAGCTCATAAGCTATGACTCACTCTGGAAGCCTCTTGGTGGCAATCTAGGCACTGGTGCTGGCACATTTTAGCTCCCAAAAAGTCTTCCAGCGTGCCTTGAACCCTTTGCACCCTAACCACTCCCAGAAACAAACAAAACCCCATTGAAATATTCCGTCTTCAAAGATCTTCTCTCTCCCTCTCTCGTGCCTCTACTCCCCTCACACGTAACTTGCACATAATTGGTCATCTTTGTTATTTTACTACCAGAAGATTTTACTACCAGAAGACTCCAAATTGCGCAGAAATTGTAGTAACTAAACTGTCAATAGAGTAAAGTACGAAATTGGTAAAGATTGTCAACACAATAAGCACAGTTGTGTGTGGTATTGAGTAGCTGAGCTGATTCTGTAGCTGCTGCACTTTTCTTGCTGCAAGCAAGTGGCGGCCAATTGGCTTACTAACGAGCTTGTTCTTGCTACAAACATCAACATCAATACTTAGAGCACAGCCCTTCAACAACTCATGTTGTGTGTGTGTGTGAAGTGAGACTAAATGCTGTAAAGGGTTGCCTAGGACACCTAGACAAATACCGTTTTACATTCGGTAAAGAATCATTACTGTTTGCTCTGGGTTTGTAAATTTGACAGGCTAATCCATTTTAAATTATATATATATACATGTGCACCACAAGTTACCATGTGTTGTTGTTGTTGTTGTTGTTGATTTTTGTGAAGGTATGAGGAATTTATGGACAACTCTTCCAAGCTCAACAGTTTGGAACAGTATTCTCAACTGAAGACACTTAGCCAACGCATAGGCTACTCCATTACTAAGGCTAGTTACTATATATAACACAGGCTACTCCATTACTAAGGCTAGTTACTATATATAACACAGGCTACTCCATTACTAAGGCTAGTTACTATATATAACACAGGCTACTCCATTACTAAGGCTAGTTACTATATATAACACAGGCTACTCCATTACTAAGGCTAGTTACTATATATAACACAGGCTACTCCATTACTAAGGCTAGTTACTATATATAACACAGGCTACTCCATTACTAAGGCTAGTTACTATATATAACACAGGCTACTCCATTACTAAGGCTAGTTACTATATATAACACAGGCTACTCCATTACTAAGGCTAGTTACTATATATAACACAGGCTACTCCATTACTAAGGCTAGTTACTATATATAACACAGGCTACTCCATTACTAAGGCTAGTTACTATATATAACACAGGCTACTCCATTACTAAGGCTAGTTACTATATATAACACAGGCCACTCCATTACTAAGGCTAGTTACTATATATAACACAGGCTACTCCGCTACTAAGGCTAGTTACTATATATAACACAGGCTACTCCATTACTAAGGCTAGTTACTATATATAACACAGGCTACTCCATTACTAAGGCGCAGTGGCGGATCCAGAAGGGATCGACTGGTCTCGTTCGAGGCCCCCTTTTAAACCTGCAATACTTTTTGCCTTTTCTTGCTTTTTGCTTTTTCTTTTAGCTACCTATGTTTACTCTGCTAGCTGACTGACCTGCGAAGCCACACCCACAAGTGGGGGAAGTAGGGGTGTGGCTGCACCAGACTAAACCTTACCTTTATCCTCGTTCCAAATGTTCAGCACCTGGTTGATTCCCTCCCAGAGAGATTTACTGTGACTCCTGTCACTCACCAAATATCTTACTCATGGCTCAAAGTTAAAGGCTTTTTCAAAGCCACCCCAGGCCCCCCTACAGCTAAGTAAGTTGATCTAATGATCCGAGAATATTATGCTATTGAATAGATTGCCAACTTAGTACTAGTACTAGCTAGCTATAGTCCTTGCAGCCAGCCACTACTGCTAGCTATTAGAGTTAATTTACATAGAAATGTCCACATTTAATGCATAGGAAACCAACAAGAACACCACTTTTCCATCTCCAGCTGTGGTACCTGTCACTCTTCCTGGGTCTCCTGCTTCAGTCCATTGTGTCTCCTCTGAGCCCTCTGTGTCTGTGATTCTCATCCAGCCCTCTGTGTCTGTCACAGAGAACTCACCCAGCCCTCTCTGTGTGTGTCTCCCACCCAGCCCTCAGGCTCTGTGTGCCTGTGTCTCCCCCTGAGCGTACTGAGCCTGCGCTATTACCGCCTTCATGTTCTGCTTCTGTCCTGCCCTCTCATTCTGCGTCTCATCTGCCCTGCACTTCCTTGTCCACTTTTTCTGCTGTTTCTTCGTCAAGTGCTTCAATTGATTTTGAGAAGCTTATGCGCTCAATGTCCCAAACAGATATCCTGAATATGGCTCCAGAGTGCAAGTATTCACTTTTAGTTAATCATTTTAAGCCTGATAGTTCATTTCCATTTCCAAGTAGTTATTTAGATGACTGTAATAGGTCTTTATCAACATAAATACTTGGCTGAAAACCCTTGGTTTGTTTATAGTAAAGTAGAAGATGGAATATTTTGTTTGCCATGTGTTCTCTTTGCTACAAAGGGTCTTGGTCATTTTGTATGTAATGGATTTAATGCATGGTCTAGGAAAACTAAAAAGTTTGCCAGTCACAACTGTACGCAGACCATCAGCTGGCTTTAGCTCGTGCAGATGCTTTAAAGTCTTCCCATGTGTGTCCAGCGTCTTCTAAGAATCGTTTGCTGCGTACAGATGAGAGTAACATAGCAACAAATAGGTACATAATATGATGTATGGCTGATGCAATACTTCTTTGTGGCAAGCAATGTATAGCTATTCGAGGTCACAGAGATGATAGCACGGCTGATTCTGAGGTCAACAGAGGAATTTTTTTAGCACTTCTTGAATACTCTGTGAGGTCTGGAAATGTTGCATTAGCCAAGCATAAATGCTTAAAAAAATGCAACTTATACTAGCAAAACTACCCAAAATTAACTCATTGAATGCATAGGTGACTATATTAGAGATAGTATAATACAGGAAATTAATCAAGCTAAATATTATTCTATTCTTAGTGATGAAGTGGTCGGTATGGAGCAGGTGTCAGTAGGTGTTAAGATATGTAGGTAGTAATTGTAATATAAGAGAAGAATTCTTAGATTTCATAAGTACAGAAAGGATCACTGGAGAGGTTTTGGCTCTTGCAACTTTTATTGCACTGAATAAGTTTGACTTAGACTTTGAAGATTGTAGGTATGATGGTGCTAGCAATATGTCTAGTGCAAGGGGTGTGCAGGGTCGTCTCTTGGCAGAAAATTCTAAAGCCACATTATCAACTGTAATAGTCACGTGCTTAATTTGTGTATTGTTGAAGCTTGTATATAGTTTACCCTATTCGTAATATGAATTTCACTCTTACACCGAGACAGCATATTTCTTTCATTATAGTGCTAAACGGCAACTATTTCTTGAGAAAGTAATTGATAAGGGAACTAGCGTTGTTAAAGTTAAGGATCTTTGTAGAACAAGATGGCACAACGCTTTAAAAAAATTTATGTTTTTATCAATTCCTTGTAACTGCAATGGAAGCAATTACAGAACGTGATCCTACATATGGGGATATGAACTGGGATATGAAAACAATTGTGGCAGCCAATGGCTTGCTCAAGATGTACCTTTCCTTTCCTTTTATAATATCTTTCATAGCAACAATGAATTCTATGTCTATTATAAAACCTATAGTTATAAAATTACAAAAGAAAAGTAGTGATATAGTTAAAGCTTATATGGATGTTAAAGACATACTGAATGAACTTTGTGTAGTTCGTCAAAGTGAGGAAATGTTACATTCATGGTATGTGCAAGCTGAAACTATAGCTTATGATGTTGGTGTGGTTCCTGAAGTCCCACGTGTATCTGCTCGAAAAATTTACAGAAATAATGTGGAGTACAGTTCTATGGAAGAATACTATCGAAGAACTGCTGTGCTTCCTTTATTGGACCACTTAGTTCAACAAATGAATGCTAGGTTTGGTAAGACTCAAACAGTAGCAGCCAATTTAATCAATGTTATACCTTCTATAATCACTACTTGGGATGATATATCTTTAGAGGACTTGATTTCTTTATAATGATGACTTGCCAAGTACTGCACTTGTGTCTACTGAGGTGTGGAGGTGGAGGTCAAATTGGCAGAGTCAAGATGCTGACAAGCGGCCATCCACCCTTCAAGCTCTGAAAGAGTGTGACAAGGATTACTTGCCTAACCTTTACGTACTGCTGCGCATTGCATGTACTATTCCAGTCACATCATGTGAGAACGAGAGGGCCAATAGTACCTTAAAAAACCTTAAAACTTTCTTACATAGTAGTATGGGGCAGGACAGATTATCCGCATTAGCATTGATGCATATTCATTATAGTTTTCCTGTTGATCTTGACGATGCTGTTGATAGATTCGAACTTAAATGTAATAGAATAGCTTTATAAGTACATGTATGTACATAATGTATTAATAGGGCAATTCCGGGAAAATGTCAACCAAGTGGTCAAAATTTCAAAATGGGTTTTGAGTATGCTCTAATACACCATTTTGAAGCTAAATAAATGAAGTTTCATATTCTGCAAATTTTTAACCCAGTATGACAAACGGGTAACGAGATATGCTCGTTTTTATGTAATTGCGATAGTAATAGATTATGACAGAAGCTTTGTTCTGTTTTAGATCAGACACCTCCTACAGTTGGGAATTGAGTTTTGCTCCAAATTAAGTGTATTTGGATCAATTTTTAAGTAGATTCAATGGATTTTATTTGGTTACACCCACTAAATAATATTTTACGGTTTGTAGTTCGGGATATAATTGATGCCGTACGTATGTCACAAATATGTGCATACGTGCATCTTTATTAATTATTTCAGTGATATTAAAGTATTAACAAAAACCATTTCATATTCTCTTTTAGTTTTCTATTAGGCATAACTTCCACCCTTAATGGAAAGGCCACACACCCATGACTTACGGAAAAACCTGTGACGGATGTACAAGGTTCTTGTATGTCCGTCACATACGTACGTCACAGCATAACAAATTCCCATCTAGACAGTGATAAAAGATGTAGAATTTGTTATTGTACAGCCTTAATCTTTGCCCTTTTCTTTGTTTGTCTTTCTGCCGTTGACAATTCGATCTTCAGAAAAGTTAGAATGGCTACAGCACCAATTCAATCTTCTATTTATAGTTTGCTACCTTACATTTTCTAGAACATTCTAAACTGACTAGACTGATTGTCACCATTATACAGCTGACAAGATTAGGGCTTGGACAAAGGATAGGTTTAGTGCTTGGACCCTGACTACGGTTAGGGTTGGACAAAGGCTAGGTTTAGGGGTTGGACATTGACCAGGGTTGGGCTTGGAGAAAGGCTAGGGTTAGGGGTTGGATATATACATAGGATTAGGGCTTGAACAAAGTCTAGGGTTAGGGGTTGGACATTGACCAGGGTCAGTGCTTGGATAAAGGCTAGGGTTAGGGGTTGTTCATTAACCAGGGTTAGTGCTTGGATAAAGGCTAGGGTTAGGGGTTGGACATTAACCAGGGTTAGTGCTTGGACAAAGGCTAGGGTTAGGGGTTGGACATTGACCAGGGTTAGGTCTAGGACAAAGGCTAAGTTTAGGGGCTGGACATTGACCAGAGTTAGGGCTAGGACAAAGGGTAGGTTTAGGGGTTGGACATTGAGGCTAGGACAATGACTCTAGTTAGTGCTTGGACAATGACTTGTACAGGTTAGGGCTTGGACCATGACTAGGATTAGGCTTGGACCATGACTTGGGTTATGGCTTGGACAATAACTATGGTTAGAGATTAGGGTGTAAAGAAACAAAGCTGCCTGAGCCTGTAGCCAGGAAGGTAGGCTGGTAAAGAAACAAAGCTGCTGATTGCTACAAACTGATAGTCATTTCCCAAATACATACACTATCTAGCCTGCAATTAAAACTATTTTAGCAGCTGGCATTGAGGAAGTTACAAGATCTGTTAAGAAGTACGTAGTTCACTAGGTTCCTTTCTGTGTGCTACAGGCATCCCTTTTAGGGAAGAACTGGTGAATATGAATCTACATCCCTTCTGTAAACACTAGTAGGGAAGCTGGGGAGTGGGGAAGTTAGATGCAGCAATGTTTTGCTAGACTTTACTAGAACAGCTGGGGAGTGCAAGACCTTGGGAAGTGTGTTCCTGTTTCATCCTTCATTGAGCAAGTGACCTGTGACGCCACTTCCAAGAAGTGCATGACACGAGAATGCTCAACCTGTGTGGATCTGATTGATGAGTTTGAACCACAAAGCAGCTCAGGGACCTTGCAGTACTACCATGGAAAAGGTGTCGTGGACGGGATTGGAGGGACAGTGAAGAGGGCAGTTTGGAGACACATTCGGTCAGAGAGAAGTCATATCATCACTCCGCAAGAGTATTCAGCACTCGCCAAACAGCTTTGCCCAAATATTCAAGTTGAATTTGTTGCCAACAGTGAGATTGATCAACAATCTGCATTTGTGGATGCCAAACGGGAAGGAGTGATGGAAGTCCCCCAAACACACAAAGTTCATTGTATTCAAGCTTCTGGTGCGGATGAGGTCAAAGTAGCCGATACTTGCAACGAGATAGAGAAATGTTTCCGAGTTTGTCGAATCCGCAACATCAATGATGTCACTCCTCCGACCAATTCAACAATTGAAAGGATTGTCCAATCGAAGACGATGCCCGCCCTCAGCTACCAGCACTGAACTTGACAATTGGATTGTGGGTTGTTATGGAGTATGATGGTGAAGAGTTTCCAGGGAAGGTGACCTGTATAGAGGATTCTGATGTTCTGATGTTGAAATAAACGTCATGCATAGAAGTGAAAATGCTTGGAAGTGGCCGAGACCTGAAGACAAAATCTTCTACTCAAGAAACAAAATTGTACATATTATTTACCCACCAAGTGTTGCAGGCAATCGAAGACAGTTTGCGTTTGAAGACATTTAGCATCTGTTTATGTTATGCTTATAATTATACAAGTACTTACTTTGTCTAATAGTGCCTAGCAATGCTCAGAATTCATTAATACAATCCTTAATCACACATGTACGTCCGTCACGGATTTTGTGTACGTCCATCACAAAGTTTAAAGAGGATTAATTTGATTATACAATATTCAACAGTTAGGCTTTGGGTATTAAACATTACTTCTATGCCTTAGTATGAACATTTATAAAAACAAGAACAATATCCCTGTTAACTTCACAGAGATTGGGCTTTAAACATTCCTACCCTATGATTTCCCATTTTTCTGCGTACGTCCGTCACAGCTCTTTAACGAGGCCTAACCCCTCCCCTGTACTTATGAAAGTGAAAATAATTTTAACTAATGTCTAGCCTAGGTCAAGCCTTGCTGTGATATGTATTCTATACAGATTTACCATTTCTGAAACTAGCTACAGCTCAATTTGTTGTCTGAATTGTACATCCGTCACACCGGAAGTGCCCAATAGAATTTCTCTTCCAATTCTTTTTTCCCCCTTTTTCCCTTCAATTATTGACCCTTGGACTTCATGATTCAGATTCACAATTTTTATTGTGATAACCAATCATAATAATAATAACTTGGATTTTTGGTTCGTTTATTCAATGTAAAACATTTTTCTCTCTACAGTTTGTATATGCTGTATATATTTGATATAATATATCTATTATTTCTATATTTAAAGTTTAATAAAAGGGCCCCCCCACAATAATTCCTAGATCCACCCCTGAGGCTAGTTACTATATATATACACTGGCGTAGGAACAGGGGGGGCCAGGGCCCCCCTAATTTTTATAAATTAACATTACAATGTAGAGCTGTACCATTTTACACTGACCTGTGTATAAAGCACTTGACTTTACCATAATTATGATTGGCATGCACTGCCAAACAAGACATGATGAGGTCATTTTATGATGTGGTTATGGCTTTCATTTACAACTGGTCAGGTGCTCACAGATCTCAATCTTCATGAATTTCATTCTTGCATGACCTTTGCATGATCTCATGCATGAGTGACCTATGACTCATGCTTGACCTCATGTTCTAGACAGTGTATGCCACTGGTAAAGTCAAGTCACAGTGTTTCAAGATGTCACAGAAGAAACTTGGAAGTTATTTTAAATTAGCTTCCCAATCTCAATCTCCTAACTTGGAATCTCAGGGAGACAAAGCTACAGTTGAACACAGCCAGCTAATTCTTTTGATAACAATCTGTCAAAATCTAGGTGCCATCTGTGAAGCTGATAGTGTTTCACAGAAGAAACTTGAAAGATCAGCTTCTCAATCTGAATGTCAAGATGACAGAGGTATTCTACTAGGGTTATGAATACACACAACTTGCTAAATATTTTTATAAAATCAAATCTAGGTGGCACTTGTGACTCTGGTACTGAAGGATGTAATGGTGAACCAGGCCCACATGACTGTCAGTGTCAATGTTGTATTGACTTGACCATTCCTAATCAACCATCTGATGTTACAGAGTCAGTAACCTTCTACACTGATAAGAAAAGCGGCCATAAAAAATCACATTTAAGGTGAATACAACCATGTTGGTTTAAACTGTACCCCTGGATCACAGTTTGTACATCCAAACACAGTTTTCTGCGTACATTGTCGTAATGCCAATTATCAAGGTTTATTGACCTTTCCTAACTATCAAAAATCAGCATTTATTACTGAAGGGTTTGCAAATTGGAAGAAAGCCCTTCAAAATTTAGGGAGCATGAGAGCAGCTGCATGCACAGAAAAGCTTTGCTAAAATTGGCTGCTTCCAATACTCGGACCCTAGGAGTTGGTGCTACTCAGCATGCTACCAACCAAAAGCATAACAGATTTATGTTGATGAAACTTCTTACTAGCATTCAATATCTAGTACGACAGGGGCTTTCTCTTTGAGGGCACAAAGAAGATAATGACAATTTTGAAGGTAATTTGTACCAACTTTTGCTGCTCTTAACTAAAGATTGTGAGGATATGAAAACATGGATTCAAAAAAGGGAGTATATTTCTCCTGATATAATTAATGAACTTATAAATATTATGGGCCAAAATGTTTTGAGAACAATATACTGGCAGAAATTAAGACTGCTTTGTGGTTTGCTATTATAGCTACCGATGTTTCACATCATGAACAGATGTCTCTCTCAATTCGATGGGTGGATGATATTTATCACATCCATGAAGACACTATAGGTCTTATTCAATTGCCAAATACCAAGGCAGAAACCATATTTAGTGCTAATAAAGATGTCTTAATCAGATGTTCATTGCCTATTTTGCAGTGCCGTGGACAGGCTTTTGATGGTGCATCAAATATGAGTGGCATACGAAATGGTGTACAAGCATTGGTTAAAAAGGAGACAAATCAAGCGCTTTATGTTCACTGCTTGGCCCACAGTTTGAATTTGTGCTTAAAAGATGTCACCAAAAATTGCAAAATTTATGAGAGATATCATGGGTTTTATTCATGATTTAGTTCAGTTAATAAGATTTTCTCCAAAGAGGCTATCTTTGTTTGATTCTTTAAGAAAATCTGTAAGCATTAACACTGGAGAAATGTTGCCTTCATTAAGATTGCTTTGCCCAACTCGATGGACCGTAAGACATATATCAATAGATAGTATCCTAAAGAATTATGAGATCTTACAATCTGCTTTAGAAGAGATTGAAAGTGGCAATGATGAGTATGCAGCAAAGGGTAGTGACTTTTGACATCCATGCAGAAGTTTGATACTTTATTTGCTTTAAAACTTGCTTACCTGATTTTTTCGGCAGCTTTCATGCAATCTCCAAGCAAAGGATACAACAGTTCAGGAAGCATTGTGTGGGGCTGATCTTCTTTGTTCACATTTAAACTCTATGAGAACTGAGGAAAAGATCAAGTTCAATACATTTTATGATCAAGTTCTCCAGGAGTCTGCCACTTTGACTGATGAGCCAGATCTTCCATGGGGAAGGAAACGTCCACGAAGATTTGATGATGGAGCAAGCCCTCATATGTATCAATCGCCCAGAGATATGCATAGACATGCATATTTTGAAGTTCTTGAAGTAGTTGTTGGTGAGGTAAAAAGAAGGTTTGATCAGGCTGATCTCTATGTCATGAAAGATATAGAAACCATTTTACTAAAAGCTGCTAATGGTGAAAACTTCATAGTACCAGATGATGTAAAGAAGTTTTTGAACAAAGATGTTGATCAAGACCAGTTGATGATTCACTTTTCAATGCTTCCTGATTCGACTTGTGCTGTTACAAAAATAACAAGCATACGAACTATTACAGATGCTATGAATCAGTCAGAAATCTATAAAGGCATGTTGGGTGAAGTTGATAAACTCTTAAAACTGTATTTCACTTGCCCAGTTACCTCTGCCACAGCAGAACATTCATTTTCATCTTTACGTAGAATAAAAACATACTTGAGAAGTTCAATGACCCACTGCAGACTGAATAACTTGTTTTTACTATATATATACATCAATCAAAAACTGATTCACTTGACTTACGAGAGATAGCGGAACAATTTATATCTGTGAACACAAGAAGAAGGAACTATTTTGGATTTTTTTGGTAATAATTATATTGTATTCTTATATTGTAAAACATAGTCATTACCAATTATATAATCACAAAAAAAAAGCATCCACAACTCTAATATTTAAGGTTACTAATGTGGGCCCCCCTAACCAAATGATCTTCCTACGCCACTGATATAACACAGGCTACACCATTACTAAGGCTAGTTACTATATATAACACAGGCTACTCCGCTACTAAGGCTAGTTACTATATATATAACACAGGCTACTCCATTAGTTACTATATATAACACAGGCTACAGGCTAGTTACTATATATAACACAGGCTACAGGCTAGTTACTGGTAGCTTCTGAGGTTTCAGCCACTATTCAAAAACTCGGGGGAGGGTTGGGGGGGGAGGGAGGGAGGTGCCTTGTATCCTGCTGCTGAAGGATTCAAGGCACGTTGGAAGTATCTTGGACTAGGCATTGTGTTCGTCTACCAGAGTGAGTCATAGCCTAGATGTCAGCCTCTCTCCCTCCCCGCAACCTTTTTCATTTTGCGGGTCTACCACTTTTGAATGTTGGGGTGGGGAGCTACTTTGCACTCCCTGAAACTCTGTCCCCAAGTAAGTGCAATGCATGTGTTTGGTCAGCGGAGGTTATCGTGCCATGCTTAGTTTGAGTGGATGCTGTCCAATGGACTCTCTCTCTGTAGGTTGTGTTCCAAGGCTACCACACGAGTGCTGAGCTGCAGGCTCTGCACGACCGGGGTGTTGAGCGACACTCCACCCTCAAGGTGCAGATGGAGTCCGAACAGCGTCAGGACCTCACCGACTCTAAACTCCAGAATGAGCAGCAACACAACATACTACGTGTGTGAAGAGGGGTAATGTGGGAGGGAAAATCCGGCGGGGGGGAGGGTTATGACAGGGGAGGGACATATCCAGGCATTGTGATAAGGGGCGTGGTTGTCGGACAAATGTGCCTCTTGGAAGTCCTGTGGTCTTGGGTAGTCAACCCTTTACCTCTTTTACATTTGGGCTGGCGAGGGAAAGTATCTGGTGGACAAACGGAGAGTGTTTTGTTGTGAGCGCAAGCCAATCATGGCATGTCAGTCACCATGGCGGTGTGGTAGTGTATCTCGCACTGGGACATACGTAATGAGCACATTATGGGTGTCCCTGTTACTGAACGCTCTACATCTCCATGCCAGAGCCCCACCCTTTCTGGTAAAGGTCATCCATGCAAGACTATTCCCTGAACACAGTATATACATGTGTCTCGAGATACATGTGTCTCTACCTGCAGTGTGCCTGGTGCACTAGCATTGTGCCTGGTGCTCTAGCAGTGTGCCTGGTGCACTAGCATTGTGCCTGGTGCACTAGCAGTGTGCCTGGTGCACTAGCATTGTGCCTGGTGCACTAGCAGTGTGCCTGGTGCACTAGCATTGTGCCTGGTGCACTAGCAGTGTGCCTGATGCACTAGCAGTGTGCCTGGTGCACTAGCATTGTGCCTGGTGCACTAGCAGTGTGCCTGATGCACTAGCATTGTGCCTGGTGCACTAGCAGTGTGCCTGGTGCACTAGCAGTGTGCCTGGTGCACTAGCATTGTGCCTGGTGCACTAGCAGTGTGCCTGGTGCACTAGCATTGTGCCTGGTGCACTAGCATTGTGCCTGGTGCACTAGCATTGTGCCTGGTGCACTAGCATTGTGTGCCTGGTGCTCTAGCATTGTGCCTGGTGCTCTAGCATTGTGCCTGGTGCACTAGTGGTCTGCCGTGTTGCTGTGTGTTCAAATAAAAATGTATCCATGTCCACAACGCGACTGGTTTTCTCGTGTTGTGAACCAGGCCTTAGATGCAGCCTCATTAAGCAAACAGTGTGAGATAGATCGTGAGCACTGGCATTGCTGGTTGCTCATGGCAACCATGCTGCATTCTTAAATGAAGTTTCAAAAGATGATTCTTGGAATGGGCTTTAGCTCTAAATACATGTAATAACTGTTGTTGTCGTGGGGTTAATAGGGGTTAATAAAGGAGATAAATTTGGTAAAGGGTGTCCTAGTTGAAAATACATAGTTGTGGGGGGGCGTGGCAGTTTCCCTTCTTGACAGTTTATTTTGCTTTATGTAATTACAGTTTAGTATAATTCTGAGACTAATGATGCCTGTGTTGATGTTGTGTGTTTGTTGTTGTTGTTGCATGTTTGTTGTTGTTGGTATTGTGTTTGTTGTCGTCTATGTTGTTGTTGTGTATTGGTGTTGTGTGTTTGTTGTTGATGTTGTTGTTGTGTTTGGTGTTGTTTTTGTATTTGTTGTTGTTGTGTTTGTTGATGTTGTTGTGTGTTTATTATTGTTGGTGTTGATGTTGTGTTTGTTGTTGGTGTTGTTTGTTGTTGATGTTGTGTTTGTTTGTTGTTGTTGTGTGTTTGTTGATGTGTGTTTGTTGTTATGTTGTTGTTGTTTGTTGTTGTTGATGTTGATCCACACAGACCTAGGGCTGGAGATTGACAGAGAGAAGCATCAACATATTCTTGCAAAGTAAGTCGTGAATACTTATTTCAGTGACTTGTGGACCCCTGCAGGTGCACAAGTGCGACTAGGTACCCGTAGGAGCCAGGGGCAACTCGTAGGCACTTCTAAGCTGAACTTCCAAGTCATACTATCAGTATCTGCTAATGCTTAGTCTCTGCTTTCAAGCTTACACCGATGTGTGTATCTTTGGAATGGATTTAAGGATAGATCCAATTCCATTCTGTAGGTGTAATTTTGTGTACTTACAGTATAGACAATGACAGAAATTTGATTATTATATGAAATTGACTCATTTTCTTCATATCACATGCAGCGCTGTACATGTACATGGTATGGTTATGTTGCACTCACTCACACGCCACACCACACCATACACACACCACACCATACGCACACCACCATACACACACCACACCATACTCACACTCACACTACACACACACTACACACGCACACCCACACACACGAGTGCAGTAAGCAGCTGATTCACCAGCTCAAGTTGGACGAGAAGCAACACGATGAACTGCTGGAGCAAGAGAAGGCCGAGAAGATGGCAGAGCTGCGGGTGAGTCTCCTTATAGACCACACATACTTACTGTAGCTGCAGGCAAGTCTCCTTATAGACCACACACACTTACTGTAGCTGCAGACAAGTCTCCTTATAGACCACACACACTTACTGTAGCTGCAGACAAGTCTCCTTATAGACCACACACACTTACTGTAGCTGCAGGCAAGTCTCCTTATAGACCACACACACTTACTGTAGCTGCAGGTAAGTCTCCTTATAGACCACACATACTTACTGTAGCTGCAGGTAAGTCTCCTTATAGACCACACATACTTACTGTAGCTGCAGGCAAGTCTCCTTATAGACCACACATACTTACAGTAGCTGCAGGCAAGTCTCCTTATAGACCACATATACTTACTGTAGCTGCAGGTAAGTCTCCTTATAGACCACACATACTTACTGTAGCTGCAGGCAAGTCTCCTTATAGACCACACATACTTACTGTAGCTGCAGGTAAGTCTCCTTATAGACCACACATACTTACTGTAGCTGCAGGCAAGTCTCCTTATAGACCACACAAACTTACTGTAGCTGCAGGTAAGTCTCCTTATAGACCACACACACTTACTGTAGCTGCAGGTAAGTCTCCTTATAGACCACACATACTTACTGTAGCTGCAGGTAAGTCTCCTTAAGACCACACACACTTACTGTAGCTGCAGGTAAGTCTCCTTATAGACCACACATACTTACTGTAGCTGCAGGTAAGTATCCTTATAGACCACACACACTTACTGTAGCTGCAGGTAAGTCTCCTTATAGACCACACATACTTACTGTAGCTGCAGGTGAGTCTCCTTATAGACCACACATACTTACTGTAGCTGCAGGCAAGTCTCCTTATAGACCACACACACTTACTGTAGCTGCAGGTGAGTCTCCTTATAGACCACACATACTTACTGTAGCTGCAGGCAAGTCTCCTTATAGACCACACATACTTACTGTAGCTGCAGGTAAGTCTCCTTATAGACCACACATACTTACTGTAGCTGCAGGTAAGTCTCCTTATAGACCACACATACTTACTGTAGCTGCAGGCAAATCTCCTTATAGACCACACATACTTACCGTAGCTGCAGGCAAGTCTCCTTATAGACCACACATACTTACTGTAGCTGCAGGTGAGTGTCCTTATAGACCACACATACTTACTGTAGCTGCAGGCAAGTCTCCTTATAGACCACACATACTTACTGTAGCTGCAGGTAAGTCTCCTTATAGACCACACATACTTACTGTAGCTGCAGGTAAGTCTCCTTATAGACCACACATACTTACTGTAGCTGCAGGTAAGTCTCCTTATAGACCACACATACTTACTGTAGCTGCAGGCAAGTCTCCTTATAGACCACACATACTTACTGTAGCTGCAGGTAAGTCTCCTTATAGACCACACATACTTACTGTAGCTGCAGGTAAGTCTCCTTATAGACCACACATACTTACTGTAGCTGCAGGTGAGTCTCCTTATAGACCACACACACTTACTGTAGCTGCAGGTAAGTCTCCTTATAGACCACACATACTTACTGTAGCTGCAGGTAAGTCTCCTTATAGACCACACATACTTACTGTAGCTGCAGGTAAGTCTCTTTATAGCCACACACACTTACTGTAGCTGCAGGTAAGTCTCCTTATAGACCACACATACTTACTGTAGCTGCAGGCAAATCTCCTTATAGACCACACATACTTACTGTAGCTGCAGGTAAGTCTCCTTATAGACCACACATACTTACTGTAGCTGCAGGCAAGTCTCCTTATAGACCACACAGGACTTCTAGCCTTTTCCCAGTCTTCTAGTAGCGCAGGTAACTGCTCCACTGCCTATGAAGTTCCAAAGCTTTTTCCAACATAATTTTACTTTTGGCTTGTGAAGGACGCAAACAGGGAGCCTTTTACAAGAATTGTTCTCATCATTGGCTAAAAGGAGCATTTTGCTATGTACACAAGGTGTCCAAATAGTTCTATATAGGGAACCTGTTTCCGAGGAAAAAAGTGACTTGCCTCAAGAGACAGGGGGATCTTTCTTTGCCTGGGTCAAGAAATTAGCTCCTTCTTTGACGAGCTGGTGAGATTAGGTCCTCAATTTTCCATCTCAAAAAGTATTTGGTCAGTTAGTGTGCATTATATAGAAATAGTGTTTTTAGTAAGCACCTGTTCTCAGTTAAGTGCTCATCTTCTTGCAGGGTGGGGGCGGAGCTGTGCGTTAGACAACCAGCGTTTACGATATACTGGATTGACCTGTTTAAAAAGGAAGTAAACAAGCCTATATCCATGTACACCACAGCCAGTTATAATACAGATAACCATTGTAGGTAATATGGGTGTGCATGATTTTGAATGGTAAAGGGTCATCTAACTGGTTGTGGTCAACATACTTTCTTTTGCTTTAAGAGGTCAGAAGTTAGAGTGTTCATTTTTTACACTGCTCTTGCGATGACCTTCTCAATAATCAACTTGAATTTATGTTTCGACTAATGCTCTATATAGCTTTCACCAGGAATACATTGTTCAATGACTAACGAAGAAAATGTTTTTATTTAAAGAATTTATCTTGTCATATTTTGTAATAATAGTAATGATGATGGTGATGGTGATAATTTAAAAAAATTATATAAAAAATTAAATATCTCAATGAACTCTCGGTTGACATAACATTATAATAGCCTTCTCAGTAAAAATAATGCTTTCACTGATAACAATACCTGGTGTTTGCAAGGGGCTTTGAAATACCAGACAAACAGGTATTGGCTAGCTATCTGAGGCTTTGAAATACCAGACAAACAGGTATTGACTAGCTATCTGAGGCTTTGAAATACCAGACAAACAGATATTGGCTAGCTATCTGAGGCTTTGAAATACCAGACAAACGGGTATTGACTAGCTATCTGAGGCTTTACCTATATACCTGTAACCAGTCAGGTTGCATTACCCATCAACAGTTGACGTTCGTATTTCGTAATAATAATATAAATGATGGTCTTCCAAGCGTTTGACTTTTCCCCTCGGAAACAGGTTTGCTACGAAGTACATGCCGTAAAGCTTTTAGCCAATGATGAGAACCATTTTTAGAGGGTATGTACTTAGCGCCTTCTGTAGATGGAAGTGTTTGTGGATGTTAGTTACAAATCTTTTCTTTGAAGGCTAATTGCTAATAACTACATATGGTTCCTTTGTAAGCCATCTTGTTTGTTTCTCCACAAAGGAAGGCCACCTATATACCTATGTCTAATCGTACACTAAAGATGCTTCAGCTTTTGAGAAATGAGAAAGCTCCTGGGTAGATTTTGTTGCTGTAAATTTTGCTGTGCAACACAACAGTATTGTTGTACATAATTATATGGATGCAGTCCTTTTACCAAACAACTGTGAAGTGATAAAAATTGGGGCGGTGAACCAAAAAATGGGGGGCTCCAATTGAGTTGAATATAATATGCGGTTACAATAAGAGGTGTGGTCTCGTAAAACTAAATGTCTGTCCGTATAGCGTGTTAAGGTTAGAATTTCAGCAAGGTTGAGTTTTAATAATCATTATTATTGTTCTTGTTTTTTTATGTTTAAGTGAGAGATGGTGCACTTCACTATCAGGTCTCTGGCAACTGGAGGCTTGACACAGCAGCTGGAATTATCGGCCCATGTTGGAGGTAACACATACTCTCTCTCTCTGCTGCAGATTCTCATGACACAGCATAGCTACTTCATATCTTCAGCAGGAGAAGTGTCGGGGCAGATTAGCCATATTCATACTGCCCGTCATGACACATGCACCATTCAGCAGATGTTAGTGTTTATCAATGGAGTTTGGATTCACGATAATTAATAAGACTGTACTTTAAACCATCAATAGCTGGGGGGAACATATTTGTAATCACTAGAACTTTTTTATACCTTCTTCTGTGCTGGCAATTTTAGTTGCTTATTCTGTGAGCTTTCCAATGATGTGTTGAATATCTCTGTGGGAACGTTTTCTTAGAAGATACAACCAGCAACACAAACTGCACCTCATCTCTGGAATCAGGCAGAGCTCCCCAATGTGGGGGATCAAAGACTCAAATTTGTTCTGTGGCTCCCTGAAACTTTAGCTAAGATGGAATGGAATTGGCGCCACAAGTGCAGTTAATTAGCCAATGTGTTTGCAAAATCCAGATGTCACCTTTCTACTTGCAATAAAAACTGTCCGCACTCGTAATTTAATTGTTCTATTGAGCCTCGAGATAAGGCCACTAAGTACATATATACAATACATGACAATGACTACTAGAAAACAACAACATGAATTAACTTGAATTGCAAAAGAGTTTGTTTGGGGATGACAATGGAGGGGGGGGGGGGGTGCCAAACATTATAAGTATTTCCTCTTCTCCCACCATTTCAGCACATTTTCCATTACCTACCCTATCCAACACCTCTTCCTTCACCCCTGCTACTGATCCACCCAACATTAGGCCTACTCTCCCTTCATCTTCATTTCTCATTTCTACCACCCACTCTTCAGACCCTTCAATGCCCTCAACCATATCCAATAATCTTTCTCATCACCAGCGAACTCCCCACAGTACAACAAGGAATGCACTACATTTTCCGCAACACCATCACATAGCTCACACACTTTCAGCTCTACTTCGATCTATCAAATTCATGTACATTTCACTATGTTTGTCCATGCTCTTCTTGCCACCTAACAAAACCTGCACCTAATTCAGTTATTTAATTTAATTAATTTAATGGATTCACCACAAGTTGGTGAATGTCCATCAACCTCATCTTGTATTGACTCCATTTATCATCCATGTTCTTATATCCCACTTCCATCATCAGGTTGTCAAGTCATAATAATAATAATAATAATAGTAATAATAATAATAATAATAATAATAATAATAATAATAATAATAATAATAATAATAATAATAAACACGATAAGACATCTTGACCACGAAGAAAGAAAACGAAAGTTGCCATGAAGAGCAACATATTCGGGACCAATGCGCAACGGTCAAGAATAGACTCGGTCTACGCTGGCATAAAACTTACCTCTTCTGTCACTATACAGTGGTGTAAGAAGAGGGTTTTTGGGGGTGGGGGAGATGACCTTGCCCTTTGCAGTAGTAATCTTGGGCAGACTTCATTTTACAGCACAAAAATTATTTGCAAAGGTAATGCATATAATATACGTGCAATGAATATGCTGCACTTCCAGTGTTAGATAAAGTAAAACTGTGCCTGAGGTTTGAACTATGTAGACTAGTAAGTTATACATCCACTGCCTGACAAATCAAAAAGCCTTGACCAGATGTGGGTTTAATTGGCAGGTGCTCAGCTGCAGTAGCTCATATGCATTGGGTTTACCAGTGTGCATTGGCATTTCTAGATTACCTCGCTATTAAGATCCAGATGCATTGCTCGCCAGGAAAATGATTGTGCATTCTGAGAGAATTACACCAATAGAAATTGAACAAAATAGCAGTTAGCCAGTTATAAAACTAATACTTTCCAAAATAATTTTGGCGTCAGGTATTTGCCAATACAAATTCTTTTGCAACAGAAATAAGATCAAGGGAGTCAGTTAGGTGCTTGTGGATGTATAGTAGGAGCAAGTTGTTGAGGCGTTGGGATGACATTGTGCTCCTTATATGTTTTGATGAGGCGGAGGGAAGAAAACGATCTCTCAGCAGTAGCACTCATCACAGGAAATGTTAAATATATTCTGAGAAGTTTGTCAACCTCGCTAAGCATATTCTTTATAATGTTATTCTGGTTCAATGCATCAGCAATAGTTCTGACATTTGTCACTTTTTTAACATTGATTACCGAACCAGCAAAGGCTGTAATTGATGGCATCTGGCAACATCTGCAACTGGATTTTTAGACGAGGTATATCTATCTTTCCTTGGCAATATCTGGTAATAACTTCTGAAATTTCAGGCACAATTTGATGATTAGCAGCCTTCATCAGTAAAGATTCCACATCACAGACAATGGCTAGATCAGATTGATCAAACCGTTTCTCAATTTCCCCACATGCCTGTTCAAGAACTTCAATGTAGGCATGGCGATACCTGTCTTCAGGAGATAAATGATGATGCGGTAAAGCCCCATCATCAATTCTTCTGGGTATTCTTCTGTAGCGAGGGAGGACTGGTCCATCTGTCAAACCATCTGATGACCTCAAAACACCTTGGTAATAAAAGCTGCATCAGTGTGCAAGGATGTGTAATGAGATTTTAGAAGATTAGCACCTTTGATTCCTTCAGCAACTGTGGTGTTCTTTGCCTGAAGGTTAATAGAAAATTGCTCAGCAGCTGCAAAGACTAGCTTCAAGATAAACAATGTATTAAAAAACTCCATTTGTGTCAGTAAACCTTTTAATTTTGCTGCGTATTCATCATGGCCTTGCTGGATGATACGAAGTGATGACATGAGAACCCTGTAATTTGTCAGGATGCTGTCAATTGCTGAGTGACGAACTGTCCATCGTGTAGGACAGAGTGGTCTCAGTGATGGTGACAAACCAGATTCATTTTCAGATAGAGTAATACTCTTTCGTATGCTATCAAAAAGATGAAGCCTTTTTGGTGAAAATCTTATTAGCTGAACAAGTTGGAATATAAAATCCATGCAGTTGCAAAGTAATTCACATTTTCTGGTCACCTCCTGAACGCATAGGTTCAAGCTGTGTGCAAAGCAGTGTACATATAGACAAAGATCTGACTCTTTTTTTCATAAGAGCCTGGACACCATTTCGTACACCACTCATGTTTGCTGCTCCATCATATGCTTGACCAACACAGTGGGTAATTAGCAAAGAGCATCTTAGCAGCACGTCTTTGATGAAATGGAACAGGGTCATGGCCTTCAGATCAGGGAGTTCAACCAAGCCAATTGCATCTTCATGAATGGTGTAGCTTGAGTCCACCCAACGAATAGCAATACATATCTGATCATTGTGTGAAACGTCTGTTGCTTCATCAGCAATTACTGAGAACCAATCTGCTGCATGGATCTCACAAAGATGCTGCCTCAGGATTGTGTTGCCACTAATAGTGATAACTTCATTAACAACTGCTGGAGAGATGTTCCTCCTCTTCAGCTATGAAGCAAGTGGTAAGCTATCCTGCGCTTGAAGTAGCAGCAGCTGATTAAGATTCCCCTCAAATGAAATACTATCTTCATGATGACCACGGAATGGTAGGCCCTGTCTTGCCAAATAACGTATGCTCTCCAAGCTTAAGGAACATGGCACGATTGTTCTGGGTTTCAGCATCGTGGTTCTTGCTTAGCTGAATACTAACATCTGTTGCACTGGTAGCTAGCTTCATGATTGCTTCTTGGTGCATTTCACTTTTTTCATGAGTGGTAAAATTCTGTAGTGCTTTTTTCCAGTTGCCCATCCACAAATGTAAGGTTATAATGCTCCTTTGAAGAGGCGATGATGTTCTGATTCCTTGCATTGCAGCAAACATGGCAAAATATCTTGAAGGATGATGTACACACACTGATCCACGGATACTTCATGTATCAGCTAGTTTGAATTGACCTGCAATAGTAGCTTTGTTGGCCTGACTGATATTTTGACTTCTCCAAGTCCATGCCGGTTAGGAACCTCAAAATTTTGGCAGCACAAACACATGCAAGAATTACTCAGAGGGGCTGCAACAATGGCTGGCACTGTGTTAACTCTACTAGGATGTGGTAACTTCTCCAAGGCACATGCACTGCAGTGTCAGCAAATGAGTCATCATTTGAACTGTCTGTGCCTTCATCTTGAACTGGTGCATTGGCAACTGGATTTGTGATCGAAAACCTGGAGGTCTCTGTTCCAAAGATGGACTAACATCACCACTTGCATCTATAATTAAAAGGTGGAATATTCACATTTTTACATGGAATCACATTAATTGGAGGCTGGAGAGCATTTATTAATTTATTAGCATGCAGAAATTACCTGGAGAGAAAAAAGATCGAATACATCTCTGTGACATTGTGGATGAGAGTTGAAGCAGTTTGAAGAAAAAGAGAATGAAGTTGAAGGAATGATAGCTACAACCAAACAAAAGAGAAGTGCAGCAAAGTCTTCCAGGATGATGAAGCAGCTTACACTTTAGCTAGTAGTAATGTACACCACAAGATGTGTAATATTGGTTTACACTTTAACCTTCTTATTGTATAATGTACACCACAAGATGTGTAATGTTGGTTTACACTTTAATCTTATTGCCAATGATGTATAATTTACACCACAAAAGCCTCTGGTGTGAGATTTAATTTTTAGTAGCTGCAATAGTGCTTTCGCATGTCTCGTCTCATTTTGAGTGGGGGAGCTGCAGCCCCCCCCAGCCCCCCCCCCCCAATTCTTACGCCAGTGCTATAATAAGAGTCAAATAATTGGCTCTTCCATCGGTTTGACAAACTGACTCTTCCGGTTTGAGAAACTGACTCACATTGAACCCGCGGCCTAATGACGTCGTCACTTCGATGACATCATTGATCGGGGGGGGAAACATCGTCGATTTGATCCAGAAGTTCAGTAGGGTAAACATCGTCGATTTGATCCCGAGAAGTTCAGTAGGGTAAACATCGTCGATTTGATCCCGAGAAGTTCATTAGTGTAAACATCGGCATTTCCTTAACATGGGATGCTCCTTGGAGCGGAAGCCTGCAAGTGACTTCTGGGACAATGGCAGCCAATGTGGACAAATTTAACTCTTGCTGGTTGACAGGGCAAATGGACAGCTGGGTTCCCGACTGGGACTGTTTGAGAGGGGTGCCCTGTGCACCACAGAACTCGGTAATCATAGCCTGCTTGGGCAACTGCAAGGATCGGGTGAGCCTGCTGGTTATAAGGGACATGTCTGCACCCGAGTCCAGCAAAGCCCGAGCCAATACTTGCTTGCCCCCGGGACCCCTCACTAATACTTGGGCTGTCATCATAAGACACCGCTGTGGTGCAGCATGTTGATTAAAGGATTGGGATGATACAACTGAATTGGATTGATTGCTCTGTTTGGATGGACTATTAACACTTGGAGGTGACACTTCATTAGTGGTATTCTGAGCATTGATATTGGAACTAGAATTAGTATT
The DNA here is from genome assembly GCA_028752905.1 of Cladorhizidae sp. MBARI D1340-BT2. Taxonomy (NCBI): domain Eukaryota; kingdom Metazoa; phylum Porifera; class Demospongiae; order Poecilosclerida; family Cladorhizidae; species Cladorhizidae sp. MBARI D1340-BT2. Next base: position 9,903,631 of record JAQNBH010000001.1, read on the forward strand.
GGATAGAACACCATTGGCAGCTACAACATTCACTACAGCAGGAGATCTATGCTCCTTGTGCACAAGAGTGTGATGTTTTCCACCACACTGTCTACATCTTCCCCAACTTCGACAATCTCTGTTCTGGTGTCCAGGTGCCAGACAGTTGGCACAGAGGTTTTTAGCTCTGATATGGGCTTCCCTCCCCACTATGCTCATGTCGTTAAAGACCTGACACTGAAAGAGTGGATGCCTAAGCCCAGGACAAAGTAAGCACTCATACCTGAATTCCAGCGTGGAAGGAGGTCCGTTGGAAGAATGCCGAGTGGAAGTTGAGTTCACTGCAGCTCTGTGTCTTCTAGACAGGTGTTCTGGTCTGACATCTGGAGCCTTCTGCTTGGGTTCAGACTGAGCACTGGCGTTGGTGGCAAGGACATCAGCCCTGAACAGTACAAACTGGAGAAATTCATCCAGTGGTGGGACATCTTTGGATTCCTTGGATTGCACTTCCCACTCTACTTGCAATGCCTTGGGAAGACACGGAGTCAGCATTGATGTGAGAAAGGATGGTAGATCATATTGTTCTGTATGCTTGAGGCCAGCGACTGCATGCTTGACCCTATCAACAAATTGGAGAAGGTCTGATTTAATATTCTTGATGGAGGTCAAGGATGTCAATTGGTTACAATATGCTGAATGAATTGTTCTACGCTTATCATAGCGTTTCTGTAGCATCTCGACAATTTCTGAATATAGGCCCTCCCTCTCGGCACCAGAGAACATCAAAGATTTAATCGAAGAGTCCCTGATGGCATCTCGGAGGTAGGCCAGCTTATGTTCAGAGGGTAACTCATCATTGGCATCCACTGCTGTTCGGAACTGTGACCAAAAGGGAGCCCAGTCCATAAGGTCCCCACTAAAGGTAGGGAGATGGAGCTTCGGGAGCTGGATATGCTTGGATCTGGTGTGCACGGCAATGGGATGTGAGGATGAAGGAACTAACTCCTTCTCCTTGGATCCAAGCGCTTCTATTCTGCTTTGGATCTGGATGAGATCTTGATGGATGGGATGGTTGTCTCGGATGGTCGAATCCATGACTGATAATCTGAGCTGACTGAATGCTGTAGTCAGCCGGGTGTGAGCCGCCGAGTAGTCTTGCATTGGGCGGCGGTCCATGAGGTCTTCTAGATTGTCAATATCGGATCGGAGGCCAGCTGACGCACGCAGGGCTCTCTTTGTGGCCATCAGTCGGTTGATCAACGACCGGGTAGAGTCCACGCTGTCCTCAAACGTTTCAATGGCTGCTAGCTCGTCGGCTTCACTGAATGGTATTTCCCCTGGGACATCGACATATCCCATGATCTCTTCCTGAGACGTACAGAAATGTTTAGCTGTAGTTTCTAGTGACGTCAAACTGCCTGTCAGGTTGGTGATGTCATACGTAGAGGGGTCTTCATCTGCTAGCCGGAGATGTCGGTTCCTCATCCGAGTCACGACGCCTGTCAATGAAGACCTGCTCTTCTTGAGCGTGAGGTATCCTTCCAATGACATATTGAGAGCAAAGACAGTGAGTCTAAGCTTACGTAAAGCTTACGATGTTAGCTTGATTGAGGGTGATTCCAAAGGAGTAGGTTGCGGTTCGGATGATTGCGATGGAGTCCGGAGTAGAACCAGTCTAGATCCGGCTCGAAGGACCAAATGTTTGTTCTGTTTGAAATTATAAAAGGAATTACAATTCCTGCCTGCGACGAAGTGTGTACTAAATCCAAGACCAGGGTCGTAAGGCCTGGTGGTTGGTTGCTTGAGGAAATAGCAGAGACACTCTGTCCTAGATCGACTGATACTAGTAGCTCAAGTAATACAAGTAAAATACTTATTATTAAAGGCTAAGGATAGACAATGTACAATGTTGAATAAACTACCATGGTGAAGACTGAGGCATGAGGTGAGGTAAAGCATTTTATAGGTGAAAGAGGAAAGGGAGTTGTGAATGCATGGAGTGATTTGATTGGTTGGTAAAGGATAGGAGAGAGAGATGACCATATAAGGGAGAGTACTGAAATGCTGCATAACACAGATTAGTTCAATTAAATTGTGAGGTGTAAATTGAAGTGGATGAAGGAACTGGTAATTGGATGTGTGTTGTGCTGAACTGGAAGGGATGGACATGATGGATGAACAATAATTAGTTTAAGACAGTTTAAGTGCACATGCCTGAACACATTTAGTCTAATATTTATAGCTATCTAAACAAACTTACCTGCTGATCACAACTTCTCAATTTCAACAGTTGAATGAAATTGCTCTCCTTCTCATCGTGTCCTCTGAAAGCTAATCCTTGCCTACCTAAAAATTGCATATTCTCAAGAATAGTCATCAACATTTTCCCATTTAGTTTCTTTTCTTGTTTGTGTGCCTGATCTAGCATATCACCGACATTCTTGCTTGACCCTGATCCTGTGACTGCTTGAACAGCATCAAGATGATATTTAGAGATTTGATGCTTCCTGTTTACAGTTTAAGACGCAATATATCTGCTATTTTATTAGTTCAAATGTTTTAATGTTTACCTTAATCTTGAGCTGGCATCTTTCCAGTTGGAGTATCCTTGAGAAATGTAAGCATCTTCTCTCTTGCTAGAAAGACCTTTAGGCATCAAATTCCTTTTGTGTGCTTCAGAACAATAAAAGCACAGCACAGAGTCATTGTCTTCTTGATAATCAAGCCATGGCCATTCTTCAAACCAAGCAGGTTTAAATTTTCTCGTTTCTCCTTTACTGCCAAATAATCTTAAAGGAAAGCAAAACTTTTTTGGTTGATTGGGATGAGAGCTATTTGAAGTAGCCATACTGCTTCAAGGTTGATTTTTTTTAGTGAGCACCTGGCTTCATGCTGCACATGGCTTGGGGTCAATAGTGCACATGTAAAAAGTGATTAGCACTCTATGTAAAAATAGATTAACACTGTTGTTAGTTTACTAACTGTCCTATTTGCACATTCTCCTCAGTAATGTGTCTGGATGAGATAGTTCCATCACCACATTACCCTCTAGATTCCAAAGAACAAAAGGTGACTTTAGGGGAATATTGTGCTCATTACAAAATTGACATAAAGAACGTGCGATTTTTGGGTGCATCATTTGATTTAGGGTGTGTATGGGTTGGTTATAGGGGTGTGGTTAGTGGAAAATATTGGTGAGGCGAGCGCCTCTCCGCCTCACCCCTTACTACTACGCCTATGCAAGTAACTGATAATACAGCATTCATCCCATATGTAGTTCAGACATGCATGATGTTGGCTCAGGATAATAATATTACCTAGAGTGTGGTGTGTTTGAATTAGGTGGGCACAATTATTAATCATGAGCAGGTCAAAGAACTCGACCCTTTACCTAGAGCAGCTAATTTGTATCTGCAGAGTTTTATTCCTCTCTGTGTGACGTTTAGCCAATTACACAATTACCCGAGGGGAAATCTACTGCTGTACTGGTGTGGCCAAGGCCTTAGAATTGCATATAAAAACAAGGAGCAGCCTCTCAGTGGTGGCTGGCTTATCTCTCAGGGTTCAGTTATATTGCGCTCAATCCTGGGATGTCTGTGGTTCAATATGTACCTGTATAATCCTAGGTTTCTATGTCCCTAGCCTTAAATGTCCCTAGCCCTATATGTCCCTAGCCCTATATGTCCCTAGCCCTATATGTCCCTAGCCCTATATGTCCCTAGTCCTATATGTCCCTAGCCCTATATGTCCCTAGCCCATATGTCCCTAGCACTATATGTCCCTAGCCCTATATGTAGCCCTATATGTCCCTAGCCGTCCCTAGCCCTATTTGTCCCTAGCCCTATATGTCCCAAGCCCTATATGTCCCTAGCGCTATATGTCCCTAGCCCTATATGTCCCTGGCCCTATATGCCCCTGGCCCTAGCCCTATATGTCCCTAGCCCTATATGTCCCAAGCCTTATATGTCCCTAGCCCTATATGTCCCTCACCCTATATGCCCCTGGCCCTATATGACCCTAGCCCTAATGCCTAGCCTCAGACCTATGCTATGCCCCTACCTTAGACCTTGCCTTAATCCATAGCCTTAATTCCTGGCCCTACATGTACGTAAATTCCCTAGCTTTATCCCTACTTCTACATTATAACCCTAGTCATAACCATAGCCATATATATCCCTAGCCCCAGCCATATACATGTATATATCCCTAGCTGGAGAGGACCAGTGTGACTTGTGTAGTTGGTGAGGAGAGTAGTGTTAGTTGTGTAGATGGTGAGTGGAGCAGTGTGACTCGTGTACAGTAGCTGGTGAGACGAGCAGTGTGTTTGGTGAGGGGAGCAGTGTGACTTGTTTAGCTGGTGAGGGGAGCAGTGTGACTCGTGTAGCTGGTGAGGGGAGCAGTGTGACTTTTGTAGATGATGAGGGGAGCAGTGTGACTTGTGTAGCTGGTGAGTGGAGCAGTGTGACTTGTGTAACTGGTGAGTGGAGCAGTGTGACTTGTGTAACTGGTGAGGGGAGCAGTGTGACTTTTGTAGCTGATGAGGGGAGCAGTGTCACTTGTGTCGCTCGGAAGTCTACTTTGTACTACCTGCAGCTGCCTAATTAGATCTTGTTGGCTGATTTGCCAATTAGAGCTAAGCTAGGTCAAAAGGAATTAGCACCTAAAATATTGACAAATTCCACAGCTGAGTACACACACACACACATGCAAACACACACACACACACCAGCTGTTAATTTCCAAGTTATGGCTATTTCAGTCTCTCTATGATATTCTAATCAAAGTTGATTGGAATATAAATCCATGATTACAATATCTATCCTTGATTAGAATTTGCAAGTTGTTCTGGCTGTATAGCTGCTAGTACTAGTTATGGAGTTACCTATCGACCGTGCAGCAGCACATCAGGCATGCAATAGATTAACAGATCAACCAGGCAAGAATATCGACTATTCCTTCCAGCTCGTCTGATATGAAGGCTGTCACACAATTTCTTTTTTGTGAAGTTTGGTTCTCTCACTGGTGAGAGCAGGTGCTGCACTGGCTGCTACCACTGGTGAGAGCAGGTGCTGCACTGGCTGCTACCACTGGTGAGAGCATGTGCTGCACTGGATGCTACCACTGGTGAGAGCAGGTGCTGCACTGGCAGCTACCACTGGTGAGAGCAGATGCTGTACTGGCTGCTACCACTGTTGACAGCAGGTGCTGCACTGGCTGCTACCACTGGTGAGGGCAGGTGCTGCACTGGCTGCTACCACTGCTGATAAAAGCAGGTGCTGCACAGGCTGCTACCACTGGTGAGAGCAGGTGCTGCACTGGCTGCTACCACTGGTGAGAGCAGGTGCTGATTGGCTGCTACCAATGGTGAGAGCAGGTGCTGCACTGTCTGCTACCACTGGTGAGAGCAGGTGCTGCACTGGCTGCTACCACTGGTGAGAGCAGGTGCTGCACTGGATGCTACCACTGGTGAGAGCAGGTGCTGCACAGACTACTACCACTGGTGAGAGCAGGAGGTGCTGCACTGGCTGCTACCGCTGGTGAAAGCATGTGCTGCACTGGCTGGTACCACTGGTGAGAGTAGGTGACTGGCTGGTGATAGCAGGTGCACTGGCTGCTACCACTGGAGAGAGCAGGTGTTGCACTGGCTGCTACCACTGGAGAGAGCAGGTGTTGCACTGGCTGCTACCACTGGAGAGAGCAGGTGCTGCACTGGCTGCTACCACTAGTGAGAGCAGGTGTTGCACTGGCTGGTGAGAGCAGGTGCTGATTGGCTGCTACCAGTGATGAGAGCAGGTGCTGCACTGTCTGCTACAACTGGTGAGAGCAGGGGCTGCTACCACTGGTGAGAGCAGGTGCTGCACTGGCTGCTACCACTGGTGAGAGCAGTTGTTGCACTGGCTGCTACCACTGGTGAGAGCAGGTGCTGCACTGAATACTACCACTGGTGAAAGCAAGTGCTGCACTGGCTGCTACCACTGGTGAGAGTAGGTGACTGGCTGCTGCAACTGGTGATAGCAGGTGCACTGGCTGCTACCACTGATGAGAGCAGGTGCTGTACTGGCTGCTACCACTGGAGAGAGCAGGTGTTGCACTGGCTGCTACCACTGGAGAGAGCAGGTGCTGCTACCACTAGTGAGAGCAGGTGTCGCACTGGCTGGTGAGAGCAGGTGCTGATTGGCTGCTACCACTGATGAGAGCAGGTGCTGCACTGTCTGCTACCACTGGTGAGAGCAGGGGCTGCTACCACTGGTGAGAGCAAGTGCTGCACTGGCTGCTACCACTGGTGAGAGCAGTTGTTGCACTGGCTGCTACCACTGGTGAGAGCAGGTGCTGGACTGACTACTACCACTGGTGAAAGCATGTGCTGCACTGGCTGCTACCACTGGTGAGAGTAGGTGACTGGCTGCTGCCACTGGTGATAGCAGGTGCACTGGCTGCTACCACTGATGAGAGCAGGTGCTGCACTGGCTGCTACAACTGGAGAGAGCAGGTGTTGCACTGGCTGCTACCACTGGAGAGAGCAGGTGCTGCACTGGCTGCTACCATTAGTGAGAGCAGGTGTTGCACTGGCTGGTGAGAGCAGGTGCTGATTGGCTGCTACCACTGATGAGAGCAGGTGCTGCACTGTCTGCTACCACTGGTGAGAGCAGGGGCTGCTACCACTGGTGAGAGCAGGTGCTGCACTGGCTGCTACCACTGGTGAGAGCAGTTATTGCACTGGCTGCTACCACTGGTGAGAGCAGGTGCTGCACTGACTACTACCACTGGTGAAAGCATGTGCTGCACTGGCTGCTACCACTGAGAGTAGGTGACTGGCTGCTGCCACTGGTGATAGCAGGTGCACTGGCTGCTACCACTGATGAGAGCAGGTGCTGCACTGGCTGCTACCACTGCTGCACTGGCTGCTACCACTGGTGAGAGCAGGTGTTGCACTGGCTGCTACCACTGGTGAAAGCATGTGCTGCACTGGCTGCTACCACTGGTGATAGCAGGTGCACTGGCTGCTACCACTGACGAGAGCAGGTGCTGCACTGGCTGCTACCACTGATGATAGCAGCACTGGCTGCTACCACTGGAGAGAGCAGGTGTTGCACTGGCTGCTACCACTGGTGAGAGCAGGTACTGCACTGGCTGCTACCACTGGTTAGAGCAGGTCTTGCACTGGCTGCTACTACTGGTGAGAGCAGGTGCTGATACCACTGGTGAGAGCAGGTGCTGCACTGGCTGCTGTCACTGGTGAGAGCAGGTTCTGTACTGGCTGCTACCACTGGTGAGAGCAGGTGCTGCACTGGCTGCTACCACTGGTGAGAGCAGGTGTTGCACTGGCTGCTACTACTGGTGAGAGCAGGTGCTGATACCACTGGTGAGAGCAGGTGCTGCACTGGCTGCTGTCACTGGTGAGAGCAGGTGCTGTACTGGCTGCTACCACTGGTGAGAGCAGGTGCTGCACTGGCTGCTACCACTGGTGAGAGCAGGTGTTGCACTGGCTGCTACCACTGGTGAGAGCAGGTGCTGCCCTACACTTATGACTACATGTTTCATAACATTGTACTCATGCACATTACAATGCAGTTATGGGTAGGTGTGGTCTTATTGAAGATGTGGTTTATTTCACTCGAACTAATAAATGGCTCACTGGCTAGTAGAGGGTGGTGTCTAACCAAGGTAGGCTAGTCGAGGAAATACAGTGTAAACCCCTCATAGTAGGCACTCACAGGCACTTAACCTTTCAACCTTTCACTTTCAGAATGATATGTGTGGGTGCTTATCTTGAAGCTGGCAATATTGATTCTAAGTGGTGCACACCAGCATCACTTGCATGACCATTTTCAATGCAGGTACAGGAGACTAGCTCTTGCTGAGGATGTGCTGGTAATGTCCGGCCAGTGCCTCTGCCTAGCTCATGCTGAGGATGTGCTGGTAATGTCCGGCCAGTGCCTCTGCCTAGCTCATGCTGAGGATGTGCTGGTAATGTCCGGCCAATGCCTCTGCCTAGCTCATGCTGAAGATGTGCTGGTAATGTCCGGCCAGTGCCTCTGCCTAGCTCATGCTGAGGATGTGCTGGTAAGATCCGTCGAGTGCCTCTGCTTCAGCTCATGTTGTTCTCGATTTTAAGGTTCCCTACATTTCTCAACTGCTCTCCATCCAAATCTGCAAATGGATCGCTATCACTATCCTTCTCCTCATCTTATCCTGGATGCTTGATCCAGCCTGATCCTAGACCACTGAAGAGAGTATAGTGGGCGCTTATGTACCCAGCCTGATCCTAGACCACTGAAGGGAGCATAGTGTGTGCTTATGTATCCAGCCTGATCCTAGACCACTGAAGAGTGGGTGTTAATGTACCCAGCCTAATCCTAGACCACTGAACAGAGCTTAGTGGGTGTTTATGTACCCAGCCTCATCCTAGACCACTGAAGAGAGCATAGTGGGTAGAGAATAATAGACTAATGTGATATACTATAGTATAAGGACCCCTTACCTGTTATGTCATTCAGTATTGAATACTGTCATTTATGGTCTATGAACATTTAATCGTAGATACGCAAATGGGAGTTGTCCCTATTTATCTATGATAGTATTCAATACTGAATGTCGACACATCAGCCAGCTCGTAGTTGAGAACAGCTTAGTTTAGCTATTTGCCTACTTTGCCTCGTTGACTCCGTTGACCTCCAATTAGTGCCCGCCACTGCCTCAAGATGCCGATTATTCGCTGCCCTATCGCTGCGTGCCCCTATATGACTGAGGATGTCGAGGCTGTCCTGGCTGCAGCCCTCATCACCGCACATGCCACGATCCACAGCCCTGCCACGACGAATGCGGCTGCTGCGAAGGTGGAGAAAGTGAAGCGACCAACCATCTCTTCTGCGGGCACAAGCGAAGATTGGTCGTACTTCAAATCTCGATGGGGAGACTATGTCGGAGCTCCAGCTACTAGAATGCTGCGATGAGCAGCTACGAAAGGATATCACCCGAACTGCTGGTGGCACACTTACTGGTAAGACAGAGGAGGAGGTCCTTGCAGCCATAAAGAACCTCGCTGTCAGGGAAGAGAACACGATGGTGGCCAGGGTGACCCTACACAACATGCGACAAGACCACGACGAGCCAATACGTGCCTTTGGCGCTCGCCTCCGTGGTCAGGCTGGAGTGTGTAAGTTTGTAACCAAATGCACAAACTGTGAGGAAGACTTGAATTATACTGAAGCCATCCTATGTGATGTGCTGTGCCGTGGCCTAACCGACCCTGAGATTCAGCTTGACCTACTGGGCGATAAGAACGAAGACATGACCCTAGAACAAGTCTTCCAGTTCATTGAGGCCAAGGAAGCCGGAAAGCACTCTGCTTTACGCCTCCTGGCCTATCAGGGTGCTCATGCACTCGCCAGCAGTTCCTACAGGCACCATAGAAACGATGAGCTGAAGGTCCGCCACCAGAACCTAACCTCTCACCAGAAGTACCAGGGAGTTAAGGACCAGCGTGAGGTATGCTCATACTGTGGCAAGAAGGGACATGGGAAGAGTGTACCCACCAGGATACGCAGAAAGGAGTGCCCAGCCTACGGTATGACTTGCAGGCATTGTGGTTGCAACAACCATTCTGAGAGTATGTGTAGGAGCAAGGATGCTGCAAAGGTTGAGACACCAGCGGCACATGACGAGCGTGAGAGCGCAGTCTTTGACTCTCTCTGCGTACTCGCCACCCCGGGCCCAATCTGCGGTAGGAGGTCCATAGCCCTCGACCATCACCTCTACAACCAGCTCTCCGACACGTGCGTTAGGCAGCCCTCCAGACCCCAGCCATTCATCAAGCTCACCGTGAAGGCATTACGTGAGGACTATGAGCATTTTGGCTTCACCTTTACCCCCACACCTAGATCCACCCTCCTCCATGCGATGGCCGACACAGGCTGCCAGAGTTGTTTAACCAGCATCAAAATCATCAACAGACTTGGCCTAAATAGGAATGATCTCATCCCTGTCACAATGAAGATGCATGCTGCCAACAACAAAGGCATCACCATCTTAGGTGCTGCCATCTTGCGCTTTTCCGGGATAGACAACTTGGGCAACCTGGTAGAGACTCGCCAAATCACATATGTGACCAACAACTCAGATAAACTTTTCCTCAGTAGGGAAGCATGCATCGCTCTCGGCATGATCACCGAGAAATTCCCCACTATAGGAGAGACTGTAAACAGCCATACCAATACAGTTGGCGCTGTCATGCGAGCTGAGCATGGCATATACACCCACAGTGACAGTGGCCTCACAACAGATTGCAACTGCCCAAGACATAGATCACCACCTCCACCCCCAACAAAGCTACCATTTCCTGCAACAGAAGAGAATCGCGAGAAACTCCAACAGTACCTCCTTGACTACTACAAGTCAAGCACACTCAACACATGCGAACACCAACCACTCCCACTGATGGAAGGCCCCCCAATGAAGCTAATGATCAACCCTGATGCTGAACCTGTTGCCTACCACTCCCCTGTACCAGTCCCAATTCATTGGCAAGATGATGTCAAGGCAGGACTCGACCAAGACGTGAGATTGGGCGTGATAGAGCCAGTCCCTGTTGGTGAGCCAGTGACTTGGTGCCACCGCATGGTCATATGTGCCAAGAAAAATGGAAAACCACGACGGACTATTGATTTTCAACCATTGAATGCCCACGCCACCAGAGAGACTCATCACACCCAGTCACCATTTATCCAAGCACGATCAGTGCCCCACGGCAAGAAAAAGTCTGTACTCGATGCCTGGAATGGGTATCACAGTGTCCCCATCCATGAGCAAGATCGCCACCTGACCACATTCATCACCCCACGGTACCGCACTGCACCCCAAGGGTATACTGGCTCAGTCATAGAGGCCCGCCAATTTGACCAATATGTCATGAAGGTCGATGGCTCCGGCAGAGTGACCCTGCGCAACAGTCAGGAATTATGTCCCAGTCCACGCACAGAGACCGAGAATAACCATCAGCGATGACCTCAGCAACAGTGCCCTCAGACTCAGCCACGTCATTAAGTCTTCCCCCCAGCCTACACATGGACAACAAAAGATGCCAACACCTCCTGTGACACCCCCCACCATGTCACCAATGCCTGTCACCATCCTATCGCCTGGTCTGCTACCCCCACTACGGGAAGACCCACACTCAATGCTAGGCTCCCCCAACCTATCTTTGATGAGAACACCCCACCATCACAGACCCACCCACCGCCAAAACCACTACCCCTGCCACCTCCGCCTTCCCTTGCACCACTAAACCATTCGCTGCCCCCACTTAGACGCTCTACACGTGAAAACAAACCACCTGCATGGCAGACTACTAGGGACTACGACATGTCCTATACGATATATGCTCCCAACCACTGATGCACAACATTCGATTGCTCCTTGACGAACGAGACATGATTGCTACTTGATTTCAGTCATTGCCAAATCTCCAGACAAGATGTAGCAAAGACTTGGGGGAGATAGAGAATAATAGACTAATGTGATATACTATAGTATAAGGACCCCTTACCTGTTATGTCATTCAGTATTGAATACTATCATTTATGGTCTATGAACATTTAATCGTAGATACGCAAATGGGAGTTGTCCCTATTTATCTAGTGGGTGCTTATGCACCCAGCCTGATCCTAGACCACTGAAGGGAGCATAGTGGGTGCTTATGCACCCAGCCTGATCCTAGACCACTGAACAGAGCATAGTGGGTGCTTATGCACCCAGCCTGATCCTAGACCACTGAAGGGAGCATAGTGGGTGCTTATGTACCCAGCCTAATGCTAGACCACTGAACAGACCATAGTGGGTGCTTATATACCCAGCCTAATCCTAGACCACTGATTAGATCATAGTGGGTTCTTGCTACATGTGCCCACCCTAATCCTAGACAACTGAAGAGAGCATAGTATGTGCTTGTTAAGAAAAAGAGGTGAATTCTACACTCCTGGCAGCCTCCACTCTATGAACTTCTTTCGATACGACTTTTCAACTTGTCACACCTGCCACTCTGGTGTGCATCAACACACCAACCCGAGCTAAGCCTGTCTATCAAGGGTGCAGTTAGTTCTTATTCACACCAGTTTTTATTGAAAAATTTGAAATGGTCTATGAGCTAGAGGTCAAAGACTGCCCGGTACTTTCACTGCGTTGTGATTTGATGCAAGTATTGATGGGAAGTGCTGCACTGATTAAAAGTTTATGTGTACAGAGATAAGTACAAAACATCACTGCAGGGAGGGGTTGCAGGAAGGTGGCAAAATGGTGGGCTGAAAGTTTGGACACAAATTTGGTGCTTTTGTTCCGCCCCTCAAGATGCTCCATTGTTCTTCTTCGTCACTAGCACTAACAGCAGCAAACCAACTCTACGTGTATTTGCTGATAGGGGCTGGTGGTATGAGCCTACGGCCTCTCTGGATACTGGCAGTGGGTCAGGTTTGGACGGCCAGTTCCACTTTCAGCCCACAACTCATCATGAAATTGATCACAACATGAGTATGGGAGTTTTTTACCACCTTACCCATCCATACCTGCCTGTCGTACACAGCTGCCAAGAACCCTCTAGCATTGAGTTCTGAGTTTAAAAAATTCTCATCGACGTCCATCTCAATGTCCACCTCATCTCCATGTCCACCTCATCTCCATGTCCACCTCATCTCCATGTCCACCTCATCTCCATCCACCTCATCTCCATGTCCGCCTCATCTCCATGCCCACCTCATCTCCATGTCCACCTCATCTCCATGTCCGCCTCATCTCCATGTCCGCCTCATCTCAATGTCCGCCTCTTCTCCATGTCCGCCTCATCTCCATGTCCACCTCATCTCTATGTCCACCTCATCTCCATGTCACCTCATCTCCATGTCCGCCTCATCTCCATGTCCACCTCATCTCCATGTCCACCTCATCTCCATGTCCACCTCATCTCCATGTCCACCTCATCTCCATGTCCACCACATCTCCATACCCACCTCATCTCCATGTCCACCATCTCCATGTGATGCTGCTTCTGTGCCACCGTACACTGCCACCATTCCCGGCAAGTGGACATTTGCCGTGCGAAGTTGTGAAGAAGTTCCCCGTAATGTTGAGAGGTTATGTCTCTCCTCAAGTGTCTGCGAGGCATTTACAATGAAGTGGTTCTTGAATTCACTGGCTGGAGTAATATCTGATCAGATTGATACATCATCTGGTAGCCAGCTGAGGAGATTGTTCATATATATGGGAGGCTGGATTATCTCTAGTGAGATCACTAGAATTAGAACAGATGGCAGTGTACTCCCTTGTACCATAGTAGGGGAACAGAGAGACAGAGGTGTGGCCTGATGCACTGTCTGTATCTCATCTTGTTCTCGTACAATGAGTAGAGGAACAGAGGGACAGGGGTGTGGCGTGAGGCGCTGACTGTATCTCATCTTGTTCAATGCACTCAAACTTCTCAGAAAAGTCAACTTGAAGCAGTACATGAGATATGTTGGAAGTCAGGAGGAGTTGCTCTGCAGCAGCACACTCTATGTTGATGCATGAGATATGTTGAAGTCAGGAGGAGTTGCTTCTGCAGCAGCACACTCTATGTTGATGCATGAGATATGTTGAAGTCAGGAGCAGTTGCTTCTGCAGCAGCACATTCTCTGTTGGTGCATGAGATATGTTGAAGTCAGGAGGAGTTGCTTCTGTAGAAGCACACTCTATATTGGTGCATGAGATATGTTGAAGTCAGGAGGAGTTACTTCTGCACGAGCACACTCTATGTTGGTGCATGAGATATGTTGAAGTCAGGAGCAGTTGCTTCCGCAGCAGCACTCTCTATTTTGTTGCATGAGATATGTTGAAGTCAGAAGGAGTTGCTTCTGTAGCAGCACACTCTATGTTGATGCATGTGATATGTTGTAGTCAGGAGTAGTTACTACTGCACCATCCCAGTCTATGTTGGTGCATGAGATATGTTGAAATCAGGAGGAGTTGCTTCTGCACCAGCACATTCTATGTTTGTGCATGAGATATGTTGAAGTCAGGATGAGTTGCTTCTACAGCAGCACACGCTATGTTGGTGCATGAGATATGTTGAAGTCAGGAGGAGTTGCTTCTGCAGCAGCACAATCTATGTTGGTGCATGAGATATGTTAAAGTCAGGAGGAATTGCTTCTGCACCAGCACACTCTATGTTGGTGTATGAGATATGTTGAAGTCAGGAGGAGTTGCTTCGGCAGCAGCACACTCTATGCTGGTTGAGATATGTTGAAGTTAGGAGGAGTTGGTTCTACACCAGCACACTCTATGTTGATGAATGAGATATTTTGAAGTCAGGAGGAGTTGCTTCTGAAGCAGCACACTCTATGTTGGTGCATGAGATATGTTGAAGTCTGGAGAACTTGCTTCTGCAGCAGCACACTCTATTTTAGTGCATGAGATATGTTGAAGTCAGGAAGAGTTGCTTCTGCAGCAGCACACTATATGTTGGTGCATGAGATATGTTGAAGTCAAGAGGAGTTGCTTCTGCAGCAGGACACTCTATGTTGGTGCATGAGATATGTTGAAGTCAAGAGGAGTTACTTCTGCAGGAGCACACTCTATGTTGGTGCAAGGATATGTTGAAATCAGGATGAGTTGCTTCTGTAGCTATGTTGGTCCATGAGATATGTTGAAGTCAGGAGTAGTTGCTTCTGCAGCAGCACACTCTATGTTGGTGCAAGAGATATGTTGAAGTCAGGAGGAGTTGCTTCTGCTGCAGCACACTCTATGTTGGTGCATGAGATATGCTGAAGTCAGGACGAGTTGCTTCTGTACCAGCACATTCTATGTTGGTGCATGAGATATGTTGAAGTCAGGAGGAGTTGCTTCTGCAGCAGCACACTCTATGTCGGTGGATGAAATATATTGAAGTCAGGAGGAGTAGCAGCACATTCTATGTTGGTGCATGAGATATGTTGAAGTCTAGTGCATGAGATATGTTGAAGTCAGGAGGAGTTGCTTCTGGATCAACACACTCTATGTTAGTGCATGAGATATGTTGAAGTCTAGTGCATGAGATATGTTGAAGTCAGGAGGAGTTGCTTCTGTAGCAGCATACTCTATGTTGGAGCATGAGATATGTTGAAGTCAGGAGGAGTTGCTTCTGTAGCAGCATATTCTATGTTGATGCATGTGATATGTTGTAGTCAGGAGTAGTTACTACTGCACCAGCACACTCTATTTTAGTGCATGACATATGTTGAAATGAGGAGGAGTTGCTTCTGCAGCAGCACACTCTATGTTGGTGCATGATATATGTTGAGGTCAGGAGGAGTTGCTTCTGAAGCAGCACACTCTATGTTGGTGCATGAGATATGTTGAAGTCAGGAGGAGTTGCTTCTGTAGCAGCACACTCTATGTTGGTGTATGAGATATGTTGAAGTCAGGAGGAGTTGCTTCGGCAGCAGCTCACTCTATGCTGGTTGAGATATGTTGAAGTCAGGAGGAGTTGCTTCTGCAGCAGCACATTCTATGTTGGTGCATGAGATATGTTGAAGTCAGGAGAACTTGCTTCTGCAGCAGCACACTCTATTTTAGTGCATGAGATATGTTGAAGTCAGGAAGAGTTGCTTCTGCGGCAGCACACTCTATGTTGGTGCACGAGATATGTTGAAGTCAGGAGGAGTTACTTCTGCAGGAGCACACTCTATGTTGGTGCAAGGATATGTTGAAGTCAGGAGGAGTTGCTTCTGCAGCAGCACACTCTATGTTGGTGCATGAGATATGTTGATGTGTCAAGGATATGTTGAAGTCAGGAGGAGTTGCTTCTGCAGCAGCACACTCTATGTTGGTGCATGAGATATGTTGATGTCAGGACGAGTTGCTTCTGTACCAGCACATTCTATGTTGGTGCATGAGATATGTTGAAGTCAGGAGGAGTTGCTTCTGCAGCAGCACACTCTATGTCGGTGGATGAAATATGTTGAAGTCAGGAGGAGTAGCTTCTGTACCAGCACACTCTATGTTGGTGCATGAGATATGTTGAACTCAGGAGGAGTTCCTTCTACACCAGCACACTCTATGTTGATGAATGAGATATGTTGAAGTCAGGAGAACTTGCTTCTGCAGCAGCACACTCTATTTTAGTGCTTGAGATATGTTGAAGTCAGGAGGAGTTACTTCTGCAGGAGCACACTCTATGTTGGTGCAAGGATATTTTGAAATCAGGATGAGTTGCTTCTGTAGCTATGTTGGTACATGAGATATGTTGAAGTCAGGAGGAGTTACTTCTGCAGGAGCACACTCTATGTTGGTGCAAGGATATGTTGAAATCAGGATGAGTTGCTTCTGTAGCTATGTTGGTGGATGAGATATGTTGAAGTCAGGAGGAGTTACTTCTGCAGTACACTCTATGTTGGAGCACGAGATATGTTGAAGTCAGGAATAGTTGCTTCTGCAGCAGCATACTCTATATTGGTGCAAGAGATATGTTGAAGTCAGGAGGAGTTGCTTCTGTAGAAGCACACTCTATATTGGTGCAAGAGATATGTTGAACTGAGGAGGAGCTGTTTCTGCAGCAGCACACTCAATGTTTGTGAATTAGATATGTTGAAGTCAGGAGGAGTTACTTCTGCAGTACACTCTATGTTGGTGCATGAGATATGTTGAAGTCAGGAATAGTTGCTTCTGCAGCAGCATACTCTATGTTGGTGCATGAGATATGTTGAAGTCAGGAGGAGTTGCTTCTGTAGCAGCACACTCGATGTTGAGCATGAGATATGTTGAAGTCAGGAGAAGTTGCTTCTACAGCAGCACACTCTATGTTGATGCATGTGATATGTTGTAGTCAGGAGGAGTTGCTTCTGCACGAGCACACTCTATGTTGGTGCATGAGATATGTTGAAGTCAGGAGGAGTTGCTTCTGTAGAAGCACACTCTATGTTGGTGCATGAGATATGTTGAAGTCAGGAGGAGTTACTTCTGCACGAGCACACTCTATGTTGGTGCATGAAATATGTTGAAGTCAGGAGCAGTTGCTTCCACATCAGCACTCTCTATGTTGTTGCATGAGATATGTTGAAGTCAGAAGGAGTTGCTTCTGTAGCAGCACACTCTATGTTGGTGGATGAGATATGTTCAAGTCAGGAGGAGTTGCTTCTGTAGCAGCATATTCTACGTTGATGCATGTGATATGTTGTAGTCAGGAGTAGTTACTACTGCACCAGCACACTCTATATTGGTGCATGAGATATGTTGAAATCAGGAGGAGTTGCTTCTGCACCAGCACATTCTATGTTGGTGCATGAGATTTGTTATACTCATGAGTAGTTGCTTCTGCAGCAGCACACTCTATGTTGATGCATGAGATATGTTCAAGTCAGGAGGAGTTGCCTATGTTGATGCATGTGATATGTTGTAGTCAGGAGTAGTTACTACTGCACCAGCACACTCTATATTGGTGCATAAGATATGTTGAAATCAGGAGGAGTTGCTTCTGCACCAGCACATTCTATGTTGGTGCATGAGATATGTTGAAGTCAGGAGGAGTTGCTTCTGCAGCAGCACACTCTATGTGATATGTTGAAGTCAGGAGGAGTTGCTTCGGCAGCAGCACACTCTATGCTGGTTGAGATATGTTGAAGTCAGGAGGAGTTGCTTCTGCAACAGCACATTCTATGTTGGTGCATGAGATATGTTGAAGTCAGGAGGAGTTGCTTCTACACCAGCACACTCTGTATTGATGAATGAGATATTTTTAAGTCAGGAGGAGTTGCTTCTCCACCAGGACACTCTATGTTGGTGCATGAAATACGTTGAAGTCAGGAGGAGTTGCTTCTGCAACAGCACAATCTATGTTGGTGGATGAGATATGTTGAAGTCAGGAGGACTTCTGGATCAACACACTCTATGTTGGTGCATGAGATATGTTGATGTCAGGAGGAATTGCTTCTGCAGCAACACACTCTATGTTGGTGCATGAGATATGTTGAACTGAGGAGGAGCTGTTTCTGCAGCAGCACACTCAATGTTGGTGAATGAGATATGTTGAAGTCAGGAGGAGTTACTTCTGCAGTACACTCTATGTTGGTGCATGAGATATGTTGAAGTCAGGAATAGTTGCTTCTGCAGCAGCATACTCTATGTTGGTGCATGAGATATGTTGAAGTCAGGAGGAGTTGCTTCTGTAGAAGCACACTCTATATTGGTGCATGAGATATGTTGAAGTCAGGAGGAGTTGCTTCTGTAGAAGCACACTCTATGTTGGTGCATGAGATATGTTGAAGTCAGACGGAGTTGCTTCTGCAGCACACTCTATGTTGATGCATGAGGTATGTTGAAGTAAGGAGGAGTTGCTTCCGCAGCAGTACACTCTATGTTGGTGAATGAGATATGTTGGAGCTCTGGAGGAGTTGTTTCTACAGCAGCACACACTATGTTGGTGCATGAGATATGTTGAAGTCAAGAGGAGTTGCTTCTGCAGCAGCACACTCTATGTTAGTGCATGAGATATGTTAAAGTCAGGAGGAGTTGCTTCTGCACCAACACACTCTATGTTGGTGGATGAGATATGTTGAAATCAGGAGGAGTTGCTCTTGTAGCATCACACTCTATGTTGCTGCATGCGCTAAGTTAAAGTCAGGGGGAGTTGCTTCTGCATCAACACCATCTATGTTGATGCATGAAATATGTTGAAGTCAGGAGGAGTTGCTTCTGAAGCAGCACACTCTATGTTGGTCGATTAGATATGTTGAAGTCAGGAGGAGTTGCTACTGCAGCAGCGCACTCTATGTTGATGCATGAGATATGTTGAACTGAGGAGGAGCTGTTTCTGCAGCAGCACACTCAATGTTGGTGAATGAGATATTTTGAAGTCAGGAGGAGTTGCTTCTGCATCAACACACTCTATGTTGGTGAATGAAATATGTTGAGGTCAGGAGGAGTTGCTTCTGCATCAACACACTCAATGTTGATGCATGAGAAATGTTGAGGTCAGGAGGAGTTGCTTCTGCATCAACACACTCTATGTTGGTGCATGAGATATGTTGAAGTCAGGAGGAGTTGCTTCTGCATCAACACACTCTATTTTAGTGCATGAGATATGTTGAAGTCAGGAGGAGTTGCTTCTGCATCAACACAGTCTATCTTGGTTCATGAGATATTATGTTGAAGTCAGGAGGAGTTGCTTCTGCAGCAGCATACCCTATGTTGTTTGAGATATGTTGAAGTCAAGAAGAGTTCCTTCTGCAGCAGCATACTCTAATTTGGTGCATGAGATATGTTGAAGTCAGGAGGAGTTGCATCTGAACCAGCACACTCTATGTTGTTGCATGAGATATGTGGATGTCAGGAGGAGTTGGGTCTGCACCAGCACACTCTATGTTAATGCATTAGATATGTTGAAGTCAGGAGGAGTTGTTTCTACAGCAGCACACTCTATGTTAGTGCATGAGATATGTTGAAGTCAAGAGAAGTTGCTTCTGCAGCAGCACACTCTATGTTAGTGCATGAGATATGTTGAATTCAGGAGGAGTTGCTTCTGCAGCACACACTCTATTTTGTTGCATGAGATATGTTGAAGTCAGGAAGAGTTGCTTCTGTATCAGCACACACTATGTTTGTGCATGAGATATGTTGAGATCAGGAGGAGTTGTTTCTGCAGCAGTACACTCTATGTTGGTGCAATAGATATGTTTAAGTCAGGAGGACTTACTTCTGTAGCAGCACACTCTCTGTTGGTGCATGAGATATGTTGAGGTCAGGCAGAGATGCCTCTGCAGCAGCACACACTATGTTGGTGCATGATATATGTTGACGTCAGGAGGAGTTGCTTCTGCAGCAGCACACTCTATGTTGGTGCATGAGGTTTGTTGACATCAGGAGGAGTTGCTTCTGCATCAGCAGACTCTATGTTGGTTATGTTGAAGTCAGGAGGAGTTGCTTCTGCGGCAGCACACTCTATATTGGTGCATGAGATATGTTGAAGGGTGCATGAGATATGTCGAAGTCAGGAGGAGTTGATTCTGTACCAGCACACTCTATGTTGATGCTTTAGATATATTGAAGTCAGGAAGAGTTGCTTCTACAGCAGCACACTCTATGTTTGTTCATGAGATATGTTGAGGTCATGAGGAGTTGTTTCTGCAGCAGCACACTCTATGTTGGTGCATGAGATATGTTGAAGTCAGGAGGAGTTACTTCTGCAGCAGCACACTCTATGTTAGTGCATTAGATATGCTGAAGTCATGAGGAGTTGCTTCTGTAGCAGCACACTCTATGTTTGTGAGATTGAGATAATTTGAGGTCAGGAGGAGTTGTTTCTGCAGCAGCACCCACTAGGTTGGTGCATGAGATATGTTTAAAGTCAGGAGGAGTTACTTTTGTAGCAGCACACTCTATATTGGTGCATCAGATATGTTGAGGTTAGGCGGAGATGCCTCTGCAATAGCACACTCTCTGTTGGTGCATGAGATTTGTTTAAGTCAGGAGGAGTTTATTCTGCAGCAGCACACACTATGTTGGTGCATTAGATATGTTGAATTCAGGAGGAGTTGCTTCTGTAGCAGCACACTCTATGTTGGTGCATGAGATATGTTGAGGTCAGGAGGAGTTGCTTCTGCGGCAGCACACTCTATGCTGGTTGAGATATGTTGAAGTCAGTATGAGTTCCTTCTGTACCAGTACACTATGTTGATGCATGAGTTTTGTTGAAGTCAGGAGGAGTTGCTTCTACCGCAGCACACTCTGTTGGTGCATGAGATATGTTGAATTCAGGAGGAGTTGCTTCTGCAGCAGCATACTCTATGTTGATGCATGAGATATGTTGAAGTCAGGAGGAGTTGCTTCTGCTGCTCTGTGTTGGTGCATGAGATATGCTGAAGTCAGGACGAGTTGCTTCTGTACCAGCACATTCTATGTTGGTGCATGAGATATGTTGAAGTCAGGAGGAGTTGCTTCTGCAGCAGCACACTCTATGTCGGTGGATGAAATATATTGAAGTCAGGAGGAGTAGCAGCACATTCTATGTTGGTGCATGAGATATGTTGAAGTCTAGTGCATGAGATATGTTGAAGTCAGGAGGAGTTGCTTCTGGATCAACACACTCTATGTTAGTGCATGAGATATGTTGAAGTCTAGTGCATGAGATATGTTGAAGTCAGGAGGAGTTGCTTCTGTAGCAGCATACTCTATGTTGGAGCATGAGATATGTTGAAGTCAGGAGGAGTTGCTTCTGTAGCAGCATATTCTATGTTGATGCATGTGATATGTTGTAGTCAGGAGTAGTTACTACTGCACCAGCACACTCTATTTTAGTGCATGACATATGTTGAAATGAGGAGGAGTTGCTTCTGCAGCAGCACACTCTATGTTGGTGCATGATATATGTTGAGGTCAGGAGGAGTTGCTTCTGAAGCAGCACACTCTATGTTGGTGCATGAGATATGTTGAAGTCAGGAGGAGTTGCTTCTGTAGCAGCACACTCTATGTTGGTGTATGAGATATGTTGAAGTCAGGAGGAGTTGCTTCGGCAGCAGCTCACTCTATGCTGGTTGAGATATGTTGAAGTCAGGAGGAGTTGCTTCTGCAGCAGCACATTCTATGTTGGTGCATGAGATATGTTGAAGTCAGGAGAACTTGCTTCTGCAGCAGCACACTCTATTTTAGTGCATGAGATATGTTGAAGTCAGGAAGAGTTGCTTCTGCGGCAGCACACTCTATGTTGGTGCATGAGATATGTTGAAGTCAAGAGGAGTTGCTTCTGCAGCAGGACACTCTATGTTGGTGCACGAGATATGTTGAAGTCAGGAGGAGTTACTTCTGCAGGAGCACACTCTATGTTGGTGCAAGGATATGTTGAAGTCAGGAGGAGTTGCTTCTGCAGCAGCACACTCTATGTTGGTGCATGAGATATGTTGATGTGTCAAGGATATGTTGAAGTCAGGAGGAGTTGCTTCTGCAGCAGCACACTCTATGTTGGTGCATGAGATATGTTGATGTCAGGACGAGTTGCTTCTGTACCAGCACATTCTATGTTGGTGCATGAGATATGTTGAAGTCAGGAGGAGTTGCTTCTGCAGCAGCACACTCTATGTCGGTGGATGAAATATGTTGAAGTCAGGAGGAGTAGCTTCTGTACCAGCACACTCTATGTTGGTGCATGAGATATGTTGAACTCAGGAGGAGTTCCTTCTACACCAGCACACTCTATGTTGATGAATTAGATATGTTGAAGTCAGGAGAACTTGCTTCTGCAGCAGCACACTCTATTTTAGTGCTTGAGATATGTTGAAGTCAGGAGAACTTGCTTCTGCAGCAGCACACTCTATTTTAGTACTTGAGATATGTTGAAGTCAGGAGGAGTTACTTCTGCAGGAGCACACTCTATGTTGGTGCAAGGATATTTTGAAATCAGGATGAGTTGCTTCTGTAGCTATGTTGGTACATGAGATATGTTGAAGTCAGGAGGAGTTACTTCTGCAGGAGCACACTCTATGTTGGTGCAAGGATATGTTGAAATCAGGATGAGTTGCTTCTGTAGCTATGTTGGTGGATGAGATATGTTGAAGTCAGGAGGAGTTACTTCTGCAGTACACTCTATGTTGGAGCATGAGATATGTTGAAGTCAGGAATAGTTGCTTCTGCAGCAGCATACTCTATATTGGTGCAAGAGATATGTTGAAGTCAGGAGGAGTTGCTTCTGTAGAAGCACACTCTATATTGGTGCAAGAGATATGTTGAACTGAGGAGGAGCTGTTTCTGCAGCAGCACACTCAATGTTTGTGAATTAGATATGTTGAAGTCAGGAGGAGTTACTTCTGCAGTACACTCTATGTTGGTGCATGAGATATGTTGAAGTCAGGAATAGTTGCTTCTGCAGCAGCATACTCTATGTTGGTGCATGAGATATGTTGAAGTCAGGAGGAGTTGCTTCTGTAGCAGCACACTCGATGTTGAGCATGAGATATGTTGAAGTCAGGAGAAGTTGCTTCTACAGCAGCACACTCTATGTTGATGCATGTGATATGTTGTAGTCAGGAGGAGTTGCTTCTGCACGAGCACACTCTATGTTGGTGCATGAGATATGTTGAAGTCAGGAGGAGTTGCTTCTGTAGAAGCACACTCTATGTTGGTGCATGAGATATGTTGAAGTCAGGAGGAGTTACTTCTGCACGAGCACACTCTATGTTGGTGCATGAAATATGTTGAAGTCAGGAGCAGTTGCTTCCACATCAGCACTCTCTATGTTGTTGCATGAGATATGTTGAAGTCAGAAGGAGTTGCTTCTGTAGCAGCACACTCTATGTTGGTGGATGAGATATGTTCAAGTCAGGAGGAGTTGCTTCTGTAGCAGCATATTCTACGTTGATGCATGTGATATGTTGTAGTCAGGAGTAGTTACTACTGCACCAGCACACTCTATATTGGTGCATGAGATATGTTGAAATCAGGAGGAGTTGCTTCTGCACCAGCACATTCTATGTTGGTGCATGAGATTTGTTATACTCATGAGTAGTTGCTTCTGCAGCAGCACACTCTATGTTGATGCATGAGATATGTTCAAGTCAGGAGGAGTTGCCTATGTTGATGCATGTGATATGTTGTAGTCAGGAGTAGTTACTACTGCACCAGCACACTCTATATTGGTGCATAAGATATGTTGAAATCAGGAGGAGTTGCTTCTGCACCAGCACATTCTATGTTGGTGCATGAGATATGTTGAAGTCAGGAGGAGTTGCTTCTGCAGCAGCACACTCTATGTTGGTGTATGAGATATGTTGAAGTCAGGAGGAGTTGCTTCGGCAGCAGCACACTCTATGCTGGTTGAGATATGTTGAAGTCAGGAGGAGTTGCTTCTGCAACAGCACATTCTATGTTGGTGCATGAGATATGTTGAAGTCAGGAGGAGTTGCTTCTACACCAGCACACTCTGTATTGATGAATGAGATATTTTTAAGTCAGGAGGAGTTGCTTCTCCACCAGGACACTCTATGTTGGTGCATGAAATACGTTGAAGTCAGGAGGAGTTGCTTCTGCAACAGCACAATCTATGTTGGTGGATGAGATATGTTGAAGTCAGGAGGACTTCTGGATCAACACACTCTATGTTGGTGCATGAGATATGTTGATGTCAGGAGGAATTGCTTCTGCAGCAACACACTCTATGTTGGTGCATGAGATATGTTGAACTGAGGAGGAGCTGTTTCTGCAGCAGCACACTCAATGTTGGTGAATGAGATATGTTGAAGTCAGGAGGAGTTACTTCTGCAGTACACTCTATGTTGGTGCATGAGATATGTTGAAGTCAGGAATAGTTGCTTCTGCAGCAGCATACTCTATGTTGGTGCATGAGATATGTTGAAGTCAGGAGGAGTTGCTTCTGTAGAAGCACACTCTATATTGGTGCATGAGATATGTTGAAGTCAGGAGGAGTTGCTTCTGTAGAAGCACACTCTATGTTGGTGCATGAGATATGTTGAAGTCAGACGGAGTTGCTTCTGCAGCACACTCTATGTTGATGCATGAGGTATGTTGAAGTAAGGAGGAGTTGCTTCCGCAGCAGTACACTCTATGTTGGTGAATGAGATATGTTGGAGCTCTGGAGGAGTTGTTTCTACAGCAGCACACACTATGTTGGTGCATGAGATATGTTGAAGTCAAGAGGAGTTGCTTCTGCAGCAGCACACTCTATGTTAGTGCATGAGATATGTTAAAGTCAGGAGGAGTTGCTTCTGCACCAACACACTCTATGTTGGTGGATGAGATATGTTGAAATCAGGAGGAGTTGCTCTTGTAGCATCACACTCTATGTTGCTGCATGCGCTAAGTTAAAGTCAGGGGGAGTTGCTTCTGCATCAACACCATCTATGTTGATGCATGAAATATGTTGAAGTCAGGAGGAGTTGCTTCTGAAGCAGCACACTCTATGTTGGTCGATTAGATATGTTGAAGTCAGGAGGAGTTGCTACTGCAGCAGCGCACTCTATGTTGATGCATGAGATATGTTGAACTGAGGAGGAGCTGTTTCTGCAGCAGCACACTCAATGTTGGTGAATGAGATATTTTGAAGTCAGGAGGAGTTGCTTCTGCATCAACACACTCTATGTTGGTGAATGAAATATGTTGAGGTCAGGAGGAGTTGCTTCTGCATCAACACACTCAATGTTGATGCATGAGAAATGTTGAGGTCAGGAGGAGTTGCTTCTGCATCAACACACTCTATGTTGGTGCATGAGATATGTTGAAGTCAGGAGGAGTTGCTTCTGCATCAACACACTCTATTTTAGTGCATGAGATATGTTGAAGTCAGGAGGAGTTGCTTCTGCATCAACACAGTCTATCTTGGTTCATGAGATATTATGTTGAAGTCAGGAGGAGTTGCTTCTGCAGCAGCATACCCTATGTTGTTTGAGATATGTTGAAGTCAAGAAGAGTTCCTTCTGCAGCAGCATACTCTAATTTGGTGCATGAGATATGTTGAAGTCAGGAGGAGTTGCATCTGAACCAGCACACTCTATGTTGTTGCATGAGATATGTGGATGTCAGGAGGAGTTGGGTCTGCACCAGCACACTCTATGTTAATGCATTAGATATGTTGAAGTCAGGAGGAGTTGTTTCTACAGCAGCACACTCTATGTTAGTGCATGAGATATGTTGAAGTCAAGAGAAGTTGCTTCTGCAGCAGCACACTCTATGTTAGTGCATGAGATATGTTGAATTCAGGAGGAGTTGCTTCTGCAGCACACACTCTATTTTGTTGCATGAGATATGTTGAAGTCAGGAAGAGTTGCTTCTGTATCAGCACACACTATGTTTGTGCATGAGATATGTTGAGATCAGGAGGAGTTGTTTCTGCAGCAGTACACTCTATGTTGGTGCAATAGATATGTTTAAGTCAGGAGGACTTACTTCTGTAGCAGCACACTCTCTGTTGGTGCATGAGATATGTTGAGGTCAGGCAGAGATGCCTCTGCAGCAGCACACACTATGTTGGTGCATGATATATGTTGACGTCAGGAGGAGTTGCTTCTGCAGCAGCACACTCTATGTTGGTGCATGAGGTTTGTTGACATCAGGAGGAGTTGCTTCTGCATCAGCAGACTCTATGTTGGTTATGTTGAAGTCAGGAGGAGTTGCTTCTGCGGCAGCACACTCTATATTGGTGCATGAGATATGTTGAAGGGTGCATGAGATATGTCGAAGTCAGGAGGAGTTGATTCTGTACCAGCACACTCTATGTTGATGCTTTAGATATATTGAAGTCAGGAAGAGTTGCTTCTACAGCAGCACACTCTATGTTTGTTCATGAGATATGTTGAGGTCATGAGGAGTTGTTTCTGCAGCAGCACACTCTATGTTGGTGCATGAGATATGTTGAAGTCAGGAGGAGTTACTTCTGCAGCAGCACACTCTATGTTAGTGCATTAGATATGCTGAAGTCATGAGGAGTTGCTTCTGTAGCAGCACACTCTATGTTTGTGAGATTGAGATAATTTGAGGTCAGGAGGAGTTGTTTCTGCAGCAGCACCCACTAGGTTGGTGCATGAGATATGTTTAAAGTCAGGAGGAGTTACTTTTGTAGCAGCACACTCTATATTGGTGCATCAGATATGTTGAGGTTAGGCGGAGATGCCTCTGCAATAGCACACTCTCTGTTGGTGCATGAGATTTGTTTAAGTCAGGAGGAGTTTATTCTGCAGCAGCACACACTATGTTGGTGCATTAGATATGTTGAATTCAGGAGGAGTTGCTTCTGTAGCAGCACACTCTATGTTGGTGCATGAGATATGTTGAGGTCAGGAGGAGTTGCTTCTGCGGCAGCACACTCTATGCTGGTTGAGATATGTTGAATTCAGGAGGAGTTGCTTCAGCGGCAGCACACTCTATGTTGGTGCATGAGATATGTTGAGGTCAGGAGGAGTTGCTTCTGCGGCAGCACACTCTATGTTGGTGCATGAGATATGTTGAAGTCAGTATGAGTTCCTTCTGTACCAGTACACTATGTTGATGCATGAGATATGTTGAAGTCAGGAGGAGTTGCTTCTACCGCAGCACACTCTGTTGGTGCATGAGATATGTTGAATTCAGGAGGAGTTGCTTCTGCAGCAGCATACTCTATGTTGATGCATGAGATATGTAGAAGTCAGGAGGAGTTGCTTCTACCGCAGTACACTCTCTGTTGGTGCATGAGATATGTAGAAGTCAGGAGGAGTTGCTTCTGCAGCAGCACACTCTGTGTTGTAGCTCTCAGCTTTAGCTCACTTTACAAGTCTTTGGATCAGGAACTTGGGAAGATGTTTGAGAATCTGCTCATCTGTCATCCCCTCATGTTGGACTGTGTGCAACCTTTCATTCCCATTGTTTCCCGATGACAACCAGGCCACAATTTTCCCAACCATCACCGCTGAATCATATTGCTCCAGGAAGATCTGATCGTTCTGACACTTCTAGCACTAGCCAAGCCAGCTGTCTGTCTTAGAGTTCTTGCACGCCAGCTGTTGGGTTGTTTAGAACTAGACTACATGAATGCTGGCCCAAACTTGTGGAGTGCATCATCAAGTGCAGTGTAGATGTCCTCGTGGTACTGGCAAACACAGCCATTTTGATGAGTCAGACTTGAATACAGCCCATTAGGTGGGCGTAGACTTTTGAACTTTGTAAGTCCGATCTGAACATCGGGTTACTGTGCTAAAAAGAGTGCTTGAATCTCTTCCAGCGTACACGCCAAATGGCGGACTGTTTCTTTTCCCCACCACGAGTTGCCCTAGCATCTTTGTGACCTGGAGCCATTCTGCTGATGTCCTCTCTCTCTCTGTCATAGAATGCAACTTTCCGAACACTCCTCCACTGTGAGCTCAGACTTCTTTTTGGATGGTTGACCATTAAACCCAATTTCTTCCCAAGCTCTCAGTAAACTGCCTTCTGTTGGTTCAGGTTCTGTGGGAGACTGCACCTGACTGCTCCTGAAAGGTCATTAACTGGGGTGAAAGACCCCTTAGAAGTGGATGTCTCTCGTTGAGCACTTGTGGCTCACCGGTTGTGTTTATGCATGCAGACCTTGCCGAGGACGTGTTGTTGCAGGGTTTTTCCACACCCTTGGCTCTACTTGCACGAACACACATACTCTGTTTGGCTTTGTGCTTCTTCAACTCCATCATACCATCCTTCACTTCTTCTCTCGGCATTATTTTGCACGCTCAGCACCAGACAGTGGCAGAGTAGATCCTCGCTCAGCAGACAGTGGTGCGGTAGACCCTCACTCAGCACCAGACAGTGACACAGTACCCTCACTCAGCACCATACGGTGGCACAGTACCCTCACTGAGCACCAGACAGTGCTACAGTAGACACTCACTCAGCACCAGACAGTGATGCAGTAGACCCTCACTCAGCACCAGACAGTGCTACAGTAGACACTCACTCAGCACCAGACAGTAGTGCAGTAGACTCTTTCAGCACCAGAGAGTGGCAGGGTACCCTCACTCAGCACCAGACAGTGGTACAGTAGACCCTCACTCAGCACCAGACAGTGGTGCAGTAGACTCTCTCAGCACAAGACAGTGGCACAGTACCCTCACTCAGCACCAGACAGTGATACAGTACACCCACACTCAGCACCAGACAGTGGTACAGTAGACCCTCACTCAGCACCAGAAAGTGGCACAGTAGACCCTCACTCAGCACCAGACAGTGGTACAGTAGACCCTCACTCAGCACCAGACAGTGGTACAGTAGCCCCTCACTCAGCACCAGACAGTGGTACAGTAGATCCTCACTCAGCACCAGACAGTGGCCCTCACTCAGCACCAGACAGTGGTACAGTAGACCATCACTCAGCACCAGACAGTGCTAAAGTAGACCCTCACTCAGCACCAGACAGTGGTGCAGTAGACCTTCACTCAGCACCTGACAGTGGTGCAGTAGACCCTCACTCAGCACCAGACAGTGCTACAATAGACGCACCAGATGACCTTCACAGCATATCAAAAGCCAATGGAACACTAGCCTGTTTGGAAGTGATCTTCTTCAGTGTAGTTAGTCTTCATCATGAAAAGAAGCAGGTACACATGTAGACTTGCAGCAGCTGCAATGTTGTCTTTTGTAAGCATCCCAAGATCTGCAGTTCCAAGCACTGCTGTACGGTGTGTGTGTGTGAGATATCAACATAATCTTTTCAAACAACTCAAGGAGTTTGTCTTCAGGTTCATAATTTTTTCATTTAACTAAATATTTTCTTAGCCTTCCACGTCATGATTTTATGACCTGGCTATATCTGGGGGAGAGAGTGAAGCCAGGTATTCATACATGTCCTCCCCCCTGAGGTGTTGTGGGAAGGTGAAAGAGGTGAGGGTGACCACTAGCAATGGAAAAGACAACTCCACAACCATCTCAGTGAGTGAGTGATTGAGTCATCAACAGCAATAGATGACACGTGGGTGTGTTGCATATAATGTTGTGTGGATGTGTGTTGCATATAATGTTGTGTGTGTTGCATATAATGTTGTGTGTGGATGTGTGTGTTGCATATAATGTTGTGTGTGGCTGTGTGTTGCATATAATGTTGTGTGTGTGTTGCATATAATGTTGAGTGCGGATGTGTGTGTTGCATATAATGTTGAGTGTGGATGGGTGTGTTGCATATTATGTTGTGTGTGGCTGTGTGTGTTGCATATAATGTTGTGTGTGTGTTGCATATAATGTTGAGTGCAGATGTGTGTGTTGCATATAATGTGTGTGTTGCATATAATGTTGAGTGTAGATGTGTGTGTTGCATATAATGTTGTGTGTGGCTGTGAGTGTGTTGCACATAATGTTGTGTGTGTTGCGTATAATGTATAATGTTGTGTGTGGTGTGTGTTTGTCCAGACAAAGGAAAGTATTCCAAGTCTATCTTGCATCTCACGGCCACCACAGTAGCTGCAGTCATCCAGCCCTCTCAATCCACAAGCTAGATCTATATTTTTTTAAATGTGCTTTAATTAAAGGTGATGGCTCCATCTACTTTAGGTGCTTGTAAATAAGGTTCATTCTCATGCTGACTTAGCACAAACCAAACAGCACAAACCAAACAGATGCAGGCAGCCATTGTCAGTTACGTTATTGTCAAGAGCTTATCAAAGGCGAGCTCTAAATGGCCAACTGATCCATGGGCACAGACAGATGTGCCTGGAAGTGAGGAGTTTGAGTGTATTTGTGTTGTATCAGTTCACTCTACTTACTAGTATTTGCTGCTGAGGCGGCCAGATGGCAGGTAAGGTACATAGTCTCACACGATGTGTAGACTGTAGCTGTTCTAGGAACAAGATCTTATGATCCTGTGAATTTTTTGTTCCTTGTTGGCTGAGCAAATGATTAGATCCTGCAGTCAGAGGTAGTGTTGATGAGGAATGTAAACAGTGTGGCATGAATATACGTTAGGTAATAATGCGTTCTTGACTAGCTATTGCCGTTCATTGGTCGTTAGAATATGTCTGAACTGGTGACGAGCTTGAGGGCACATGGCATAACCTTGTCCATCTGCTACTCCTCCACCTTGCACGACAGGGAGTCAGGTCTGTCTTGGTCTGCAACGCACATAGCCACACACACCTGGGAGGGGCTTCATGGCTCACAATTATAGCTGTATAGTTGGGAATACACCCGACGAATGATGTCATATGTCGGCCATTGATATGGAGCTAGTACAGAACTAGCCAATATATTTTGGCCTTCTTATAATAATGTGATTGTGGAATGATATGGCGGAATGCCTAAATAGACAGTATGTAGCATGTGTCGTAAAACAAGTCACATGGCTTGCACATGATCCAACATGTCTGATTGTTGCAGTGTGGAAACACAGCACCAGATGAGGCAAATGATGATGGGCGTGGCTTCACATGCAGTCTTGTGAGCAAAGACCCAGCAACCAAGCAACTCAGGCCCAGATAAAGCCATCCTTGATAAAGCCATCCATGATAAAGCTGACCCCATTGCTGATAAAGCCGTCCCTGATAAAGCCGTCTCTGATAAAGCCGTCCCTGATAAAGCCATCCTTGATAAAGCCATCCCTGATAAAGCCATCCTTGATAAAGCCATCCTTGATAAAGCCATCCTTGTTAAAGCTGTCCCTGATAAAGCCGTCCCTGATACAGCCATCCCTGATAAAGCCGTCCCTAATAAAGCCATCCCTGATAAAGCCATTCTTGATAAAGCTGTCCCTGATAAAGCCGTCCCTGATAAAGCTGTCCCTTATAAAGCCGTCCCTGATAAAGCCAGTACCTGATAAAGCCGTCCCTGATATAGCTATCCCTGATAAAGCCAGTCCCTGATAAAACCGTCCCCGATAATGTCGTCCCTGATAAAGCCGTCCCTGATAAAGCCGTCCCTGATAAAGCCAGTCCCTGATAAAGCCTTCCCTGATAAAGCCATCCCTAATAAATCCATCCCTGATAAATCCATTCTTCCCATCCTCATTAAAGTCGATATAGAATAATTTGTCTGTTGAACGTATGCTAAGTTAAAGCAACCCCACAGCTCACTGGGTGTAGCTAGGATACGTTTCTGTGGGACCTCCCTACAGCCTCCAGCACTACAATTGTTTTGTCCTGTATCGCAGATTCAGCAATGGCTGGATAGTGAAGTTAGGACGAGGGCTGGATTATTTCAAAAGACCTGAAGTAAGTAACATCTGGGGGGTGGTGGGTGGGAGTGACTATTCATTGGTATGGGAGCATGGCTAGTCATTGTTCCTCTCACATTAAGCAAAATGTTCGTTGGAGTGACTTTCAGGTGTTTTTGAATAGGAAAGACTCAAGATACTTGTTTATGTTGTGAGCGCATTTATTGCCAGAGCTCTCAGTAACTCTGTGTCCTGTTTGAGCGTTGAGTATTATTATTATTAGTAGTAGTAGAAGTAGTAGTAGTAGTAGTAGTAGTAGTATTTCGCAATGCAGTGTGGACTTGTGCATAATACGTACCAATCGGTTAGTGATGGTTTGTGAGACTATTTATCGTCTGCTGGTGCTGGATCTTCATGCTAGGCTAGCTTCCGGGCCTCACAGAGCCAGCCGCCATTATCCACAGCCTCTCCCTCTCTTTATTGTGGTGTTTGGCAGTCTCACCTCTGACTTCTGCACCGGCTGCTACCTGCCCAGACTTGCAGTGGAGGGAGGCATCTACTAAGCCGTGTGCCTTCACAGCAACTCTGCAACTTGTACTGGTATCCTCAAGTGTATGTCCTTCAGACATTCTCCTCATAGTAGGTTGCTTCCCTAAAGTGTATGTCTTCAGACATTCTCCTCGCCGGTTGCTTCCCTAAAGTGTATGTCCTTCAGACATTCTCCTCACTGGTTGCTTCCCTCAAATGTATGTCTTCAGACATTCTCCTCACCGGTTGCTTCCTTCAAGTGTATGTCCTTCAGACATTCTCCTCACCGGTTGCTTCCCTCAAATGTATGTCTTCAGACATTCTCCGCACCGGTTGCTTCCCTCAAGTGTATGTCTTCAGACATTCTCCTCGCTGGGTACTTCCCTCAAGTGTATGTCTTCAGACATTCTCCTCACAGGTTGCTTCGAGAAACACTTCATATTTATGCTGTGTGTGTTTCGTCTTCTGTATGAGCATGGAGGACACAAAGGGATCTGTCTTTGAGGCTGGGGTGCTGATAGTTTGTTAAAGCTGACCCTTTAACAATCACTACTAGGCCAGACAGAACACGTCTACTTTTATTCCCTGTAGTGTGTGTGTGTAGTGTGTGTGTGTGTTCCCTGTTGGTAAATGCTTGTTTATTTACTATCACATAACACACACACACATATATGCATGACAATTAGCTCAATCGTCAACTTTATAAATGTACTCACTTGACGTTTTTGGCTAGTATTCCTGATAAAGGCTTGAGCATCTAGTATTCCTGATGAAGGCTAGGGCATCTAGTATTCCTGATGAAGGCTAGAGCATCAAGTATTCCTGATGAAGGCTAGGGCATCTAGTATTCCTGATGAATGCTAGGGCATATAGTATTCCTGATTAAGGTTAGGGCATCAAGTATTCCTGATGAAAGCTAGGGCATCTAGTATTCCTGATGAAGGCTAGGGAATCAAGTATTCCTGATGAAGGCTAGGGCACCTAGTATTCCTGATGAAGGCTAGGGCATATAGTATTCCTGATGAAGGCTAGGGCATCAAGTATTCCTGATGAAGGTTAGGGCATCTAGTATTCCTGATGAAGGCTAGGGAATCTAGTATTCCTGATGAAGGCTAGGGCATCTAGTATTCCTGATGAAGGCTAGAGCATTTAGTATTCCTGATGAAGGCTAGGGCATCTAGTATTCCTGATGAAGGCTAGGGCATCTAGTATTCCTGATGAAGGCTAGGGCATCTAGTATTCCTGATGAAGGCTAGGGCATCTAGTATTCCTGATGAAGACTAGGGCATCTAGTATTCCTGATGAAGGCTAGGGCATCTAGTATTCCTGATGAAGGTTAGGGCATCTAGTATTCCTGATGAAGACTAGGGCATCTAGTATTCCTGATGAAAGCTGTCATCTAGAACATCTAGTATTCCTGATGAAGGCTTGAGCATCTAGTACATGTATTCCTGATTAAGGCTAGAGCATCTAGTATGCCTGATGAAGGCTAGAGCATCTAGTATTCCTGATGAAGGTTTGAGCATCTAGTATTCCTGATGAAGGCTAGAGCATCTAGTATTCCTGATGAAGGCTAAGGCATCTAGAATTCCTGATGCAGGCTTGAGCATCTAGTATTCCTGATGAAGGCTAGAGCATCTAGTATTCCTGATGAAGGCTAGAGCATCTAGTATTCCTGATGAAGGCTAGAGCATCTAGTATTCCTGATGAAAGCTGTCATCTAGAGCATCTAGTATTCCTGATAAGACTAGGGCATCTAGTATTCCTGATGAAGGCTAGAGCATCTAGTATTCCTGATGAATGCTATCATCTAGAGTATAGTATTCCTGATGAAGGCTAGCACATCTAGTATTCCTGATGAAGGCTAGAGAATCAAGTATTCCTGATGAAGGCTAGGGCATCTAGTATTCCTGATGAAGGCTAGGGCATATAGTATTCCTGATGAAGGCTAGGGCATCAAGTATTCCTGATGTAGGCTAGGGCATCTAGTATTCCTGATGAAGGATAGGGAATCAAGTATTCCTGATGAAGGCTAGGGCATCTAGTATTCCTGATGAAGGCTAGGGCATAAAGTATTCCTGATGAAGGCTAGGGCATCTAGTATTCCTGATGAAGGCTAGGGAATCAAGTATTCCTGATGAAGGCTAGGGCATCTAGTATTCCTGATGAAGGCTATAGCATCTAGTATTCCTGATGAAGGCTAGGGCATCTAGTATTGCTAATGAAGGCTATGGGATCTAGTATTCCTGATGAAGGCTAGGGCATCTAGGGCTAGGGCATCTAGTGTTCCTGATGAAGGCTAGGGCATCTAGTATTCCTGATGAAAGCTATCATCTAGAGCAACTAGTATTCCTGATGAAGGCTAGGGCATCTAGTATTCCTGATGAAGGCTAGGGCATCTAGTGTTCCTGATGAAGGCTAGGGCATCTAGTATTCCTGATGAAGGCTAGGGCATCTAGGGCTAGGGCATCTAGTGTTCCTGATGAAGGCTAGGGCATCTAGTATTCCTGATGAAAGCTATCATCTAGAGCATCTAGTATTCCTGATGAAGGCTTGGGCATCAAGTATTCCTGATGAAGGCTAGGGCATCTAGTATTCCTGATTAAGGCTTGGGCATATAATATTCCTGATGAAGGCTAGGGCATCAAGTATTCCTGATGAAGGCTAGGGCATCTAGTATTCCTGATGAAGGATAGGGAATCAAGTATTCCTGATGAGGGCTAGGGCATCTAGTATTCCTGATTAAGGCTAGGGCATCTAGTATTCCTGATGAAGGCTAGGGAATCAAGTATTCCTGATGAAGGCTAGGGCATCTAGTATTACTGATGAAGGCTATAGCATCTAGTATTCCTAATGAAGGCTAGGGCATCTAGTATTGCTGATGAAGGCTAGGGCATCTAGTATTCCTGATGAAGGCTAGGGCATCTAGTATTCCTGATGAAGGCTAGGGCATCAAGTATTCCTGATGGGGCATCTAGTATTCCTGATGAAGGCTAGGGCATCTAGTATTCCTGATGAAGGCTAGGGCATCTAGTATTCCTGATGAAGGCTTGAGCATCTAGTATTCCTGATGAAGGCTAGGGCATCTAGTATTCCTGATGAAGGCTAGGGCATCTAGTATTCCTGATGAAAGCTGTCATCTAGAGCATCTAGTATTCCTGATGAAGGCTTGAGCATCTAGTAAATGTATTCCTGACGAAGGCTAGAGCATCTAGTATGCCTGGAGCATCTAGTATTCCTGATGAAGGCTTGAGCATCTAGTATTACTGATGAAGACTAGAGCATCTAGTAATCCTGATGAAGGCTAAGGCATCTAGTATTCCTGATGAAGGCTTGAGCATCTAGTATTCCTGATGAAGGCTAGAGCATCTATTATTACTGATGAAGGCTAGAGCATCTAGTATTCCTGATGAAGGCTAGAGCAGCTAGTATTCCTGATGAAAGCTGTCATCTAGAACATCTAGTATTCCTGATAAGGCTAGGGCATCTAGTATTCCTGATGAAGGCTAGAGCATCTAGTATTCCTGATGAAGGCTAGAGAATCTAGTATTCCTGATGAAAGCTATCATCTAGAGAATCTAGTATTCCTGATGAAGGCCAGGGCATCTAGTATTCCTGTTGATGGCTGGGGCATCTAGTATTCCTGATAAAGGCTTGAGCATCTAGTATTCCTGATGAAGGCCAGGGCATCTAGTATTCCTGATGAAGGCTAGGGCATCTAGTATTCCTGATGAAGGCTAGGGCATCTAGTGTTCCTGATGAAGGCTGGGGCATCTAGTGTTCCTGATGAAGGCTATGGCATCTAATATTCCTAATGAAGGCTAGGGCATCTAGTATTCCTGATGAAGGCTAGGGCATCTAATGTTCCTGATGAAGGTTAGAGCATCTAGTATTCCTGATGAAAGCTATCATCTAGAGCATCTAGTATTCCTGATGAAGGCTAGAGCAGCTAGTATTCCTGATGAAAGCTGTCATCTAGAACATCTAGTATTCCTGATAAGGCTAGGGCATCTAGTATTCCTGATGAAGGCTAGAGCATCTAGTATTCCTGATGAAGGCTAGAGCATCTAGTATTCCTGATGAAAGCTATCATCTAGAGAATCTAGTATTCCTGATGAAGGCCAGTGCATCTAGTATTCCTGTTGATGGCTGGGGCATCTAGTATTCCTGATAAAGGCTTGAGCATCTAGTATTCCTGATGAAGGCCAGGGCATCTAGTATTCCTGATGAAGGCTAGGGCATCTAGTATTCCTGATGAAAGCTAGGGCATCTAGTATTCCTGATGAAGGCTAGAGCATCTAGTATTCTTGATGAAGGCTATGGCATCTAGTATTCCTGATGAAGGCTTGAGCATCTAGTAATCCTGATGAAGGCTAGAGCATCTAGTATTCCTGATGAAGGCTAGAGCATCTAGTATTCCTGATGAAGGCTAGAGCAGCTAGTATTCCTGATGAAAGCTGTCATCTAGAGCATCTAGTATTCCTGATAAGGCTAGGGCATCTAGTATTGCTGATGAAGGCTAGATCATCTAGTATTCACGATGAAGGCTAAAGCATCTAGTATTCCTGATGAAAGCTATCATCTAGAGCATCTAGTATTCCTGATGAAGGCTAGGGCATCTAGTATTCCTGATGAAGGCTGAGACATCTAGTACCTGATGAAGGCTGGGGCATCTAGTGTTCCTGATGAAGGCTAGGGCATCTAGTATTCCTGATGAAGGCTAGGGCATCTAGTATTCCTGATGAAGGCTAGGGCATCTATTGTTCCTGATGAAGGTTAGAGCATCTAGTATTCCTGATGAAAGCTATCATCTAGAGCATCTAGTATTCCTGATGAAGGCTAGAGCGTCTAGTATTCCTGATGAAGTCTAGGGCATCTAGTATTCCTGATGAAAGCTATCATCTAGAGCATCTAGTGTTCCTGATGAAGGCTAGGGCATCTAGTATTCCTGATGGTCCCTTGCAGTAAAAAGCTCGTCCAGAAACAACAGACAATTATATACGTGCATACAGTAGATACATGTACTTGCTGCTAATTATTAGGAATTCCAGCAAATTCTCCACCCCAGTAACAACCTACACCAGAATTTTTAAGAGTGAGCAAGAGAGTATCAAGATAAATGGAAAAAAGAACAGGGGAGAGCACTTCACCTTGCCTTACCCCATTGGAAACAACAAATTTATTGGAGTATACATTATCCCAGCGGACTCCAAGTTCCTGACAAGAATACCATCTGGACAAAATCCTGACGACTAATTTTGGTAGACCTCTGTCAATCAGCTTCTCGAAAAGTGTACTGTGCTGAACTAAGTCTAAAGCCTTAGATGCATCAAGGAAGCATGCAAAAACTGAGGAGCCACGTTGTAGATAGTGTGAAATAACACTCTTGACTACACCAGAGCAAAGTGTAGTGTGGAAAGGCCAGGTTTGAAAGGCCAGGTTTGAAACCAAATTCAAGGTCAGAGGTTTTAAAACAACCATCAAATTGGATCAATATACACAATTCCAAAACCTTGCTTAGTGTTGAGGCAAGAGCAATAGGCCCACCACTAGTGGGATCCTTACCAGGAACAAGGATGCAATCTCTCAAATCTGATGGAAGGTGTCCATGGCGTATGAGAATTGTGAACAAAGAACCAATGAACTCTTTTAAGCATGGCAATGATTTTATTATATGACTTGACAGACCCGTCTTCTAGGCTTTAGGTGATTGAATGCTTCAATAAAACCCTGCGGCATGTTCGGGAGGATATCTGATAGTCTAAGTGTTTCTAAGGCACCAAAACAAGTAACAGCCTTCAGCACTATATAATTTTGCCATAGAAACAGTTAGCTATAATGGGAGGGGTGAAAGCTAGTGCTAAACAGAGTTGAAAGAGCGCCTAAACTCTACCTTTTTACCTTGGCCTCCAGGTAGGGCAGCTATTGAATTCAATCATCAGTGAACAGCAAATCTAATCTTTACTAGTGCCAATTCCCAGTTTCTGCGTGAATTGTAACTCGTTCGGAAACGTAGTGTCAATTTTCATACCCTTCAATTTGGAGTCATGCCCTTTCTTTGTCAGCATTATTGAACAGAAGGAAGTGTTGACTAATATATAGGCGGTAGATCGTTCGAGATGGATCCTCTACCAAACTGAGCTGTCCCAGGTTAGTTGATGAAGCTGTTTTGTGACTAGTTAGCTACCTGATCTATCTTAGATTACTTACAAACTGGTGTAATAGGTGAGGAAATGTGTACTAAACCGAGTTGATCATTGTATAGGGTCTATCAGCTACTTTAGCGTCTGAGGTAGAAGCTTTTTAATTAGATGGTCAGCTAACTTCACATCCAAGCTTAATTAACTGGCTCCAATTTCAGTTTGTGTCCAATTCCAGTTTGTGCGTATTGTAGCTTATCTTGCCTGTATCAAAATTCAAATTTGGGTCACATCCTTTCTTTGTCAGCAAAATTGCGTGTTGTCTAATACAAGCTGTCAATAGACCCATCCTTTACATAGCTGAGCTGTCATGACAAAATAGTTTTGTGTCTATATCCTAACTGATCATTCTTTGCTGACTAAATAACATGTTAGCAAACTGATTAATTTTTAGTGACCAAACAATTATTTTTGAGTATTGATTCTAACTGATCAATCTTAGCTGACTAAACTGACTAGACAAGTTACATTCTCTCGTGTCAAATCAAGAGCTATAGAATGCTTGCTGTTAGTTTATCAACAGTTAGCAATGATTATGATGAACTAATTTTATTTGCAATTTTGATTTTGACCTACAGCTATTCTTTGTAAAAGGAAGTCAAGGCTCTTATGAAGGTTTGTTAGCTGTTTTGAGGGTGGAAGGTTTTGAGGGTGGAAGAGAGGATTACAGTTGGTGCAACTATTTGGTCTTCAAATGTCTTCTCTCTGTGGGACAAGTTCAGGGATGACATCACTAGGTCACAATGACATCAACAGTTTACAGGTGAAGGTGAGAGAGTAATTGTTGGCCTTGTTTCTAGGTCAAAGTAAAGCAATGATGACTGGTTGACTAAATTGTCAGTCATTCACATCAAAAGTTTGATATCATAAGTGCAATGAATAGTTTAGTTTGGTGTGGTAGTCCTCCATGCAGTTGAGGATGTGCAAAGGTGTTTTGCATGTTTTGCATCTATACATAGTTTGGGATCTTTTTTTCCTTGCTCTGCACACCTCACAGATTGGCCGACCTCCAAATGGAGTATCCTTGGGGATTTCCTCAGGAAATGGCCTTTCGGTGAGTCAGAGTGGTACTTCTTTTGCTGTATATAGTTCTTTTTCTTTCCAGATTGGAGTGGCAATTCCCCTCTAGTAGTCCTTTGGCTACTTCAACTCTGAATTCCATCTCTGTAAGTGGCTTGTTGGTGGCAGTGTTGTGCAAGATATATGCATTTACTAGAGATAGGTCGAGAAGGTGGAAGACAACCCTCTTCCACCATCTGTGAGCATACCCATAGTAGAGGACGATTTGGTCGGACCTGTGAATGCCACCCATATGTTGGTTGTATTATTCTACCATGTGGGGTTTGGATGTCGATTCTAGTCCCCCAGGAACACTTCTAGTCCTCCTCCTCTTCTCAACCATTTCAACTGAATGATACGTTGAAATCATCTGGACTACCCGTTTGTTCCTCCACTTTAGGCAGGTAGTGTTGGTATCTTCGATCTTTTCAAAAAAAAAAGAGTCATCATTATTTCATACTAAATTAATGTCACCTTTGTCTAGGTTTTTGGACTTGAAGGATGCAGATATCCCCCTTGCATTAGCCCGCAATGTCCAGCAAGCTTCAAACCCAAGGCTTTAAAAGTGGTATGGACGAGTAAAAATTATCCGTGTAAGTAAATATGGTACCCCATATTACAGTCACTAGTGATGTAACAACTCTATATGCCAAACCTTTCTGAGGTCGGTCATGCCTATGTCATAAAAATAGGTAAGTACATGTCTTGTTTTTTGAAGAAATTGACATGTAATTTTACTTTACCAGTATGGAGCTGGAAGTTGCATATGTATCCGTTGCTTGAATCCGCCATGACCCATGCCTTGATGCCCCATTTTGTAGGCTTTTTCGGCATGTATTGAATCCAGGACAGTCTCCCTTTGAATCCAATTATGGTCTCGTCGATGGAAATTTGTTGTGAGGGTGTGTAAACATTTTGAAA
The DNA here is from genome assembly GCA_028752905.1 of Cladorhizidae sp. MBARI D1340-BT2. Taxonomy (NCBI): domain Eukaryota; kingdom Metazoa; phylum Porifera; class Demospongiae; order Poecilosclerida; family Cladorhizidae; species Cladorhizidae sp. MBARI D1340-BT2. The sequence goes on from JAQNBH010000001.1 coordinate 9,943,894, forward strand.
TGCATCTATGACTAGGGTAAGAAATGGCCGGATTTTGTAAAACTTGTCTTGGTTATCACTGGACCGATCTGGTTGTTTTTGGTTGTCATTCAAAGTGCAGTGTGAAATGGAACAAGGTGACTATAGTGAAATGTATATTTTGTCGTCGATCCAAGGATGGAACAAACATGCCTGGAGAGAAGCAGGCAAATCTGGTGATATATAATGTTTGTATTCAATCCTGTCATAAGTTTTAAGCTCGTTCGGGACATCTAGAAGTTGTCTAACCCATATAGAGACATGTGGCTAAAAAATTTAAGCCATATAGTTGGTTAGTGACACAATATAATGCAATTAAGGAAACATTGCATGTGATTTGGCCTAAGACATGTCACCAATTATGCTTTTTAACTATTCCCACAATTCCCACCTATTATGCTTTGTCTAGTTGCCTATTATTCTGGCTCATAAATCTAATTTGCCTTGGCAGAGCCAAAATATGCCATTTTGAAAGTTAATTTATTAATTTATGCAATACATCTTATAGCAATATTATTACACAGAGAGAGATCCATCTTTTGACTACAAAAGTTGTTTCTGTTTGGAGAGAGAGAGAGAGATGTGATTATGGTCTCCTACAACATACAAACTAAAAACAAACTAATGAAAATAGTGCTGTCAATTGAGAAAGCACCAGTCTTTGGTCGTGACAGTGTGGATGTGTTACATTTGTTGATTGTTATTTATTATTTCAAAGAGCAAAGTGAAGTTCATTTTATATGCGCAAAAATATCATCAGATTCTTATGATAAAGCCTATTTATGTATCTCGAATGAATATATGTGTGAGCATGCAGCCATGTCATGTTACTTGGTCACATGGTGAATATAGTTTATTGCCACTGACCTTTTATTTTCTTGGTCTTTGACTGTCTCTCTGGTCTAACTTTTTTCAGCCTTATTTGGATCACTTCTCACTTCACATTTTTTTATGGCTTCAGATGAGCCTGAAGAAAAGATAGGCAAGCTCAAAATATTTGTAACCATCATCACTCATGGAGGACAAACTATCAATTCAATTAAATCTGTGATGAAAGCCAGTTTCTAGATGTTTGTATGATTTAGTCATTCTTGCTGTGAGCCTCCTGTGGAGATTGCAGTTCATGATTTACCTTAGTAGCTATAGAAAGCCAGGAAGAGTCAAGCCCATTAAGGCCATTCCTGCAAGACCACCAACACCAGTAGCGAGTGAGGAATGCCAGCTGCCTTGCTAAGGATTGCAGCTGGAATCTAGACTTTTCCCTCAGCTTATATGTAATCCCATGCTTGTAATGCTTGTAGAAATACCTGGTCCTACTCTGATTTATGAGTAATCTGGATCAGTGATAGTCTTGCATTCTTGCTTATGTACCACAGTTATACACTTTCCATACATATATATACAGGATGGTAAGATGCAGCTCTATGGATCCACAGCTGACAAGAAAGATAAGAATCTTCATAGCCTTCTGCCGATTTCATGATTGGCCACATGGGGTGTGTTATGACAGATCCATTTATGAATCTAGTTATGCATGTTCTCAGCATTCTGAGGATCTATACTGTGTTGAGAGACCATATGAAATATACAATTATCAAAGATTTTTATCACTCTATTGGCATGACAGACCTCTTCCTATGAAAACTCTGGATGAGGCCAGTTGCAGAACTGGATCCTTGTCTGGGTGAGGTGATATTACCTGAAACAAAGGAGTTTCACATTTGGAATATAGTCTGATAACTTTTTCCTCTCGGTAACTAATGTAAAATTGATAAGGATCGCTACCACCGTTAATGCTGACGATAAGCAAACCTACTTAATAACGTTATTATTTGCAAATTAGAGGATCGTTTGATTAAATCCGAGCTACAACTCTACCAGGCAATAATTAAATCGTATTCAGTGATGGATTAATGTTGGAGAACAATATTTATGTAATAGTTGACCATGTCCCTGCTCTTGTAGTTTTTCTTTGATTCTTTGAGTAAAGCTAGTCCATGCAATTGCTTTTCTTTTCAGAAAAACTAACTAAAAGGTGCATGTAGTTTCAAATAACCAGCATTTCTGATACTGGATTTGATATCGCACAAATGTCTATATAGTGCATTACAGAAAGTGCTGTGATAAGGTGAATTGAGTACAACCGTAGGTCCAATGTCAATGAATGTTTCATTCACACAATCTATTTATATGACCTGACAGAGCATACCATTCATAGTGGAGTATTGCTTCCAATTAGTACAAAACTGGCAACTTAATACAAGTTGCAGCTGCAATGAACCCATTTTGTTGAAAATCAAGGGAGGAGCCAAGCTGGAAACTGTGCAGGGGCTCTCGATTTCTAGCAACTACTTTTAAGATAGGAACGTTTCTGACAGCATGTTATAGATCCTTTAATTATATGAGCATTGTACAATGAGATATTACACCAAAGATCTTGAACTAAACCACACCTATGAATAATAGCACTATTATATCAGAAGCAATTGAGTAAAAAATGTATTGGTTAACAATGTTCTAGTAAGGGATTCTGAAATATTTCCTTAAGATAGTCCATCAGATATTTTCATTACTCACGAAGCAAATTGTAAATCTCAGCAATTTGCTAATGCAAGTGTGAGTGTCGGTCAGGTCACTAAGAAATCTAATTCCACATCTGTAAAGCAGAGTATGTCACATAAAAATACAAAATTGTAATCCCTGTTGAACAAGACTGTTGGCTATTGAGGAGCGAAGAGCAGTTATGCGAGATGTAAGATTATTTGTATGAAATGCACATTTTGTCATAAAGGACTCTGTGCAGAGCACAGCATACCTGAAGTTCATGAATGCAGTGTGTGTGCTAAGAAACATGCTCGTAAAGAAACAGGCATGTCTGGTGATCATGCACATATAATGGTTACAATTATGTCAATCCCGTGATAAGGTTACTGGTCATTTGTGACAGCTTAAGTCATTTCCTTCTCACATAGAGAAACCACAATTTTGCAAGCCTGTTGGTTAATGACACAATGTAATGCAATTAAGTAATGCTAGCATAATTTTGAAAAATGTTTTTTTGAAAATCTGGAATTATGCTGGAAAAACATGTAGAAGCATCTCTTTCTGAACGTAAGAAGCTCAACTTTTCTGCTCAACACTAGGGGCTCTTCTAGGAGCAAAAATCCTGTGTGCTCTTTTTATGGATCATTTAGAAGTAGAATAAAAGTGGTTATTAAGCACATGTTGTCATAAAGTTGGAAAAATCTATAGGGATTGTATATCGTGTTTATCAGTATTTTTATACTATTCTGATTACCATCCTCCTCCTAGTGTGGGTAAAGGCTATGACACTAATTCCATTCTACTCAACTCAGAAAATGCCTTCACAGCTCTTCCTGACTTGCATCACCAATATTTTTTAAATCCAGATGTTGTCTTTAAATACTCTCTTAGAAAGAACTAATACGAAGAATAGAAACATTTTAAGATCAGCTTGTATAAATTGTATTGTCACGTTTTTTTAACTTTGGTGAAAAGTAAATTACTGCCTACCACCTGGTTAACATATCAACCAACTGAAACTGAGTAAGATTGTGTTAGGCTGGTGGTTCCATAATCAATAATCCCATCTTTTTAACCAGTATACCCTAGCACAGATTATATGAAGATGGATTACATGGTTAAGTTTAGCAAAGATATTGCAATGTAAATTTTCACAGACAAATTGTGCACTATCACCTCCACCAACCTTCTACCACCATATCAGTATCTCATTCAGGTCATGTGAGAATTTTTATGTATGCAGCAATGTGCCATGAAACAATGGCCAACATGAATAATATAGTCTATAGCACTCGACAGATTCTCTGCTAATATGCTCTCCAGTTCACATTTAAGAACTGGCTGGCAAGGGTAGTTAGTATGTGGCCACCAACCTCAAGATTACTAAGAGGACAAAACAAAATATAGCATAAAGTCAACACATTCACCAGTGCAACTGCCATATGGTCTGTATCTAGGACTTTTGCGTGGAACTGGTAATTTTTTAATAATTATTGACAAACCTTTTTTCTAGGATTCAACGCAAACAATAAACTAGCTACCATTCCTAAACAACTTAATTATTTTATTTACTAGTATGAACTATTATACACGTATAAATGATCAATATCACATAAAAATTAATACCATAAAGCATCCAGCTCAGAGCTTTTATCCAGATCCTGCACAGCACATGACAGAAGTTTAAAAAAATACAGATGGACTCATATAAGTATGTCAAATACCTTATGTGAATGTAGGGCATGACACAACAATTGAAAGACGTTTGGTTAAATATAAATACAAGTGATTGCAAGGTACAACAAACTCACCTTATGTGATGGTGTTACAAGATAACAGGACAGAATGAGAGGAGAAGATTACAATCTAAGTGGGTGAAGATGCTAGTAGTCCTCCAAGGTATGGTATTTTCTAAAACAGTTTCGGCCAGTTTATCGAGCACAATGCATACTTTACAATAAGGAACTCCATGACACTCTCATGCTTGGTATTTTTATAATTAACACAGCACAGCAGCCATTAGCACAACAATGGGAGAAATATCCAAGAGACAAATTGAAATAATCAAGCCAAGCAGATAGAATACTACAAGGCCAAAAAAGAGGTGGAATTTATCAAAGCCATTGCGAGACAAATCTGAGCATATAGATAGCACTATTTCTCTGAGATGCAGAAACTTGCACAAAAGACAAGTATTCAAAATATAGAACCCACCAAATGTACAAGTACTCTTTTGCCCCATCTCCTGGTCAGTCTACACAAAAGGGGCTGGCATATATAGTACTCCAATATGCTTGTGGAGTGGTTGGCTGTGTGCTGTTGGAAGAATTCTTGCTGGAAACTATAGCCTACATATCTGAAAAGACATAGAAGAAGAAAGATGAATGAAAAATGGAAAGACTTTCGGTGGGGATTATAATTCAAATTGTATTGGGTTAAAGGTAGTAATTAATGTATTTCTGTGCAAACAATAAAATATTCTATAATCTGATTAAGCTGAGAAACAGTCTTAAAATCGATTTGAACATGAAATTATCATTCCACTCAATCAATGTGACCTTACCAAGGATAAGATCCACAATAACATATCACCTACCGCACCTCAGAGAGCAGTTATGATGGAGAGACCTGTGATGTTACCCATAGCTTTGTCCAACACAGATGTTCCAGACATTTTCTGGAAGCAAAGCCCAATCTGCTCATTATATCCAAGTAATATACATGATACAGACCATGAGTGATCATTACCAACCAGAGTAACAAAGGTTGTCCTGATCCACACTGAGTGAGTAATATTCTTCTTGTGCTATCACTGTTTGGATAACAATATTAAACAGAGAGACTTATTTGCACAGGAAGATCATAGGAGGGAAATTCCTCAGTAAATTGTTGAACTTTACCTGAATGGCCTAAGAAGCTGTTTGTATGCCAGAAAAGTCTGTTATTGTGTATTCTGGACCAATATCCAGGCAGCCAGGGAAGTAAGGCATGATTAGTTCATGCCAGAAGCTGTGCATGAAATATGAAGCAGGTACTGCAAAAGAAAAGGATAGTCACAAACATAGTTGAAACAACAGCGGAGCAGATGCCAAAGTGAAGATCAAGGTGCTCTTCACTACCCCAAAGACAAGAGGACAGTAATATCCTAAGCAGATACATGGAGGCTGTGGAAATCTATTCCCACAATCAAAACTAAGACCAGAAGCAGATCACCTTCGAGAACATGGATTCAGTTCAACACTTCTGTTTCTACTGAGTATGTTCATTGATGTGTGGTACAAAAAGATGATGGTGGGACTATGCAACCAGCACAAACAACTCTTTTGATAATTGGTTGTGGTTCTATCATGGAGGTCATGGTGAACAACAAGATGGTAGTGGAGCTAAAGCAGTATGTGCTCATCACAACTATTCTCTTTCAACTCATCGCAGCCAGTGATGATCACTCGAGTTCCAGAGCCATGAGCATGTTCTCATTTAGGACACGGGTAAGGAGACATGAACTAGGCTGAGATCAATACTAACCACCATCATATACCTGGTTCCAATGCTGCTAGTGGTTTCAACACAAGCAGTTGAGTAAATGATCTATAACTCCAGATTGAACATCTGCCAGCTGTATTTCACTTGTTAGAAGGATTTTAACATAATGGTGCTGCTCTGTACCCTGAAATTCATGAAAAAGATTGATCCTTCACTATAATTCATCTTCAATTTGACGTTTGCATGTCTTGAATACATGCTGCACCAGGCAATGGTGTGAAAATAACAACTCTGTGGTAAAGGCGCTTAACTTTTAGCTGACTTTTTCGTTGGCCTGCTTCTGGTTAGGTTGGCTATGTTGTTCAAGGAATTTGAGAAGGGAGAAGCCTTGTCATCCCCAGAATGCAGCACCATTGATGTTGTGCCAGGAGGCTGCAATGTCAAAGAAGGATATCGTGGAACTGGAAAGCTGACTGGAGAACCTGTTTAGCAGGTTCAGAGAATATACTGAATTGCCTTTAGGAATATCTATCACCATCAAAGTTCAGGACTTCCTGGATGGAATTGGTATGTACTAGTTGTCCCACAATAGAATATTATAATAGGTTCAGTCTTCGCCCAAAGATTGGGTTGGAAGAATGGTCTACAGCACCATTAGAACAATTTCCAATGCACTTTGATATGTCTCTAGTTCAATTTCCCATTCCTTCATGATTAGGAAGATTAGGTCACATGACAGTGGACATGCTGGTGGTAAACCAATGGACAACTCTATGAATAAGCATAATTATTGTATGACAATTTGTCTCCACGTTGTCATATACCTATAAGAAGGCCAACTGGGTGTTGTATGTAATCCAGGGTGTACAAGACTATCAATGTTCTGAAAGTTGCATATCAGAGAAGGTCAGTACAGTTTAAGGTATCAATGTAAGAATTATAACATGACTTGATGTGATGGCTGCTTCTTCTGAATGGTTAATCCATTCTGCCTAAAAAAGGTTATTCCATGATGAATTGACAAGCAATCAAGTAATCAATCCATTATGAGAAGCATTGCAGCTCTTTTGTGATCTCATAGAGTGTCCCAACTTGTTGGCCAGTAGCCATTCCTTGCAGCTTGAAAGATTTGAGTCTAGTAATCTACGAGGATTGCTTGATCTGCTTATTCAATAAAGTGTACAAGAAGAAAGTTTCGGTATCAATTTTACTTATACATTTACTTTATAGCTCTGTTTCCCATTGTACTACCTTGATGTTCTCCTCAATAAGCTGTAATCTATCTATACTGGTCAATAATATGCCCTCAGTATTCTACACTAAGAAGAGTTAGCCAGTTGAAGACTTTCTAAGATTCATTCAAGTTTCTCAATGAGTTTATTTTAAGTGAAGCCGGTGAACAAAATATCATACAAATAGTTAGCAACTCCTTGAAATGTCCAAAAAATGCACTGTTCCATTTTCTCCGCTGTGAAAAGGCAATCTGTCGAACTGAAAAATACCTTTGTCGGTATTTATGTAATATATATTTTGAGTCTTCTTCTAATTCCAGGTGTAGATATTCTTGAATTTTGAGAAGTACTTCTCTACTTAAAAACCTGAAAACAACTCATCTACCCTGGGTAAGGGATAGGGATCAATCCAATGTGCTGAATTTTCCACAAATTCTCAGATTCTATTTGGCTTCCTGACTGGCAATATGGGGTACATTCAATTTTCTCAACTGCATATGTCACTCGTTATCTTCTTGAGCATTTCTTCTACTGGAACCTTGAGAGTATAAGCAACTGGTAGCAAATTGTAGACTTTTGGTTTGGTCAGAGCTTGGTCAAAATGTAGTTTCACCTGCATAAGTGAATACAGGTGCAATCCATCACTTTCTATAGCTCACACTCAGCCTCACTACACAGTAAGTGGTTGATCAGGTCATCAAAGTTACTCTACCAATCTGTCTCAGCCCATAAGGTTTGGACCATCCAGGTCTTACTACATGCATTAGCATCACATCACACTTTTAAATCGGATTCTGGGATGCTCATCTTATCTCCAGTATAGGTGATCAGTATGAAATTAAAAAACCGGAACATCTTCTTGGATAGGTGCTGAGTGGGATGGTTGAGTGGCAAAAATGTATATCCCAATCGTATTCTATGTCACTTAGAACATTATCGATCGTTACAAGCACTTGAATCAGTGAGCAAGATTTGCTCTGCCGGATATAATTTCTTATTTTTCCACGTCTTGTTCAACACAGTGGGTCTGAATTTCTTCTTTGGAGTCATTTTAGAGTTGGTTCCTCTTTGTCTGGTTCAGTAGACTTGTGCAATATAGCATTTCTTCTTGCAATAGTGGCACTATGATTCCTTCAATTTACAAATACTTGCTTTATGATCTCTGCCATGTCTGTAGCATGTAAGTTTAAAGGGAGGAGTATTCCTTCCATGTAGTCCATCAAGCAGGGGTTCCTCGGTTTGTGGGGTAGCCTGATTTCTGGGAGTCTGTATGTTTATCTCAGCAGCATTAGAGGTCTTGGCTGGTTCCAAGGAAGTGTCATGTGGGATATTGTTCTACTACAAAAGATTCATTGTGGCACAAACAATTTCACAGAATGTCTGAAAGTTATGTTCCATATGTGCACATTTCTGCCAAATGTTGCAGTGCGGCTACACATTGGATACCAAATTCAACATTAGAACTGGAAAAATGTTGGTGTCGAGTCCCACTGACACCAAGCTCTTCTGTAATTTGTGAACAGTACTGTAAAGCAGGATTCCTTGCTTATTTGTGGCTGGGATATTGTATCCATTTTCTCTGTTTAGTGGTGGAGTGAAAGTTTTAAACTAGCAGGAAAGATAACGACAGTTAACACACTCTGGATTAAGCAGAATCCACCATCACTGAATAGAGAGGAAGAATCCAGCATATACTACTGGTAACTGTTGCCTGACAGGAAGGATGCAGTAAACATTCAGTAGATCCCTTGCAGTCACATGATTATCAACAGGAGACTGCTTTCAGCTGATAAAAATTATAATTATGTCAAAAACTCCTGGAAAGCTTCATTATATAATATCCAAATACAAAACTGACAAGTTGTTCATGTCATTCAATTCGGCTTTTGTGCAGGTGCACTCCCCATCAGCAATGAGAGTGCTCCTAAGATCATGTTAGTGACAAAGTATTTGTGGTTATCATAAAGCATAACTGTTTTTAAATACTCCATTTGTGTCTTCATGTGTTCCACACACATGATATGAACAATTTTCTTCATATCTTTACTGCACATCTCATGCGGGGCCACACATAACTTTCACTCCTCCTTGTACACAAAGCTAGCCTCACTTACTTCAACCACACTTTCCTTGGTTGTCTTCAGAGCATTTTCATCTTCTTCTGCATGTCTCTGCATCTCCATCCTCCATTTGAATTGTTCATTATTCATTATTAACTCTAATGCTAGTGACTCCTGCACAGCCACAATCCTGCTCTGTTTATTTTTTGTGGTACTCTCTGCCTCTGCGTAAACTTCTTTCACATGTACGTTCATTAGTAGTGACGACTCCAAATATTTGCACGGTAGTTGATCTGCTTCATTCATTAGTTGAGCCTTTTCTTCCTCCAAGGCAAAGATGCATTCTACTTTGTCCAACGCCAGTTTTCATTGGTTTTCTCATTGATATCTCCTTCAGCCTTCTTCTGCTTCATCACCAGAGATTGATATATTCTTTATTCCTTTTCCAAGTGAAGTTTGAGATATGTCAGCTCAGCTGTGATGCAGTTATTGACCTTGTTCATGTAGGAATACTTCACTTGCAGCTGTGTGTGTATGATTCATCAACATTCTTCAATTTGTTCTGCAGTTTGTGCTTGGTAACTTCCAGTTCTTCAATCTTCAAGAAGGATTCTCTTTCGAGTTTGGTCTTCCACAAGGCAGTTTCACTATTAGCTGCAGCCAATCTTTCAGAGAGAAAGCTGTTTGTTTTACTCTCCACATCCAGTAAACCATTGAGTATAGCTATGTTTGCTTCAGCACATTTCAACTTGGACTCTGCAGGTTTTTCAAGTTTAGTATTTCTTTCCTGCAATGCAGCAATCACATTCTCAAGCCCACATACAGTATTCTCCTGTTCCCTTGGGGAGAAATCCATGATGGACAAAGTCATATGTTTCATAGACACATGAATAAAGAATGACAACTCCAAATAAAATTACAAAAATAACCAAAACTTCAGTATCCATTATCAACATCAGCTTGGGTGTGTAAATGGTCAAAGTTGTGCTCTTGATGGTATCTGAATTTGTTGGACGTTCTTCCCTCATGTCGGGGCCAACTTGGGCATAGGTGGTGGCTGACAATTTTTCACATCCACATGGTTATCCTTAGCTAGACACTGGAAGGTGGATCCAGAAAAACTCAAGTTGTAGCTGACACCTGATAAATCAAGGACGGTTGGTTGCCAGTTGGAATTGGGATGCCCTTGCTCAGGATCGCCAGGATAGCCAAGTTCAAGTCTTTTGTAGGTAGTATCCATCCACGATATATCCCTTTGAAATAGGCTACTCATTAGTAGAAATGCTGTAAACAGCAAGGTTAGTGTTGTAATAGACATTTGGAACAGCGAAAAAGTGACGCGTTAGTTACGTACGCTACCTACATGGCATGCGCGGAGTCTGACCGTCCCTTCAGCGCAGAGTGGTCACGCGATAAAAATCTTGAGGGCTTAATTAATTAACCCTTCAACTGCGTTAGTCGATGAACTTCACGTATAATGCGGAGGGCGACTATAGTCGCCCGCTCGTTTTAGTAGCATTGGCGCTAAACTAGCTTTGCGCATCATGTTTTTTTTGTGCAGTGTCGGCACCTGCTTGTTCTAGAGCAGCCGTTTCTTACGTTCACTTGCTTCTTACTTGCTTTTGCAGCGCTGACTATTCCAGCTCACAAATTCTTTCTCTTTTTCCAATCTTGCTCACCTCGCCTGACCCTGAACTCTAAACTGTTTGCAAGCTCTGCGCAGTTCTAGTTGCTGAACTCCACCTTCTTGATCTCACAACTCCACCCTCCAAATTTACCCACAAGCTCCTCCCTGAAGAATTTCATTATTAGCTTTCCTCTGAACCCTAGAACTTATCAAGTTCATGGATGAACTAGATAGTGATATATATGAGTGAAGGAGACTTTGATGGTTACCTTGAAGGAAAGTTATTTACTACAGCAAGAGCAATAAAATACAACAATATAAAATACATCAATATAAATAACCAATAAATATTCTTTTTATTATAGATGTTGGAGTTGAAGGTGCTGATAATGAATGTGAAGAGGACGAGGTTCCAAGTGAACAGGGCGAGGTTCCAGGTGAAGAGGGCGAGGTTCCAAGTGAAGAGGGCGAGGTTCCAGGTGAAAAGTGCGAGGTTCCAGGTGAAGAGGTTGAGATACGAGATGAAGAGTGTGAGGTACAAGGTGGGGGCATGAGGTTGAACGTGATGGGTGGGATGATGTTAGTTTGCATGGTGAGGATGGAGCTGTAGGTGGTTATGACGTAGACGAGGAAGAAGGCGATGCAAGTGGCATGGTGGTATCTTCTGTTCTTCTGTTGGTAGGCCTAATAAGGTGTGGTCGAGCCTCTGGATGCTTTCGAGCAATTATTCACGTCAATATCATCAAGGATATCTGGTGTGAAACGAACCGGTATGGGAAACAGTACCCAGCAGCACCTTGACGAACACCCACGAGCAAGAGAGCATGACTTCATCCGCCACCTGTTCACGCTGGAAAAAATGTATAGGTAAATGACATAAGCCAACATATGCCAGTCAGCCTACAATAAAATATTAATTAGCAATTGCTACACACCTCTAACCTTGACACTCTCACACACCTCAATATTTGCATAAATACATGATGGTGCAAATATTGACTCACAAAGCTTTAATCTTATATCAAACCTGTGCAACACACATTACATGCAACCTCATATTACATGCAACACACACATTACAGGCAGCATTTATATTTTGCCACCAATGACAGGACACACAGTTATACTTTACTATACAGATTAATCGCAATGGTGATTCTAATGGGAGTGCTGGATTATCCCACTCTCCAGAGCTACTGGTGCAGAAGTTGGCCATTTCATATCCCTACATTCTCCACCATAATGTCAAGAGATAGGTTTTTGTTGTTGCTCAATTTTTTACACTTGACCAACAATAAGAATCAAGTAGGACGAGGTCAACCAGGACATGATCAGCTATTCAAGATCCGGACATATATGACAGCACTGGTGTAAAGGTTTCAGGCATCTTACATGTTGCATCGGGAAATTGCAATAGATGAAAGCATGACTGGTTTCAAAGGGTGTTTATCCTTCTTTCAATACATGCCCAAAAAACCCACAAAAGTGGGGGATGAAGGCTTTGGTACTGGCCGACTCAAAGACAGCATATACATGGAACTGGTCACTATAGGAAGGCAGGACAATACCTCCAATTCATTGGCCACACGTGTTGTGTTACATCTAGAAACAAAATTACATAACTTTGGACATCACCTCCAGTATTTCATCCAGAAGTTCTTGCACGAGGGGGCATAATGGTGTGTTAAATTTTTTAGGGGGGACAACATGTACTGTAAGCGTGTGAAGTGTGGCCGTAGCTAGTGGGGTCTCCCCCGGGAAATTTAAAAAAAATTGATTCATTCTGGTGCATTCTCAGCACAATATTCAATGTTTTAGTCATCATAAGTACTGCATATGATAGATAGATTCCTCCTCACCAAAATCCCATAATTAGCATGATTGTGCAGCTAATTCAGCTAAGTATTGTGTATTTTCAGAGTACATGATGTATTGTGCTTGCTCAGTCCAATGAGGATTATAACATTTTCCTATTGATCTGACAAATTACAACCCATTTAGACAGGCCATTTAGACTAGTCAGGGGTTCATACAGGATTTACAGTTTGGGGGGGTAGGGAACTCAAAACGTTTGGCATTTATGTGATGGAAGTGTGTAAGCAAGCCACAAGTAGGGGGGTGTCCCCCCAGATTTTTTTTGGGAAAATCGATGCTCTCAGATTGATTCTGACACATTTTGAGGGTACTTTCCTATAGTTAAAGTATTAGCACATGGACAGAACATTCTAGATTATGACACAGTTGCATCTTGCCATAGAATCATCTTGCCATAGAATCTAATGACACAGTTGCATCTTGCCACAGAATCTACACTATTATAATTAGGAAAGCTAACCACAGAATAATAGCACATGGACAGAATAATCTAGATTATGACACAATTGAATCTTGCCACAGAATAGTTTTGTAGCAAGATGCAATTGTGTCATAATCTAGAATGTTCTGTCCATGTGCTATTATTCTGTGGTTAGCTTTCCTAATTGTAGTGTAGATTTACTGTACTGCTCTTTTTCCCGTTACTGTAATGTATTACATAAGAAATTTCATTAATATAAATTTTTATTGTGAAAATTCTTGGGGGGGATATCCCAGGGCTTCCCCCCCTGTATGCTAGTAATTTTATAGGTCATTGAAAGTGGATGGTCTGACATGTGGCAGTTGCCATAGACACCATACCCAACAGTGATTGGACTATATAGAGGAGTTCACTGTGTATAATATTCCCCCATCTAGCAATGGCAATGTAGAACTAAAGTACACAGCTTCCACATTGCTAATTAGCATTCTGTAACATTACACAGGTCAATTAGCTGAATGGCAGGTTATCAGGTGGTTTTAACCACAAATGTACTTTTTGTGTATTCAAGTACATGTGTGGTCCCACATCACTATGTAAAATGACATCATCAAGTTACAGCCCTAAAAATATACTTCATAGGCATAATTATAATGAAAGCAGCCTAAGTTATAATCTCCACTTCTGGATATCACAAGTGAAATGGATATTCCCTCCTCAAACTCTCAAAGTCAACTGACATCAAGAGCAGTAGTAGTGAAGTTGAAATGAGATCAGTAAATCTGATATAGAGTGCTTGGAGCAAAGTCCTGCAAAGAGACTTTGTTCAAGTTCAACTGTGCATGAGAAGCTCCGGAGCAAGTACCGACTAGCTACAAGCAAACAAAAGTACAACAAGAAATGGGAAGAGAGCTTCACTTGGCTATCATGTTGACAATTTGCAAGCAGCCTTTAGTAAGGTTTGCAGAAAGAGGGGAATATCTATTCAAAGAACAGGAGGAACCTGGATTTCTAGGCCTTTCAATAACTGGAAGAAGGCAATTGAGAAGATGAAATGTCACACGAAAGTCTGCTAATGCCAAGACCATCTACTCCACCCTTGTCAGGGTTTCATACAGGATTTTCGGTTTGGGGGGGGGGGGGGGGGGGGGGAAGTATCATGTTGGGTCATATTTTATTTTATTTTTCCACCTTATTTTAAATAGAAAGTATTTTCACCTAGGGCTAGATAGTTTAGTGCAGCAAGTCACAAATACTTACTCCAAAATATGAAATACAAATAGCAAAGTACAAGCATAATGGTACGTTATGTACTCATGCAACATCACATAATATTGAGAAGTGAGCCATGGGAGTCCTGATTAATAATTAATTGCTATAATTATTATAGACTGTACATACAGTGTTTGTTGGTGATCAACACAATTAGGAAACTCTAGGAACATCATGCTGACACCATATCAAAAACTGTAACATGCATTGGAATTTCAAAATTCAATCTTAATTACGCAGATAATAAACACACAGAAAATGTTCGGTGTATTTCAGATTTTTCCCTTTGTTCCTATGTTTAAACAATTAGGGCTTAGTTATTTCTGTTATTACATTGGGAAACTGTGGTCGCTGGGTTGGAGTGGTAGGGCGTCATTATGTAGCTTGAAGGTCTGTGGGTGAATATTTATTGGGTCACACTGGTGGTTGGTCAAATGTAGCTCGATACCCCAAGGCACACGAGAGGACATCTGTCAGTCTAATCCTTTCTAAGGCCCAGAAGCAGTTTTAAATCCTTCGGTTGTTTGCCATAGAGCTAGATACAGAAATTGCTCGTTTGTAAACGATCAAATGGCTTTAGCTACGTACCTTGGTAGCTAGCCAGAGAAAAGCTTTGCCAGTGAGAACTTCTGTTTTGTGGGTAAACTGTATCTTAGGATTGATGGTGCTTAGTATGGGTTTTGTCATCAAAATAGAATGTCTGCCGCTGATAGGTGACAAAATTCCTGTTCCATCTTGCCTCTTGTCTCTCTATGTAGCAGAGCCATCACAGAAGGTAGGTTGTTTAGTGTCTAGATAGCTAACTGTCCAAACCTAACTGACAATAAAGTAAGCTAACAAATGCCCAAACTAGATGAAGTCCAGGTGGGAATCCCAAGTTACTCTACAAATCATGATCATGTGATAGCTAACTAGCTCTAAAAGAACTCCAGTTGTAGAACTGATGTATCTAAGGTAATTAATGGATTATGCTAAATCATATAGTTAGGATGATTCAGCTACATTATTCCAGAGGATATCTGATAACCTAAGTGTTCCTATACCCTAAAAGAATGTCTAAGTTTTAACTAAATAAGTTTGCTATAGAAACAGTTAGAAATCACTAGCTATGCAGTAACTAACAGATAACAGAGCTTCTAGGCTTTAATTGCTTACCCTACCCATTGAAGTATTTTGAAGATATTGTCAGAAAACAAGAAAATGTTGTCTGTGCTAGAGTAAAATGCTCGTGTGTAGGCAACTTGGTGCATATTAAGGTCACACTCATTCTTCTATCAGCAAAATTTAGAATTATAGCCAAGAAGGGAGTGGTAGCCAGCTAAATGCTTTTGATGCATCCTGCTCTTCTAGCATCACAGACAGTAAGATGATCAAACTGAGTGTTAGGTATATAGCCAACTACCTAACTTGCTTGGGCTATTGCCCAACTATATATTACTTCTAGAAACTCTGATTGGGAATCTAAAATTACTTTGTTCTTCGTTACAGTCATGATGATTATAAGTAGCTTGCTTTAATATAATGCTAGTGGATAGTTTTGCTAGTGCTTAGTTAGCTAAACCCAATATTATCTTAATTATATACGCCAACTGAAAGTTTGTTGAGAGCAATGGATTATGTGATGAACTGTTTTTTTATATTATTATTTCTTGTCTTGAAATACAGGTAGATTTACTCTGGACGAGGAAACTCTGTTAAAGCCAGATCATAATTCATGAATGTTTTCATGTCTGAATATCCTGTGAAATTAGGAACAGTTTGAATTGGAGTAAGAGGAGTTGAAAGTGAGTGTGGGGGGAGGCTGAACAAATGCGATGCTAAATTATGTTAAGGAGAGGTAGTTTGTTCTGTGAAAGGTCAATGGATTGATGCATATCCATTGAAGTGTCTGCTTATTATCTGTTGCTCTACAAAAATGTCCTCTCCAGATAGCTCTGGAAGTCATTGCCTGAGACATCAATTGGTAGCCTGTCTCTAAGTAGTCCAGCCAAAAAATCTCTGTCAAACAGTAAGTACTGCAAACAGTTAATAATGATACCATGAATGTACTCAAATCTTTATCTTTTGGGGGGGGGGGGGGGGGGGGGGGGGGGTCTGTGGAGGATAATGCACTGTCACATTGAAAGTACAGCCTTTTGTCTGAGTACATTCCAGTCTTAGTGCTCTTTTAACATCACCATTATATACACACGGCAGTATTTTGAGTGGTGTTGTCACAAAATGCGTTTGTAAAATAGTGCAAGAACCTTTTCTTCTAAACGACTAATACAAAATTGTTAAATTATCTCTCATGGGAGACCACCATGAATGCTGATGATAAGAAAACCTTGCTAATATTACATGTTAGTGTATTAGATGAAAATTATAGTTTAAATTGTTTTAATCATGTGCACATAAATTGTTTCTATTTATAGAAGCTTATTGCAATTATTGTTGATACTACTGCTGCTTCTGTTAGATTATTTTGTCTATTTATTTACTTTTTGTTTCACTTATATATATATATATTTATTTATTTAATTCTGTTTAAAAATAAATAAAAATTATTAAAAAAAGAAAGAGCTACAACTATAATTAATACTTATTAGTTGTCCTTCACCAATAAATTTATGTAATTGTTGGTGGGGATGTTTCTCCTCGTGTAGCTTTTTGTTTTTGGTAAACTAGTCCATAGTTACTGCCATATTATAGTAATTGATAATGCTCTCAATAGAGCTAACTGACAGGTGCATGTAGTTTCAAACAACCAGCATTTCTGATGTTGAGGGCACTACCACACATATGATGAGTATTACACAAAGAGATAATTATTGCATCATGACCATGGACTAAACAATACCTACGAAATAATAGCACTATTATATCACATAAAGGATGCAGCAATAGAGTAGAGGTTTTAATTAATGGATGATTACTGGTTACACATTGCTCATCTACATTGTTCCAGTAAAAAGTTGTGAAGTTTGCTATAAGGATGGTTTTTCAGATAACTTATTCACTCACAAAGCAAATTGTATTCTAATGCAAGTGTGAGTGTCACTCAGCTACTAAGAAACCAAATTTCACACCTGTAAACAGAAGAAGTCGCATAAAAAGACAAAACGTGTCGTCACTGTTGAAGATGACTTAGATGCTTGGTTGGCTGAAATGACTCTGGTGTCTTTTAGTGGATCCTCTACATTTCAGCTGGTTAACAGTTTATTGCCTGCAGCTGAGATAAACACTACTTCATTTGACAATATAGTCGCATTGCTGAAATGGTACTCTAAACACCTCCTCCAAAGATAGTGCAGAGAAACAAGTTCAAGACCCGGCTACACACACAAGCTGAATCGATTGCTGCTTACGTGGCAGCATTGCGAGATATAGCTCAACACTGTGGCTAAGGTGACTCATTGTGAGAGATGCTAAGACAGACTCGTTTGTGGAGTGCAGCACAACTGTATCCAGAAAAGACAGCTCGCAGAGAAAGGTCTTGCCTTTGACAAAGTTTTCGACATCGCTACAATGATCGAAGCAGCAGAGAGGGATACAAGTGATGTCAAACTCACTACTACAGCACAAGCAATCCATTACACTGCTGTGGGACAAAATGGTCGAGACTCTACTAGACAACATGCATGGAAAGGTAATATCATGTGTTACCTCTGTGGTGCTAACCAACTTGCTCCAGTGTGTAAATTCAAGGAAATTATGTGTTAATTCTGCAAGAAGAAAAGACACATGGCCCGAGTATGCAGAGCAAGAATGTCCAAGGAGGAATAGAAAGAAACCAGTTGATCGTAAGAAATCTCCTGGTCCTGAGAACCATTATATCAAGTAAGACACTGTCTCTCTTGACCAGAGCACTGATGACCTGGCGTACAAGCTATACATCGTGACCCAATCATTGTCGATTTGTGGATCAATGATGTTCCAGTTCAAATTGAATTCAATACATATATTATCAGTTCTTCAACTTACCACACTATCTCCCAATCCGGACATATTTAGCCCCTACAACCGTCAAAGTTGAAGTTACAAACCTATACTGGGGAATCCATTAATGTATTGAATGGAACTCAGCCCAGGTGAGTGTGGGGATACAGAGGTTAGCCTGTATGTCCTCGTGGTGTCTGCGGGTGTACCTAATATGATGGGTCGAGATTGGCTTTCATACTTTGAGGTGTCATAGGATTTTAACAAGGTCAACCTGCTGAAAGGATCAAAGGATCTACAGGTTGTTTTAGATAAACATTCTGAAATCTTTGATGGTACACAGGGTTGCATGCAAGGCATGTGTGTAAGTCTTCAGGTTATTTCACAAGCCACGCATTCAGATTGTACTATATACATTGAAAACTAAAGTGGAATCTGAATTGAATCGATTACAGAGACTTGGAATTATTTCACCTGTTAAATTTTCCAAATTGCCAGCTTCTATTGTACCAGTAGTAAAGAAAAATGGTTCATTAAGATTATGTGGTGATTATAAACTGACTATCAACCAGGCTTCTCCGGATCAGTCATACCCACTTCTCCGCATACAGGACATTTTTCGGAGTTGTCAGGGGGGAAATGCTTCTCAAAATTGGATATGTCCAATGCATACTCCAGAGAGTTTGAAACAATCAATACACACAAGCATATAACAGGTTACCTTTTGGAGTTACCTCAGCCCCTGCTATATTCCAAAGGAGTATTGACAACACGTCTGTGTACCTAAATGACATTCTGGTAACTGGAGTTTCGCAGGAAGACCACTAACAAAATCTAAATAAATCTCGATCGTGTTCTGGTTAAAGATGGACATAGAAGAACTGGGAAACTGCCTGTAGATTTTCAGTAGCGTGTTCTCAAAAGAAATACTGAATTTGCATAAGGTCAAATTAGGTATGTCTTTCATCATCAAAGTTTAGGTCTTCCTGGAAGAAATTGGTGTGTTGTCCAACCATGGAATATTTGAACTTCCATCATCCAAAGTAATAAAAATAAAGGGCTAGAAGGATAGTCTATATCAACACTGGAACCGCGACTAATGCTCTTTGATGTGTGGCTCGTTCTTCTACCTTACCTTCTTGATATAGGAAGTGGTCCACAGTGAAGTGCTCTTTCTGGCCTTTTGACCAATGGACCTCTCCATGCAATGAGTAGCTACATTATAAAACAATTTATCTGCACCTTAAAAATACCTGTAAGAAAGACAACTGCGTATTCTATGCACTTTAGAGAGAAGAGGATCTTCAATGATCTATGGATTACTCATCAGGAAGATTCGTACAATAAAAATAAGGGCTCAGTGGAAACTTTAACAAATTCATTTCTAAGTTGGAGAGTTATTTGAGGATAGCATCATCTTATCCATTTTACTACCGATATTTTCTCGACCTCTATATAATCATGCCGGCTGCATAGTATATGTACTGCATTAACAATAAAAACAAGGTAATATTTCAAACAAGTTATTCAGCGATGAAATCTGCCCATAGCAGTTCCTGGGATACCAGAATGCCGATGGAGCCATGTAAAATTGCAAAAGCAGCAGGAATTACTTCAGCTCTATTTCCAAACCTTCCCAGAAAAAACAAGCTTAGCCATAACAGATCAACCTACCTGCTACACTAGGTTACCCTCAACAAAATTAACTCTGTATGAAATTAATCATGCTGCTCTTTTTTTTTTTTGTCTCCCGAATAGTTCACGAGACAGATCTACAAATATGTGCGAAAGGTAAATGGTCTCATGTAACAAGGAAACAGAATCCCTATTAGTAAAATGCACAAACCACTGCAGTTGTAAGAATTTCAATTCCATGAAAATCTGTCATGGCTAGAACTGCTGCAAGTTAATTTTAATTCCAGGCTGAAAGGAGCTGAATAGAAATTGCCTCCAGATGCTGCATCAACAATTGTTACAGCAATCAGTATGGAGAGAGAGCAGGCATCTTGGAAAACAGGAATCAAAATTTTAGCTGAATGGCTGTAGCTAAAAGACAATGAAGTTACAATCACAAATGAGTGCATTTGCATCCAAGCATATGCAGGCATTTAACAGTGAGAGATAATTTCCAAAAAGATCGCCTTTTAACTAGTGGGTATGAGGATCCACAGCTGAGAATGCATCTGATACTGTTGGCTATCTGGAAAAGAGATACCTGTTAATGGTTTGGTATTATCGCTATGCTCCAGGACAACCTGAAAGCAGGAAGAGGTTCCAGAAGCATTGATCCTATTTGTTGTACTCCTACACACGATATACACCATAGCTAAATCTGTGATAAAAACTAGGAGCCTGATTGTAATATATTACTAGATTTGGAGTACCCAAGCAAGCCTTTCAGATTATCTCACTTATAGAAATACAGTGGTTATGAAAATACTGTAGCTGGACATTTCCCCAATGCATGTAGAGAGAGAGAGCTATGCTAGAGATAGATGCTGGCCAGCCAGACGTGATGCCAGATGCATCATTTTTGCAGTTGGAAAGATGCACTCTTGGCACAATGTTATGTTGAACTTGTGGCGTAGACGGATGTGTTAACTTTGAAATATCTTTGATGTATCCAGGTTATAGCAATACCAATGTTTGGATAGCACATTACCACTTCTTTCATATAGATGATTTATCTTTAGATCCTATAGAACTATTTAGTTCTGTTGCTCAATTTTGTTAGTTGTTGAGGTGTTGTCTTGTTTTGCTGTTTATTGAATTAAAGTGATTTAAGCTATAGTCAATAACCAGTAATAGCTACTTGAAGTTTTCTAAGACATTATGGTCCCAGCATGCTCCCACTGCACTCTATGTACTGCTTTCTGTGGAACACGAAAGTGGACTCGAGTGTGGAGATGATCGACATCTCCTTGAGGATCATCTTCATGCCCCTGCCCATCAGGGTGTCCCTGGCCATGATCAAGTTGTCGCTGTCATTCCTCATGGTGTCCTTCTTTATCTCCTAGATCAGGAACTTCAGCGGCTCCCTGCAGGCACTGATCCAGGTGCTGAAGATCCTTCAAGTACACTAACTTGCTGCTGGTCTCGACCTTCATCAGCTTGATCCAGTCCGCCCTTTTGCAGTACAAGGTCAACATGTTGTCCAAGGTGTTCTCCTTGTCCACATCGGACATCATGATTTCCACCCGGTAGTTGATCCTGTTGTTGACGTACTCCTCATCAACTGCTTGAGCTCAATATGGGCCTCTTCATGAATGAGAACTTCTTGATCTCCTGGATGGGCTTCAACTTGAAGTTCTCCATGTTGATGTCGAGCATGGTGCAGATATCCATGAGCACGCTCATCTATAACTAAAATTAATATGTTGTTAGTTAGCTATTTGTTCGTATTTTGTCATTGTCAGTTAAACCTCTGACATGTAGTTTCCTGGCTCCTGCAAACCACAAGACGAATGGGGAGAACGTGGCAAACCACCCCAATGCAGAGAACGTAGCAAACCACAAGGATGCAGAGAACGTGGCAAACCACACCAATGCAGAGAATGTGGGAAGATATCAACGATCGCGAGTTCGAACTCGGGAGAACACAGATGACGAAACTCTTGCGAGGATTCGGGAGCGAGCTCCTGATAGGTTGCCACGAAGTCACCTTGGAGACAAGTGACGTAAAACTGAAGAAGTAGCTTGTAATTATAAAAGGACTGAACTTTGTATACTATTGAGAGAGGGCATTAAAAAGTGAGAGTTGTCTTTATTGAGTATGAATTGTTATTGAGTAAGAGCACTTGATTGATTCGTTATCCTTGGGATATATTAGCACTAGACTCTTGCTAATCAGCGACATGGCAAAGAGTGCTGTGTTTGTTGTTTGGTCTGAAGAGAGGTTAATCTCTGCTCTATTGCTGGATGAAGAAGGTATTGGCTCACATTATGTTTGTCCAATATTGCTGCACCTTTGTGAAGAGAAGGGACTACAACATGATAGTAATAATGAAGCACTGGAGACATAAATCACAGTCAGTAAAACCAGTTCCAATGGAGGTGAATACATTACAACTACTTGTCTGGAATGTGAATTTAAAAAATTCGAATGGAATAAAAACAAGTTCTGAATTAAGCATTTAGCAGGTGTCATCTGAAGATGATGTGAATATACTTTAAATCAATGAATATATCTCTTGTACTCTTCATCAAGTACATACACTTTGGCACTTGTACAGAATCAATGTTTGCTAAGGACACAAGTATTATAGGAGGAAACCATGATGCCATGAGGAATTCAGGGAACAGTTGCGGATATTCAAAGTCTGTGCCAACCTTAGGGATATAGGGTTAGGAGTATGTGGGCAACAGCATTGAAATTTAGATGATCTTGGGATTGTTCATACCTATATTGGACCAGTTGAGAGGAGTGAATCTATTAATAGATGCCATCCTAGATGAGCACGCAGGCCATCCTGGGGTAGTGCATCTACTAATGTCTGGAGGAGTGCATCTGTTAATGAAGTATAATTGTGCTAGATTATGCTTGTTGTTGTTTTGGTTTTTAAAAACATACTAACACAAATATTTTTTGTTCTACATGCCACCAGTCTGGGAGTAAACCAGCAGACAAATTATGACCTTTTTGTTGACCTCTCCTTCCATAAAACAAACTGCCAAATTTTATGATCGATTTTTGATTTTATAGGTTTGTGAGTGAATTAGAAATCACCAAGACACAGTCATGGTAAATAATTGAACTACAAAAGAATCTCAAGTGACAGGAAATAATAATGAACCATGCATACTGAACAGATGACACCAACCAGAGTGGGTCAGAAAAAGAAGAGGAGGGAGAGGGAAGAGAGTCATTGAACATCGTGTAACCCCCTCAAGCAGGCAGGCAGAGCAATGCTCTCTCCAAGAAAGTAGCAATCACAAAAAGTCTGGAAGAAATGGAGGAGAGGTATCAAAAAGCATGGAGAGCTGAGTTAGAACAGCAGAGAGAAGAGAGGAAACTGAGGAGAGAAGAAGAACGATGATAATATGCCTTGCAGCATGCAAAGCTGAAGGATAAACAGAGGGTATGGAAAGAGGATCTAGAAAGAGGAGATGAAATGAGGAGAGCGGATAACCAAAGATGGAGAGAGTAGGAGGATAGACGCTACCGAAAGGAGGAGGGCCATAACAGAGAAGATGACCATAGATGCAAGGAAGAGGCCCAGCTCCAATGGGCATGACAGATCCTGGTGAACAAGCAGTTGGAAGAGGGAGGGAGGTCAAATGGACTGGAAAAGAAGTGCCAGACCATGCCAAGTTCAAGGACTGTAATATTATCAATAACTTCCTGTACACATTTCAGCAGCACATTCATTAATGCTGCATTTATGCAGTATTTTGACATAAATGCAGACACTCATAGGAGAGTATACCTGTCTGCCACATCGATTTCAAACGAAGGATCTCCATATTGAAGAACAAGTGGCTGAAAGGATACGAGACCAAACAGCAAGTGGTGGAAGTCACCACTCTGGAAGACGTGCTGAAAACCCACATCTGGAAGAGAGACCATTCACCTACCCGAGTAATCGTACCTAGGAGACTGATCAGGAGAAGAAGCCACCCATCAGACAGATGTTCCACCCACTGCAGTGGAGAAGCTAACTGGCAGAAGACAAGGGAAAGCTACCCCCCAGGTCCATGATCAGACAGAGCCGAGACTGACAAAATCAGACCCTGGACATGGCCCATGTTTGAGTCCTGGGCCCACAGTCTTTGCTTGCAATCTGTATGGGCATATAGCCCACAGAAACCATGGCCCATCCACCTGGCAGAAACCTCACACCAAGCCCTCTGCTGCCAAAGTCTGAACCATGTAGTCTATATAAGGGGACTAGGGAACCTAACCTCTTGATTCTAGTGCTAGGTCATAATTGTGAATGTTATAAATGCTATGCAGTCATAATTAGACATTAAACAAAACCACCATTATCAATCAGATGAGGCTGAGTGTGGACAGATAGAATCAGACAGTGTAGACAGGCAGGTGAAGGGTTTGTCAGCAGTAATAAGGTAAATGCTTTACACAGATCCTTGAAAATAAATTTCAAGTTATATCACACTGTCTATGATATTTTTTGTGCTTCCAGTTAATTTCCTTAGCAAAAAATTCAAGATATGAGCTTTGGTTTTAAGGGATTTCACTGTTCTCCATCTTTAAATAGGCTTAAGCTATAGGTCAGCATATACCATACTTTGTCATTGCATTTGTTGCTGTGTTGCTGTGTTGTTATTAGAGACAACATCTTTGTATAGGATCAACTAAAGCCTCTTTTAAGGACTTGGTCACAGTTGCACTAATCCAAACATCAGAGAAAAATATTCTCAATAATTCAACCAAACCACCACTTATTCATTTATAACACAGCATGTAAACTAACTTAACCAACCCACCTGATAATTCATATCGATGTATTTTTTTCCACAATCAAGTAACAGATTAGTTGTGGACATGTATTTATGGAAAGATTTGTAGTCTTATTGAACTATACTTGTTATGAATGAACTGAACCTATTGTATGAAAATTCTCCCCATTGACACAAAATTGTACCACCATATAATCGTTGCTCATTACATATCTTGTTTTCTTGCAGATGGTGTTATATGCTCATCTGATATATTTTTTATGGTGTTTGGAATTATGTCTGTTATCTTTTTGTTCACATGATCAGGGCCAACACTCCAGCCAACAATAGAGCATCAGAACACATGGAGCCAGTGAACTACAAGTTTCTCTGTGCATTAGACCATAGTAAAATAACAAAGAATATGAATATAACTACCAATATGATGGGATTTCTATGCATAATAATTATAGTTTAATTTTTTTTCCATTGTTCTTTTTTGTTTTCTGTGAAGGCGAGGAGGGGATGAAATATTTGTGGTGTGCTCCAAATTATTGACTTAGATCCCAACATTTATACCAAGGAGATTATTGTAGAATCCAAAGCCTAGTGCAGCTACCCTGACAGCATTGAAGAAGTTTAAAAGCTTATCGATTACAGAATCGTTATGGCTTAAAAAATAGCACTCAGTGATTGGAGCTCGATTTTGGTCCCCTTAATTAGGCCACCAAGAGAGAACTCCAATCATCCAAATAAGGTAATAATAATGTTGACACATTGATTAGTGGTTTAAAGCCTGTGATCAACTCATGACCTCATCGATGTCTGTGCAAGGTCAATCTTGCCTGTACATTAATGTAGTAACTGTTGGGGGGTTCCTCTTGGAAGAGTTCACAACATTCTCTTATCCTGTAGAGAAATAGTGATCTCTTCACTTCCGTTTTTTTTCCTTTGAGGATGGTATGTTCGAATCTTTCCATCAGTCTTTCTCTTCTGTACTTGGTAGGTAGTATGTGACAGCTTTCTCATGGCGAAGGGGTTTTGCATTAGGTATGCTACTTCACTTTTGTGGATGGCTTCAGAATCAGAACTTGATCTCTAACCGGGGTGGCATCTTGCCCCTTTGTCGTAATATGTTTTCATCTTTTCCTCGGCCACTTTCTCATGTTGGGTGGCCATCTCTGTAGCCTGTTCTAGTCATTCGTAAGTCTCATCAGGAATGACAGTATGTTCTCAGTGTTGGTTTTCACTCCTGACCATTCACTCCTGACCAGTCTCTCTTTCGGACATCAGAGGTCCATTTGGGCATCTGCCAAATGCCAGTTTGAAAAGTAAAAGGCCAGTGGTGGCGTGTGGAATCTCCATGCAAAGAGAATGCAAAGAGAATGTATGGGAGGGAATTGTGCAATTGGTCTTCGAGCTTCTCCACGTACTTCCTGAGTCCAGTTTTCAGGGTTCAATTGAATATCTGCACCATCCCATCTGTTTCAGGGTAAAAGGTGGCTGTCTTCTTGGACTGAAACCACAGTCAGAATAATTTGCACATAAGTTTACTACAGAAGTTAAACCCACTGTCGATCAGTACCCCATCCTGGAGAACATGCCAATCAGAGTTTTCAGCCACATCTTTGCTAGTGGCAGACTTGAGAGGAAATGCTTCGGGGTAGCAGGTCTGGTAGTCACAGATTGTCAATACTCTTCTCTGGGTGGGAGAGTTCACACCATGTCCACAGTCTCGTGAAGGGTCCTAATATTTTGGTAGGGGAATCATTTTTCCATGACTGGGCACTGTTTTCTGGCACATCTGGCATCTCCTACAAAGGTCCTTGAAATCACCAGTCATGTCAGGCCAGAGAAATCGGTGTTTGATTCATGACATTGTCTTGGCTCTTCCAAAATGTCCTGTTTACTATTGTAATTGGACAAGTACACTAGCTACTCCACTCTTGCAGCATCTTTGATAACTGATCCCTGAGGGTAGAGTTGTCCCTCCTTGCTCCAAAAGAAGGGTGAACTTGTCAGTCCAGCTGTTTTCCGGGATCCGTCACAAGGATTGGTCGACTCCCTGTGCTTCTTTGAGTAGGTTCTCCCCATTGTTGGCATGGTTCAGCCTTTGGCCCTTTTGCAGTCACATCTGTCGGTGTCTGGTACTTGCTTTCTGCACGACCTGTCATTGAGGTGAGTTGAATCTCTACCTGTTCCCAAGGACGCATTCGAGGAAGAGGTTTCAGGGCATGTCCCTGACTTATTACTATCTGTAGTCTCACTGGCACTTCAGCCTGTTGAATATCTGGAACTCTGGTCTGTCACTGATAAATCTTCTCTATAGTTTGTTCTTGTCTGTTCCAGCTTTGTGAGGGAATAGATGTTAGGGATAAGTCATCAAAGCCAGTGTTGTTATTTCCACCATCCTGTCCTTCTATCTCAGTCCATTTACCTTCAATTCCACTGTGGTTAATGTGAGGCATTTGGTTTGGTAGACTCCTTTGATGTTCATCAATCCTTCTTCATACTAGCCTTGTGTGCGATTGGCCCCCCTTGTCTCCTACAAGTCTGGTCACTCATCTGCCATTCACCATTCCGCTGTGGAGTGGGAATTCAGGTGATTCAGAGGTTTCACCCAAGTTGGATATCTTCTCTGTGGCCTTGTCTTGCCTGGGCAGTGGGCAACTGTGTTCCCAAACCTTTGACAACTAAAACAGCAAGGACCCTTGTCTTTGTCCCACATACTACGATCATCTTGCTTATGTTTTCTCAATTAAGGTCGAGGAAGATTTGTCTTGATGATTCTCATCTGGTCTGCTCGTGAATTTGAATCATTAGAATCTGTAATTGTCTGATTTGGGAGTGTACTCCTTCATGGGGGTTTCTTTGCTGCGGCTGGCTACATATCTGGTGTCAATTTGAGTAGCTTCTCTGGATGATTTGGGTTCTTGGTCTCTTGTCCAGCTAGCTCACTAGATGGGAATAACTTCCATTAATTTCTTGGTTATGCAAGTGATCTGTCATGTCTGCCTTGTTGGTGGCATAAGCTGTCCAGTTTGCTAATATTCTTCGCTCACACTCTATGCGGTCTTATCCTTCCTTCAGCGATAAATCCTCCCATTAGCACCAGTGGTAGTATTTCGTAAACCTCTTGGAAGGCAATGAGTTCTTTTCTCGGCATCTTGAAGTCATTCTGCATTTCCCATCGAAGGCGATTAATGTACACTGCTGATGCATCATCAAGTAGTGGCTTCATCATTATGGTCCATTGGTTTTGATCAACCCATGTGGTCTTGGAAGTTGCTAAGGTAACTGAGTAATTCTTTAGGGTTTTCGAGTGAGGCCATGGCAGGGATATCTCTTCTTATTCTCAGGCATTTGCTTTTCTCCTCTAGTTGGTGTTTTTGTGAATTTCTCCTACTGCATTCATCTCCAGTTCTATCCATTTCTCTTTCTCTTATTTACTGATTTCTCTCTCTTTACATTCATTCTGCAATTTCAATCATTCTTCTCATATCTCTTGAGCTCGAGCCTCTTCTCTTGCTCGTTCTCTCTCTTCCCTGGCCTCCTCTTCTCTTTGGCCCATTTTTTGCCCTCCCTTTAAGCATCCACACTGGCCTTCATCATCTTTATCATCTGGGCTAATCATCTGGGCTAATTGGTTGTAGCAGATGGTAGAAGTTTCTTATGCAGCGTAAGAGCCTGGTGTTTCTTCCATATCTCTTCTGGCTTTCTCCCTTTGGGAGTTTTCCTGGGTGTCATTGTTGGTAGCCTGTGTTGCTTTCTATCTCATAACAGAGTTGATCACCCTTCAACACTCAGAATGGTTTCTGGGACAAAATCACTCTGCTCTTGCTTGCCAAGAATTTCAACAAGTTGCCCATATCCCCACACTCTGGGATACTTCCTGCCTTATTTGGCTATGTGATAGAGTGGAATCGTTCGGTCGATAACCTTTCCCAATGCTCCGGGAAAATATCAAATCATGTGTACTCCTTGAATGTAATTTCTGAATGACTCGCTGAAGGTAGAGCACATTTCTGTCGGTTCTTTTTAACGAGAATCTATCGAATGGGTCGTTTCATCTTCTGCCACCAGTGTTGTAAAATCCAAGGCCTAGTGCAGCTATGCAGATGGTATTAATAGCTTATTGAGCACACACAATCATTACAGCTTAAAAAATAGCACTCAGTTATTAACTGACTGGAGCTCAATTTTGATTCCCTTAAGTAGGCTACCAAGAGAGAGCTCAAATTATGCCTTTACAAGGTAATAATAATGTTCACACATTGGTTAGTGGTTTAAAAGTCTAATTCTTGAAGTACTGAGTTCATCTCATGATCGCATCGATCTCTGTGCAAAGTCAATCTTGCCTATTCTGTAGTATAGCAACTGTTGGGAGCTTGCTCTTGGAGAAGTTCACAACAGAAATGGACTGTAAAAAATATGAAAGGACAAGAATATGTGATTCATCAATATTTTTTTTTTAATTGTAACAAATAAATAAAAAAGCAACCTAAGTGTAGCTACAACATTACAATGACTATCACACTTGCTAATAAAAATAAGTTAATGGGAGGGAGGGAGGGAAAAGGAGTGAGAGTGGGGAATGAAAGCTATCTCCTCTTGTATGATGATAACCTGTGTATATTTTTGTTTCAAATCTTAAAACAAGGCACCAATTTTACCACAAAGAAGTAACCATCACATGCACACATGTAGACCACATAGGAAGGAAACATGACTTTACCCAAGTAAACAACAACAGGTTATAAACCCTTTACCATTTAAAACCATGTGCACAATACATGAACTTGAGGGGAAGGTTTTTTTTATAAACTATATGAATAAGCATGAAAGCATGATAGTAATGTTAGTGTATATAATTTTAAAAGGAAAAGGATCATCTAAGTGGTTGTGGCCTACATAGAGGTACATGTGTTGATTCCTATAATTTTTTGCGAATTTAACGCTTTGTTTTAAATCTTTTCTTCGTAGATGTATTTAAGGAGTCGGTTAGCTGTCGAGCTATTCTCTAACTTCATTTCTTGTTGTCCTCTAAACAAGGCAGCACATTCCATACATTTATCCAAACATTTTTACTGTAGACACAACCCTTTTTAGATGATCAACTACAGTCTTCCTTTAACATTAGAGGAGACCTCCGCAAAACAAACAGCGGTGAAGAGCAATGCCTCTAGCATTAGTTACCATTTTTAATACTTTTTCTAACTTGTTTCTACTTGTCATACTCTGCACAAATCAACACATATAATACATTGTTGCTGCTATTATCATGACTGCATAGGTACAGTCTCCTTGTCATACTCTACACAAGTCAGCACATATAATGCAATCTTACTATTATTAACATGACTACAAGGTACAGTCTTCTTTGATGACATGTGACAATTGCACATGAGAATTCCACAAACCAAAGAACAGGATAGTCACGATTTTTTGTAGGCTCAACCTGGATGTGAATTAAGTGTACGTGCTCTGGCTGGCGACAGCCGATGTAATTATGACAATCTGAAAAAAGCCCTCTATGAGCACTACTGAGTGACACCTGACACATACAAAAGAGAATAGATCAACAGGTAGAAGTTTGGAGAAACTTGGATGGTGTGTGGGAAGATGTATTTCAACCTAGGACTGAAGTAGCTAACTAATTAATGTAAGACGATGACCAATGTGGCAGACTGCTTTTCATTTGACTCAGCTGGTGCCCAAAATACAGGCTAACCATGTGAACGATCAGGCA
Source organism: Cladorhizidae sp. MBARI D1340-BT2 (assembly GCA_028752905.1). Lineage (NCBI taxonomy): Eukaryota > Metazoa > Porifera > Demospongiae > Poecilosclerida > Cladorhizidae > Cladorhizidae sp. MBARI D1340-BT2. Next base: position 9,974,492 of record JAQNBH010000001.1, read on the forward strand.
CCTGATACATACAAGGTAACTGATGATTTTATGAGCACCAGAGGATAAAACTACTATGATGGCCTTGTAGGACAGAAGGCCGGCAAGGAAATGCAAAGGTGGCAGAGGAAACTCCAACGACAAGAAGAGCATCACAGACATGACATGTAAATGGAGACTACACCATCTTTCTCAGACAGGAAGCAGGAGAGTGTCAAGATTGGCACTGTGACAAAGCAGGACCAAAAACAAGACAATTCTAGTATGCGGTACTGGAGACAGAAACCAAAGTTTGACCTTCTCAAGGGACCGAGTTGTTTAGAGTGCAACAACTATGGGTACTTTGCATCAGACTGCCAGAAAATGAGAACAGCAAGAACCCGAGGATGGAAGATGTCTACGTGGCATCTTCCCTTTCATAACTACAAAAAGCAGAGTTTGTGGAGAGCAAGGTGGTGTAAGGAGAATTATTGTGCCAGGGACTAAGGATGTGGAGAGAGTACTCCTGGAAACAGGATCCCAGAGGATGATTGTAAGGGCCTACCTGGTGCCACAAGAAGCCTGGACCAGAGAGAGAGTTTGGATTGAAGCCTACAAAGACATGACTGAGAAGCTACCAATAGCTACAGAGGAAGTGGCTAACAGGCTAGAGATGTTGAGCAGTTGCTTCTAAACAACACCACAGCGGTTACTGTCACTAGCTCACAAGCCAAAACACCTCGGATGATGTCAGATGGTACAATGGAACATGGATGAATTTTCTGGCAGCATCACAAGGATGTGAAGGATATTTGCAGATTGTACCCAAGCAAGATGTCAAAATACAGCGAAACAAAGTCAGAGATGTGCCTCTCTGAGAATACTGCCAGTTATCAATATACCCTTTGAATGAATCAGCATTAATCTCATGGAAACTCTGACAAAAAAGTACTTAGGAAAATGGCATATCTTAATCGTGTTGTCCACCTGTCTCTAAGAGTCTATAGAGGTCCTCTGATTTGGCAACCATCAAAAGCTCTGTTGGGGTGCATTCATACTCTCCTAATACATGCAAGGGAGAGTTTCCATTATCCTTCCCACTCAGACAAAATCTTGCGAAGCATTTCCTTCAAAGCATTAAAATGCTCCACCATTCCATCCATTCGGGGTGGTACAGAGTGGTTTTGATACCTTTGACTCCCAGAAGCCAATAGAGTTCTCCCATCACTCTTCTGAAGAAGTTCAAGCCATAGTCTGTTAAAAGTTCTGAAAGTTGGTGTATCATTGGCGATTGTCTGGCTATCCGTGTTTCTGAGAGGGATCGCTTCAAGCCACTGAGTGCCATAGTCCACGAAAGTCAATGCCAAAAAAATGTGATGGCATATGTGACACAAGTACAGGACTGACTGGAAGTGCTGCAAGAAGCAACTCAACAATACAAGATGGAACAGAAGAGCATATACAAGTTGCAGTTTGAAAGGAAGGCAAGAGAGAGAGAGGGATGGAGAGAGGTCATTCAGAGCAGGAAACTTGGTGCCCTTTAGAACACCACCCACAGGACAGTCTACAGGCAGAGTGGGATGGACCATAGATGGTATTGAAGAAACTAGATGACACGATCGATGATCTTCATATATCCGAACACCCGAGAAGTAATACATCAATCTCATGGAGTAGTGCTACTCACCCACAGAAGAGCGGCTACTCACTGAAGAAATGGGCATACCAGTCATAATCTGCAGCTCAGAAAAACAAGACTATGCCAGCTATCAACTGTGATTTACAGACAGCTCAGAAATGGATGTTAGGAGAACTGGTCACAGCACATTTACCAACAAGCCAGGACGGACAGATGCAACATCAAAAAGGGGAATCGCCTACCCACTGATTCAACCACCATACAGGGTATCCATGAAGAAGTTGCCAAAACTGGATGAAGAACTGAAAGATTTCTTGGAGGAAGGCATCATTTGACCATCAAGAAGTCCATGGAATTTGCCCATCATGTTGGTTGAGAAACCAGAGGAAGGATGAGAATGCATCGATTATCGACGCCTGGACAGGAATATGAAACCAGACCCCTTCCCCACACCAACAGTGAGCTAATCAACAGATTGGGAAAACCTTACTTCATCTTCAACCTGTACTTGGCCAAGTGAAATCACCAAATTCTAGTCCACAAGGATTTTATCACTAAGATGGCTTTTGTTACTCCCAGAGGGAAGAGTGAGTTCATCAGAATGCCATTCAGACTGATGGAAGCTCCTTCAGTATTTCAGCGTCTCATGAATATGACACTGGCAGATGTTCAGTGTGGCCTACATTGATGACATTGCCCTCTATAGTGAGTCCTTTGAGGAACATTTATCTAATCTGGAGGCAGTACTGGAAAAACTGAAGTCGCTAGGCCTGACCATCAAACCATCAAAGTGCAAACTCGCTAGACCTGGAAAAGACCTTCTAGCTCCAAACAGGTGCCTTAGGTGTGGACTTACATGTAGGCTCTGTCAGCTCGACAATGATGTTTGGAATGGCCAGTCACCTACCATTCTAGAAAGATGAAGCCGTGCAAAACAACATACACTCTTACAGAACAGGAGTGTATGCCATTGGTTAAATTAGTGAAACACTTTCAGATAATCCTAACAGGAGCGAAGTTCAACTGACTGAAGGTTGAAAATGGCAGGATGACAAGATGGGCTCTGGCACTCAAGTCCTACATGTAGGATGTATATCACTGACCATGGAAAAAGAATGCTAATGTGGATGGTCTTTCACACCAGTCATGGGGAAGTGACATCACCTCAACCAAGCATCAAGCCAAATGAAACAAGGAAGCAGCCTTAGCATAAGAAAAGGATAATCACAGGTGACAAGACTCAAAACTTTAACTAAAGCTGTGAATTACTTAGATTAATTATGTTAATGAAAAACCCACTCTATTGTAAGGGAAGAGGCATGCCTTATAAGCGAGATCCTTGCATATCAGAAGAGGTGAGTGTGATGTTCAAACATATAATAAGAACTTATATAACTCAGTTGAGTGTCTGGGAGTGAACCAACCTTTCACCTCCCAGTCTGGTGGCATCACTACACAGCAGCACAACCACAATGTGCAAGCTATCACTATACACAGCCACACTCCTGACAAGTCTTGTGCTGACAGAGGGAAGGAGAGCATGCCTTCATTATCCACAGCCACACTCCTGACAAGTCTTGTGCTGACAGAGAGAAGGAGAGCATGCCTTCATTATCCACAGCCACACTCCTGACAAGTCTTGTGCTGACAGAGGGAAGGAGAGCATGCCTTCATTATCCACAGCCACACTCCTGACAAGTCTTGTGCTGACAGAGAGAAGGAGAGCATGCCTTCATTATCCACAGCCACACTCCTGACAAGTCTTGTGCTGACAGAGGGAAGGAGAGCATGCCTTCATTATCCACATCCACACTCCTGACAAGTCTTGTGCTGACAGAGAGAAGGAGAGCATGCCTTCATTATCCACAGCCACACTCCTGACAAGTCTTGTGCTGACAGAGAGAAGGAGAGCATGCCTTCATTATCCACAGCCACTCTCCTGACAAGCCTTGTGCTGACAGAGAGAAGGATAGCATTCCACAGCCACACTCCTGACAAGCCTTGTGCTGACAGAGAGAAGGAGTGCATGCCTTCATTATCCACAGCCACACTCCTGACAAGCCTTGTGCTGACAGAGAGAAGGAGAGCATGTCTTCATTATCCACAGCCACACACCTGACAAGCCTTGTGCTGACAGAGAGAAGGAGTGCATGCCTTCATTATCCACAGCCACACTCCTGACAAGTCTTGTGCTGACAGAGAGAAGGAGAGCATGCCTTCATTATCCACAGGCACACACCTGACAAGCCTTGTGCTGACAGAGAGAAGGAGAGCATGCCTTCATTATCCACAGCCACACTCCTGACAAGTCTTGTGCTTACAGAGAGAAGGAGAGCATGCCTTCATTATCCACAGCCACACTCCTGACAAGTCTTGTGCTGACAGAGAGAAGGAGAGCATGCCTTCATTATCCACAGCCACACTCCTGACACTGACAGGGGGAAGGAGAGATGCCTTCATTATCCGCAGTCACACACAGAAGATAAGCAAGCCATCACTATCATCTTGAGTAATATGTTTGCAGCATGGTTCGTCCATATGTCAGAATCGCTTCAGATAAATGGGGGGGGAAAGCAGCTAAAAATAAACCTTCCGGGTCTCACTGATAGGTATGGCTTCTACTGCAGAATAGTTTTAGCTTTAGAAAGATGAAATACACCTCTTGTTACTTGAGAAAGTTTCATTTCTAAGCTTAGTTGCCGACTGACTTTTGAATTGCACACCCAGTGAAAGGCCAGTGAATATATTATTTTAACGTGAAATAAGCTAACAAAATTATTAATATAATTTTTTTAACCATTGATGTTGGCCTGATGTTTTAGGAATGTAGAAATTATAGCAATACATTATTATACACTTACATCTACTTCAGCATACAACGGTTCGTCAGACTTTGGGTCTTTGACTGCATTTTTTTCTTCTCCTTCATCCTATTATTGAATTAAAATAACACTTTCTCACTAAGAGAGAAACATGATGACAACAGGTCATACTCGATTAGAAAGTGCTTGTACACTATATAGCAGCATTTCTTTAAATTAACATCTTTTTACTACAAAAATGGTAGAACTGCAGTAGGAAACTACAGATGGAGGTGGCAAATGTTGGTTCCAGACTTCCTGGAGTAAGCACATATCAACCACAAGACAATACTTGAGCAGACATTTTCCTGCTGAAATAGATCAGTATTCTGGGGTACATACAAGTACAGTATTGGACAAATAAAATCTTATAATTATGTTTTAAGTGGATACTAAAGGTCTAACATAATATAAAATGTTGTGTTTTCTAAGACCTTTAACTTTTCCCATACACCCTAGGATAGGGGTGGCTTAGAGAGACTACTTTGGCAGCCCCATTTTCATAATTTAAGGGTGTGGTCATTGGAGGTGCATGCATATTTTAAACCAGATACTAACTGCACCATGAACGATCATTGTGTCGAGTGAAATTTTGTTTGCATCTCACTATGTCACAAGAATGAACTTCATGCTCACAAGGATCACATAGACATGCTTACCGTTTTTTTCAATTATAACACACCCTTGCTTAGAAGCGACAATGCAAGATATGATCAACATGACAAAAGGTACATTCAATGAAACTAGAAGAGAGGACAATGACTAGAGAACAAATACTGCTACTATCAATAATTGATACTTGCTCGAACCAGTGATGTCCTGCAACTATTATGTGCATTACTTTAGAAATAGGGTCCCCTCGAATAGTATGCAGAATAGAACATGAGTATAATACATTATCAATGACTTTGTGGGTAAAGGTGGTAGACAAAATATACTTCTGCTGAATTGTCAGCAATAGTGTATTTTTGGTTAAGCCTCACCAAGACCAGACCCACTTCATGCCTGGCCACTTTCAAATTGCTTGGGCCAACTCTGTAGGGTTACAATGGACAGAACTTTTAAAATTTATGAAGGGATAAGCAAAGCTCTCTCCAACAGCAAAACATCAAATATGTTTTGTTGGTAGCTCAAGTACCCTGTGACACCAACTGAAGTGTTACCTAGGCGGTGTGAGTGAAAATCATTTTTGGGTGGCTGACTAATGACCCTTTGAAGTGCTCACCTCCATTAAAGTCATGGAACATCCCTATAATTTACTGCAGTTAAAAAATTTGTTTTATTGTAATGATTAAAGTAAGGGTTTATACAAAGTATGAGATTGTGACAGATTTATCACTTATAGTGCATCTACCCATGAAGTATAGAAAAGCTGTTTGACATATTTTCAACAGTGGGAACCCTCAGGAACTTGGACAACTATTCACTTCCATCATACCCATAAGTGGGTATGGTTGTTGCCATGGTAGCCATGCCATTATAGAAATTGTTGCAGGAACTGTTAAAAGTCATTTATTGTAGGATGTAGTTATAATCACCTTCTCAATAATTAACTTCAAATTGTATTCACTAGATATTCTAGCTTCATCAGGAATTCCTGATTAAGGCTAGAGCATCTAGTCGAAATATTGAGTATACAATTTGAAGTTGATTATTGAGAAGGTGTTATTATGTCAATTGAGAGTTCATTGAGGGATTGTATGTAGTGCCTGAAAATTAACTAGAATATATATCTTTCTGGAGCTAAAGGAATATTTAATAATTGTGTTAATAATTGTGTTAGTTCATAATTTTGATACGTTTCATCATCAAAATTATGGATGATATTTTGGGACTATTGGTAAAACTGTATGTACTTTGTCAAAGATTATTTGATAAATTTTTCCATAGATACAAGAATGATACTAATAATCTTTAAGACAACAAAAACGATATATTATTAAAAAATTACTCAAATGTACAGTTTGGAAATTCTTCTGTGTGACTTGATTACTTTTTTTTATCTTCCTTGACAATCTTTTCTAGCTCTGAGTCTGCAGGGATTTCTTCTAAATATGCATACATGTAGTGTTTACTTTTCTAAAATAATTTTTTATGTTGGCCAGGGTGGCAGACTCCAAAGCCGGAACAATGTTGTTGGGAAGAGCAGGTAGACTATATTTACAGTAAGCTTGTGTATAATGCTTAGCTTGGGCCAACACACGTTCGATTGGGTTCCGTTCACAATGGAAATTGGACAGTAAGTATATAGACAGTGTCACCTTTTTCCTGTCTACTCAAGACTTCTCACATCAATGTCAATGCCTTTTGTATTTACTGCCCTGTTCTCCAGTACCACTCGGAGACCTTTGGGAATGCCAAGTGAAGAGTTCATTGGGCATTGTTGACCAACTCACAAAAATTAACTGCATTGTTGCATATATATAGCGTTGCCTTCTTGTAGAGCTTCATTTCTCCAGAGCTCCTGTAATGACTTTGCATGCTTCCAGGAACTTCTCCATCATTCTCAAAGAAATGTGTTCTCCATTCAGATATAGTCTTGTCTGACCTGCCAACCATGATGCCTGCCAACTCTGCAGCTTCAGTTTTACTTTTATTGAGCAGGGAACTCAACTGGAAATAAAGGAAAAGAGCAAGTCTGACACTGTCTTCATGCTCCAAATGTGTAAATCAATCTTGACAGAAAGTTTCAGTATCTGACTTCATGCTGGAGCCTAAATCAAACATAGGGTCCACGCTTTCATTGTTTGCATTCCGAATCCGTGAGTTTATCGGGTTTATTCAGGTAGGTGCTGGATGTTTTTTTTCTAGGAGCTTCTTGGCTTCTCTTGAATTAGCAAGCCTACATTCATTCAGCTTCTGCTACTTGGACTTTGGAGGCATCAATAATCTCACAGGAAAACTTGGAAGAAACCCACTAAGCTTTAATGGCAGCTGGTTCATGGCTAACTAGTGGATAGTGAGAGTGGTTATGTAAGGAAATAATTGGCCACATATTTTTTTTTGAATGCGGGATGTTTCGTCCGTAAAGGGAGCAAAAATAAAACTCTTCATCCTAGAAAAACCAATCAAATATTTGGAAAGATCACATTGTTTTGTGGATATATAAATAAAAACAGGTTTAATGATGCATTGCACAACAGTTACACATATGAATATTTATTATAGTTTATGACTTGTAGCACTATAATCCCCCCTCCCACCCCACCACCCCACCCCTCCCCACCCCCACCCACCCCCCACACACACAGAGCATTGCATCAGCATTACTGCAATAGTTCAGGATTGATTCTATCACATATAAAGCACTCTACACATGCCCACAACAGAAGTGCTTAATCAATGTGGATCAGACACTTTACAGTTGTAATAAATTAAACAGTGACATGTAGTGCACCTGAACCATTCAAACCACAGTAACTAGCTAACTGAAGCATTGTGGACCTGATGTGGGACTTGTGCATTAGGACATGTGAGCATGAGAAGGGCTGTAAAGCATGATACCATTCCAGATGCATGACATTGTGTTGTTCTATCGTCTGGAAGAAGCTGCTGCACTTTTATTCATGTCTACTACTCATAGAGGTGACCTTTTACCAGCCACACAGATGTGATGCTATCAAGTCTTGCTATACCAGCATGTTGAGCTCACTTAATATTCCTACAACAACTATCGAAGTATTTTACCACTTCAAAAAAATGACAAATTCTAACGGTGAGGTGGATAGGAGGTAACACACATATCCATGACGATTTAATAGTTTCTTCGATCATAGTTGGCTCAATCCTTCGTTAGAGATCCACCAAATTATACTAATTTTATACCTCTTCTATATACCTTTACTCCAGTTGTTTCTATCCTAACTTCTATTCTCTCCTCATGGTAAGATGAAATAACAGCATGTGACCAACGTACTATGCAAGGTTATCACTATTTAAATTATAGTCTTTGAATGTTCATGGACCCTCAACTTATCTCACTTCCCCCCATGAAAGTCATCCTTTTGTCAATTACTCTTAAGCATGAAAGAAGGGGGGGGAGGGGGGGTCTAGGTATTGGATAGTGGCAGCTGAAATATACAGGAGGTCTCACAAAATTATAAAGTCTCTAGCTGGAATATCTGAGCAACTATTCTTCAATAACTATCGGATGTGTTAGCTCTGGCTTGGCTTTTATTAAACACAAACATAGCATACATAATAGTTAAAGATGGAGAAGCAATTTACACTCACTTACTGCCTGCCCACATGCTAATTATTCACTAAAAAATACTTCACATGACTTGTGCATGCACGCAAAAGGCTCTAAGCACAGGAATAACGGGGAAAGTTTCCAATCTCTTTGCAACTGCACAGTAAGACAGTTGCACTTCCCTTATATGGACTGCCCACTACCAGGCACTCCCTCAAGGCAGTTTCCTAGAACATTAAAGTAATTAGTGATGGAACAATTTGCCTATTATACTTTTCATGCCAAAATCAATGAATTAAAAACTGAGACGACAAAAAAGGGGACAGGTAGAGAGGGAAATAGCTTGGGAAAAAGTAATGGTCAAAGGTAATGGGATTCAACCCACACAGGTGCTACAAACATTGCTACCAGTGCAAAAATACTTTGTCTACTACTGCACATACATCGAGTGTACATGTCAATTTATGCATTCTCACAAACATCTTCTATTCTCTAGTCTTATACTCACCATCATATTTGGATTCTGCACAGAAATGACATTACCAGCTGGTGTCAAAGGAACTACAATGTACAATAGATGATATTATTATTGTGTCAGCTCTGCATAGTATTGCCTAAATTAACATTACCCTATCAGATAAATATAAAAGTGCATGCATATATGTAGGAGGTGTGTTAGTTAAACACTGCTTGATATATAAAGTGAGTGTATGACCAACTTATCTCACTTGAACTTTAGATGGTAAAAATGGCATCACCCATAGACTATAATATACTGATAGTGCAGAGACGAAATAAAAGCTTGTGCAGTTCTAAATGAACATGAGCCGTAATGTACTGGTTGCTCAAAGTAAAATACATTAATACTTGGGGGGAAATGGAAAAAGGGGTGGAAAGAGAGATTGATGTTAATAGCAATTGTTGCAAAACTCGTGCGAAGATGAATTTTGAAAATATATACGGAGAGTCGGAAAAAATAAACAAAACAACAACAACAGTCAAGGGGCTGTATATAGTTCTACAGTGGGGATACTGAACATGCGGGAGTGCATACTGGCAATGGTACACTGCATGCCATTTAGCTGCTACATGTATATATTGAGTATGCAATGGCCCAATGCAAGTCCTCTCACAAAATTCCCTTGATGAAATAAATGAGTCATTGCAAAGAATTAAAAGTGCATGTAAATCCACACCATGCAACTAACTACAGAGGCGAAGCTCCTCTCACTGCCAAACATAAAAGAAGGGACTTTACTCCCACACTGCATATATACATGAACAGCATGTGTTAGTTCATAGTTATGTGCATGGCATGTATGGTCTGCAACGCTATTTCATCGTGGTCCCATGCTGCCTAGTGATTTTAACGTTGACTCTTTCACATTCCCAGGCAAGCTATACACAAAGACATACAATTATACCTTTTCGAATTATGTCCACAGCAGCAAGTACTAGAGCCATCAGAAGGAACGTGAAGAGTGAGAAGAGAGCTGCAGCAATAACTAGTGCATCTCTGTCTGACTTCCACGCAGGGTCACAGGTGTCTGTAACAAAATCATAACATATGTACCTGTGTTTTTTATAATTTATTATTGTTTATATAATGAACTCGTGCATGTGCATGTGTGTGTGTGCATCACACTACTACACATGCACAGAGCAACATGTAGAAACTGTTAGAAATGCCACCTGATTATGTAAGAGCAAGTATAATTATGTTCAATATATACTTGGAAAGAAATGTCCAGAGAGAGCATAACAGAGAAAGACACTGACTAGCGACAGCAGCATTAGCAGGTGGTAAAAGAAACATCAGTTAGAGTTAAACAGAGAAAGGAAGAAACTAGTGAAGCAGCAATAGCAGAGTAAGGAAGGAAATAAATGGAGAAACCTGAATGGTGAAAGGAAGACTAGCAAGAAAAAGTTAACTCTTTGATGGGCAGCGACACATTTATGCATCTGTGCGGAACACCCGTTATTGCGCGGCAACGCATTGATGCAATGCAGCAGCTTTTGTAAAAAGTAACGGCATTTTCAGTTACCTAGCCTCACTTAAAACGGTAATATGGCAGAGAAACGAGTGCAGTATATATCCTCTGACCCACAGTTTTTGTTGGACTATTCCAGACGAAAACATTTTTATAGAAGACCAGACGGAGCCACAGTCCATTGACTCCAACTGCATACCTCGCAGTAGACCTGTGGTGGGAGTGGACACTGCTGGGACCTTGTATCAAGCTACAGCAAACTCTATTTCACCAGCGTTTTCAGCTACTCCCCCGTCCAATCCTCCCACTAAGACTGCCTTGAGCCACTCCCCCACCCTGCCCTACTCCAACACATTCCTCTGGTTCTGTTCAGGATTTCACAGGTTATTCAAATAATATAAAATATATTTATATATTTTTTATAAAAGATTGTCCATTGTACAGCAACTCCAGGACTGAACTTAGACATGACTGGGAAACAGTTAGTAGATTTCTTTCACCTGTTCTTCACACCAGCTGTGTTGGACATAATCTTGAAGAATCTACAAGGTATACACCAAATGTTTCTATCACATGATATTTATAGATCAGACATAAACAAGTATGCTCAACAACAACTCGGCTCTCAGAGAGACTATCTGGAGGAGCATGTGTACGTGAGAGGAAATGATTGGCTATGCAATCCCATGACAAGAGATAAGCTTGAGCCACTGCTCGCTGTAGTAATCAGAATGGGAATTGTTGGATTTCCTACAGTGAGGTAATGAATTACACTTTCAAATTCTATTTTTTATTTTATTTACACACAAATATTGTGCATGTACAGGTCTCACTGGAGTACAAAATGGCCATTTTATTCTGGAAACTTTAGTTCTGTCGGGGCGTAGGTTTGAGCTTCTCATGAAATATTTTCATTTGAATGACAACCAAAACCAACCAGAACCTTCCAGCGATAACTATGACAAGCTTTACAAAATCCAGCCATTTCTTACCCTCGTCATAGAAGCATTTCAAAATGTTTACACACCCTCATAACAAATTTCCATCGACGAGACCATAATTGGATTCAAAGGGAGACTGTCCTGGATTCAATACATGCCGAAAAAACCTACAAAATGGGGCATCAAGGCATGGATGATGGCGTATTCAAGCAATGGATACGTATGCAACTTCCAGCTCTATACTGGTAAAGTAAAACAATTTCTTCAAAAGACAAGATATGTACTTACCTATTTTTATGACATAGGCAAAGAACATCATGACCAACCTCAGAAAGGTTTGGCATATAGTGTTGTGACATCACTAGTGAAAAATATCTGTAATATGGGGTACCATATTTACACGAATAATTTTTACTCGTCCATACCACTTTTTGCTCACCTAAAAAGCCTTGGATTTGAACCTTGCGGGACATAGAGGACTAATACAAGGGGGCTGTCTGCATCCTTCAAGTCCAAAAACCTAGACAAAGGTGACATTAAAACAATAATTTAGTATGTAATAATGATGACTCATTCTTTTTTTTTAAGGCGAGGTGTACACTGAAAAGATCGATGATACCAACACTACCTGCCTAAAGTGGAGGGACAAACGGGTAATCCAGATGATTTCAACGTGTCATTCAGGTGATATGGTTGAGACGAGGAGGAGGACAAAAACGCAATAACGGGGGTTCCGCACAGATGCATAAATGCGTCGCTGCCCGTCAAAGAGTTAAGCGAAGGTTGTAGCAATGCAAACTTCTACCATGAATGTCCACACTGCGATATTTTGGTATAATATGGAAACTCTGAATGCTGCCACAATGGAGTATCCACAAATGCTGGCAAGAACTATTTTTGGTAACAATTAGCAAAGCAAACAACTTTCAACAAAACATACGCGTGCCTTCTCCATCACATCTAACATAGGTATGCCCAATATTATTACGGATAGTACATAAGTGTGGTCAAATATTACCTGTAGCTTTAACTGTGAAAGACAAAATCTGCAGAATTTCTGCAGGTAATGGCCAGGTATTGGCCAGCTATTAGCATAATCACACTTCTCTGTGTGTTTGTCCATCAGCTACTGAGCAAGTGCAGAGCAACACATAGAAATGCCGCAAGTCCAAGATAGAGCTACTTCAGCAGAGAGAGAGAGGCAGAGAATAGTAGAAAATGTAAGGGCAAGTATAAATAAGGTATGGGTAGGAGAGAGAAAAGTGTTACCACATAGCGAAAAAAAGGTCTGGAGAGAGCAACAGAGGCTGAGACTAGCGAGACCAGCGATGATGGAAGAAATATCTGGTGAGAGCTTAACAGCAACTAGTGAGTGTAGCATGAGCAGATGAGGAAAGAATGTCAGAAAAGAGCTGAACAGAGAAAGGCAGAGAAGAGTGAGAAGAACTACAAGTGTGGTATTTCACTTCTAGTTCTGCAGCTTATTATGTAATGATATCAACAGTTGGAGAAATTATTCTTAAAAAAAGGAAGTTCATAGTTAAAAATACAACAAACGAGAAATAAAGTCGGCATTCAACTATCATGTACACTTACTATCTTCTTTATTTAGAATCATCCCAGCTGCAATCCATAGAGCTAATGATATGAATGCTACAGTAGCTGCACATACGGCAATGATGATAATATGATGGCAAAGTTTACAAGATGTTAAGTATCCGGAAGAAATCATAGAAGTATTCATTTCCATTGATCCTGGAAGAGACATCTAGTAGTAAAAAAATATAAATATAAATATATTATTTTATGCACTTGCCTCCCTTGTTCTGCTTCAGATAGTAGATTATAATAGCGCTTAATCCAATTAAAAGAGCTGCAGTCAATAAAAGTACTCCCACCACAGCAAGAAGAATGTTAACAGATGTCCATCTGGCATAAACTACAAATGAAGTATATCACAAAAAGCTCCCATTTAAGCAATGATTATTTATCATAATTTACACTTAATGTATAATTTATAATGCTTACAGATGTGGAGCTATATTTTCACTAATGTTAAGTGACTACCACTCATTGATCTGAACATTCTAGCCTTCAACTTTATGATCACTCTAGCACCTGTGACTGTCCTACCACTTGACCTTCCTTCTCTTTTGTATCCTAAGGACACCAGAGAGTGATGTATAATGTTGCATACAGATCTGTGGTGAGAAATCCTGTCTTGACTCTTCTTACAACTAACGCATGTGTGTCAAAAATATCAACATCAGCACCACAATATAGACACTGATAAGGTGAGGTCAACTGCAATAAAAACAACATCATCACTCTTGCGCAAGCTTACAGAGGATAGAGGCATCGCATCAATCCATGCACCAGATTCTGTGGCTGAGGCAGCAATCAGGAGGACTAGAAACTGTGCATCAAGAGAATGGGTAAAGAGGCAATCGGCTAACTTAGGATGGTCTCACAGCTTCAGTTAGTGTGAAATTGAAGGCTTGGGCGATGGTTTGTCATGCTCCTCTTGCTAGGAAGACACCATGGGACCTTATGTGGACTGAAGTCTTATGTGAACTGAAGCCTGGTCGGTCACATGTCCTTAACCAGGTCTGAAGAACCATTGCTGGATGCCAGTAGCCAGGTGAAGAGCACCTCTGATTCCCAAGCCAGCTAACTTCACCAGCAATGAGGACTAAAGCCATGAGGAATTCTTCAGATAAGAATTGTGATTCTGTACAGGATCGATCTCAAAACGTAATCGAAATCATCTAGTCATGAGATGCAAAGCAAGGGTGAAGTTTTGAGGACAGGAAGTAACTTGTGGAAGGTTAGGGAGTGGCATAGTATAAGCCATTCAATCTCACTTCCATAGGCTTCTGAATCTTTACCTCTAGCATATCTATCCACACATTTTGGGTTGCCAAGCTGGGAATACAGCAGCCTATATTATACAGTAGCACACTGACATGGCTGAGAGCAAAGGATAATGGACATGTTTACTCGGTTCATCAACATGCTCTAGCATTTTTTCTTCGCTCGCCGCTCAATGCAGAGCACTCATAACTAATTACACAGTATTGAATCAGTACATTAATGGTTTAGATACTGTACAAACACAAGGAACTAGAACAGCAGCTTTTAAAAAGTTACTGCTGCTATACTTTCTTCCCTGTTCATTTTGTATGGACAGTGAGTCACTATAATGCAAGAAAATGGAAATGGTGGGAAAGATTTAGACTGCATTACATTAAAATAATGCACCAAACTTTGACCTTCAGCATATTGATATATGATCATGTTACATGTTCTTAACATGATCTTTATATTAACAAGAAAAAAATGTTTTATTAATTTAATTTTTAAAAAGGAAGGAAATAAAAATATACTGGTTTACCTTACCAGTCAGCAATACAACACTGGTATAAATAATTTTAATCTTTTCTTGCTTACCTCAATGAGCTCATTTTTGTATCCAACTCCAGCTAATTACATTTTCATAAGTGTTATTTTTGATTTAAAAAATCATAGAATATTTGTGAGTAAATAGTCATCAGTGTGCATCACACTTCACTCACCACTAGCCAGTTTGAAAGATTGGGAACAAACAGTTCCAAATCATTCTTAGCAGAATTTTGGCATGACTAGGCGATTGGACTAAATACAGGCCTGAAAGCTGCTGCTCGACAAAGTATTTTTCAAACACTCTCTCTCATATTGTAACCTGCAAACCTTCCATCCATCTGGAGCAGCCATGGAAAGTCAAGTTCTCAAATCACAACTGACAAATCTGAAGCACACTAAGTAATTTTGCCATGCCTACTACATTTTGAGCAAAATACAAAGTATGTACATCGAAAACAGTTTTATACTCTGTCAACACTCTGCTTTAGACAGCAGGAAAAAAGATTTAAAAACAATCACCACCAAAAGGGAGTTTTAAAAATGAGTCGTGTTCCCTCTCCTCAGCTCTACTGGCAAAATAATGCATTCTGTGCAAAACATGTTGTGCTTAATAAAAAAATTTAAGTTTAAACTTAATTCACATTATTCTCTATAGCTTTTATACAACTTCTGATTCAGTGGGATCAAAAATCTATATTTAGTTTAAGTTAAGAATGGCCATTTGTTTGTTTTTAAAAGAGGGTGTAATTCTCCTAAATGTAGTTAAACACCATTTCTTACAGTGATTCATCATTTGGTGCCTTGCCATGAAGTACCAATTCACCATCACACAAACTTCTCTCTAATCCACTTTGTTAACCTATTCTACTCTCAATCCCATAGAGTTTTACTGGAACCCTAGAAGGGGGAATCTCAGGGAAAGAAGATGGAATTCAGTATTTATGAAGCTGAAATGACTGGCTTCCTTACTCCATTAACTACTACAACTATGAAGCTAAAATGACTGGTTTCCTTACTCCATTAATTACTAGAATTATGAAGTTAAACTTAGTATATAGCTTCCTTACTACTCCATTAACTACCACAATTTGGAAGTTGAAATGAGTAGCCTCCTTACTGCATTTACTACTAGAATTATGATGCTGAAATGATTAGCTTCCATATTCCATAACTACTAGAATTGCAATCCTAGACTAAGCAGCTGCCATAGCTACAGCTGTGGGTTTTTTGTAACTATATATATTACACTGAGTTTCCTCTAAGTAACTAGAGGTTAACTAATTGGGAATCACTGTAGAGTCATGTAGATAACCTTGTTTTTAGCCTTGGTACTTCATTGAACAAGGATTGATAATTTATTATTGAAACAAGATCTTCCTTGCTAGTGGTGAGTAAAAATAAATTGACACTCTTAACATTTAGAGTGTTAAAGCATCTGCATGCAAGTGGAAGAAAGAGATGGCAGGTTCAGGCCCTCCAAGAGCCAAGAAGGCCAAGAGAAGTGCACCTGTTAGCTACATATCAGCGAGGAACAGTGCCAAGCAGCTGAAGGAAGACCATATTCAGTTTCTTTTGCATTCATTTTTGCACTTCTTTTCTGGAGATAAATTTGAAACAGACCGAAAGTTAATGATGAAATGGAATCAGGTGAAACAGAAACATACACATGCATACATACATATATACATAGTCTACACCATATATTATACAATATACACATGCATATATTACACACATACACACATATATATAGTATACACATGCATATATCATACACATATACACATTCATCATATATCATACACATACAAATACATATATTATAGACATACATATATACATATACATTTGAAGTTGATTGGTGATTTTAATCACATGCATATTATACTCATATATACAATGATATATCATACACTTACATACGTATATAATGCACAAATATTATACGCATATATGCGTGCATATATTATAGACATACATATACATATAGCATATACACATACACAAGCATATTATTTATACATATACACATGCATATATTATACACATCACAAGCATATATTATAGACATACATATATACATGTAGTATACACTTACACATGCATATATTATACACATACATATATACATAGATATGTACACATGCATAAATTAAACATACGTACACATGCATATATTATACACATTTTGCACATACATATAATATGCATATATTATAAACATACATTATATACATATACATATACACATTGTATACACATGATATACTATACACATACATATACACATGTGTATATAGTATACACATGATATATTATACACAGGCATCTATATAGTAGGATAACTTTACTTAGGCTATGCAAAGAATTGTCGGTGAGGGAAGCAGTTTTCTTCTCACGTGAAGCTTCTCGAGATGTGTTTTATTCCTTTATTGATGATTATTGTGGGCATGTATGGAGGTGTGGTCAAAGACTAGATTTGAATAGGTAGAGGATGTTAAAATTATGTGTGACAAACTTGATGTACCATATTGGGTTGTCAGTATTGAAAACAGTGGAAGATATGTATAGTAGTGGTATACATGGATCATAACCACTTAACCTGGTTATGCAGTAGGGGTCTGTGCTGTTAACTGCTCTCATAACCCATGTGACATACTTTGATTGAGTATGCACACACACACACACACGAGCTCAAATATTGTTTTTATAATCTTAACCATTTTCACGTTTGGCTGGATCAAGAATCAGATTACAGTCTATAGGCATCGATAATTTGTAGTCCTTGGGTATTAAATTAAATAGCTATGAATAAACTTGCAATAAAAGTAAAAAATACTTGGCATTGAAAAGTATTGCAATGTCCAACCATGCCCATTTTCCAACTATCTGAAAAGATGCATGAAACGTCGTCAACATGCACAAAACTTCTACTAATGAAGCTATTTTCCAAAAAATTTCTAGCTAAGCTAAATCTGAAATTCAAGTATTGGCTCAAACAGCTTGTAGGGATCTATATAGCAGTTAAGGCAAAGTTATATTATAGAAAGTATAACAAAAATATCAAGTAAGAGAAGAAAACTTACCTCTTACAGACGTGGTTTCCCTCAATGCTTCCCTTAAACTCATACTGAAAAACAGCTCTGGAAGAACACTCTTAAAAAACAAGTAACTGCAGTTAGTACTTTGCCTAGTTTTCTTCTATTTCACATGGAGGTCCATGCACACGCTTTGAGTATATGATTTAATAAGACATAGTGAGCATTTGTGATAAAACGTTGTGAGCATTTGCAATAAAATGCAGTATGCATTTGAGCTTTAAAGTTTCTTTGGCCAATCGTCTGCATGTACATTGGATATAAAAGTGATGCAATCTTTTGGGGGTCTTGTACTGTATGGCCTCGATTTATGGGAAGAACAAAAGAGATGATAGATAGAAAACAAATAGATAGATCATCATTGGAAGACAAAATTTCACGGATTTTAGGTTGACAGGTTTAAAACCTTAACCAAAGGCAGCTTAAGATGCTAAGTAGTATACTATTAGGATTTTAAGTAGGATACTAGTAGGATGCTAAGTTGGATACTGGTAGGATTCTGAATAGGATACTAGTAAGATTCTGAGTAGTATACTATTAGGATGACAAGTACTATGCTAGTAGGATGCTAAGTAGGATACTAGTAGAATTCTAAGTAGGATTCTAAGTAGGATACCAGTAGGATTCTAGGATACTAGAGTAGGACACTAATAGAATGCTAAGTAGGATACTAGTAGAATTTTAAGTAGGATATTGCAGCTGATATAGAAGCTTTGTTATTTTACATTTTTGGCATGCGCCATTTTGAAAGAGGGCAAACCAATATAGGGAGTGCTACTTCGCTCTCTGATATAAAATATAGTGATCATGCAGCTAGTCCAGAATAGTTGAGCATTCTGGATCAGTATATACATCACATCTTGCATGCACAATATAACATTCTAACATACAAAGAAATAACTTCATCAGAGTTAACTCACATTCTCCTGTAGTGTGGTTGCCCCTAAACTGAACAGTGTAATCGACTGTCACATTTATCTGGTAGTAGTACAAGGTGTTGGGTTGCATGAAATGTAAGATGATTTTAGTGTTGAGAGACCCATTAATGGGAAGCTCCAGATTCTTGTAGGAGGAGTCCTGGCCATATTGAATACTACACTCCCCTTTATCCTTGGGGGAGTGGCAGATGACAGTGGTGGAGCAGTTGTCAATGGTCAGGGTGTAGCTAACTGTCATTAATCCAGCTGATGATTATTGAGAGGGAGAGGAGAGATAGGAATATTGATGATGTATGATACCCAGTGTGAGGTGATATGCGTGAACTTTTGGGGAAGTGCATTACGTTAGTGATGTAAATAGAATTCCCTCATCGTACAAAATAGCTTGCATTGTGAAACAGTTAAAATAACAGCAATTTATCGGAGTTTGGGTAAATGAAGTCATATTAACTAACTGATGCTCAAACATGAACAGAAATACACACAAGTCTTATGCACACAAATATACATCCTCAAATCAAAACAACAATGAAAATCAGCGAGTGGAATACAGATTGTCCACATTGACCTTTGAGAATGACCTTTCAAAATTAAATGAGTCATTCCTTGATGCATATGAAATTTGGTAGATTCTGTGAAGTCGTTTCACTTCACGTATAATAATTATTGTGCTCTGATATTTGAAGATTTTATTAATTCTTCCTTCAGAGGTGGTCACTTATGCAATTGTCACTTAACTAGTCAACCGAATGCCACAAGAAGACCCTCCTACAGCAAAGTCGGCTACATTTGGTGTACTTCTTTTTTTCATTTACCGAGAAACATTCCATTGCACATGTGCACAATGCCATTCACTTGATGTGTAACCAGGTCCAGCAGATATTTTCATTCCTCTCACTCTGTGTCAAAGCAGAAAGCATGGTTAGATTCAGGCAAAAATTGTCCTTAATATTGAAGAAGAATTGTATGAGTTTTGCTAAGAGTAGTGGTGGAATGCGACGTTAGAATGTAGAGAGTCAACAATTTTATGAGGAGCAACAATAACCTTAGGACCTGAAGTTCAGTTATCAGACCATTTCAGTTATCGAAACACCCTCATGTTCCAACACGATTGGATAAGTGGACTCTTACTAAATATACTCCATCTTACTGAAAATGCTTCCACCTGCTTACCAGATTTGGTAATGATCTGTCTCTCACCCACCCACCCACCCACACACACACACACACACATATATGCATGCACATACACAACTTTCACAAGACACATATATTTTTACAAACCTATAGGTGGAGATAGTGAGGCATTACCAGCAGACTCTCCAAAGTCATTTCTTGCAATAACTCTGACACGGTAGGTTACATTTGATGGTGAAGGTGTCAAGAAGGTTGTGCAGAGAGATCCATTCCCACATAACTCCATCATCTGGTCCTCCATCTCTCCTGCACTATTCTCCAGTGTCACTGTATAACTGACCAGTGCACACTCAGAAGCCTGTGATCACAACAAACAACAACAAACAAACAACAAACAACAACAAACAACAACAAACAACAAACAACAACAACAATAAACAACAACAAAACACAACAAAAACACAAAGATCAAAATGTAACATAAAACAGAAAACAAATATTGTACACTCAATAACAGGCAAATGGGACTCGTTAACTGAATACATCGACTCCAAATAAAATTGCATTTATTTCCCTCCTTATTTCCCTCCTTCAATAAACTAATGACGACATTTACCAATTTTGATGCAAAAGTGTTGGCTGGCATACAATAAGTATGTAAGGAATGGGCATCGCTAAGCTAACAAAACTACTACACACTTTTGTATAATGAAGAAATTTTGAGTGTTCTGGTACTATGTATATAATGTGGACCTTTTCCACAAAAACATTCTGTCATGTGCAAAAATAAAGACATTGAAGAACGTGTTTTTTGTGTTTTCACATGTCTCTAAAAATTCACCAGGTTACCTTAAAAAAGATTCAAAGCACACTGGGAATGGTTCTGGAGCCAATGATACAGTCTAGGCTTTCAAAAAGCTGAGACTGAGTATTTCTAAATAAAAGGATTCAAATCCACCTAATCTAGAGAATGCTAAATATTCTCTGATAATTAATATTCTCTGATAATCAATTGGAGGAATGATGTGAAAATGCAACAAAAAAAAAAAAAAAGGGATGGGAGGAAATGCAGACTATTGGGCAACTGGTCCCAACTAATCTCTAAACTATCTCTGTATTTGTATCCAGGAAAAAAAGGTATTGGGTTTCAGGGCATTATTATTATGATTATGATTATGATTATGAATATATTTTTTGGTTGTTGTTATTGTTATTATTGTTGTTATTGCTATTTTTGTTGTTGTTGTTTTGTTGTTGTTATAATTATTATTATTAGTGAGTGAAGCAACAATTCACTGGAGTTTTCCACATGGCATATGTATCAATCTATGCACCCATCAAAAATAGGATTGAATCACCCACCTTTATGCGTGATTATGTAAATCTGAATTGGTCATCATGGTGCAGATGGCATGGAATGGGTTGCTAGGTCAATAGCTGAAAGCCTGCCAGAAGCGGCAGTATCAACAAACCCCAAGACACAAATAAAACATCTTCTCCATACACCTTTTTAAATTTTGATTAACTGCAGAGGCAGGTGAGAACAGGGTGCATAGCTGATAAGAAGGGATGATGGACCGAGTTCTTTGGATCAACCAGCACTAGCTTTTTTCTTTTTTCTTCGCTCACCCTTCATTTCCTAGCAATGACTGGAGGAGGAAGAGAGAATAGCCAATAAGATAAAACCTTCATTAAGATTTCCCAGTCTGTCCCAGGATATTTGGGACTATGCCAGAATGTTACTGTGGAGTAACTGACTAGAGATCAGTGATCCCAGCATACTTGTATTCCAGTAGAGTTGGGTATGCCCAAACCTTTAAAATAGTCTTGATCCTAACCCATTAACTTCTAAACTACCTCTAGCTTAGACTAATAGTACAATATCCCCCAACCAAAGATACTCTAGCAGTGATTCATACAGAATTTTTTGGTGATGGGGAGGGAAACATTTTTTGGCACAGTTGGAATGGCTACTGCTGAGTGTTCCTTCAATCAAATGAAGCTTGTCAAAAATAGTCTTCAATCTAAACTTAGTGACATTAATTTTGGCAGACAAATGTGCATTGCTATCGAAAGACCTTGGCTCTCAGCAGTTGACTCCAATCAAATTTTAGCATATAAAATCATAGAATAGCATTGGAACTATTGAAATTTCTGGGAGGAGGAAACTTGAGTGAGAAGGGAGAGGGGTGAATCCAATAAAACCCTGCTTAGCCATAGAATAATGCTAGCCCTAAAATAAGCCTAGCCCTAAATCCCTAGCATTAAAATAACCCTAGCTCTTAAAATAATCCTTGCCCTAGCCCTAAAATAATCTTAGCTCTAAAATAATCCTGGCACAAGCCCTGATTCTTTCCATGATGAAGACTCACCCCAACTAGAAGCATCACAGGTTAATTAATTCCAAGTATGCATGGGTATGCAGGTGAGGTCATGACAGTACTGAATTCACAAGACTGTATAGACACTTGAAATAATTTTATACAATATTTCAATATTCCAAACACTTTTTTTTTCCCCCAAAATAAATGTTTTACATTATTACAAGAAGAAGATGGAAAATAGCATAGAAATAATATATACAAGGTTTGACACATTTTTTAATGTCTTTTTCTTTTTGTCTATTAAAAATATTTGTCGGTTCTGCATCCAGAAGAAAACAGATTAGGAAATGGGCTGTGATACATCATTTACAAGATCGTGCCAATTTTGGACTGCTTCTAGAGCAAGTTCTTTCTAGCGGCATTTGAGATGGTTGGGTGTTTGTAGGAGCTGCACCAGCAAGGAGAGTTTTAACACAATTTCAATATTCCAAACACTTTGTTTTTTCCCCAAAATAAATGTTTTACATTATTACAAGAAGAAGATGGAAAATAGCATAGAAATAATATATACAAGGTTTGACACATTTTTAAATGTCTTTTTCTTTTTGTCTATTAAAAATATTTGTCGGTTCTGCATCCAGAAGAAAACAGATTAGGAAATGGGCTGTGATACATCATTTACAAGATCGTGCCAATTTTGGACTGCTTCTAGAGCAAGTTCTTTCTAGCGGCATTTGAGATGGTTGGGTGTTTGTAGGAGCTGCACCAGCAAGGAGAGTTTTAACCCGTACAGGATTACTACCTCAGAGAGTGCTGGAAGGTGCTCGATCTCTATAGCAATCAAGTGAGCATTCTGTTCTCTGCAGCAATCAGTCAGTTATTGGCTTAAGTGGATGCACAGAGACTCACTGACTGCTATTCGGATTGAATACACGCACTTGCTATATAGGTCCAACTAGCCGGTGCAGCATTATCTATCCAACAAGACAGATGTTATGTTCTATAAACTCTTAACTCCTACCTCACACTTTTAATGCCTAATGAAAATATAGCAAGTTTTGTGTGTGTATGCCTATGTGTGCATGTGTGTGTGTGTGTATGTGTGTTTGTGTGTGTGCATGTGTGTGCATGTGTGTTGCGTAGATGTGTGTGTCGATGTGAGTGTGCATTTTTTGTTTGCATGTGTTTGTGTGCATGTGAGTGTTTGTGCATGTGTGTGGTATAGATATGTGTGTGTTTGTGTGAGTGTGTGTGTGTATTCTGTGCATATATGTATGTGTGTGTGTGTGTATGTGTTATGTGTGTAATAAAAAGAAGGATTACGTCTTCTTTAATGTAGATTTATAGTCACTCTAATTTTTGGGCTGAGTTAACTGAAAGCTGTCTGGTCTATGCAATAGATGCTCTTACACATTTTCTGGACATTAATTACTTTTGCTCATGGCTGCATGGGGGTAGGTAGGAGCTAGCAGGTTTTTATAGCAAGGCTTAATTAATTAACATTCACTTATTAACATGTCCTTCAGTTATTATCCAAAGTCAACAACAACCCCCATCCCCAACCCCCCAACCCTGAAACCCTGGAAGCAATAATTGAAAATGTTCCATCTGCAAGGAATTCACTAATAAAAAGATTTTATCACTATCTGGATTATGGAATGCAATTAAGAATAGGAGGTGCCTCACTTTATATGACATGGTGAACTCTAACCACAATGTATAATGTGGTCCTAAAGCACCTTCCCTGGGTAGCTTGTTGGCACTCGGGAGGGGGTTGCTGGCTGTACTAATTGAACCTCCTTTACCTGGGTAGCTTGTTGGCATGGAATGGAAGGACATAATGGAACACTCTGACACTGTATGTTGGGAACTGGCACTTTATGATCTTGACATGCAAGGTTCCCATTTTGAGGGATGGGGATGGGAGGGGGTAGGAGGAGCCACTATGCGCACACACTATACAACAGCATTGCCCCTTATGTGCTTATGACTGGAGTGGACCAATGTCTAGTAGGAGTTTGATCGATGGCTACAAACAAATTAAGCAAGTGACAATCCATTAATAGTACGACATGTAAACTTAAAGAGAAGGGATTGGCAGAGAAGGCCAGCAATAAGTTCTAGATTAGGGAAGAAGCTAGTATATGATAAAAGTATTTGAGGCTGGACCGGCAGAAAACCCCAGGATCCAAAACAAGCTCAGGTTTCTTGGACCACCAAATTCAGGCCTTAGACAGTAGTGATGGACAAGAAATTTGAAGTGTGGACATCCACAGATGATCCCTGGAATATCAATGGCACCACTGAACACAACACACTCCCCAAATGTTTAGTATACCAACAGTCTTCACCCTCCGAGTAATGCTTGCCCATTGACTAAGTCCTGTTTGCTCTATAACTGTGTTTGCAGCATGTGTTCACATGATGCTAGCACAGAAAAAATAATCTAGCATAGGTAATCATAAACTCAGTGGCGAAACATGGCAGATAAGATGGTGACATCCTTTGTCTAAAGCTCAGACAGGTGGAAGCACCAGAGTTGCACAGTTCACCTCTGACCTTCTAATTGTACCTCAGTGACAATGATGATGAACAACTGGAAACCAACACTTCTAAAATATGGTAAAGGATAGAAAATACCGGCTGACCAGGAAAAGAGGTGGAGGAGCAATAAAAGATCTAGATGTATAAAGTAGCTAATCCAACACTTTTAGCACATCCGCAATGATTGTGCTAAGTTTGTCAAATAATTTTTATTCTCAAGAAAAATAGTTTATTTTCAGAGGGGAAGGAGCAGACAGTTTCAAAGGGGCAGGGAAATGCCCTCCACACACCGCCCCTAAAATAATTATTTAGTGCATAGTAACAGGGAGGAGATGAGTCTGCTTGCTAAATATGCAAGTGCATGCCTATTCCAAGCCAGCCACCAGATGGTAACCATCCCAGGAATTAGGCACACATGATAGGTATATACTTAAACACTGCAGTGACTCATACCCTGCCAAATTAGAATATACACAGTCAGATGCACAGCTCTGCTATCACCAATGTATAACATGTATGCCATAACAAACCACACACTTGAACTCTCCACTGCACGTCCACACGACTCAAGAACAAAGTGTTGCTGTCATAAATAGGTTGCACAGAAACATCAGTTGGCACCTCCGGCACTGCAAGCAAAGATAACTGTCACAACATCGAAATATAACAGAATGGTCATCATCAACTGTTCTCACATACAGAGTGATTGTTCCAATAATATGAATAGTCATCATCATCTCTGCTCATGATTGTTCCAATATATATGAATAGTCATTATCAACAGTGCTCACATACAGAGTGATTGCTCCAATATATATGAATAGTCATCATCAACTGTGCTCACATACAGAGTGATTGTTCCAATATATATGAATAGTCATCATCAACTGTGCTCACACACAGAGTGATTTCTCCAATATATATGAATAGTCATCATCAACTGTGCTCACATACAGAGTGATTGTTCCAATATATATGAATAGTCATCATCAACTGTGCTCACATACAGAGTGATTGTTCCTGAATAGTCATCATCAACTGTGCTCACATACAGAG
Source organism: Cladorhizidae sp. MBARI D1340-BT2 (assembly GCA_028752905.1). Lineage (NCBI taxonomy): Eukaryota > Metazoa > Porifera > Demospongiae > Poecilosclerida > Cladorhizidae > Cladorhizidae sp. MBARI D1340-BT2. Next base: position 10,000,573 of record JAQNBH010000001.1, read on the forward strand.
TGATTGTTCCAATATATATGAATAGTCATCATCAACTGTGCTCACATACAGAGTGATTGTTCCAATATATATGCATAGTCATCATCAACTGTGCTCACATATTACAGAGTGAATACTCCAATATATACCAATAGTCATCATCAACTGTGCTCACATACAGAGTGATTGTTCCAAAACCCTACAGAAATACTCGAGTATTGCTTTTATTGTAGCTTCTGTGGATTATTAAAACAATTATTTCTGTCATTAATTCTGAACTACTGAACTACAAAAAAAAAGTTGGCATTAGTTGCAACCCAACATACGTGCAACATCTGAACATTGGCGAAACCAACATTGATCGTACAGAGCATTTATGCACCTACTGTAGAGATCATAAAAACATGCTGGTTGCATCAATTTTGTACGACAAGCTTTATGTTTCCAACCGTTACTAAAATGTACAGTCAATGTTGATTAACACAGTTAATGATTACGCAACTTTTGGCCACTATCGGTGTCAGCCTTTCCTAATGTCACCAAAGTGCACTATGATGTGTGCAAAATAGCAATTTTTTCACCATTGAGACTCTTCTTTGCTTTGAGATTTTGAGAGGACAGATCATCCTAGTTCTATAGCTCCTGTTCTACCAACTTTAGTTGTTGTAAAGCTATCATGATGAGAGAAGTAAGTAGATTTTATATTTCATTGTGACATATAAGTCATGACATCTTTTCAGCTAGTAGCTGGGCTTTCACAGGTTTTTAAGTCATAGCTTCTCTACTAGCTAGCTTTGGCAAGCCTTTTTTCTAAGTAAGTTGTGCCATAAGGAAGGCTTAGGAAACCTTGGATAGCTTTAATCAGCCTTGTGTGCAAACCTTTAGCTTTATTCAGCCTTTGTGTGCAAGTTTTTCCCTTAGGCTTAGCTAAGTAAGTCGCTCTAAATCTATAAAGTGTCAGTAGTTGAACTTTATCTAGACTAGTCAATAGCATGTGTAACTCTGGTATTGTTATGGCAGCATGCAGTTTGTTTCGTCTCAGTTAACGGATTATTATAAAAGACAAAGTTAGTGAGAGAGAAAACAAGTAGATGGTCCTTTTTGTAAGGTTTTTTTGAAATGCTCATTGCAACAATTATAATGTAGGTAGGATATTAGTGAAGACACCTCGGCCACCAGTTAACTTCCAAGGCCTCCACCAATGTGCATCAAATTTTTCCAGTATCTAGTCCACATTCCACCATCAAACTAGATAGAGATTCATATTTGGAGATAGATATATCAACAATAAATAACTTTATTGGGCAATGTGTTTATGTATTTCTTTCTCTTCAGCATGTTTGAGAATGGAAAATTCTTCATTGGAGAAGAACCACAGGGACCTAACCTACCGTGTGCCACTTCTGGAGAATGGGTTGGCTCAGGCAGCTCCCCCAGTGCCTCAGCCTTCTCCAATACCTCGTCAAATTCAATAAAGTTGGCATCAGATTACTCCGCTTTATTATGCTTGTGTTGCATTTTTTCCCTTAAAATGAAGGCTTATGATGCTCATCTGCTCCACTTATCATGGGAGGACTAGGTTTGTATTTCTTAGTTCCAAAACCTTCATTCTTCCCACGGGAAGTAGTGCAGTCTACTCTAAAGATTGTCTCTTCTTTCCAGAGCTTTCCTTCTTTCCACCTGAGTAGTGTGGTCTAGTCTAAGTATCAGGTTCTCTACTCCAGTTGTTGTCAGCCCCATTGATAGCACAGCAGTGCAGTTGAGCATCTGTCTTCTACCTGATGCACTTTTGTTGTACAGTCAACATAGGTCTCCGTACCTCTTGCTTGCTATGTATTTAGAGCAGAAAGAGGTACAGAGACCTACGCTCAACTGTAGAACAAAAGTGCTTCAGGAGAAGATGGATGCTCGACTGCATTGCTTCCCGATGGGACCAACACTCAACTGGTATGAAACATGAGATTTAGACTAGACAACTCTACTTCAGGTGGGAAGAATGAAGGCTCTCAGATGAAGAGAAGAAAAATTCTCGACTACTAGACTGTGGCTCACTAGCAGACCCCCACATTTTGTGAAGGTCATGTACTGCAGCACTTCTATACAGACAGTTCATTTCTGTTCGCTACTGTTTGTTTCCATTGTGTTGGGTTTTGAGCCATTCATTAGTTTAGCATTTACAGCATGCATTGTTTAATGCTGTATGCTATGTAACTTCCATGCATGTTTTACGTGTACTGTATAGGACCAAACACTGTTCGCATAAAAATGAGTAGAAAAATAATGTACCTGAAAAATTGCCGAAACTCATAATAATCCCTGTAACAGTATTGCACTGATATTATAATGTATAATGCCAGTTTACAATTTTCTGTAGCTCATTCAACATAACAGGACAACAGCAGACAGACACAGACATTCTGCACATCATAGTTTAGATAAACACATCATCAATGTATTCTGACTGATTGAAAAGTATCTATAAAATGTTACTTACCTCGTACTTGGATGATATACAATTCACTATAAGATTGTTGAGATGAACACTGAATAGTTGACCCTCTCAGATCAGTCAGTTTTCCTTCCAATACCACTGTAATGTTCATCCTAATTGTATCATCATATCTTGAAGAACTATTTACAGCCATTACAAGACCAAAAGAGGGCAAGCCAGGGTCGCATGGGACAAAAGGTACTGGATAACTTCTACCAGTTGTGAAGAAATAGATTCCAGCACAACTTCCATTTATCTCCCAATCAATTGTAATAGGTATGCCTGTTCCAACACAAGCAAAGCTGACATTTCCAGGACAGTATGAGCCATTAGTAGAAGATGACAAGAGGGACAGGTGCTGACAATCTGAATAACAATTTAAACATTTTATAAACCTGTCAAAGAGTTATAGGCACACTTAGAATGATAAACATGTATAAAATTAACTGCATCTGTCATTTAACACAAGCTGAAAAGTTCTGTACTTCTGGCTGCTTAGTCTTGGGCCATGGGTTGAAGAAGCCAGCAATGGAAGATACCAAAAAGGAAAGATAGGCCACCCTCAGTTAACATTGAGGAGCAAAGAATTAAGTCCTAAATGACTAATGCAGAGGAGGGGGGCACCCGATGGTAGATGACAAAGCTGGCCACTTCATTAAGCTCTTTGAGATGACTAATATTCCTTCATCATAACATCAAACTACAGGTAGATTAGTGTGTGTCAGAACTTGCAGTGTCAGAAGATTGCAGATAGCTATTACTGACTTAATTGACTAAATCCAATCCAACTCCAAACTTGGGTACCAGCTAGCTAGCTACAAAACACTGCCTGGCAGCTAGCTAGCAGTTGATGGTGCAGTGTGCGAGCTAGGTAAATAAATAGCTAGCTAGCTACACTACCTGTAAGGCTAGCCCATGAGGCTGTAACATGATGCTGGTTATGGAAATAGAGCTTTCGTGTCCAGTGTTCATACCAGGATTTTTGTAAGGGATATTGGCATCTCATCGGTGGAGTAGTGGATTAATAAACCATGATGGTCTGTGTTTTTGGTCTTGTATTCGTTACTGTGTTTACAGGTTGCAGGAAGTGCACTGAACTAGACATAATATTGTTAAATATAAAAGAGCTATGAATCATTACAGTATCATGCAACAAGTACATAATACACTACATATTCTACAAATTATACTGAAGCCTGAATGCTCATAATTTATTATAATAGTGTATATAATTTTCTTAAAATATTTCATGGGTGAAGTAACTGTTGTGTACTGTTTACATGATGATTCTGGAAGAAATGGTCTCATAAACACCAAGAGAGAGGGCAAAAAGTGATGCTTTAGGTGGAAAGTGAGGGCTAAGCTACAATCTCTCCTACCATTGCCCCAAACCCAAGGCAGCTATTATGATGTACTTGCTCTTCTTGTGCTTAACCTCTTCTTGCGATTAACTAAGCTCTGCCTTGTTAGAGTTGGTGCGTGTCAAGTTGACCCATGTCGCTCAGCCAATGGCAACCTTTCCTAGGCCTACATTTATTGTTATCAGCAGAGCGAGCATGCCACACCTGGCCCACCTTCACCTTAACATCCAGGGAGAGTTTAACTTCCATTTTTTATCAATGCCAGCCTTCTTGTGCTTGTTTGAGCTCTGCTAGGTACACCCTCATCTGGACTTCAACGCTTAGGTAAGTCTCACTCGTGAGACAGAAGCTACTATGGAGCTAGAATTGCTGCAAAAAATTTCACCAACCACACCCATAATACCCATAATACCTATAAATTAAATTATATTGCATCATCCATTTGAACTTTGAACTTTAATAATGCAACGTTAAAGCAGGGGCGGATCTAGGAATTCTTGGGGGGGGGCCTCTTTTATTAGAATTTAAATATAGAAATATAGATATATTATAGCATAATTATACAAACTGTAGAGAGAAAAATGTTAAGACTAAATTACATTGAATAAACGAACAACAAATCAAAGTTATTATGATTGGTTATCAAATGACATATATAAAAATTGTGAATCTGAATCATGAAGTCCAAGGGTCAATAATTGAAGGGGGAAAAGGGGAAAAAAGAATTGGAAGAGAAATGCTATTAATACATTATGTACATACTCGTATAAAGCTATTCTCCTATTACATTTAAGTTTAAATCTATCAACAACATCATCAAGATCAACAGGAAAACTATGAATCAATGCTAATGCGGATAATCTGTCCTACCCCATACTACTACGTAAGAAAGTTTTAAGGTTTTTTAAGTTACTATTGGCCCGCTCGTTCTCACATGGTGTGACTGGAATAGTACATGCAATGCACAGCAGTACGTAAAGGTTAGGTAAGTAATCCTTGTCACACTCTTTCAGAGCTGATTGAAGGGTGGATGGCCGCTTCTCAGCATCTTGACTCTGCCACTTTGCCCTCCACCTCCACACCACACCTCAGTAGACACAAGTGCAGTACTTGGCAATTTATCATTATAAAGAAATCAAGTCCTCAAAAGATATATCATCCCGAGTAGTGATTATATTATATAGAAGGTAGAAGATTGATTAAATTGGCTGCTACTGTTTTAGTTTTACCAAACCTATCATTCATTTGTTGAACTAAGTGGCCCAATAAAGGAAGCACGGCAGTTCTTCAATAGTATTCTTCCACATAACTGTACTCCACATTATTTCTGTAAGTTTATCGAGCAGATACACGTGTGACTTCAGGAACCACACCAACATCATGAGATATAATTTCAGCTTGCACATATCATGAATGTAACATTTCCTCACTTTGACGAACTGCACAAAGTTCATTCAGTATGTCTATAACATCCATATAAGCTTTAACTATATCACTACTTTTCTTTTGTAATTTTATACTTACAGATTTTATAATAGACATAGAATTCATTGTTGCTATGAAAGATATTATAAAAGGAAAGGAAAGGTACATCTTGAGCAAGCCATTGGCTGCCACATACCCCAGTTCATTATGTAGGATCACGTTCTGTAATTGCTTCCATTGCAGTTACAAGGAATTGTAAAAAATTTCGTGCCGATAAATCCATCTGTCGAAGGGCGTCCCTTCACAGGATTCCCCAAGACACTAACTCGCTGCAAGTAGCTACACAATACGCTGCCACCAGGTAGATTCACTCTACCAACAAACTTATATCGTTACTCAAAGATAATTAGAGTTCTGTCAATCACGCACCGTCACAATTAGGTAAGGGTCTCCACTGCTGCAGAGTAAAACAGTTGCCCTTAAATAGGCTGGCTGCCTCCTTAGTCAGTTGACCATAAATGGTAAATCTACAACATAAGTACATCCCTAGTTGTCCAATGAAATGTCACACAGTGTTTTGCATGTTATGCAGTCTACAGTTAGTCAGCACCTAACAACCACTAATATTAGCATACACGTATGACATTCTCCAGGTCTAACTTGCTAGAGCTTTTGAAGTTAGGTCACCCTGTGACACCATCTTGTTCTACAAAGATCCTTAACTTTAACAACGCTAGTTTCCTTATCTCAAGAAATAGTTGCCATTTAGCACTATAATGGAAGAAGTATGCTGTCTCATTAACAGTAGAATTCATATTACGAATATATAGGAGGTAAACTACAAGCTTCAACAATACACAAATTAAGTACGTGACTATTAAAGTAGATATATGTGGCTTTAGGATTTTCTGCCAAGAGACGACCCTACACACCCCTTGCACTAGACATATTGCTAGCACCATCATAGCCTTGCCCCCTACAATGTTCAAAGTCTAAGTCAAGTGCTTCTTTTATTGCCCGAGTCCAATGATCCTTTCTGTACTTATGAAATCTAAGAATTCTTCTCTTATATGACAATTACTATCTACAAATCTTAACACTACTAACACCTGTTCCTTACTGGATATATCAACGACTTCATCACTAAGAATAGAATAATATTTAGCTTGTTTAATTTCTTGTATTATACTATCTCTAATATCATCACCTATGCATTCAATGAGTTGATTTTGGGTCGTTTTGCTAGTATAAGTTGCATTTTTAAGCATCTTTCAAATGCAACATTTCCAGACGTCGAAGAGTATTCAAGAAGTGCTAAAAAATTCCCTCTGTTGACCTCAGAATCAGCTGTGCTATCATCTCTGTGACCTCGAATAGCTATACATTGCTTGCCACAAAGAAGTATTGCATCAGCCATACATCTTATTATGGACCTATTTGTTGCTATGTTACTCTCATCTATATATATGCAGCAAACGATTCTTAATGGAAGACTATGTACACACGTGGGAAGACTTTAAAGCATCTTCTCGAGCTAAAGCCAACTGATGGTACTGCGTTCAGTTGTGACTGGCAAACTTTTTAGTTTTCCGAGACCATGCATTAAATCCATTACATACAAAATGACCCAAAGCCTTTGTAGCAAAGAGAACACCTGGCAAACAAAATATTCTTTACTATAAACAAACCAAGGGTTTTCAGCCAAGTATTTATGTTGACAAGACCTATTACAGCCATCTAAAAAACTACTTGGAAATGTAAATGAACTATCAGATTAACTAAAAGTGAATACTTGCACTCCGGAGCCGGGGCATTGAGCGCATAAGAAAGCCAATATTGTTACATTTCTCAAAATCAATTGAAGCACTTGACGAAGAAGCAGCAGAAAAAGTGGACAAGGAAGTGCAGGGCAGATGAGACATGGAATGAGATGCAGGACAGAAGCGGAACATGAAGGCAGTAATAGCACCGACTCAGTAGGCTCAGGATGAGACGCAGACACAGAGCCTGAGGGCTGGGTGGGAGACACACACAGGGTGGGAGAGACAGATGGAGAGTTATCTGTGACAGACACAGAGGGCTGGGTGAGAATGACAGACACAGAGGGCTTGGAGGAGACACAATGGACTGACGCAGGAGACCATGGAAGAGTGACAGGTACCACAGCTGGAGATGGAAAAGTGGTGTTCTTGTTGGTCCTTTTTCTTGTTGGTCCTTTTTTGTTTCCTATCATTAAAATAATGTGGAAATTTCTATGTAAATTAACTCTACTAGCTAGCAGTAGTGGCTGGCTGCATGCAAGGACTATAGCTAGCTAAGTACTAAGTTGGCAATCTATTCAATAGCATAATAATTATTCTCACACTGCTCAGTTTATATCAACTTATTTAGCTTTAGGGGGGCCTGGGGTGCCTTTGAAAAAAGCCTTTAACTTTGACTGAGCCATGAGTAAGATATTTGGTGAGTGACAGGAGTCGACAGTAAATCTCGCTGGGAGGTAATGAACCAGGTACTGAACATTTGGAACGATGATAAAGGTAAGCTTTAGTCTGGTGCAGCCACACCCCTACCTTTCCCCCACTTGGGGGTGTGGCTTCACAGGCCAGCCAGCAGAGTAAACATAGCTAGCTAAGAAAAAGAAAAAAGAAAGAAAAAGTAAAAAGCATTGCAGGTTTGTTGTTTAGTTAGAGTTTGGGAAATTAGAGAAAAGGGTGCCTCGAACGAGACCAGTCGATCCCTTCTGGATCCGCCATAGGTAAAGTGTATCAGTGGATAAGCCTTCAATTTCAAAGATATATCAGAACAGTATGCTTAAACGCCTGGGGAGAACACCAATGTCAGATATGAAAAGAGTTGTCATTATGATGATGACTTACAGGCAAGCTCCATATTTCCCAGCACCACAACTACCAGCAGGATAAGGACAACCTACATGCACACGGCATAATAGACATTAGGTAAAAGAAGAAGGACACCCCATTAAATATGCAAAGCATACCTTTCAATAACAAAAAAAAACTATAAGCGTACAGCAAGATTATAAATAATAATAAAAGTAATTATATTTAGAATTAGTATTCTAATAGTAATAATAATAGTAATAGTAGTAGTAGTAGTAGTAGTAGTAGTAGTAGTAACAACAACAAGAAGAACAGCAACCACAACAACCACAGCAACCACAACAACAACAAACAGCAACAATCATAACCACACACCCACAAAACCACACCCATGCCAATCACAACAATAACTGCAACACAAACACAACAACCACTACAACAACGACAACAACTAACCCAACAACAACAACAACAACAACAGCAAAAACAACAACAACATACACAGACATTCATATGCACATATAGTACATACAAACATACATGCATACATATACACATGCAATAAAATGCATACATACAATACAATACGTGCATACATGCATGCATACATACACATATATAGTGCATATACATACATACATACATACACACACATACATACATATAGTGTGTTGAACTTTATACCATTCAGGAAATTATGATATATTCACAGTGTTGGTCGTGAGCCTTCCACTACTACATGTGTACAAACTCTGTGCATAGAGCTACTTGTTATTGCATGGCTGCCTAGTCATACATTGTCTTTGGACTCTGCCCATGTAAAATCAACTGATGCTAGACATCATGACATAATTAAACCTATTATGCCTAGGGCAAATAACAAAAGGGAAACAGTTCATTATGGTAAGCTCTATATGGTCATCTTAAAATCATTAACTCAGCTCAGGCTGGAACAAGATACTACATTTGGAACGAGCATGCCAGTCAGGTGGCTAAAGTGATGACATCACCACATTCATTGTGCATGTGATGTCTATATGCATCAGGTGACCTCTAGGTGACCTCTAGGGTGTCCTCCTTACAGATTTGTGAGGAATCCCCAAGTATTGAGTTATAAGGGTTAGGGTAAGGGGAGGGGAAGGGATCAATTTATTGCTTCAATAACACCTCACCCCTAGGCTATGACCATAACAAGGGACTAGAGCAATGGCTAGGGGTTTAGTTATGGCCTAGGGGACGAGTTATGACTAGGGGTGAGTTATGGCTAGTGTCACAAGTAGTTATGTATGATGTCATTGTACACTCCGACTGTTATTCGTTGTCTGTGCCCACCATGAGACTGACTGTTGTTCCATGAATTAATTTTTGTTGTTAGCCAAGTTGTTTAGCTCTAGTCACCTAATGTTACATGGTGGGAGCGGTTGGATCAAGAAGAATACCTACATCATCGATAAGGAGGTTTTACTATGCAAATCTTGTGTATTATAGTCTAGTTTCATCATGGCAGGGTTTCTCTGCACACTGGAGACACATGCAAAATAAATAATAAATAAATATATATATATAATTTTAAAGCGGTTTTCATTGCTGGATTTTGAATTGAAGTGCAAGGTATCTGATACACACACACACTGACTCGGGGAGTCCGGTCACATTAGGTGGAAATTTGGCATTACTTTAGGCATTGGCAACATACAGTAATTGACATACTGTAATGCCTCATAATGACTACTGATATGTGGTTTCAAATGCATTTATCTTGCAGTGAGGGTATTTTTTATAGGTGTTAAGCATTTGCTGATGGTAAACTCACTGTGAGAGGTAATCTGTTTAATATAACACATGCTATATCGCCCTTTTTTCATAACAACTATTAAAACCACAAACATTTGTATAGCCCTATATAGCCCTTGAAATACCCCTAGCCATAATACTAGCCCTATTCATAGGCATAACTCAACCCCTTATCAGGAACCACAACCAGGCTCTCTTTACCAAGGCAACTTAGAACTTCTCATGCCAAAATCAATTAGTCCCCAAGAAATAAATAAAGTATCCTGGTATATAATTTATGTGAAGGCTAGAGCATAACTTTCGAAATGTCAACAGAATAAATTTGAAGTTGAATATTTGAGAAGGTTATTGTAATTATAATCTGTGTGTATAAGTGAGCTATAGGTCAAGCCCAGATTATGAGCTATCCAGAATTAGCATGACTCCTGAACATTCATGACTTCTTAGCGATTTGGTACCATAGGTGCTAAATATCTGAAGTCACTAAGCTATGCCTTAGTACTAGACTTATTCCTTAGCCCTAGCCCTAGTTGTCTCATTCATAGGCATCTAAGGTTATCCCTAGTAGAGCTCAATCTCTAGCCATCCTAGCCCTAACCTTAGCTCTAGCCCTAGATCTATCCTAGTCCAATCCCTAGCTCTAACCTTAGCTCTAGCCTAGCTCTAACCTTAGCTCTAGCCTAGCTCTAACCTTAGCTCTAGCCTAGCTCTAACCTTAGCTCTAGCCTAGCTCTAACCTTAGCTCTAGCCTAGCTCTAACCTTAGCTCTAGCCTAGCTCTAACCTTAGCTCTAGCCTAGCTCTAACCTTAGCTCTAGCCTAGCTCTAACCTTAGCTCTAGCCTAGCTCTAACCTTAGCTCTAGCCTAGCTCTAACCTTAGCTCTAGCCTATATAGTCCAGTCTGTAGCTCTGTCTCTAGAGCTCTAGCGTAAAGTATTCGCAGCGTATTATTATCTTAATACTGCAGAAATAACGTAACAGTGTAATTTTCAGAGACAATTTCAGACTTGCTACATGTGCAGTGGTTAGAGCTAAGGCTAGAGCTAGGGCTAGAGCTAGGTATAGAGCTAGGGATTGGAACTAGGGCTAGAGCTAGGGATTGGACTAGGCAAGACTTAGGGCTAGACTAGGCTAGAGCTAAAGCTAGAGCTAGGGCTAGTGCTAGGGATTGGACCTAGGGCTAGAGCTAGGGATTAGACTCTAGGCTAGGGCTAGGGCTAGAGCTAGGTGACTTGTCTAGAGCTAGGGATAGAGCTAGGGATTGGACTCTAGGGTAGGGCTAGGGCTAGAGCTAGTGATTGGACTAGGTTAGAGTTAAGGCTAGGGCTAGAGCTAGGTATTTGGACTAGTTAAGCTAGAGCTAGGTATTTGGACTAGTTAAGCTAGAGCTAGGGATTGGACTTGGCTAGAGAGGAGTCTAGAGCTTGGGATTGGAATAGGACAAGAGCTATAGGGATTGTACTACCAAGTGTCCTAGCAGCATAATCAATCATCTCCAAGTTGTGACCTGGTAATCAGTTACCATTATCAAGCAAAAAAGGAATATTGTTATGGAAAAAAGGAAAATATCTACAGAGTTTGTTCTAAAGCTGTCCTCAGCAGTATTGGTTTTCAATTAATCAAAGATCAAGGCTAGTAAAATATAATTACCAAGCCCCAAGACAGTCAGTAACAGACCAAGATTTCCAGCTATATACAGAAGTAGATCCAGCAGACTACAGCCACAGATTTTTAAAAAAATTAATAACCCTACATTAATATATTTCACTTGGAAAGGAAAGCTATTGGTACAAAGTGGAAATAAGAAAAACTGAGCCAGAAAAAGGAAACAGAAATACAAGCAGGTCTATACATGGCCTCTATAGCATCAGTTGCTTCCCTCATACAGGAATACCCGGGAACCAGAGAGGGGGAGGGCTATAACTCAGCTGCTCCCACACAGCTTCTGCTCAAATGTATAGTAGCATCCTCAATTTCTTCAGTAAATGCTATATGGCTAACTTATAGAGTGAATTGTACACTTTATATTGTGGCTAAAATTGATTGAGATATCTCTTCTTATGAAGGCTGCAAAGAAAGAGGGTGCTTCTACCGCTGGACAGGGATCTCTGAAGGGAGCAGTTAATACTGTGCTATGCAGGCAGCAGTTGATATTGCGGGCAGAAGTTGATGCTGTATGGACCATGCAATTCTTATATGTAATACTGCAACTTGTTTTACATTCTAACTCTCATGCTAAACCTTACTAAATTCGGTGTGCTGTGTGATGTTGATCCAGTGTGGGACCGCATAGAGCTGTTGTAAACCTACAACCTGCCTCAACCCAATCCGGTGTGTTGCCATGGATATATATTATGATAGATCCAACTTAATATAACCAGCCCCAGTACACGTGTATGTGCATGTACTACCTGAGTAGTGGCTCAGTGTGTCTAACTCTGCAAGAGTCCAAATTAGCTAACTGTGTAGTGAAGAGAAGAGTATCAGGATTACAGGAACTCTAGATGAGGTGAACCACACCAATAATTATAGTATCAGGACTGTGTCTCAGGATGCATCTGGCTAAGGCTATTGAGAAAGCATCATTGTCAAGAGATCAATATCAATGAGGAGATCACAATAATAGAACTTAAGAACGACAATACACAAAATGTGGCATAATGCATAGCTACTGCAGAATGCAGATGAGTTAACTGTGATACGAGTCCCCGTAATCACCATTGTTTTTAACAGAAAAAGAATTCCAAAATGCAAATAAGCCTCGATGACCACAAATCCAGAAAAATGAGTCTAGTAGCCACACAATTCCCCCAAAAGCAGTCTCTTTCTGTCTCTAGCAAAATACTCGTCTTCTTCAGAATTACATAAGTCGTTTGACCATCAATTCCATGCCAAGATTCAGACAGAGGGGACATTGGGCATATATATATAGTTAAAACTTGGCCTTCTGCACATACTCTAACAGAGAAGGCATCCAGTACAGTACATAGATATCCCCAGTAACTTGGTCACCTCAATTGACCATTAAACATCCAGAAAAATGATTCCAGTAGCCTCACAATAGAACATTTAAACCAGACTAGCTTGATGGTTACGTATGGGTGTATACAAAACCAAGTCTTATTAGAGACCGGAAGGAAAGGAAGATTACTTTTAAACGAAACAATGACTAACTCTTAAATATTCGCTTTGGCTCACCATTGCAGAAACGACCTGACGACTAGAACTCTCAGAAAGCTCAGACAAAATCTAGACTGTAAGAGAACAGCGCGAGTGACAATTTCTCCGTCCAACTAGGTTAGGGCGTCGAGTATGTGTAACTCTAGCCAGACACTCAAGCGCTAAGATCTGACAAAATGTGGTCGGCACTTGAAATGTACAGTGGCGGATCCAGAAGGGATCGACTGATCTTGTTCGAGCCCCGCTTTTCTCTAATTTCCAAAACTCTAACTAAACAACAAACTTGTTGTTGCGTGCTGACATGAGAAGCCACACCCCCAAGTAGGGGGAACGTAGGGGTGTGGCTGCACCAGACTAAACCTGCACTCGTCCCAGAGAGATTTACTGTCGACTCCTGTCACTCACCAAATATCTTTGTGTCTCCTCTGAGCCCTCTGTGTCTGTGATTCTCACCCAGCCCTCTGTGTCTGTCACAGAGAACTCTCTATCTGTGTCTCCCACCCAGCCCTCTCTGTGTGTGTCTCCCACCCAGCCCTCAGGCTCTGTGTGTCTGTGTCTCCCCCTGAGCCTGCTGAGCCTGCGCTATTACCGCCTTCATGTTCCGCTTCTGTCCTGCCCTCTCGTTCTGCATCTCATCTGCCCTGCACTTCCTTGTCCACTTTTTCTGCTGCTTCTTCGTCAAGTGCTTCAATTGATTTTGAGAAGTGTAACGATATTGGCTTGCTTATGCGCTCAATGTCCCAAACAGATATCTTGAATTTGGCTCCAGAATGCAAATATTCACTTTTAGTTAATCATTTTAAGCCTGATAGCATTTCCAAGTAGTAATTCAGATGGCTGTAATATATTTAGATGGCTCTTGTCAACATAAATACTTGGCTGAAAACCCTAAAGTAGAAGATGGAATATTTTGTTTGCTACAAAGGGTTTGGGTCATTTTGTATGTAATAGATTTAATGCATGGTCTAGGTAAACAAAAAAGTTTGCCAGTCACAACTGTACGCAAACCATCAGCTGGCTTTAGCTCGGGCAGATGGTTTAAAGTTTTCTCAAGTGTGTCCAGAGTCTTCTATTAAGAATCGTTTGCTGCATATAGATGAGAGTATAACATAGCAACAAATAGGTCCATAATAAGATGTATGGCTGATGCAATACTTCTTTGTGGCAAGCAATGTATAGCTATTCGAGATCACAGAAATGATAGCACGGCTGATTCTGAGGTCAACAGAGGGAATATTTTAGCACTTCTTGAATACTCTGTGTGGTCCGGAAAAGTTGCATTAGCCAAGCATAAATGCTTAAAAAAATGCAACTTATACTAGCAAAACTACCCAAAATTAACTCATTGAATGCATAGGTGACTATATTAGAGACAGGAAATTAATCAAGCTAAATATATTATTCTATTCTTAGTGATGAAGTGGTTGATATATCCAGGTGTCAGTAGTGTTAAGATTTGTAGATAGTAATTGTAATATAAGAGAAGAATTCTTAAGTACAGAAAGGATCACTGGAGAGGTTTTGGCTCTTGCAATAAAAGAAGCACTGAATAAGTTTGACTTAGACTTTGAAGATTGTAGGGGGCAAGGCTATGATGGTGCTAGCAATATGTCTAGTGAAAGGGGTGTGCAGGGTCGTCTCTTGGCAGAAAATCCTAAAGCCACATATATCCACTGTAATAGTCACGTGCTTAATTTGTGTATTGTTGAAGCTTGTATATAGTTTACCTCCTATTCGTAGTATGAATTCTACTGTTACTGAGACAGCATATTTCTTCCATTATAGTGCTAAACGGCAACTATTTCTTGAGAAAGTAATTGACAAGGGAACTAGCGTTGTTAAAGTTAAGGATCTTTGTAAAACAAGATGGATTTATCGGCACAACGCTTATGAAATTTTTTATGTTTTGTATCAATTCCTTGTAACTGCAATGAAAGCAATTACAGAACGTGATCCGGATATGAACTGGGATATGAAAACAATTGTGGTAGCCAATGGCTTGCTCAAGATGTACCTTTCCTTTCCTTTTATAATCTATCATAGCAACAATGAATTCTATGAAACCTAGAAGTATAAAATTACAAAAGAAAAGTAGTAATATAGTTAAAGCTTATATGGATGTTAAAAGACGTGCTGAATGAACTTTGTGTAGTTCGTCAAAGTGAGGAAATGTTACATTCATGGTATGTGCAAGCTGAAACTATAGCTTATGATGTTGGTGTGGTTCCTGAAGTCCCACGTGTATCTGCTCGACAAATTTACAGAAATAATGTGGAGTACAGTTCTGTGGAAGAATACTTTCGAAGAACTGCTGTGCTTCCTTTATTGGACCACTTAGTTCAACAAATGAATGATATAGGTTTGGTAAGACTCAAACAGTAACAGCCAATTTAGTCAATCTTATACCTTCTACTTGGGATGATATATTTTTAGAGGACTTGATTTCTTTATAATTATAATGATGACTTGCCAAGTACTGCACTTGTGTCTACTGAGGTGTGTATATAGGTGGAGGGCAAAGTGGCAGAGTCAAGATGCTGACAAGCGGCCATCCACCCTTCAAGCTCTGAAAGAGTGTGACAAGGATTACTTTCCTAACCTTTACGTACTGCCGCGCGTCGCATGTACTATTCCAGTCACATCATGTGAGAACGAGAGGGCCAATAGTACCTTAAAAAACCTTATTACATAGTAGTATGGGGCAGGACAGATTATCCGCATTAGCATTGATGCATATTAATTATAGTTTTCCTGTTGATCTTGATGATGTAGTTGATAGATTTAAAACTTAAATGTAATAGAATAGCACATGTATGTACATAATGTATTAAAAGGGCAATTCCGGGAAAATGTCAACCAAGGGGTCAAAATTTCAAAATGGGTTTTTAGTATGCTCTAATACACCATTTTGGAGCTAAATAAATGAAGTTTCATATTCAGCAAATGTTTAACCCAATATGACAAACGGGTAACGACGTTTTATGTCGTTTTTATGTAATTGCCATAGTAACAGATTATGACAGAAGCTCTGTTGTGTTTTAGTCAGACACCTCCTACAGTTGGGAATTGAGTTTTGCTCCAAATTAAGTGTATTTGGATCATTTTTATAATTTTTTAGTAGATTTAATGGATTTTTTTTTACTAAATAATATTTTACGGTTTGTAGTTTCGGGATATAATTGATGCCGTATGTACGTCACAAATATATGCATCTTTATTAATTATTTCAGTGATATTAAAGTATTAACTAAAACCATTTCATATTCTCTTTTAGTTTTCTATTAGGCATAACTTCCACCCTTAATGGAAAGGCCACACACCCATGACTTATGGAAAAACCTGTGATGGACGTACAAGATTTTTGTACGTCCATCACGTACGTACGTCACAGCTTAACAAATTCCCATGTAGACATTGTTAAAAGATTTAGAATTTAGCCTTAATCTTTACCATTTTCTTTGTTTGTCTTTCTGCCATTGACAATTCGATCTTCAGAAAAGTTAGAATGGCTACAGCACTAATTCAATCTTCTGTTTATAGTTTGCTACCTTACATTTTCTAGACGGCTTGGACAAAGGATAGGTTTAGTGCTTGGACCCTGACTACGGTTAGGGTTGGACCAAGACTAGGTTTAGGGGTTGGACACTGACCAGGTTGGGCTTGGAGAAAGGCTAGGGTTAGGGGTTGGATATATACACAGGATTAGGGCTTGAACAAAGTCTAGGGTTAGGGGTTGGACATTGACCAGGGTTAGTGCTTGGACAAACGCTAGGGTTAGGTGTTGGACATTGACCAGGGTTAGATCTAGGACAAATGCTAGGGTTAGGGGTTGGACCTTGACCAGGGTTAGGGCTTGGACAAAGGCGAGAGTTAGAGGCTGGACATTGACCAGGGTTAGGGTTAGGACAAGGCTAGAGTTAGGGGGTGGACATTGACCAGGGTTAGGTCTTTGACAAAGGGTAGGTTTAGTGGTTGGACATTGACTAGGGTTAGGGCTTTGACAATGACTCGAGTTAGTGCTTGGACAATGACTTGTACAGGTTAGGGCTTGGACCATGACTAGGATTAGGCTTGGACCATGACATGGGTTATGGCTTGGACAATGTCTATGGTTAGAGGTTAGGGTGTAAAGAAACAAAGCTGCCTGAGCCTGTAGCCAGGAAGGTAGGCTGGTAAAGAAACAAAGCTGCTGCTTGAGTTATAGCTACAAACTGATAGTCATTCCCCAAATACATACACTATCTAGCCTGCAAGTAAAACTATTTTAGCAGCTGGCATTGAGGAAGTTACAAGATCTGTTAAGAAGTACGTAGTTCACTAGGTTCCTTTCTGTGTTCTACAGGCATCCCTTTTAGGGAAGAACTGGTGAATATGAATCTACATCCCTTCTGTAAACACTAGTAGGGAAGCTGGGGTGGCAATGTTTTGCTAGACTTTACTAGAACAGCTGGGGAGTGCAAGACCTTGGGAAGTGTGTTCCTGTTTCATCCTTCATTGAGCAAGTGGCCTGTGACGCCACTTCCAAGAAGTGCATGACACGAGAATGCTCAACCTGTGTGGATCTGATTGATGAGTTTGCACCACAAAGCAGCTCAGGGACCTTGCAGTACTACCAGTGGAAGTCTACGGATAGCTGAATTGAGAAGGTAGACATGACTGATACAGTGGATGCAGTTTTTAATGAGCTGAAGAAACAGCTGAATACCTTCCTACTCCATACCTTTGTGAAGAGAGCGCAAGCAGCTTCGTTTGACTCCTTGAAGAACTCCTGTGATGGTAAATCCATTGTTTTGCAAGTCGATTTCTCTGAAAATGTGACAGAAAGAAGTACAAGCAGTCCACTGGCACCACGCTCAGGCAACCATCTTCAACACTCACACTTGGATCAACAATGCCACAAATTTCAGTATGGTAGTATAATTTCAGATGACCTCGACCACACAAAATACAGCATTCTCGTTTTCATGTCAAAGTATATTTTCTGAAGTCTCCGAGCGAAATTCCCAAGCATAGAAACCGTCAATGTTTTCAGCGATGGTCCAACTTCTCAGTTTAGACAGAGGTTCCACTTTTCAAATCTCCACTACTGGGAGCAAGACCATGACATCTTTATCAGATTGCATGGAAAAGGTGTCGTAGACGGGATTGGAGGGACAGTGAAGAGGGCAGTTTGGAGACACATTCGGTCAGAGAGAAGTCATATCACCACTCCGCAAGAGTATTCAGCACTCGCCAAACAGCTTTGCCCAAATATTCAAGTTGAATTTGTTGCCAAGAATGAGATTGATCAACAATCTGCATTTCTGGATGCCAAATGGGAAGGAGTGATGGAAGTCCCCCAAACACACAAAGTTCATTGTATTCAAGCTTCTGGTGCGGATGAGGTCAAAGTAGCCGATACTTGCAACGAGATAGACAAATGTTTCCGAGTTTGTCGAATCCGCAACACCAATGATGTCACTCCTCCGACCAATTCAACAATTGAACAGGATTGTCCAATCGAAGACGATGCCCGGCCTCAGCTACCAGCACTGAACTTGACAATTGGATTGTGGGTTGTTATGGAGTATGATGGTGAAGAGTTTCCAGGGAAGGTGACCTGTATAGAGGATTCTGATGTTGAAGTAAACGTCATGCATAGAAGTGAAAATGCCCGAGACCTGAAGACAAAATCTTCTACTCAAGAAACAAAATTGTACGTATCATTAACCCACCGAGTGTTGCAGGCAATCGAGGACAGTTTGTGTTTGAAGACATTTAGCATCTGTTTATGTTATGTTTACAAGTACTTGCTTTGTCTAATAGTGCCTAGCAATGCTCACAATTCATTAATACTATTCTTAATCACACATGTACGTCCGTCACGGGTTTTGTGTATGTCCATCACAAAGTTTAATGAGGATTAATTTGATTACAATATTCAACAGTTGGGCTTATTCAAAGGGTATTAAACATTACTTCTATGCCTTAGTAACATTTATAAAAACAAGAACAATATCCCTGTTAACTTCACAGAGTTTGGGCTTTAAGCATTCCTACCCTATAATTTCCCATTTTTCTGCGTACGTCCTTTAACGAGGCCTAACCCCTCCCGTGTACTATGAAAGTGAAAATAATTTTGACTAATGTCTAGCCTAGATCAAGTGTGAGATTTACCATTTCTGAAACTAGCTACAGCTCAATTTGTTGTCTGAATTGTACGTAGGAAGTGCCCAATAGCCAATCCTTTTTTTTCCTTCGATTATTGACCCTTGGACTTCATGATTCAGATTCACAATTTTTATATATATTATCATTGTGATAACCAATCATAATAACTTGGATTTTTGGTTCATTTATTCAATGTAATTTAGTCATAACATTTCTCTCTCGACAGTTTGTATATGCTGTATTTGATCTATATTTCTATATTTAAATTTTAATAAAAGAGACCCCCCCCCAATAATTCCTAGATCTGCCCCTGAATTTTAATAGGGCTTCCTCTAGCCACTGGTGCTAATTTCAGCTCTCTAGCACTTGACAAACTGGAGGGACTTGTTGCCAAATCAGGCACTCTGGGTTTTGAGGTACGCTCACTTTTTACTCCAGTAAGTTGGGTATTGTTATACCTATGGAAAATAGTTTTGTACCAAAAGAGAACACACAGAAAGACCTATCTTTTGAGCGAATATCAGTTCCATGCCATGAAGTGCGCAGAATCCATTGAGCTATAAAGTGGTAACTAACACAAGTGTTTTTTTTGTGCAAACTATTATATTAGTGTTATCGTTCCCCCTCAAGCTCGGTACCAGACATGCCAACCTAGACTGCTTAAATCCTTGCACACGCATCCAAATTTCCATGAACAATGATTCATTTTCCTGGACTCAATCTCCACATTTTAATTAGTATAGCTATATCCCTAGTTTAAAATATTATTATGACAAATACAAATATAAGTTCTCTGGTGCATTTTCCTGGACTCCTGGACTCCTGGACAAAATTGTGAATCTCCGGAATGTCCAGGGAATACCTGGATGGTTGGGCAACTATGTGTGACTACTACAGAATTTTGGCAGCAATCTCACATCATTAGCACAAAAACGTCATAGTATGTTAAGGTTGGTAATTAGCAAAGTTTAGCAAATTTAGAGAGTAATTTGTTTTTCGCTAAATTAACGACCTATTAATAAAAGAAATTCGTGTAATTAGAACATTAACTAATTTTCCTAGTTTTAGAAAAATCAAAAATAATATTAACTAAAGTTTTTAAAGCCATTATATTGTTTATTACTCTGCATGGTATATACTTGCATGTTTTATGTTGCATATACTATGACTATTATCAACAATTATTATAAGCCATTGACACAAGTAAATATAACATGACTTCTAAACAAATCTAATCAGTTATGATTGAAACCGAAAAAGATGGTATCAATACATGGATGCATTAGATTGATGATAATATTGACTGAAGGATATGTTCTTGTGGCGACTCAATAAGATATGTAACAGTACAAAATTAACCCTGTGTGTCATAGATCAGAATGCTATGAGTCATCACAGCATGAGTTTTAGTCTTGTATACTTTCTCTGTCCTCACAAATAACCTCTACATTGTTTTGAAATATGCACATCTGAAGCAGCAGCGGCATACCTAATTCCTTGCTGGATATGATTTGATCACGTGGTGATCTGCAACACTGACTTCAGAATCTGTAATCTGTTCCTGTTTTTGCCTGGGACTGTGAATTTTGGCTTGTCTCCCAGCAGTTTTCGCCCAATCATCACATTATCATCAGATGTTTAATTTTTTACTCTCTCTGACTGGCATGCTTGAGTGAGTATTCTATATCTAAAGTTACATCTGGATATATTTGTAATTTGTCCAAACAGCTTTGAGTCAAAATTCTAACAAACAATTCTGTCTCTAATCATTTCATAATGGGTGTTCCATATCTATAGTGTTCAGCTAATACGTAGATAGAGGTAATAAAGGAATTCACCATTTCCTTGTTTCTAATTATTAAATTTAGCCCGCTTGAAATATGTTTTACCTCTTGACAAAACTACTGAACTTTTTTTAGCCTGTTGGTTACTTCTTGAGGTCATTGTCTGATAAGCTAAAGCTACAAAGAATATCATGTGCTTGGTTTCTGATTGGGCCTTCTTGGCTTGGCCATTAAGAAACCATTCCAATCAATGTATCCACTTTTGCCATTCTTTCGGTTGGCTAAAACAAATGGTTCTGGCACCCCACTTGATAAGCTGCCATTTAAAATCCCTAAAAAACAGACCACATCTCACTGCCACCATGTAGTAATACTGACACAAAGATATGTTGTTATAAAATAATTCAACAACACAATCATACTAGACATTGTCTGCATAAGTCACTTAGCTTGAATAAAATATGATGTCATTATTGTGATGTTGCAGTTCATGCTCTTGGCTAATGGGAGAAGAACACAAAGAGGAATTAATGGGTGAAATGTTTTTATAGCTGGTAATACCAGGCATTTTCTTTGTCTCTAATGCCTTTATTGCCTCTAGCTGAGACCTGCCTGAAGTAGCTCCTCACTGCTTCATTAATTTTAGCCTTCACATGGAAAAAGTGTAAAGTTCAACACATGATATTTTCTAGGATTATGATTGGTCTAATGCAACGTATTGGATGCAAGAGATCATAATCATGCATTTCATACCGTTCTCATCTGTTTGATCCGTAGTCCATTGCATTACCGGTTCACAATATCAGCGTAATCGATCGGAAGGATGGAACACAAGCAATGGATTGACTTGTGACAGACGTTTACCTCGAAAACATGTTGTTTTTATAATATTTTATTTAAAAGAGAGAAAATTAAGAAAATTAACATAAATCAGAATCACTTTTCAATATATTTTGTTGCTCTTCCACTGTCAGGGCCGGATCCAGGAGGGGGGTTGTGGGGGTTGCAACCCCCCCTTTTGAGGTATTGATCATGCATGTGAGACATTTATGATCAACACTTCATATCCATTACCACATGTAACTAGCTATTCAGTAGCAGCTGTCAGCCTGTAGTGCCATATCTAAGGCACATGTGCACCATGTCTGGAAAAAGAAAATCAACTGTAAGCTCCAAAGGATGTATGAATCTCACTGCTATGTTTAAAAGGTAAATATCTAAGCATGTTCTTAGGACATACATATATATTATCATGATTATGATCATGAAGGTCACTGGAACCTGATGAAGAAGAGCCTGGTCCTTCCAAAAGACCATGCTCAGCAACAGCAATATGTCATTCTCAAGGTACAGCTTCTACTGTTGTGACTGACATCTGTGGAACAACTGTGCCTGCTGCAACATGTTCTACTTCTGAGCTTTCAATAGCTAGTAGCTGTACACCTCATGCTAAGATTATTGACCTAGGGTCAGTCATAAATGCTTTACATGATTCATTAGATCATTTGAGGATGAAATCCAAGAATATTAAGATATTCAAAGAAATCAATATCTTTCTTGCCATTACAAGGCAGCTTCGACTGATGTTCTTCATTCTCATGAAGAAACTAAACAAGGTAAAACTTGGAATGTGCATTTTCAGCTAGACAAGTTTCCATGGCTTTCATATAGCAAAGAGCTAAAAGGTGGTATTTGTAGATATTATTTGCTTTTCCCTGAGCAATCAGATAGGGGTGGCGCAAAACCAGGTGTTTTAGCCTTACTCGAAGGCACTTGGAAAGGATGGCTTCTTGTTCGGCATGAGAAGAGTGCAATGCATAAGCATGCATCAGAAAAGGCAGATCTTTTTCAGCACAATTTCAGAAATCCTGATGCACGAGTTGATACTAAACTGATGAACCAAAAAGCTCAACAAGCAGAACAAAATAGAGAAGTCCTTCACCAAATTGTGCTTTGTGTGGAATATTTGTCAAAGCAAGGCTTGCCTTTCAGGGGTAATAAGCATGATAAAGTGGATTTTGCTGATGGCACTATCAACAGAGGTAACTTCATAGCTCTGCTACAGCACTTGGCACAGAAAAATAGTTGTCTTCAGTAACATATTTTGTTTACCAAAGGAAATGCTACTTATACCAGCAAAACAATACAAAACCAGGTGATTCATATCTATGCCTGTACAAATAAGGGAAAGTTTAACCAAACAGCTTCGGGATAATAGCTTACCTTTTACAGTTATTGCTGATGAGTTAACTGATCCCCATGCCAATCAAGAAATTATCTCGGTGTGCTTAAGATTTGTGGATTTAAAGTCATTAAAAAATCCTTATCAGGGATGCTTGATAAATTCTATTAGTTTGGAGAGAGCAAATGTTTCAGCAATTTCTTGATCTTGGAATACCTTTCTCATCCATCGGTGTCTTTAAATCCAGCAAATATTCGTATTCAGGCATTTGACGGTGCTGCTGTGATGTCATCTGAAATTGCAGGTGTGCAAGCCAAAATTAAAGAGATTTCTCCCCAAGCTTAACTAAGATTTTACTGCAGAGCTGTTCTAGACTTGCCTGTTACCTGTGAAAATTGGACAGTTTGAATAGAAAACAGCACCGACATTAATGGTCACGATCAGCATTGGACAAAAATATTGGTTTTATTTCACCATAAAAATATAGAACTAGGGACTAACCATTTAATAATGAAAGACCTCAACTTACCATTTCTAGCTAGCGATTCAGTTGATTAAGAGAAGCTACCATGAAGTGTAATGCAGAAGAAGTGTTGTTGTCAGTTTTGGTTCAAGTGGGGGGAAATTCGCACATGGCTACAACTAGAAATACTCTCTAAGCATAGATTCCAAAATCTGTACTGCTTTACAGCTTGATTCAGTGGTGAATCCTAAGGGATTCTGTGGTTCCCAGGGGTTCTGTGAGTCCCAATTTTTTGCGATCAAAGTACAGTCTTAGGACTGACATTGTTATAACTAACATGTTTTTAACTAGGCTTCTTTGTTCGATATCAAATAGTTCCCAAATCAAACTTATTGCCACAAAACTTGCTCCCTTAGCATGGTAATTCTGTGAAGCCCCTGCTACAACATTTTGCAAACGTTTTTTTCAAAATGCTGTATCAGCCATTGGGATTGAGTCCTGTACCAAACACACTGCAGTCCTACTTACCTTCTTTAAGTATGTAAGGCATGACATGAGTAAGTGAGCCCAATAATGCTAGCTAGCCACTAACTAATTTTTTCATTTTTAATATCGGGTAATTTTTATGAGCTTTCTGCTCCATATTTTGTTTCAAATATGAAGCCATAATAATTAAAGTCTCCCACCCTCCTGAGCACAGATTCAGGTTTGTAAGTACTAGATCTTAGACTGCAATCAGAACAATAGTTTGATAACGTATGCCACTCCTGGAACTACCTTTTCTTACCACATTAATTGCTGCATGCATCGCCAGATTTAACAACAGATGTTTTTCCTCAATAGGCTCTAGAAACTGGAGGACCTTGTAGTGCTTACCATTCCTAGTATGCTAGTTTTGATCCCTTTTTCTCGTCTATTAAATGCAACAAAACATCACTTGCCTCCATACCTGATAGCACACACTAATTTTATTAGTGTTCGTGTTCCCAAACTACCTGATAGCACACACTAATTTTAGTGTTCGTGTTCCCAAACAGTACGTGCACTCTAGTTAGTTAGCTTTTACACTCAAAAGTTGCAACAATCTTTATGACAAGTCAGAAGTGTGAAGTAACACACCCAAAGTTCAAAAGTGACTGTATCATTAAAATGCAGATGTGGTTAATTAACACACACACACACACAAAATACTACATTTCTTCCCGCTAATAAGATTAAAAGGTGGAAGGTACATAAAAAATGATTAAATGACTACAACACTATGCAACATAATGAGGAGTCAGTGCGTCACACCCGGGTCCATACCACACAGGTGAATTTCGAGCTCTCGTTGGATATCTCCTATGTAGCATAGTAGTTGTACGAGGTCCGTCAACAGTCAGTCTTGAATGTAAGCTCTCGGAGTTGGAGTAAATGTAACAAAATCTTCATCATCAGCAGGTAAGTTGGGTTCCACGGAATCATCAGGGGATCTGTCTTCATTGGGACTTGGCTCGAATGTTTTGAGGTGACCGACATGCCTTCGCCTTATGATGCCATCGACTGAAACCAGGTAGCTCAAAGGTCCTTGAGGGAAATTAACAGGACCACCCCCTGACTTTTCAAACAGTAACCCACCATAACCACAACCCACAGTTAATGATCACTACTACCACAAGCATTGGATACACCCAAGACTAAGATTACCAGCCACAGTGAATACCACAAGTATTGGATACACCCAAGACTAAGATTACCTAAAAGGGAACAGCCACAATGAATACCACAAGAACATCCAAGACAAAGATTACAGATAGAATGAACTATAGTATTTGATTGGGTATCATTATCATGTGACTGAATGTATGTATATAAGGAGAGTAGAGAGAGAGAGAGAGAAGTTAGACTATACTCTGCATGTGTCTTTGGCATTGACTTGGTATTTAATCAAATACTTATCTACCGTAGGGAGCCAAAGGGGCAAGACCGTAAAGGGCCTAGAGAGAGGCGGAGGTACGGCTTGTCCAGTTAGGTCTAGGAGGGGTGATTGGTGGTGTAGCCAGTACCCTGAGCTCCTAGGCATCGCGGTGGAAATTACCAGAAGTAGTCTCCGCTCGGACTACTAAGCGACCAGTGTTATTCGTTGAGGCAGGAAGGCCTCAGGAGAGGGTAATTTCCCCGACATCTCTCCACAATCACTCCAGATATGTACTTTGCACCAGGGCATTGCGTACAGTGACTTCTTGGCCAACATGAAACTCTCTAAGTTTCGCTCATCGGTCATGCTGTGACTTCTGGCCAGCTTGTTTCTCAGCCACTTTAGACTCCAACTGCAGTCCTAGCAGATGTAGTTGAGTCCTTTCATCTCGACTTAGGAACAATGAACAGGGAGTGGTTCCAGTAGTAGCGTGAGGTGCTACTCAGTATATGAGTAGGAGATTATCCAATCTATGTTAGAGGTAAAACCCTCCCGTTCTCCAACTCTCATTGCTTCACTTGAAGGTTCTTACAAACCTTCCGCAAGTCCATTGGAGGAGAGATGATACGGAGAGCATTAAATTTGACATGTTTTACACTGTTCTGGTTCAAAAATGTTGCAAACTCTCCTGCCACAAATTGGGGACCATTATCAGAAACTGTTCAAGTATGCCATGCCTTGCAAATAGGTGCCTAAGAACTTCAATGGTTTTTGCAGCTCTTCATTTGCTGAACTTCAGGCCACTTCAAATGTGCATCAACCACAATGAGGTAATTTGAACCTTGGAATGGGCCAGCAAAGTCCACATGGACACGTTGCCATGGTCAGGATGGCCATATCCACGGGTGTAATGGTGCCACAGCAGGAGCCTGTTTGACCCACCATGATTTCACCATCTTCTCAATGACACAATCTACAGGCCACCATACATGACTACAAGCCAGGCATTTCATCCATTGCATCCCAGGGTGGCTGGAATGGAGTTCCTGCAAAACTGTATGTTGCAGCTTCTGGAGGATCACTACTCAAATTCCAAGCATGATACACCTCCCTCCACCATTAAGTCATATCGGTGCCTCCCCCAGGGTTTGAGACTCCCCTGTGGTATCTAAACACAGGGGAGGAGACAGGAGATGAAAAGTGGGGGGGGGCTGTGATATGGATGCAGAAATTTTTAATTGGTGGAACAATTATTATACTTCTCCCATGGATTCTCATTCAACATTCAACTGACAAATTTAATTTAAAGGACTCAATGGTGTATTATTTGCATGATTGTGTGTACAAAGATAAATATAACACATCAAGGAAAGCTTCCAAAAAACTTCTTTCGTTCATCATTATTAATAAATTTATTGGCGACTGAAACCAAGTCAAGTGAGTCAGTTAAATCTTTGTGGACATGGAGAAGCAAGCAATTATTAAGCCTTACTTCAGTCATCGTAGACCGTGCAGAAAAGGTTCTATCAGCCATTTCAGATGTAACAGGGATTGTTAGATAGAGCAAAAGGAGCTGATGCACAGTTGGTAGCATTGTTTTGAAAATGCTTTTCTTGTTCATTAAATCACAGATCGTCTGTACAGAAGTGACTTTCTTCACTTCAGGGCACCTTGCTTGACAACATCTTGTAAGAGTTGGAGGTGTCTGGCTAAGACTGACATATTGATTGTAGCAAGATTTCTTCAGTTTTTCCAAGCTGTCTTCATAATCATTATCATTATTTTGCTGCACTCACAAGAGTTTTTTTAATTGCCAGGATTGATGGAATATGTTGTTTACTAAACCTGTCTTCCAACTCACCATAGAGCAGGTCACACGCTTCAAAGAACATTTGCCGAAAGTATGCCTTTGCAGACATAAAAAGGTGTAGTTCACTCCCACTTTCAAAACATGGTGGATGCCTTCTGTAAAGAGGTAATTCTGGTTGACCAATATTGAACTTTTCAGCAATGGTGACACACTTGTCATAAAACCTGTCGAAATTTTCATCTGTCCTGTTTCGTTTGAAGAATATTAGCAGCATCAACAGCAGAGAGTGCTTCATGCAAAGCTAAGTCTTCATTTTGCAAAGTGGAAAAAACTTGCTCTGTTGCACTAAATAAAAAGTGACCGATTTGGAGAACAAATAAAGTGCTGAATTTTTCCAATAAGTGCATCAAGCCAGCAGCCTTTAAACCATTATTCATCATGTGTTGTTGAATTCTCCAATGCCTCTAACAATAGAGTGTAGTCTTTGAGAATGGCTTCTATTGCATTGCTGTCCATCTGGTAGGACATAATGGCTTCAGACTAATACCTCCACTTGTCTCCTGTAACTTCAATGAAAAGAGATGTTGTCGTTTCAGAGATAGACGAATGAGCTTGCTTATTTCCTTCACTGTTTCGAGACCATCTCTGATACATGCAAGCTTACTTCCAACATCCTGTAAGCAAAGATTCAGTGAATGTGCACAACAATGCAGTGCAATTGCAGAAGGGTATTCATTTCTAAACCTTGTTGCCACACCAGATTTTCTTCCCTGCATGTTGGCAGCTCCATCATAGGCCTGTCCTTGACATAATGATAATGGGAGGCTGCATCGAATCAGTAGATCTTAGATTACTGTAAAAAGACTCTCTGCTCTATTGTCAGGAACCCAATTGAATCTTCTCGTACTTCATAGTCAGTATTCACCCAGCAGATGGACAAATCGAGCTGTTCACTGTTGATAACATCGGATTGGTTCAGTTTTTTTCATTTTCTTTAAAAGGATTCGAAGTAGTGTCTGTCCTAGAATAGAAATTTGGTCATTAACTGACTGATGACTAGTGAATCAGTTTTCTTTGATCCAGTTTTTTTATAGCTTCATTATTCTCACTCCAAACCAGCAGAAGCTGTTGTAAGTTACCTTCTGATTCAGTATGGCCTCTTATAGCTATTGCTTGATGAGTAAGATATCGTATGCCATTAGCAGTCCTTCTCTTCGGGTTTGCTGAAGTTGTTGCATGTGGCAGCTCAGCTGGCTCGCAATTGTTGGCACCCCACGAGCTATCCATTTTAATTTTGCTTCTCTATGAGTATGCGAAACTTCATGTCCTCTGAACTTTTCCAAGGCTTTTTTTCCAAATTCTGGAATCCTGATTTAGTAAAAGCACTGTCCCCCATTTTACTGAACGATACTTGTTGCTATAACGACAATAAAGACAAAATACTTTCTTTTGTGTAATGCAAGTACTAAGCCAAGGAAACTCTTTATACCACTTTGGTTGAAAATTTCTCTGTTTAGATACCAGTAGTGCTAGTGTTGGCTTATCAACTGGTAAAAAGCTTCTACATCGCTACTACAACATTGTGAAATGCACTGATTTGAAGTTTCAGCATAATGGGGTTGGTAAGATAGAGTTTATCTCACTTGAATGCTGCTCTACATTTTCTGGACTTCCATGTTGAGCATCTCCTTTTTCATCACTGCCAAGGACAACCATTGCTTCAGATTCATCACAATCACTGGCTTCTGAACTATCTTCCAGTTCCTCAGTTTTCTTTGCTTTACTGGTCCAACTTTTCGTAGAGGCTTGTCGCTTAGACATAATGTAGCTATCAGTATAAGCCTACAAATCAACTAGGTATCTAGATAATAATGTAGTTGGTTATAATGCTATGTGCCCATGTGGTCTAGATGCTGAGCTTGCAAGTTGGTTAATTGGCATTATAATAATTATGCACAAGTCAAGTGTCAGTGTAGGCGCCTCAGTGCACCAATCGATTATGGTTAAATTATAATAACATGCACGAGTCAGTATATGTGATAGGATCTGAGAAAAGGGGTCTTGTGTAGAGAAAATTTTTTTTGTGGTATGACAAAATAAGCTCAAATTTATAGTTTGACTATTTTTCTTTTTTTGTACACAGTTATCTACTACCTTTCCTTTACATTTGTGTGAAGTCTGAAGGCTCCTGCTTGCTTCTTTGTAGGCAAGAGTGAGGTTAGAAGATTTGTGGTCAAGAAGCTTGCTACACGTTAACGGAACTGCGTTGCCATGTAACGCGGAGAAAATACTGCCTGCGTATGCGGAAAGATGGGAAACCCCCATAAAATGGGGGGTTTCCTACTAGCTGCTATAGTGGCCACATGGTTAACAAACTAACAAAGGAATGACTTCATCAAGTGCACAGGAAGCTGCAAAAGCCATTAATTTAAAACGCGTTTTTCTCAAAATGAATGCTTCAAGCGTCTGGCATTCAGGCTTTTCTTCTGAATGGAAATAAGTCATGATTTAAGTTCCAAAATATAGGCATTGCTTTGTTCTTTTACCTGGTATCACTAACTCCATTTATTTTTATTTTTTACATAAGACCCGATCCTATCACATATATAGGCACCTACTTGCACTAATTAAACCATGAACATCTAGTCACTCTAGTGTATCTAGTGTATGTTCTTTGCAGTCTGCCTATATTATACATAACTTGCAAAGTTCTATCTGTAATTACACAAGGCAGTTCGTGAATGATCAAACTAAACATGTTGACATTGACAAAAAAATGGGGGGGGTTAGCCCCCCCAGTATAAAAATTGGGGCGGCCAGAGCCCCCCCTGTCCCCCTGTTTTCTCCGCCACTGCTTAACACCTTGGAAAGGACTGGGCCAGATATGCTCTCTTAGATGTTGTGCAGAAATGCAATTAGGCCAACATTGAAAAGAGTGACCTCAGGTACTTCTTCTTGAAGTGTGCTGTTATTGGCAGTCTAGACATACCATCTACACTACAGTGTAATGTGGTTGGCTTGAATAGGATCTCATAGGTGTAGGCTGATAGTAAAAATATCCACCTCTTGCATCCTAGCTGCAGCTAGGGGAGGGATAGCCTTCTTAGATAGGCAGGAGGTGATTGTGGTCTGTCACCAATGTAAACTGTCTGCCATGGATGTCTGGTGACTGGAAATATCAAAAGTAAGGCTATTTGAGAATAATTCTTCTCACTAGCAGAGAGAGTTCTGGAGGCTTAGCAACAGGATGCTCTGTTCCATCTGGCAGAATATGTGATAGGACTGCACCTATGCCATAGGCTGAGGCATCAGCTGCCAAATGAATGGGTAATTCTGGATTGTAATGAACAGGACCTGGGCTGAACTCAATGCTTGTTTAGCCCAATTGAATGCTCTTTCACAACTATTACCCCATTTCCAACTTGCATGCTTCCTGTTCAGACCCAATGACTTCAACCAGTTCCTTCCCTATAAACTGGGTCCTGTTCCGCAATTTTCTCTGGCCATTGTATTCGACATTGACTTCATGTTCACCACAAGTTTACAAGCTAGGCAAGGCAAAAACTTGCCATAATAATTCAGTAGGCCTAGAAAGGTTCGTAATTCTGAGACATCCTTGGGCTGGGGAGCATTCATAACAGCATTCACCTTGTCTGGTATAGCATGGCGACCTTGCTTGTCTATTGTAGGTCCCAAATTATTATTATTATTATTATTATTATTATTATTATTATTATTATTATTATTATTATTATTATTGTTGTTGTTGTTATTATTATTATTATTATTATTATTATTATTATTATTATTATTATTATTATTATTATTATTATTATTATTATTATTATTATTATTATTATTATTATTATTATTATTATTATTATTATTATTATTATTATTATTATTATTATTAGTTTATTTATTGATTGATTGATTAATAATTTGTCCCTTTGTCCCTTTGTCTGTGTGTATTTTTTTGTTTATTTATTAATATTTCCTTTTATCTTCGTTGTTCTATATACCATGCTGGCCTAGATAATATAAGTCACACAAGTCAGTCTGTTAGCCAATTCACACTGATATAACAAATCGGAAAATGGTCTGGCATGTGAGGTTAGAGCATGTAAAATGATGCGAGTGCCTGGTAGTCCATCAGACATAATTGTGCTTTGCCCCAGAACAGCTAGATGTTGGTGAATCATACATCAGATCCGCTAATGTCTCTTTCTAGCTTTCTAGATGGCAAAGTGAAGTTCAATTTGACGTACCCACACACAGCTAAGCACATTAAAACAGCATGTCATATAAAGGAGGTGTGGTCCTGTCATCATAGACCAATTTGAATGGAACAAAAACTGTCTTTGTCCGATTAACAAACATTTCCCCTTGTTCAGCTGTGCATATAGCAGGATGCAAATCCACTACCAGTTCACACTAATCAAGGAATCCACATGTGCGTGCTTTATCATGCTAGGAAATGGCTAAATAAGTGAAGCAGCATGGGAGAATAGATACACCTTGAATATTCACTTTGATAGTAGGGATAAGAAGCATGCTTTTCAAGACAGACTACATTTAGTGCATGAGACCTGCTACCAGTTGGAAGCAGTTTTGCAATGGACAACAAAAGCTTGATGTCAGCCATGTTTGATATTGAGGAGGAAGTGCTAATGCAACCAGGCAGCTTCCCAGGTGATGACGGTCTTCTACTCAATCTTCTCTGAGCAACAGCGGTAAGCATAATTAAGTAAACACCTCTATCCAGAAATTAAGATGAGTAAGACATATTTTGTGTTATTCACTAAGTGACTGCAACATTTCTTAGTTCATGAAGATTGCTATAGAGGCACAAGAAGTACTCTCTAAGAGTGATCTTGAAGAAATTGTGGATGTATGGTAAAGAAAATCAAGAAGAGTCTCAGTATGAAATACCTCTCATTAGTTTCCTAATAACATAAGCTATTAAAATCTCAAAATAAAGGGGGGGGGGGGAGAAGGGGATGAGAATAACACAGCGAAAGGGGGTTGGGGGGAAAATACCACACACACCCTAAATATACCCTTGACTCTTTCAGCTGAAATATAATGAAATGAATTATAGAGATAGAGGGATGGACAAAATGCATTAGTTTTAGGATTGGGATATCAATGGAGAAAAACACAAAGACGTGGGAGCCCAGGTATTTCTCTTCTCCCATCACTTGAGTACATTTCATCTACGCTGGTTTTCCTTTCATTGGCTTAATTTCTACATTTTCTTGAACATATCCAATAATCTTCCCTCTATTACCAGCAAACTCCAGCCACAGTAGAAGATATGCACAATATCTTCCACAATATCTTCATCACAGATATCACTCCTACCATCCTGACACATACTGCGCCTCTTTTCGTCACCCAAGAGTCTTGCTGATGCCATTCTTAACCTAAATTCCAACCTCACTTCACCCTTTATTGAACCCTCTCGCATATTTTTCTTCTCCAAAAGTCTTCTTTGGCAAATTATGCAACTTGAGACGGGATTTCATTCCCACATCTTCCCTAGTCATCTAGGCCTGTTGTTATCTAGTAGACTATTTAGTGAAACAGAAGATGGAGGCAACTCTTGAATTCCCTTTGGTATATCTAGATATATCTAGCTCTTGTGCTAGATGCCTATTCTAGAACAAGAACAAAGGGGGCAATCAAATAAAATATGGAGCTATCAAGAGAGATGGTTATCCATTATGGACACTGTTCACTGCTCCACAATGTTTACCAATGTTGATGGCAGGAAAAGAAAGCGGAGGAATGGGGCAGGAAGTGGGGTTGAGGACGTAGGGGTAAAGAGTAGCGGGTGTGAAAAAATAATGTGAATAATTTAACCGACATGTTTGAACTGTCAAACTTGAGTATATACCAAGCAAGCAGGGGAGAAAGGGGGAACAAAGTGCACGATTCCAATCTGGATTGAAAAGTGAACAAAAAAACCACAGAGAAACCCACATAATTTTACCTTTATAGTTAAGGTATGTAGCTAGAGTCACACACTCTTTGTTGATTGGACAAAAAGCAACAAATGATTCAAATATTGGCCACACCAACTCAAAAACTTAAGTCAGGATCTGTCAGATGCATCCAGTACCTGGCCCAATTAAGCAAGACTTTGGCACGCAATAGATGGATTCCCATGAAGCAGGCATAGGCATACAATAGCTGGAATGCCATGAAGAAGGGTCTAGGCACTCAATAGCAGTATTCCCATGAAACTATATAGGATGGCCATGAAGCAGAATCTAGTCAAGCATTAGCAAGGCCTTCCAATGAGGATAGCACTGCTCACTGAAAATTCATTTTCTACAACTTCTAAGAATATTCACTGGTCAGTTGGGCAGAGACAATAGCCTGACTATACAGCAGTCTTCGTAGTAGACCTTGCTAGCTTTAGTCTAGAACTATATACAAGTCTACCTATTTTATTACAAACTGCCACACAAAATGAAGTAAGTAAATAAAATCACTACATAGTGTAAATAGTGTTATATTTTGGTTGATGTATTTGTAATGGATTTCATGCAGCAACACCAAATAGGTGAGCATCTTGGATATCCTTCTGACTGGAACTCGGAGCGAGTGTCCCCTTTTCACTGTAATTAAATTAAAAAAGCAGTTCTTCTTGAAAACACAAGGGTTTTATATTAGGGTGAATTGCCGACCATCCTCCAGTTGTAGTCCAAAAATTAATGCTTTAACTAATAATTCACTTTGATCTTTCTGGGTTCCTTTTTCTTTTACCTAGTATCTAAAGGGACTTCTACCAAATAGGAAGTGGAAATTCAATAACGGTCATCTCTGTTTACTAACCAATAGTAAAGAGGTATGGCAGTAGGGTATAGCTGAATACCAATCACAACTTCCTAATGTAGTAGAAGTCCATTCATGCATTAAGAAAAGTAAAAGTAACCAAGAAAACTGAAAGAGAAATATTAGCAAAAGAAAGAGTTCATTAGTTTTGGAACTGGAACTGAAGGTTGAGGATAACCCTCAAAATGGACTTATACAAACTCTTGCTCAGAAATTGCTGCTGACTTACTGCATATAAAACATGCAAGCTGCCTCTTCAGGCTCTAGCATAAAACAAACAGATGAGGTTGGAATGTGCCTCAGGAAAACCACCTCAAATATAAAATATAATCATATCTAAGATGAAATTAAATTTTAGCCAAAATTGAACTCGCTCTTGCACTCACTGTACAATTATAGAGAACAGCAGGAGCTCATCCAATTGTAGAACACAACATTGCTTTTGTATTGTAGAGAACAACTTGTGCACATGTAATTATACAGAACAGAATGTGCACATGTAATTATAGAGAACAGCATGTGCACATGTAATTATAGAGAACAGCATGTGCACATGTAATTATAGAGAACAGCATGTGCACATGTAATTATAGAGAACAGCATGTGCACATGTAATTATAAAGAACAGCATGTGCACATGTAATTATAGAGAACAGCATGTGCACATGTAATTATAGAGAACAGCATGTGCACATGTAATTATAGAGAACAGCATGTGCACATGTAATTATAGAGAACAGCATGTGCACATGTAATTATAGAGAACAGCATGTGCACATGTAATTATAGAGAACAGCATGTGCACTATAATCATAGAGAACAGCATGTGCACATGTAATTATAGAGCACAACATGTCTGCATGTAATTATAGAGAACAGCATGTGCGCATGTAATTATAGAGCACAACATGTCTGCATGTAATTATAGAGCACAACATGTTCACATGTAATTATAGAGCACAACATGTCTGCATGTAATTATAGAGAACAGCATGTGCACATGTAATTATAGAGCACAACATGTGCACATGTAATTATAGAGCACAACATGTGCACATGTAATTATAGAGACCAGCATGTGCACATGTAATTATAGAGCACAACATGTGCACATGTAATAATAGAGAACAGCATGTGCACATGTAATTATAGAGCACAACATGTGCACATGTAATTATAGAGACCAGCATGTGCACATGTAATAATAGAGAACAGCATGTGCACATGTAATTATAGAGAACAGCATGTGCACATGTAATTATAGAGAACAGCATGTGCACATGAGCACAACATGTCTGCATGTAATTATAGAGAACAGCATGTGCGCATGTAATAATAGAGAACAGCATGTGCACATGTAATTATAGAGAACAGCATGTGCACATGAGCACAACATGTCTGCATGTAATTATAGAGCACAACATGTGCACATGTAATAATAGAGAACAGCATGTGCACATGTAATTATAGAGCACAACATGTGCACATGTAATTATAGAGAACAGCATGTGCACATGTAATAATAGAGAACAACATGTGCACGTGTAATTATAGAGAACAGCATGTGCACATGTAATTATAGAGAACAGCATGTGCACATGTAATTATAGAGAACAGCATGTGCACATGTAATTATAGAGAACAGCATGTGCACATGAGCACAACATGTCTGCATGTAATTATAGAGAACAGCATGTGCGCATGTAATTATAGAGTACAGCATGTGCAAATGTAATTATAGAGAACAGCATGTGCGCATGAAATTATAGAGCACAACATGTGCACATGTAATTATAGAGAACAGCATGTGCACATGTGATTATATAGAACAGCATGTGCGCATGTAATTATAGAGAACATAAGCACATGTAATTATAGAGACCAGCATGTGCACATGTAATTATAGAAAACAGCATGTGCGCATGTAATTATAGAGAACAACATGTGCACATGTAATTATATAGAACAGCATGTGCACATGTAATTATAGAGCACAACATGTGCACATATAATTATAGAGAACAGCATGTGCACATGTAATTGAGCACAACATGTGCAAATGTAATTATATAGAACAGCATGTGCACATGTAATTATAGAGCACAATATGTGCACATGTAATTATAGAGAACAGCATGTGCACATGTAATTATAGAGCACAACATGTGTGCAAGTAATTATAGAGAACAGCATGTGCGCATGTAATTATAGAGCACAACATGTCTGCATGTAATTATAGAGAACAGCATGGGCACATGTAATTATAGAGAACAGCATGTGCGCATGTAATTATAGAGAACAGCATGTGCACATGTAATTATAGAGCACAACATGTGTGCATGTAATTATAGAGCACAACATGTGCACAAGTAATTATAGAGAACAGCATGTGCGCATGTAATTATAGAGAACAGCATGTGCACATGTAATTATAGAGCACAACATGTGCGCATGTAATTATAGGGCACAACATGTGTGCATGTAATTATAGAGCACAACATGTGCGCATGTAATTGTACAGACCAACATGTCCACAATTAATTACACATCTGCATGTAATTATAGAGAACAGCATCTGCATAATAATTATAGAGAGCAACGTGAGCACATGTAATGTTGAGGCAGAACTTGTGTGTGATTATAGAAAACAACTTTACACATGTAATTATGAGGAACAACACATGTACATGTAATTATGAAGAACAACAAATATGAAGAACAACACATGTACATGGAATTATGAAGAACAATACATGTACACATGGAATTATGAAGAACAATACATGTACATGGAATTATGAAGAACAACACATGTACATGGAATTATGAAGAACAACACATGTACATGGAATTATGAAGAACAATACATGTACATGGAATTATGAAGAACAACACATGTACATGGAATTATGAAGAACAACACATGTACATGGAATTATGAAGAACAACACATGTACATGGAATTATGAAGAACACATGTACATGTAATAATACATGTACATGTAATTATGAAGAACAACACATGTGACATGTAATTATGAAGAATAATGAACATGTAATTAGAGAACAATAATTATGTGCAAATCGAGAAAAGCAATTCCACGTCATTACAGAGAACAACAACATGTGCACATGCAATAATTATAGAGAACAACATGTGCACATGTAATTATATTGAACATTATGTGTAAATGTCATCATAGAGAACAGCATTTCCACTTGTCATTAAGGAACAGCAGTAATTATAGGAAACAATCCGCCCATGTCATTTTAGAGAAGATGGTCTCATGTAATGTTAGCGAACAATTTGTACACATACAATATGTGGGAAGGGGGGGAGCAGGGGGAAGGGTTGCCCTTGTAAATTATCAATGCTTTTTCTATCTCTCTACGAGTTACAGAGAATAACTGTCATTTTAACACCACACTAAGGTTATGTTATTCTTTATGACAAGACTTGTGAATATCTGACCATATCCTCTAGCACTGGAGCCCTCTACTCAAACTCAATATGTAACTATCCAGATGTGGCATCATGCTCTGACATTAATGACTCATGGCCCCAGAGTTCATCTCTGTGGCATTGTCATATACCTCCTTTACTATAGGGACCAATCTGAGCAGTGCCAAGTTTTGTCTGTTAGATTGTATGAGGCACTTATCTGTCCATGTGTCATCAGAACTATCTGGCTCACATCTCCCTCCAAAGGAGAACTTGCATGAGTCATAAGAGATTAGCATTGAGTTGGAGACAGCAAGGTCAGTGAGTGATGAAAAGTTGAGTCCAAGTTGTTGATCCACAGATGAGCAATAGATGAATTAATAGTGGTCCTAGCTGTTCGCTAATTATGAAAGCAAATACTGCTATGTTGTCACAGTGAAAACAAACATGTTACCTGACGTATTAACACCCCATATTGCCATTGTGCTTTCACTACAGGTATCATGCCCTTGACAGTGATCTGTAAACCTTCCCAGATGATTGGCATAGACACGAAACTAACCTAGTCCACATACTAAGGTAACGCACCTTACGCTACCTGAAGCATCAGAATATCCATGGAATGATGGATTTCAAAATTGAAAAAGTGATGAAACCATTCCACCTTTAAGGAAGAACTTCCATCAAGTTAAGTCAGCCTTATCCCCTGCATTGAGTCGTATGTATTACTTTGGTAGCTCTAACCAGTTATAGCCTGTTTAAGAGCTGAAATAGTAAAGTACGGTCCATGAGTATAATCGAAGCTGAATGAGCCATGCATCCCAGAAATGACTATTTATATCTTACATTAGTGTGGATGATGCAGTTGAAGGCACACTGAATCTGGGTATTGGAACAAAGCAGTGACCTAAAAATGCATGGCATATTTGAGTTGAGACAGCCAGCAGACAAGATATGGTGACTCCAGTCTCTTATAAGATCATGGCGCTCAAAGTAGGCATACCCAACAAAAGAGTCAATGACAGTGCCCATGAGATACCATCCTCCCATACTAAGGCCCTGCCAATTTGGCTAACATGGACAAGAGGACAGATTGACTCCTCCAAAGGTCCAACTAGTCTCCCTGCCCCTTGCTCTGCTGAAATATAGTCTCTGACCACTGATGAATTTATAAGACCTAGGTATTTCTTGGTGCTGGCTGTAAGTCAGGGCTTTAACAATTTAAATCCAATGTCAAATCTCCTCAGTAAACCAGCATATATCTACTTATTGCTAGGGTGTGGAGCAATTCAGTTGCCAACGCCTACCAATGACAGTTATGTAGGCCCCTGGAATTAGATTAGTTTGTTATCTGCTGATCTGTCTATCAGTCTGCCTGCTGGACTGTATGTGTCTGCATGTCAGTCTTTTGTCTGATGGTCTGTCTGCAAGAGTGTCTGCTGGCCTGTGTCTGCCTGCCAGTCTGTCTGCCAGTCTGTCTGCTGGTCTGTGTGTCTGCTTGCCTGTCTATTCTTTGGCAGTCTGTCTGTGGGATTAGTTCTCAATTATGCACATCACTAATTACATATTATGCCGGACCTCAATGTTACTACACAGTTTAAAACCTAGACAAAATCCATGCATGTTAGTAATCTACTATTGTATGTCCATGGCCTAAATTTGATAAGTTGCAATTATCTTATTGCTTTTCCCTAAATCTTTTACTGGGTTGTGATTATCCTTCTTTTACTCCGAACTGTCATGTGTAATGATGCAGTCTCATGCCATATATGATTGGTGGTAATGTACACCACGGTGCTGTACTGTGACCTTAACACACCAGAGTTACTGCCTGGATATCAATATGCAAAGTGTTCCATGGCATGGTCTAGTGAAGAGCCACCTGTTGGCTAAATGCACTGTCATAGCCTAGCCAAACATTGCTGTGTGCATCTGTGCCCCCCAAATACTCACATCATGCATATGCAAACATGTCTCATGTTCCTGGACCTGTTGACCTAATGGCCACATATGCCATACATACATTTAAAAAAATATGTCAGTAGAAACATAACCTCATGCAACCTTGGGAGCATCGGCATGCTGTAGCGGCAACTGAAGGTATCAATCCATTGCATTAGAGAGATACCTGTCGAGAGTTCACGCATCTCCATGACATTAACAGAGCGAATTCCTCCCGCCAACATTGGAGTGAAGGGCTCGGTGGTTAGTACAAGCTAAATTCCATCACAAGATCAGGTGTGTTGCTCATTCCTAACCTGGTTGGAGCATTTGGTATGTTTGTTGGGAATTGCTCCTGCCAGTCCTGGCATTTAGATCAGTTCTGATAACGACCTTGAGAGGCCCAAGGCCTGACTGGTACTTAAAGGTAGTCCAGCCAGACAACTAGGCATTACTGGTCCCAATATACAAACCAAGGCTAACTGAGTAAGTATCCAATCCCAAAATGAAAACACTGGCGATTATTGACCAACAAAGGAACAAACTAGGTATCGTGATTAAAATATAAATGTATATATATTCCATGCATACCTTCAATACATCCACCAGCAGTCACTGCATTCTTCAATGGACAAAGTACAAAGCATCCTTCTAATGTTCCTAGATGGAGTATTACAGTCCCATCCCAATCAGGGATGGTTACTGCTAGGCTATCATCATTAACTTATATTGACAATATCACCTCCAACACAAAATGCCCCACCCCAGCTGTAGTGGCAGCTCTAGGACTTTCCGACAGATGATTCACCAATCCCTACTGGGTGGTCCAAGTATAGAGTTGCTAAGAATGGAAGCATGTGGTGCAGGTCTCCTGATAGCCGACTTCATAGACACCACTGTTCAGCTATAGTCCCACCTTAGGTACTCATAAAGTGTAAAATACTGGTCATAAAACCAGTCTTCTCTACCACTGATTTAATCTGTACATGATGAACAAGATAGAAACCAACCTGGTGAACATTCACCCACACTTTCGTCCCCAGTTCTCAGTTAAGCCCAATGAGGAATTATTTGGGCATGTCTCATTTCCTGCTTCCCATGTAGCCAAAGGCGGTCACCACAACAAACTAAGACTAAGCTAAGTGGGAGGGGCAATTCCTAACAGATGTGTTATAATATAAGTCCTCTCTTCTGTCATATGAACAATCAATACCTTTCTATATATAATATATATATATGTATATATATGTATATATATTTATATATACATATATATACATATTATAATTATGTATATATATTATGCATACATACATTATATATATATATATATACCTGTCCACAATTTATAGGTGTCTATCATTCTTAATTATGTACTCTCCATGAACTCTCAGTTGACATAATAACATTACAATAACCTTCTCAATAATCAACTTGAAATTGTATTCTCTTGACGTTTTGACTAGATGCTCTAGTTTCCATCAGGAATAATTGAATAATTATAATTATGATGAGTTTTTAAATATGATCTAGCTACACATGGATACCCTGATTGGAAGTCAACATGGTGAACATTTTCTTTCACTGCCATTGCAGGATGACTGGGTCCACCGCAGTCTCTGCCTAATAACTTGGTGCCTTATACTACATTTCATACTAGCAGCTTAGGGTCCTACTTTGTATATGCCCAAGAATGCCATCATTGAATCACTGGTGAAACTAACACTCACCATATCCTTGCCACAGTAGGCTCTACCCTTCAACCATGCACTCACTCACCATATCCTTGCCACAGTAGGCTCTACCCTTCAACCATGCACTCACTCACCATGTCCTTACCACAGTAGGCTCGACCTATATATGTGTTATATTTTGGTTGATGTATTTGTAATGGCTATCATGCAGCAACACCAAATAGATGAGCATCTTGGATATCCTTCTGACTGGAACTCGGAGGGAGTATCTCCTTTTCACTGTAACTAAATTTAAAAAGCAGTTCTTCTTGAAAACACAAGGGTTTTATATTAGGGAGAATTGCCGACCATCCTCCAGTTGTAGTCCAAAAAGTAATGCTTTTGCTAACAATTCACTTTCATCTTTCTAGGTTCCTTTTTCTTTTCCCTAGTATCTAAAGGGACTTCTACCAAATAGGAAGTGGAAATTCAATCTCTGTTTACTAACCCATAGTAAAGAGGTATAGCAGTAGTAAACAGAAAGGTATAGCTGAATACCAATCACAACTTCCTATTGTAGTAGAAGTCCATTCATGCATTAAGAAAAGTAAAAGTAAACAAGAAAACTGAAAGAGAAACATTAGCAAAAGGAAGAGAACATTAGTTTTGGAACTGGAACTGGAGGTCGATGATAACCCTCAATATGGACTTATACAAACTCTTGCTCAAATATTGCTGCTGACCTACTGTGCATAAAACATCCAAGCTTACCTTTCAGGCTCTAGCATAAAACAAAAAGTGTTAACAGTTTGGAATGTGTCGCAGAGAAAATGTCTAAGATTTTTTTATTTTAACATATCCAAAATGAAATTGAATTTTAGCCAAAATTAGACTTAAATATAGTTCTAGCACTCAGCCTTACAATTATAGAGAACAACATGAGCTCATGCAATTGTAGAAAAAACATGTGCTCTTGTAATTATAGAGAACAACACGTGCACATATAATTATAGAGAACATGTGTACAAATAGTTATAGAGAATAAGATGTGCACATGTAACAAAATATGCACATGTAATTAAAGAGAACATGTATACATGTCATTATTGAGAACAGCATTTCAATTTGTCATTATAGAAAACAGTGAAATTACAGTTGAAGCAATGGAACTGAGTTTTCAGCAATAACTGAGCAAAATTGATGAGGCCATGAAAGTAATTTTTGGAAAGTTGACAAAATATGAGAACTTGCATTGGAGGACTGCACTAGGTGCTGAGAGAATTGCTGAACTGTTGGAGTTCTGCCTGAAATCCACCTACTTCAGGTATCAACTACAAGCAGAAAGAGGCAGCAAAAGGCTCTCCAGTATCTGCAGTGGTAGGTAGCCAACCTTTATATGAAATTCTTTGAGGAATTGGCACTCACAACTGCCCACTGAAACCAAGGTTTTGGAAGTGATGTGTGGATGATACCTTCTGCATTGTGAGGAATGAATTGAGCAGGAGTTGTTGGACCATCTGAACAACATCACGCGATCACCATGGAGCTTGAAATGGATGGATCGGTGCCCTTTCTGGATTGCCACTTACACAGGGTGGAAATTGGAAGGCTAACTGCCACCATTTAGAGAAAACTCTCGCAAACCAACTGGTACCTTGATAATAGATCACATCATCCTAGCCAAGTCAGAACAGGAGTGCTAAAGGGTTTGTATGATAGAGCCAGGAGACTAGTGACTGAGAAGGAGAACCTTTGGAAGGAAGAACATCATTTGAATTAGGTCTTTATAGATAATGGTTATCTACAAACCTTCATCAACCATTCATTGACAGATACATCTAAACACAGAAAGGAAGAGAACTACACCAGTACAGGTAATAAGGGGTCAGGATCCTATGGTAGTAATTCCTTATGCAGCAGGGATGAGTGAAGACTTCAATATTAAAGTCGTTTTCAAAACTCTGACGACAAAACTGAGCTAAGTGAGGGATATTTTACCAGCTAATATGCACTCTTTTGTTGTGTACTGCATCCCTTGTAGCTGTGGGAAATACAACATAGGGGAACACATCAGAAGACTGGAGATCAGAGTGAAAGAACGTCAAGATACCTGTAGAAAGTGTGCTAAAAATAAGTCTGCAATTGCTGAACATGCATGGGGTAATGGGCATCCTAT
Organism: Cladorhizidae sp. MBARI D1340-BT2; assembly: GCA_028752905.1. Taxonomy (NCBI): domain Eukaryota; kingdom Metazoa; phylum Porifera; class Demospongiae; order Poecilosclerida; family Cladorhizidae; species Cladorhizidae sp. MBARI D1340-BT2. The sequence goes on from JAQNBH010000001.1 coordinate 10,044,004, forward strand.
TTTGTGGGAAGGAAGCCACCATCTTAGACCAGACCAGAAGACACAAGGAACTGCTAGGACTCATTGGACATTAGCCTAGCACCAAAGTGTGAATGGTTCAATTGAGACAGTGGAATGGACTTGCCTGGCTGCTGGGAAGCTACTCTGAAGAGCCTGAACTTGAAGCCACGACCACCATAATTATATTATTTTATTAATTATTTATTTATAATTTATGTGTATATACTTTACTTTTATTTTTTGGTAATTTTATTTTATTATTATTTAATTAGTTATTTTATTAATAGATGTTTTGTGTTTTTTATTTTTTTTGTTATTGTTTTGTTGTTGTTATTGTTGTTGTTGCTTTTGTTGTTGTTGTTGCTATTATTATTATTATTATTTTATTATTATTATTATTATTATTATTATTATTATTATTATTATTATTATTATTATTATTATTATTATTATTATTATTATTATTATTATTATTATTATTATTATCATCATCATCATCATCATCATCATCATCATCATTATCATCATCATCATCTTCTTCTTCATCATCATCATCTTCATCATCATTATCATCACCATCATTATTATTATTATTATTATTATTATTATTATTATTATTATTGTTGTTGTTGTTGTTGTTGTTGTTGTTATTATTATTATTATTATTATTATTATTATTATTATTATTATTATTATTATTATTATTATTATTATTATTATTATTATCATCATGAACCTACCAGCAGAAAAGAAAAAGACAACACAGAAGAAAGTTACATTTCAAAATTGATAGGCTGGAGACCAAGACATATGGAATATACTGAACAATGATCCTAGCAAAATGCAGGAAAGCAAGGTGAGTCATGTACTAAAGAATTTAGATGGGATTGGAGAAATAGCAACTGCTTTATACAATAGAATTAGGCCTACTAGAAGTAGACAACCACTGATTTATGGGCACACTAAGATACACAAACCTGAGGCTCCCTTTAGGCCAATTTGTCTTGTATATGTGCACGATCATATGATCTTTCCAAGTTCATGGCATACTTGATATTAGCTCTAGCTGGCAATACAAATACACATGTCAAGGATTCTGGGATTTTTATCAAGCTTATTCAAGGCGAGTGTTTTGCATGGGATGAATATCTTCTAAGTTTTGATATTTCCTCTCGTTTTATCAGTGTTCTCATAGATGTGGCAGTGGTAGTAATTTTTGTAAAAAAATGAGAGCTTACATAAAAGGACTGTGCTAGGTTTCTGTACCTCTAGAGTTGTGCCTCAAATCACCTACTTCAGGTATCAAGGAAAATACCACGAGCAGAAAGATGGTTCAGCAATGCATCTGCAGTTCTAACCAAATGCAACCTGGAATTCTTTGAGTCACAAAAAAAAACCTGAAATCTATGTTTGGAAGAGATATGCGGATGATACCTTCTGCATTGTGCAGAAGGTAAGAGAGCAGGAGGTTGTGGATCATTAGTCAACCCATAAAGTTTATAATGGAGCTTGAAGTGTTGCTGTTAGCCTTCCATCTTCTAATCTAGAAATGGCAACGATCTGTTACAAAAACACATGCACACCAACTGCTACCTTGATTATAGATCACATCATCTCATCCATGTCAGAAGACCCATGTCAGAAGTGGAGTGGTAAAGATGATAGAGCCCAGAGAGTAGTGACGGTGAAGGCAGAACTATGGAAGGAAGAACATCATTTGAGTATGGTCTTTATAGGGAATGGTTATCTGCAAGTCTTCATCAACCTTTTCATCTGTAGATACATCTAGGTAAATGCAGAAAGGAAGGCAAGTGCGGTGATACAAGCAGTCAGGGGTCTGAAAAGAAGGATTCTTTGTTACTAATGCCTTATGTAGCAGGTATGGATGAAGGTATCAGGAGTATCTGCAGGATGTTCAACATAAGAGTACAGTTCCAGATTTAAGATCTGAAAGTACTCTGCGGGCATAACTGAGCAGAGTAAATTAAGAATTAACAGCTAGTATGCACTCATGCATTATGTTCTGCATCCTTTGTAGCTGTGGGAAGTATTGCATAGGATAGAGTAACAGAAGAATGGAGACCAGAATGAAAGAGAACATCAAGGTGCTTGTGAAAAGTGTGCTAATGAAAAATCTGCAATTGCTAAACATGCATGAGATAATGGACATCCTATTTTGTGGGAGGAAGCCACCATCTTGGACCAGGAGGGAACTGCTAGTGAAGGAGGCATTGCACATCAGCCTAGCACCAAAATGTGAATGGTTCAATCGAGATTATGGAATGGCTGCTGGGGGCCCATTCTCAAGAGCCATAATTGAAGCCATGATCGTCTATATTCAGTTATTTCGTTGATGGTATAATATCAAGCATGCCCTGTTTATTTATTTTTATCGTTGTTGTTATTATTATTATTATTTTATTTGTTGTATTGTTTTGACTATATATTTTATTATAAAAACAACAACTATAATTTATTGGTTATCTAGTTATCGAACAAGTTTCCAGCCCGCCACTGACCCTACCACAAATGCTGCATTCCCTCTCTGTGCAGCTTAGAGACATGCTGAAGAAAGTATGTTCTGATCTTCACCTCTCCAGCCGTTGCCTCATCCTGTGGTTCAGCTCCTTCAAAAAGGTGAATAAGTTCTTCCCAAATTCCAATTGTAATGTAGAAAGGGCGTGTGTGACATAAGGACAGAATTTAGAAGCCAGGTATCTCACGAAACACTTGAAAATCTGATGTCTTGCAAAATCAACTTACAGGGTGCTATAACCTTGAGCCATTTGAATCCTGCTTAACAATGCCAAAATGCCACATCCCAGAACAAAAATTTTCATACAACATTTGACAATAGTCATTATAGCTACCCATAAAATAAAAATCAATAGTATTTTTTTTTGGGGGGGGGGCAGTTTTATAGAAAAAAATCCACTAATCTATCCATTGAATTTTTATTGTTGTTGTTTTGTTTGTAAGTTGCTATTTTTTTTTTTTTTACATTACAATGTATATATGAAATTATTAAAATATATATATACCTCCACTACAGCCCCTCAGCTTAGCCTCCAGCTATATACCATCCAACAGGCACTCTACAATAGTAAGTAAACATAATATACGTGGGTGAATTCAGCCATGCAAAAAAATATCATTGATAGATGCCCGAGGACAGTTTGCATATTGTCAGATCAGCTGCTCCACTGACATGAAGAGTTTACATAACTCCAGTAAAGTAGTTATCTCCTTGGGGAAATCCCTTCTCTCGGTTGACTATATTAACTTTGCGGGCATGCAATCCCATCATAATTAATAGCCTTCTCTAAAGAGTTCAAGTTGTGAAGTTGTGAAGCAGTGTCACTATCAATCCTGGCAATGGTAAGTCAAGGGGAATGGCATAGATGTAGTCATGATTTATTAGGCACAATTTCACTACAAAGCAACTTCTCCCCTCCCCCATTCCCTTGCAGGGTTTGTGTTTGTTTACTGCCAAACTAGTCCAGTTTAGATTCTTCTCTTGTAGCAAGTTGTGTGGTCACTAGACTTAATCTGGAGGGTGGTCCTGTTGTCTGACAATCACTGTTGTCTGTCAATCCCAGTCATCATGAATGACCAAGTTACTTGAAATATGTCACCCATGCATGAGGTAGTTACTAGAGCTATTCATAAATTACCACATGTCAGGGTAAATATGTGTAGATGCTAAGTGACTAGGAGGTACATGGCTGATGGCCAAGTTACATGTACTAGGAATATCCGTATATCCAATGACCTGTCAGACCAAGTTACTTGGGATATCAATGGATCCTCTGCAGACCTCCACAACTTGGTCCTCTGTGGATACTCTGACAGGGGGGCATGGGGTATATGTGGATAACCATAGTATTTAGGTCATTCCCATGGATGACATGGGAAGGCAAGATAACAATATCAAACTTGTGAGTCTTGGTTAATGTAGTGTATTTTGTTAGTGTCTAGTCAGCATCTTCAATCATTAGAAAATATGCCAATGAAAATCTGGATGATCTCCCTCACAGATTTAACTGTATAGCAATGCATGATTGAATGCTACAGAGACTGTTGTGGAGTGTTTAGCTGGTAATCTTGATTGCCATATAAACTACCACCAATAAAACCTCACACACATCATGATGAAAGTAGTGCACACTAGCTTCCCCTCCCCATCCCCAGAGGCATCTTTTGCAGTAGTTCCATGTTTTAACCAGAGAGATCATCAGTTGCAAGAGGTAATGGCTTTGTCGATGCAAGTTATAGGTTGTATTCACGGTGGCCTATAGCACAACTAACAAATTCAAAGCAGTCCATCTGCTTGATCTTTCCATGAGCTACACCCACTTTGCTGTTACTTCCAAGTTTTGATAATTTCGATGAATATCAATACGCAAATCTTCAACAAATACTTTCATCTTCACACATATGGCCATACAGACACTTGGTAAGACTCTGTGTGCATATCTGTGAGAGGGTCCTGATGAAGGCTAGAGCATCTAGTCGAAACGTCGAGAGAATACAATTTCAAGTTGATTATTGAGACGGTTATTGTAATGTTATTATGTCATTCATTGAGAGTGAGTTTAGTTAGTGAGACCACCATCAGCAAAGTGATTGGTGATTATTAGCATGCAAGATTATTACTTCTTCTAGATTTTCCAAGACTAGTTCTCTCTGCCAATATAGTCAAGGTCTCATGCAGGAGAATGGGAGGCAGGGGAACAGGCTAGACATACAAGGATAATAATACAATAACTTTGTCAATGATCAATTTTTTACATTTTGGCTAGAATAATAAGACACTAAAATTCACATGAGGTTGATGTATAGCTAGCGATCCACCTAATGCCGAGAACCACACCCTGGCACATGTGTTGTGCATGAGAGGATGTGACAGCAAGTGTGAGAGGAGGGGTAATAATAATAATAATTAACAGCAAACGCTCTGTGAAGTATATGAATGTATTGTGTTTTTATTTTGTGATTAGGATTATAAAATGTTGGCAGATCACAATTCCATTTATACATAATCTGTCATTGTGCTTGCTGTTTTGTCAATTTAATCATAAATATGCTAGAAGATGTAACGTAGGTATTAGATAATTTATTTCATAATGAATAAATAAAAATTCTTGGGAGCTATTCCCCCCTTGATGCTGAACGCAGCCCTCAGTACTCTCCTCCTACCAGTGTTTACTGCTCTCACTTAATCTCACACTTTTAGCCATGCAGCCTTATAAGTTCTCTCCTTTTACTGTTATTGATGCTCTCTCCTCATCTCTTGCACACTCTGAAATTTCTGCTCTATGAAGTCTCATTTGTTCTCTAACGGGCCATCATTTTCTCTGTTGGTATAAGTTAATTCAACTCTCTACTCCTTTTGTCTTTCCATGTGAACTTTACTTGCATTTTCTCATGCAGTTTTACATGCTGCATCCCTTCTCCTTCTCTGTCTTTCTGCTGCAGCTCTCCTGCTTTTTTACTCCCTGTATAGTTGTTGTTAAATGCCATGCAGCTTGCAGAGTAGCCATTCTGAAGTCACTTTCTTGAGGATTCCGTATTGGTCCACATACATATAACCATGATGCATGCTCAGACAGGTTTGCCAGGTTTCCCCATAGGCAAGACAAGGGAAATACTTTTGATCTGTGCATGCTTATAACTGTGACACACTAATGGATGGATGAATGGACAGATGTGGTGTATTAATATAACCAAATTTTATAACATAATAATAAATGTATAAATAGATAGACTCAAAAGATAAATAGATAAGACAAAAAAGTTTTAAACCACAGATACATATTTACTACTAAAACTGCTAACTACCCCAAAAATATAGGAAATGAATTCACTAATGGCTCAAAAATGGAAATAGAGTTTTTTCTTTGAATTGCCACTGACAGTGACCTCATAGGGTAAGCGAGGGATTTTACTTCACCAGTTCTCTGACGAATTCTGTGGCTAAAGTTTTTGAGGAAAACCACCCAATTCCGCCCGAAGGTCTCTATGGTAACCTGGGAGAAGGAGTAGCTATGGTCCAAACTTGTGAATTTGGCCAACTTTCTTTCCTCTGCTGTAGCAGCTACTGCACCTGCATTGCTACTGGTAGCTAAACCACAATACGATGGAGCCAAAGAGTCATGACATGTTGTATCCCATGCTAAGGGTTGCCATGTTTTGAAGAGAGTATAGATTCATGCACCTACAAGTTCTAATTGCCATGGAGTTACCAATGAGACTGGCTCAAGAAGGGTTGACTACTTTAACTCCCAGGAGGTCAACTAAAATGGGTTACCATGTAACAGAGTATCAACACTGACTTCTGAATGTTCAAACAGCCCTATCTCCTCAGTAGTCAAGGTCATGTAGGATGGTTTCAGGTGTAACTCCTAGGGTGATGTCATCTAGATGCTAAATACACAAACATATACACAAAAAATGAAATAGACTAAATATAACACTTTTTTTCTTTCATTCCCAACACAATAAGTACATTACAAAGTAACTATAACTTAATACGTGCTACTATACATAATAAACCCCTCGATAAAATAATGGTTATGGCTTCAAGTTTATGTTTTGAGAGTGGCAACTCAGAAACCAGGTAAGTCCATCTTATAATCTCCATTGAACTGCTCAAACTCTGGTGCTAGGCTAATATATAATGTCTCTTTCACTAGCAGATCCTTACACCAGCATGCTCTAGGATGGTAGCTTCTTCCCACATGATACATGTAGGATGCCCCTGGTCCCATGCACGTTCAGCAACTGCAGATTTTTAGCAGACACTCTTTCATTTTGGTCTCCTGTCTTCTGTTGATCTCTGCCATGTATTTAGTACTTCCTAATATTCTTATCTGAGTTTAGTTGTACACCTGCAGAGGAAATGTTGCTGAAAGCTTGTGGACAGCTATCAAATGGAAATTAGAAGTTTAATTTTTAATTTTCTTGCTGTATCACCTGTAGGGATTTCTGTTTAATTTTATTCTATTTTGCTTTGTGCCTGTAGGTTGTCCTTGTTCTGCTGGTAGCTGTGGTGCTGGCAAATATCGAGCCCTCCTGTAAGCCATCATCATAATAATGACACACTTTCAAGGTTCTATTGAGGGTTGGGTATTGCCAAGCCTCCTAATAAGGAGCTAGATTTGTCATAATTATTCCTCTTCTTACTCAATCTAGCAGAGACTTTTTATGCCATGTCACTTTGCATGCTAAGTCCCTGTATATACTCTTCCTGTAGCATCATCAAACAGTGCCACCATGCCTATATTTAGTTTTTGTGAAACCCACATGCTGCCAGTTCCAAGTCCCTAAGGCAAATGGCTCTAATGATGGCCTTAAGAATAGCTATAGCACAAGTACATGCATACAAACAGCTCTAATGTATAGCGGAATTGTGCCAACTGGTGTGTATGTTTTGTTTTTGTTTTATTTAATCTCTAAACCCCCATGTAAAAAAAAATCTAGAGAGAGACTCAGGCCTTTTTTCAGTCCTGTACACAAGTACCAAGTTAAAGAAAATAGGTGCCTATGCTTCCGCCTTCTTGATTAGTATTAATATCAATAACACTTCAAAATCAGAGAGCAAAATAGCTTATTAGATCACTATGAGATCTTCCAAAGGCCATGAAACAACCTAGGAATGTGCAAGTCACCAAGAAAGGAGAAGCTCTTGCTTCCTTGGCTTCCCAATCTCATGATACCTTCTAGAGACCTTTAGAAAGGAACCGAGAACAAAAATAGACAATATCACCACAACCTAATGAGGAAAGGATATTTAGAACAAGCTAACTCACCGCCTTTCTAGCTCAAAATATATGTATTGAAGATAGTAAGCATGTGTGTCATGGAGGGCTATTTAGGTAATTAATTGTGGGGTACAAAGTTACATACATGAAGCATATTATTTTATTTATTGATGAGCCTTCTCCTTGTGTTACTTGTCTGTGGTGAATATTATAACCCGTGGACTAAATAAGTGTCTTCATTTTCAATTTAGAAATTTTTCTTTTGATGTTTCAACTAGATTCTCTAGCCCCATCATCAAATTATTGACCGAGTTTCATATTGGAAATGGAAATTCAACTCCATGTGTTTATAATAGTAGCATTGCGGTTAGTCTAGGGCTAGAGCACTGCCTGAAATGCAAATTTTAATTTAATTATCAAGAGCTTATGTTTGCTCAGAGTTCATTAGGAGCTTGGGGGACTGTTCCAAATCTTAATGACAAAATTACCCTAGGCCCGAGCATCACAACTGTTGTATTATGACTGCTGCACTCAGTTCAATTAGGAGCATGCTCCAGGATACTCAGTCAATAATTTCCAGAATCCCTTATTGTTGTAGGCTGCTCACTGATATATGTGTGTGTGGCCTGACTTGCAACAACAGCTTCCTGGGCCTGCCTATATAAACAGCCATGTAGACTTCTCCTAACAAGCTGGAATAGTCTTGCCGGCCACACAATCCTTATACTGGCCCTGGCCGAGGATCAACAGTCAGAGAGATCCAACTCCTCGTATCACTCCAAGATAAGTGGCTCTAGGGAAGTGTGACAGGACCAAATCTGTTATTACCCACAGACTCTGAGCCAGTCACTAAGTGTTGGTATGCTGCCACCACTCTACCTTTAAGCTATACACTAGGCTAGCAAGGTTAAGTAGAGAAACCTTAATAATTCAATATAGGACACTTACAAGACTCAGTACAATGGCTAACTCCCAGAGCAGTAACAACTCCTCCCTTAACTAGGCTGGAGCCCCGCTTCTGGTTTCTGCCCATACATGGTAATCTTACACTCATCATCGACCTATGACACTTGCCCAACATAAACACATAACACACAAACACACTAAGCCACAGACCACATTATCAACACTTCCAATTCATATTAGTTACTCACTACCGGGTTCACTCCACATCCATAGTTATGCATTGGGAACAGTCTCGTTTTAATGTCGTCCTGCGACATCCCTTCCTTCCCTTTCGGCCGCAAGGCCCTGGGTGATCTCGTCAGCTCCCCATGATTGTCACGACAACCCATCTGCATTTTGATGTCTGGCTCCAGATCTGTGCTCTGTAGTAAACAGGAAGGGCTGGAGTGCCAGTGCCCACCGCGTCAGTCGTCCGGACTCATCTCGCATCCGTGATAGGTAGGACAAACTTCTATGGTCTGTGATCACCCTAAATCTTGCACCAGATAGATAGACTCTGAAATGTCTTATCGCCGCGACTACAGCCAAGCACTCCTGTTCTGTTACAGAATAACGAGTCTCGGCAGACTTCAATCTACGGGAGTAATAAGCCACAGGACGGTCGCTTCCGTCAGCATCCTCCTGGCTTAACACAGCTCCAATGCCTACTCCTGAGGCATCTGTATGCAGAATAAACATTTTTGATTCATCTGGGCTCGTCAAGACTGGGTCCTTCGTCAACGTTGTCTTGAGTTCATTGAATGCCGTCTCCATCGCTGGAGTCCACTGTACCACATCTGGGGCCATTTTCCGTGTGGCATCCGTCAAGGGAATAGCAATGCTACCAAATGCAGGTATGAACCGTCTGTAGTAATTTGCCAGGCCAAGAAATGCTCGCATATCTTTCTTGCGTCTGGGCCTGAGATACTGGAGTAGGACTTCTACCTTAGCTCGGAGTGGGCGTACTTCACCATTGCCAACACGGTGTCCCAAGAACTGGCAGCTCGGTTCTGCCAGCACACATTTTGTCGGTTTCACCCGTAATCCCTTCTCCTCCAGTCGTAGAAACACCCTTTCCAAGTGGTCGACATGCTCACCAAATGTTCTACTGTAGACGACGATGTCATCTATGTAGGCTGCCGCGAAGGAAGCCATATCTGCCATAACGGTGTTCATGAGCCTTTGGAAGTTTGATGGTGCATTTTTTAATCCGAAAGGCATTCTCAGGTACTCCCACTTTCCTGTTGGTGTCACGAAAGCCATCTTGGGAATTGATGCCTCATCAACCAGCACCTGATGATAACCCTTGGCGAGGTCGAGAGTAGATATGTACTGGGCCGCTCCTAACTTATCAATTAGGTCATTGATGTGTGGAAGGGGGAATGGGTCTGGAGTAGTTACCTCATTCAACCGTCGATAATCGATGCATAGTCGTTTGGACCCATCCTTCTTTGCCACAAGAATTGCTGGGGATGCCCATGGGGGTTGCGATGGGCGAATGATCTCGAGTTCCAACAACTCCTTCACTGCTTCATTCATCTGCACCATCTTCCGGCTGTCCAGCCTGTACGGAGGTCGGTGAATGGGATAGGGGGTCGTGGTATGTATGACCAGAGGACTCTGCTTCGTCAATCCTGGCTCTGCTTTCATGAGGTCCTTGTGCCTTCGCAGTAGCTCAGTCATCACACCTTCCTGCTCGGCTGTCAGCTTTGGATTTATGGCAGGACTGCCATCCTTTCCTTCTTTTTCTTTTGGTCCGAAGTCCTCATCCAGCTCCACCATCAGACAACTAGCCCTTGGGGAGGTGTATTCCTTAAGCAGGTTAATGTGCCTTTTCAACAATTTCCTTGGTCTGTTTGGTATTGACAATTCGTAAGTGGTGTCTCCTGTTCGGTTCTCGACCATGAATGGTCCATCCCATTTGGGATCTAGCTTGGGTCCCATCCCTGGCGTCCTGACCATAACCAGTTCTCCAGCTTCGAAACTTCGTTGCTTCGCCTTCTTATCAAACTGTCCCTTGTACCTCTTCTTCTCTTTCTCCTCCCGATCTCTTGAACAGTCTTTGATCATCTCCAATCTCTGTTGAATGGTAGTGACATACTTCGCAACTTCCATTGGTGTTGTTTCCTTGGCCGTCCATCTGTATCGCAATGATTGCAGTGGGCCCTTGATCTGTCGTCCAAATAACAACTCTGATGGAGTGAAGCCAGTCGTTTGGTTGGGCGTCCTCCTGTACTCACCTAACAGGTGTGGTAGGGCATGATCCCATCTCCCTCGCCACTGCTTGAGTACCTTCCTCACCATTGCCTTTAACGTAGAGTTGAATCGTTCAACCATCCCGTCTGTGGCTGGGTGGTAAGGAGTGGTTTTGATCGCCTTCACCCCCAAGAAGTTATACAACTCTTTCAGCAGCTTGCTGACAAAGTTTGTGCCGCAGTCCGTCAGAATCTCGTCTGGCACACCAGTCCATGTAAACATTTGCGTTCGCTTCTCTGCAATAATTGAACTTTCTGTTGTCCGTAGTGCAAATGCCTCAGGCCATCTAGTGGCATAATCTACCACTACTAGCACAAAACGGTTGCCATCTGGTGTCGTCGGGAGTGGCCCTGTCAAATCCATCGCTATTCGGGAGAATGGTTGCCCGATGATGGGCATTGGTTGTAATGGTGCAGGTGAAACCTTTCCGCCAGCTCTCTGACACTCTGGACACGCCTTGCATAACCGCCTCACATCATCATGAATTTGGGGCCAGAAGAATTCATCAAGTATTCTCTGTGCAGTTCTATCTCGTCCTGGATGGCCTGGTCGGTGAGCTAGAGCCAGTACCATGGACCTATACCTTTTAGGTAGGCACAATTGTGTTGCCTCGTCACCCAGTCGGTCTGTGGTTTTCCTCCACAGCAATTGATCCTCCACCAGAAACTCATTGTAGTCATCACTCTGTGCCTTCACCCACATGCGTTTAAGCGTCGGATCATGCCCTTGCTCTCGTTGGAGTTCCTTGGCATCGACATCTAGTGGATGGCCCTTCTGCCCCTCTATGAACGCTGCATTGGCCTGCCTCTTCTGGGACTTTGTCATACTTCTCTTCTCTGGCTCTTCATCAGATGTCTCGTCGGTTGTGGTAGGGTCTGGCCCATCATCGGAGATTCCTTCCCATGATTCCTCATCATTGCTGTCATCCTCCTCAGTGCTCTCCTCAGCCTCACTCTCCCGACCATCAGCCTGCAGTTCAGTATTCCCTCCTGCTCTAGTCTGAGAACGAGTAGACACCAAATTGACCAACTCATTATTCAACAACTGCTTACCCAAATCCCACAGTCCAGGCATGTCTGTGCCAAGCAACACTTCATGTGTCAGTTCGTCTGCCACCAGCACCTCCAGCTCCTCTGTGCGGCCTCCTACAGTGATGTTGATCCGTGCCAAGTGGTGAGTTCGTGCTGTTCCCTGGTAGTCTCTCGCTTCCTTGGACCTGCCGGTGTAGCACTCCTTGGGTACCAAGCTCGACCTCACCACCGTCTGCCCTGCACCAGTATCTAATAAAATGTCTATGCATCTCACCCCTCCTACTGTGCCTTCCACTGTAGAGCGTCCACTGATCTCTATCTTGACGAGAGACACTTCTTCCTTGGGCGTCAGGGGCTTGGACAAGTTCACATTATCGTACCTCTTCTTGAAACTGTTGGGCTTGGTACTATAGCATTCCGCTGCAAAATGACCTGGCTTCCCACATTTGAAGCATTTGGGTCTGTAGGATCCATCTGCCTTTGGCTTGTACTGTTTGTGATCATCTGTATCGCTCCCTTGTGTGGGTGTGCTCCCTGCTCTTGCCTCTTCCTCTTTCCAGCTGCCTCGTGTTCTATCTGCTGGTTGCCTATGTCTGTCTCCCTTCCGGAATATCTGGTGGTGGGGTCGATCCAACATCGATGGGTCAACAGGAGTCCAACCCCTATCTGCCAGGTAATCATCTGCCAATCCTCCAGCCTCAGCTGCAGTGCTGGATTTCTTGTCAGACACAAACTGAGCTACATGTCTAGGCATAAGCTTCATTACAGTATCAAGTGCACACAAATCGTTTACCTGCTGGATTGTTTTGCAGCCTTCGGTCCATCGTGTGGTGAGTTGGACAGCACGACCCATCAGAGCCTCCCATCCTTCGTCTGGTTTCCGTTTGAGATTGTCCAATCTTTGTCGGTAAGCTTTTCTGGTCACACGGTAGAGTCGCAAGAGTGCTAGTTTGACTTGATCATAGTCTTCCTTTACATCCGGCTGCATTGCCAGATATACTCTGTTGGCATCCGGTCGGAACTCCGGGGCCAAATATCTCATCCAATCCTTCTTGGGGACCCTGTATGCAGCCATATGGCTCTCAAATACGTTGAAATAATCCAGGGGGTCTTCGTCTTCCTTCATTTCTCTGAACCGGGGTGCTTTGATTTGGCTGGGGGTAGGAACAGAGTCCGATTCTTCTACCCTCCCAGTGCCCCCTCCGCTCATCACTGTCGTCAGCAATCTTTCCCATCTCTGTTCTCTTTTCTCCTCGGCTTCCGCTCGTTCGGTCGCTCGTCTTTTCTCGTCTTCCTTTTGCTTCTCTGACTCGAGTTTAAACATTCGGAGCATATCAGACATTGTCACTCTTTCCCCAATATCTTCTGAGTCCATTAGCGGTGAAGTACTCCGCCTTTCTCCTTCTGTAGTGTCCTTTGCCTTACTTCTGGTATCCATTCTTCTTGTCAAGGTTAGTAGCTATCTCTCTAGTTCAAAAAATTATCCCACCGCTGCCACCAGTTGTGCAGGACCAAATCTGATATTACCCACAGACTCTGAGCCAGTCACTAAGTGTTGGTATGCTGCCACCACTCTACCTTTAAGCTATACACTAGGCTAGCAAGGTTAAGTAGAGAAACCTTAATAATTCAATATAGGACACTTACAAGACTCAGTACAATGGCTAACTCCCAGAGCAGTAACAACTCCTCCCTTAACTAGGCTGGAGCCCCGCTTCTGGTTTCTGCCCATACATGGTAATCTTATACTCATCATCGACCTATGACACTTGCCCAACATAAACACATAACACACAAACACACTAAGCCACAGACCACATTATCAACACTTCCAATTCATATTAGTTACTCACTACCGGGTTCACTCCACATCCATAGTTATGCATTGGGAACAGTCTCGTTTTAATGTCGTCCTGCGACTGTAAGTTTGTTCAATTTTTGTGTGCAAATTCATCACCTATTAAATTCACTTCCTGTATTGTCATGTGACTTGATGACAACTGCTGACCATATGACGAATGAAGTCAGCAGCACAATAGAGCGCTGTTTCGTCCTTAGTAAAGCCACTTATCAGAGTAACGTGATATTATCATACTCTGCACAATAGAGCACTGTTTGGTCATTAGTAAGCCACTTGTCATACTGAGATTATACTCAGGACTGACAGTGTATATATGTGTGTGTGTGTGTGTGTGCATGTGTTGTTTGGGCATATGTGCATGCCTAATAAACTTGGCCATATTTGGGCCAACTCACATACATCACTCATAATTTCCCCCAGAAAGATTTGGACCAGGTTCTGTGCTTGCAGGCCATGCCACACCCCATAACTTTACCCATAACGGCCAAAGGACAAATACGAGGTCAACACTGAAGTGCAATATTGTAATCATAGTCAATTTAAGGGGGACACAAGGCCAGCCATATCCCACCCTGAGAGCAGATATTCCTGTTGTGCTTGTAAAAGGCAAAAAAAGTAATTTTGCTTGAGAAGGACTAGAGGCACATGAATCAGCAATACTGTATCCATGCCACACATCTTAGATAACCCATTAACTTTATCTTTATAACAGCCGTAATTTATTTTACACGTAAAATTATGCTTGAGTAAAAGTTATTAAAGTAAGTGTGGTGCTCTGCCTTGTTTAAAGGTGTTGCTTCTTCCCTATAATGTACACAACCACTTCTACATTGCATTATTATATCATTAAAACCGAGCCTGTAGGAGAGTGTCAATGTCTTTCTTGGTTGATCGAGTATCCTCAAGTTTTAGAATTAAATAATTACGGTGGTAGTGAATGCTTTATTTCTGGTGATATTAGACATGTATGATAATACCTGTGACATGATATTATATTTAGATTCTCAGCACCTGTCCCTGGCATCATCTTCTACTAATGGCTCATACTGTCCTGGAACTGTCAGCTTCACTTGTATTGCAACAGGAGTACTTGATGCAATTGACTGGATCATAAATGGAAGTTGTGCTGGAACTTATTTGTTCAAAATTGATGACATGTATCCAGTATCATTTAAGCCATGCCCATCTGGCTCCCTCCTGCCTGGTGTTATAATGGATGTACTGAATGTATCACATGAGGTGGTGATGAGTGGTTCTGATGAAATATATACTATGAACATTACGGCAGTGCTGGAAGGAAATTTAACTTCTCTCAGAGGGTCAACGATTTGGTGTGCATCTCAGAGTCATTTTTATAGTAAATTTTATGATATCAAAGAACGAGGTAATGATCAACAAAACTATCATATTTCAATGAATAGAGAATACTATATAGCTGCTTCATACTGCCAGTGTGTACTGAGATACCTCTGAAAATTTCCCTTAATAATTGATAATGGCGAGAGCAGTATTTAATAGCTAGATGGATGATGAGATGTTAATCAATCAAGTTTTACTCAATATAATCACAGGGTAAATCACTTTGCAGAGTAGCTATTAACTATTAATTTTGATAATTTCCTCCAACATTTATCCTTGTTTGCAGTGCCGAAGATGCCCACTGATGTTGTTATGCAACTTAATTATGATATCAATAGTTTGCTCTTGAGTTGTGTGGATGTGCAGTGGAGAGTTCAGGCAAGTTGTTTATCATTCAATGTGCAATTATTAATTTGAGAGGGGAGAGGATTGGCTCTAGGTCAAGTTGCAAACGATACAAAAAATGTTATTGTCAGTGGTTTGATTGTGCCTGTGATCCAACTACATGCTCATTTTTAGTAATACAATTTTAAACACAGCCAAGATGTACTCTTGTATAGCTGACATTTTACCTCCCTTATCAGAGAAGGTGGGGTCTGATGATGTTGCAGTTAGAAGCTTAGATGATGCAACTGGTTTGTTTTCTGATGGAGATAATGTTTACGATGTGATCGAACTTTTTCAATAGTACGGCCATAGTCAAAAAGGTTATGCTACAGTCCTAGTAATCAAAACCGGCAAACTCCATGGGAATGGCTTGAGGAAGACTCAGACTCAGAATAAAATTGTGAGTGAAATCAATGGAGTAAGATTTATCGATACCCATCATTTGATGACAATAAATTTTCCCAAAGTGCAGTCGAACATAAAACCTTGTGGCATTCCATACAGCATTGAAGTGAATGAATGAAGGGGGAAAATGAAGCAGAACATCATCTCATAGTACTTTATAAAACAATGAATGTTGAATAACATGCACAGAACTGAGTGTGTTGAAAAAAAATTCTAAGTAATGGGAAATTTTTGAGGTATGGGCAGCACTTGATCCCACACCCGAGATAATTGGCGTTAAAACATTATTTCAGAGTCGTATGCATTGGTTGAAAAAAATTAACCAGTGCACTTGACCACGTACTCTCATTTTTGCACCTAGTGATAACACTTATTGTATAGAGTGAAGCTTCCTCTAGCCACTGGTATTATTTCAACTATCTTGCACTTTCCAATAAAGAGAGTAGAACTGTCTGTAGAAAACTTGGGCGTTCAGGTTTTGAAGTCTCCAATTTTGACATACGTATAGTGACTATAGTCATACCACTTTTATTATCAAAAGGGAGCACACACAAGGAGGTCTATCTTTTGATCAATATATAAAGTTCATAGAGTGAAGTTTGCATAATTTATGGAGCTCCAAATTTGTAACAACTGTTTTTAACACTTTGTAAAAATATGGCCCTGAAAAGTATTCGAGGTATGGTTGGTGTTTTTTCAGAGTTAATATCAACCACTAATGCCGTCCACCCTTTTGAAACAAGGGGCATACCAATACAGGGAGTGCTATCAAACCCAAAAAGTGTAGGGAAAAGGGGAAAATATGAGTGTGTGGGAGCTTAAAAATTTAATCTGTAGAGTGTACTGAATTCCTGTATCAGACTTTGCTATATACCTGATAAACAAATTTGGAAAGTGTAGTATAAATTATTTTGAAATTGTAAAAAAGTCGGGGAAAAAGACATTAATTTGGAATGTTCTTACATTGTATGCTTACACACGTACCTACCAAAAAACACAAATATTGGACTACATTTTTAGTAAATATATTAAAAAAAAAAATTTTTTAAGTACTCAATTCTATGCACATCTCAATTTGGATCGTTGTTTATCAAGATTCTAAAACATGGTAATAATTGTTGTTAACCTATCTTTGCTCAATAAAGTTAGCAAGATGAAAGTTTTAGTCAAGCATGGGGTTAGAAGGTTGGTGGTCAAGAAGCTTGCTACGCATGTAACGGAACTGCGTTTCAATGTAATGCTGAGAAAATACTGCCCGCTATGCGGAAAGATGGGAAACTCCCACAAAATGGGAGGATTTCCTACTAGCAGCTATAGTGGCCACGTGGTTAACAAGCTAACAAAGGAATGTCTTCATCAAGTGCACAGGAAGCTGCAAAAGCCATTAATTTAAAACACGTTTTTCTCAAAATGAATGCTTCAAGCCTCTAGCATTCAGGCTTTCATAACTTTTCTTCTGAATGGAAATAATGTTGATTTGAGTTCCAAAATATAGGCATTGCTTTGTTCTTTCACCTGGTATCAATAACTCATTTTTGTTTTGGTACATAAGACCCCTTTTCTCAGATCCTATCACAAATTTGTAGCGAGTGCTGCACTGATAAGCAGATAAAGTTAAAGGCCATCTCTGAATACATGAGAATGACATGATGGGAATGCCTTTACATCCGTTGAATAGAAATGAGAGCAGCTGGTTATCTGATTGGATGATGAAGTATTTATAAATAGTTATAGAACTCCTTGGCTGTAGAAATGATTGCTAGGCATTCCTTTTCGAGTTGCAAGTATTGTTTCTCAGATGCGAAAGCAATTGAGTGCTATTCCCCATTGTCCTTCTGATGAGAAATTACGGCCACACTCTGAGGCATGCCACTGTCTCTGGGTCAAAAAATAATAATAATAATGAGTCGGTCTGTAGAGCACCCTCGGCCTCTGAAAAAGCTTCTTCTTGCTGTTTTCCCTACGACGAAGTGTTCTCTTAACATGATATGATAGTGGGTATAGTTATGCCAATTGTGATGATAACATCAGCAGAAACCCACTGTAGTAGTTGAGGATGCCCAAGAATGAGTGAAGTTCTGTTACATGTTTAGGTTTTGGAGCATCCCTGATTGCTTTGATCCTCTCTTCTGTTGGGCGAAGATTCGATGACTTTCTCATAGATGAGGTCTTCCTCAGAAAGTAAATTGCTTCATGTTTACTCAACAAATGAGCCTATCATATCATCTCGTTGAGCTTATCTCCATCCTACAGTATCCAGCTTCTGTAGGGATCTATGTAGTTAGGCGATTATGGACTCTCCATGACTCTCAACCTAGTGCTAAACTGAAATCATCGCATGATTTCTGATGGTTTTGGGTTGGAAAAAAATCATTTCTCCCTCAAGGTCGGCTTATCAGATAGTTTGTAACCGAACAGTAGTATAACCCGACCTTGAAAAGGTTCCTGGACTACATGCAATTACCTTATCTTGCCTACATTGGTTTTTCTATTAACATACGAGCTCCAGTTTTCTTTGTTGGAATCAAATGTTGTAAGTATACCATGTGTTGCTGTTGGCATTTCAACTGAAAAGGAAGTTTTATCCTTGTCACCAGATGTGGAAATTAAAGATTGCATGCTCCATCTTTGACGGAGCATTATTGAACAACTGACAAGAACTAATAACTGCTGACAACTGTTTTGGGGGTTTGATTAATTGACAAAAGCCGATGTGTAGACTAATGATATTTGAAAAAGAGATAGTCATGGCTGGAGAGTTACCACAGTCCCAAGCCTACTGAACTGCTCCTGACCACCTTCATGCCAACTATATTTAGCATAGCTTCATCACAGCTGTAAATAACTATATCATACTTTACCATCACAACACATTCCTTAACTGAACACTTCTCCCTAAGAAGTCACTATAATTGAGAAGCACACAAAAGCACTTCTTCTCAACTGTCAACCAGACCCCCTGATATCATATATAATGGTAGGTGCCAAAATATCTGGAGGGAAACAATTCTCTATTTCATAATGAATATCCTTGTAAAAAAAGCAACAATAAAAACTAGGTGATTGGGAAGTGCTCTGATATATTATTCATGGAGTACAAATTCTCTTATTGATACAAATTAATCCCATCTTGATAAAGTTTCATTACTACTGACTCTATTTCAGAGAGAGCATAGTAAATTTGGGACATTTAGAGCATCAGATCTTTAGTTTCCATTTGATGTTGTGCCTTCCTCTTGTTATTCTTACAAAACCTTCTTGTTAGGCATCTATATTTGGTCTAGCTATGACGCTGATCCATTGCTTCTGAAAAACATGCTCATTCTGCACATGGAAGGTAACATCGCCCACTTACTTCACAAAACATTTAGGCAAGACACCATTAGACATGAGAGAGAGAGAGAGACCTAGTTTCGTGAATTACATGAAGAAGAAACTAATCTTGTTAGCCACAGGAAGGAGGTTTGTTATTTGAATTTCTCTTGGTTTCCTAATGACTTTCTGAAAGTACAGTTTAACAGTCTTCTAGCAGCTCTTAAATCTCTTCCAATGCCTATGAAGTTCCACAATACTTTCAACAGTTGAATCCCAATGTGTCTAGCAATTGCATTAACTCATGCTAAAAATGCATCCCTTGCAAGGATCGGTGTGAAGTGTTTTTAAGTATGTTAGACAAATACTTTGGAAAGTCAGACCTAAGACTACTTAGGAGGCCATCACATGCTCCATATTAGTGTCGTTCAAGAGACGAGCTCTTTCTTTGTAAAACTAGCTCTTCTTCATCTGGCTAACAAGACTGGGTAACTCTTCATCTAGATCTTTTGACTAGTTCTGTCTTCATCTAGCTTGTAAGACGAGTTCCTTCCCTGCTCCCATTTTATAGTTGGTCAAGAGTTTAATAGAACTACACCTACTGGTCTATCTTTGTGAGGTCCAGTAAGTCCTCACAGGTATCTTGTGATTGTTAGGGATATTCATTATACCACAGCATTTCCGTAGTACACCGGAAGTTTACCTATATATACTTGGTGGGATAGTTTCCAGTCCAGTGTGCTAGTTCATCAGCGACATAGTGTGAGCCAGCTAGTGGCATGTTGAAACCTGATTCTAGAGTATTTAGTTTCAATAAGAACCTCTCATTTATTGTGATTATTATAATAAGTGTTGTTGTTTGTTGTGATCACAGGATTCTGAGTGTGCGCAAGTCAGTTATACAGTGACACTCGAGAATAGTGCAGGAGAAACGGAGAACCAAACGATGGAGTTATGTGGAAATGGAACTCTCTGCACGAGCTTCTTGACTCCTTCAATATCATCAAATCAAACCTACCATGTCAGAATTATTGCAACCAATAAATTTGGAGGATCTTCTGCTAGTGTTTGGATATCAGAGGCTATAGGTCTGTAATATATTATGTATAGTATGTATCAATATAATGTAAGTAAGTGTGGAAGTTAAATTAGTTGTTAAAATCGCAGATGGCAAAGCTCCTCCTATAATTTAGATGTAACGCTCATATCTACTCGGCAGCTTCCTATCTGTTTACTGTTGGTTTCAGCCAATATTAGGTCAAAAATGACTTGCAACAACATTGCTGGAATCCTTCACAAAAGTAGTAGACAGACAGACAACAACAAAACATAGAAAGTGTGGAAACTCCTACAAATTAATCTCACATAACTTGCCTACAATCTGACACTTTAGTACCAGTCGATTCCAAAAAGTTCTAGTGCACGGCTATAACTACTCTGCTTCTCTCTTGTGGAATAAAGCATGTTGTCAAAGACACAGTCAAGCTAGTGTATGTGATATAAGCAGAATGAATGACCAATGCTCAATTCAGATTGTTAGGTTTGTGGAGTTCTCGGTCCTGGCTAATACCAACTCCAAAGGACGCTGTAGCTGCAGTTTGATGTTTCTAAAGGAGGGTGTAGCTGACCCTACATGGTAGAATCAACAAGAACAACAAGATCTGGCATGTGCGGTAATGTCCATAATGGCCACAAATAGTACTGTCCAGAGAGTGACATAATGGCCACAAATAGTACTGTCCACAGGTGACCACATATAGCACTGTCCAGAGAGTGACATGATGGCCACATATAGCACTGTCCAGAGGGTGACATGATGCCACAAATACACTGTCGAGAGAGTGACAAGGTGACCACAAATTGCACTGTCAAGAGAGTGACATGATGACCACTAATAATGCTGTCCAGAGATTATTCCTCTGACTACAAATTATTTAACGATATTGAGTTCGGG
The DNA here is from genome assembly GCA_028752905.1 of Cladorhizidae sp. MBARI D1340-BT2. Lineage (NCBI taxonomy): Eukaryota > Metazoa > Porifera > Demospongiae > Poecilosclerida > Cladorhizidae > Cladorhizidae sp. MBARI D1340-BT2. The sequence continues at coordinate 10,065,277 of JAQNBH010000001.1, forward strand.
AAGTTTACCTTCCTATTAAAGCCATCTTTAATACCATGCATAGATGTTTCTTATTTAATTAAGCATGTGGAATCATAAAGAGTATTAAATTGCTATGCAAAATTAGAGTAGTGCTTAAATAGAATATTTATGTTGATATAATTCTTCTGTTGTAGTGGAAGCCAGCTCGATGACTCTTTGCATTCGTCTTGCTGTGCTAGGATTAGTTCTATTGATTGCAGCTCTTTTATCTGGGTTACTTTCTATTCTAACCTACAACAACTATCCATGGCAGAACGGAAGTAAGTATATAATAAATATTATATACTCATTGTTACTATAATATGTCTCTTCTAGTATGCATAAAAAATAATACTTCTAATGATTTCTTCTGGGTGCTTGACATCTAGTCATCTTTGTGATCTTATCATCATTGCAATGCTGTTGTTGCTATACTAACATACATAGCATTAGCTCTACATGTTGATGCTGGGATTATTGTACATAAAGACGATAGTAAGTGGATGCAATAGCAATTCTTGCAGTATTATTAAATATCTGTGACTGTACACATATTATACTGTATGAAGGTGTAGTCATATTTAAATCAAAAAATTAATAACAACAAAAACAATAATAATGCATATCATTTCAATTATATTTTTGTTCGTTCAGATACCTGTGACTTAATTTGGGAGTCAGACAGAGATGGACTCATTATTGCAGGAATGTTTTTCATACTTCTGATGTTGAAAGTAGTTGTTGCTTTTGCCATATTATTTTGATAAGTTATAATAAAAGTATAAAAGTAAGAACTTTGCCTCTACCTACAGTATGCATATGTTTATACATGCAGGCAAATGTTTTATAATCTTTGTATTTATTTTTGCATAGCATGGACAGGTTTATCTCACTCTTTATTATGCATCACATGTTAACTTTGTATTTTAATCTTACATGTTTTTCGTGTGCATTTTCACAGGATGCTTTATTAACAATGTCTTTGCAGATTTGTCTTTCTATCAATACCAATGTATTATAATTAATGTAGTGGGCCAGCCCCTTTGACCAATCAATTGCAATGTTGGAGGGAAAGGGTTTGGACTACTTCTTACATATGATTTGTGCCAGCAGAATGTGCTGATTAGACACTTCTAATGAAGTGGCTGGTTATATCTAGGGAATGTGTCTGTACATTAATTTTAGCCTTTGATATATGCAGTATAAAATCAGATTCCTGGAGTTGATTGGAATTTGAGAGGATCGGGCCGCTATCTTCGGGTTGATATTGGGTCATGACTGCAGATCACTAGCAGACAGCAAGCAAGCTTCTATCTTCTTTAAAATCCACCATTTGTTCTTCTGATGGTAATCTCGTGGATTTCCCAGAACATTTCTAATCACCATTTCTTCATAGGAGACTAAAAGTTAGTCTTACCTCATATATACAACATGCTCAGCAACAAACACCTCAAACATCATCATTCTTATTCCACTTCATCTTCAGATGTCATCTTTGGCCTTGCCTAGCATGACATTCTTTGTGATGAGATTGAGTAGGTCCTCACTATCCTTGGCAACAAGATCAACATTGAAATAAGCTTTGCAATGTTGTTGTTGTGATGCTCTAATATGGCAGTTGAAGGATCACAGTGATATGTGCATGTATTCAGCAACAGACCAACTATCTGTTGCACTAGTCCAGCAATTTGTGCTAGTTCTGGTGAAATACATGTATCATACCTACAAAGTTGAGTCAGTCGGGATCAAAGAAGTCTTAGTGAACGTGTCCAGAGCAATCAGATGTCACTCCAAGATATACAACACGATTGAATTTGGATTTGGGAAGGTGGCATTTCAACTCTTGTTTATTAATGACATATTTACATCAATTAATTATACATGCAAAGTGCGACCATTTGACCAGACCGCCCACCCTGTGGCAGCAGAAGGGTGTCATTCTTTCATCATGACACCTTGCAAAAATGCATTTATTATTTTAGGTTTAATATTTTTTTCAGAATTTTGGGGAAAAATCCCTTGAAGTACACCCTAACAGGTTTGCAATTTTGGCAACATATTTTTTTAAGTTCTTTATGACCTTCGAATGATATCCTGACAGGTGGTTTAATTTTACCATAAATTGCACCACGAGAATTTTTATCACATTCTGCTCTCTTACCAATTGTGTCTGCTGCATGTCGGCAGAGATTACCGGCTGAATTCTTGTCTATGCATTTCAGAAATGTTTTAGCCGATTAGTTTTCACAATTGTTGCTCTGCAAAGCTTGTCATCTTCTACCTGCCAGTATCTTTCAAGGGTATTAGAGTATCTTCCACACAGTTTGTAGCTGTCTCACCAGTGACAGTTGATTAGAGCAGTTGGTATATAGAGTTTCTATTCTGATACACTCTTGAAATAGCCTTCACTAACTTCTCCACATCTGATGCACTCCAAGCTTCAACCAAGCTGCTCATTCATCTCTGCTCATGCAGTGCTTCTATGCATCATTATCATTGTCTCTGAATATAAACTGGTATGCCTGGTCAGAAATTCTGACTGGCAAGGTGCTGACTGGCAAGGTGAAACCTATTACACCTCCTTGAATTTTATGTTCTCGATTCACAATCTGCTCCAAAGCCTGGCTGTGGAAACTCTCTACTCAATGGATGCTTGATGATCTGGGCACCACAAATTTCCATTTGCCATGTTTTGAGAAAAATTGTACATCTTTTCTACATTTATAGTACTAATTATGTGACTATTGTGCCAAAATTATTGCTAAACAAAACATTTTTTGATCAACAAGATGCCAAAAATCTTGGTGGAATTCTTGTGTAGTGTAAACTAGTATGAGAACACTGATGCTGGAAGAGGCTCAGGATAGACGGCCACTATCAGTAAACTTAATGCTCCTGCTATATACCAAAAGTAACCAACACAAGCATTCTCTACCTTCTTCTTCTCAAACATTTTGTTCTTGCCAATGGTGTATGAGGTTTGGAGAACTTATTTAACCTATATTTGCTATAGCTGGTTTCATACGGGGGGGGGGGGGGGAGAACTGGATAAGCACACACACACCATTTAAAAAAACAGCACTGATCCCCCCCCCCCTCCCCCACCTACACGTCCCCCAAACTCACATCTCACACCCCAAATTTATTATGTCATATGTTGTTGAGTTCAGCATTACAACCTACCCAAGTCATAAAGTATGTCATTTAACTACAACCTATATAGTACACATGCTCTTTCTTTGAAACTGGCAAGAAATTCCTGATGAAGGCTAGAGCATCTATCGAGTGAATACAATTTGAAATTGATTATTGAGAAGGTGATTTTAATGTCAAGAATATTGTTTAAAGTTAACTTCTTTTAAGTCTGGACCCTCAATAGAAATTTTCATATGGTATACCAAATTTTCATCTGACAATTAATTTCTGAGCCTGGCCTTTATTATCTTTCAACAGTTGGTGTTCCAATGGCAATGCATGCCAGTAAGATTTGAACCAGAGTAGTAAGGGAAAATTCTGCTGTAGGCAATCCTCAAATATCTCTTGAAAAGAAGGAGCTTTTTGTACCTATTAGGTATTTAACACTAAAGTAGACACTCATGCCTAAATATCCGTGGATCATAAGTGATTACCTAGTTTTGTGAATTATGCAGATCTGTGCTGTTAACTACTGTGTTTATGATGTTGATAAATTTAAATTAAAAAAGGATTAGCTGGTTGTTGCAATGCACTGAACAGTTTGGAACCTTCTGGTAGTAAAATTATGATGAACAGACATATTTTACGCAAGTTATGTGTGGGGAAATGTAGGTATATATGTATACATGGGTAAATGCAGACAGATGAAGATAAATATGACCAAAAGAAGCTCTATTTTGCTCCAATTGGACGTTTTTGAATGTTTTAATACCCTTCGCAAAGTGTTTGAGGCATATTCAAAATATTTTGGCGGTCAAAATCAGCTGAAGTCATTGTTTAGGATTCTAAGAAGCTGCCAAGTTTGCTCTATTTTTTGTCTACATTTTGAACTAGGTGTCAAACCTGTAGCGGAATGCTACTGCACTACCCAGCAGATAAAGGTACAAATCTGGTTTAGGGACTGCCAGTTTATTACTTTTATGAAAGATTGGAGGCACACTCAGTGTTTAGGGGATGAAATTCAACTATTTATACTCCCAAATTGAGATAAATAAATTTGTCTTCCATATAAAAATCGTATTAAAACCTATATTTGGGGTGCTCCCAACATCTAAATGGTAAAGTAGATTCCTCTGTTTTTGTATGACCACTTGTTATTCTGGTAACACACAGGCTGAACATAATACTTTGTAAGACCATTAGAAACCAACCCAAGGGAAGGTTTTAAGCCCCGGATTATTTTTCTTGGAAAGAAATGGAGAAAATTATGCAATCTGTGATTGGAGACAGTCATTTTGTTTAGGTAATACTTGTGCTTTGGTTTTTTGGTATGTGGGTCATAATTATATGCATGTGCAAGTCTAAAATTATTCCTTTGTCTTTGACTTTATATGGAATCCTCTGGAGAAAGTGACTTCCAAAATTGCTACTCTGCCAGCTGCAGAGCTTTGAAAAATAACTGTACATGGTGTCATAGAAACCAGGAGAGATGCAGCAAAGATAGAGAGAGAGGGCTAGGGTTGTGTGAAGACTGCGTGAAAATTATCAGGAAAAGATAAAGGGAGTAGAGAGTATATGATTAACTGATAAATACTGAGAGATCATCTATCAGACCATAAAGGGATCAGGAAGACCATACAATGGTAGGAGGAGAGAAGATGGGTGCACTTTCGGAGAGTGCAAGAGATGAAGCGAGAGAAGCAAATATTAATTATGGTACTAGACTATAGCACAATGGCAAATTATGTAAGGAATGGTCCTTTCGCGATCTGCCGACACTTTCTAATCTACTAAATGATAAGATAACAAAAACACCAAACAAAACACCTTCTCAATAATCAACTTCAAATTTTAATGTCATTATGTCAACTGATGTGAGTATAAAAGTGTATAAGTATGATGAGAAACACTACTAGTGCTATTGGGGAAAACTGTACCCAAATATGCCTGCATGGATATAGTGATGAGCAGTGGAGAGCATGTTCCCCTCACCCACTAGGTAATCTATCACTAACAAGTGCTCCAATTTGTCTCCCCTTGCTGGTGAAGTAACTGAATTGAAGGCCATCTTTTCACTGGTATATACATTCTGCTTGCTGTGTTACTCTGAGTAAGTACATGTGAATAACGTGATGTCAACACATTACGACAGGTTGCATTAACCACCTGTATCAACTGCATGTCACAAACGACCTACTTCTTTAGTTCCATGATGGTGTAGGACCCTAATAGACTCGAGTGAGTATATCTGAACCAAAATAATGGAACTTTAAACTCAAGCTAAAAATTTATTAGCAATCACACACTGTCCATATACTTTATTCAAATCTTGGAAAGCTATTGCTAAAAAATAATCAAGTGACTTCAGTCAGACCTTTCCTTCAATAAGAGGTTGGGAGGGGGGGGGCGGGTGTTAGAAGAGAGAGAGAGTGAGTGTGAGAGAGAGAGAGAATCTGAGTGAGGTATATACTCCGGTGGTATTTGCAGCCGTATTAGACGTGATTTTGGAGCAAATTAGTGGTTAGATCATTGCTTAAAAAGTAAACCTTCTCTATCCCGTCATTAATATCTATCCAAGAATAATTATTGCCCTGAGGGGGAGGGGGGGGGAGGGGGGGGGGGGGCCTGTTGTTGGCCCATCCCTAGATTTCAAGTAGAATTTGTTACTTGCAAAACTGTAACTCCTACTTAATCACTATTAGATTCCTTCCATCTCAATGCCAACTGGCAATGGAAATTCCAATGTTCTATGGTTGATATACAGTAAAACTACAAACTTTGAGAGTTAGAGTATAGCTATACTACTGTCTCTAAAATTTCCATTTCCTGTACTATACTAGACAGCAGGGCAACAACTCGTTTCTAAGTATAACCTTCTTATAGGAATACAACTTTCACAATAATGGTATTAGAACTGCACAGAGATTCCTGTGAGTTTATCTTGTTTTTTTAGGCGACAAGTCTGTCTTTTTCCAATGTTTCCCCCCCCCCCCCCCCCCCCCCCCCAGATTCTCCTTTGTTTCCAAGGCAACAATATTTTTGCAGCTATTGAATGACACTATTATATATGATTTTACAGCACTGTAATATAATAGCATGCAAATAATGTACAAAGGATGAGAGTGTGCTGAAGCTTACCAGCAAGAGCTGCTGGTAGCCTTATAGGTGAGAATAGTTAATTGGAGATGGTAATGAAAAACATTTACTGCATGGAGTGCCAAGTGCATGGTAAATCAGTATATTCCCAGAAAAAGGATTTCAGCTTCTTTTTCAAAGTGTAGGAGAGTTTGAGGTCCGGCTCAGGTAAGGCATTCCACAGCTTGACAACTCGGTTGAAATATATGAAATTTAGATGGTTGTTGGTGGTTTATGGAAGTAGACACTTAAGCTTCGAGTGGTTGGTATTACAATTCGGAAAGTGGACATAGTCATAGATGTTGAAGTGATCTTAGGGCACTATAAAGGTTTAGATGCCAACGGCAAAAATACGCAGCCACAGGTGGTAGGATCTACTTGGTGCCAATGAAGGAGCTGCACAATGAGGCTGAGCTACATGATGCCAATGAAGAGGAAAGGATGACAAGAGGGAAAATGGTAATGCAGAGTAGTCCTATGTACAGTTGTGAGCTGGGACCTTCTTCAATAAACTCTCAACGAACTCTCAGTCGACATAATAATATTGCAATGACCTTCTCAATTATCAACTTGAAATTTACTCTCTCGACGTTCTAGTGGAAACGTCGATTATTGAAGTCGTTGTAACTTCTTCAACATTCCGACGTCCAGTGATGTTAGAAGTAAATTCTTTTTGAGATCGCCGTAGGCGGACTTGACACGGTGTCTCGGAAGCATGAAGTGCCTAAGATACTCTGGAGAACTATGTTTAACACTTGAAACTAATAATCTAGCGTGGTATTATAAGAGAAAACTCACTCACCATTGTCTTGCTGATGATCCTTTACCTTATATATCGTAGAACATGCAAGCGGCCAAGGATTTGTTGAAGCGAGCTGTGGAGCTTGATTCTGCAGAGAAGTACAGGGAAGCTATGATATGCTATGAAGAAGGAATTCAAAACTTGCTCAGAGCAATGGCAGGTTAGACGAGTGAGTGTAAGAATTGTCAGCTAAGGATACAGGGGGGAAATCTTTTTTAGTCTCCTCTCTCCGTACATAGTTTTATACATACATTGGAGGAAGAGAGGTTGAGATACTAGCAACTATGGTCCTGTGTGTGGCTGGTGCAATAGCTTGCTTCAGTCAGAACAATTTACTTCCCTAGCAATATTGCAGCCTGGAAAAGCAGCATAGACAATTTGAATTAAGCTAGACAAATGATCCCTAAGCAAAAATGAAAATGGGCAGGTTATATTTCAGTGGACTTATTTGCATTAGAACCCACCAAGTCATAAGTAATGCACTTAACAGAATGACTAATAGTGTGGTTTCCACAAACCGCTACTAAGTCCACAAATATTTCCCATGTGAGTTCACGTGCTAGTCACCACCCAACCTCTCGAAATATATGCACATTGTTGGACTATGGTTGCAGTGTCTAAAGTTCAGGGTCTAGGGTTCAATCTTGGGTTTTAAACTAATCGTTGTGTTAGCAAGTGGAGGTGTACCATGAGTCCAGCAGTGTTAATGATCATTGAGCAAGCATTAACTGAGATTACTGTGAGTTTTAGTCTTAACAACAGCAACTATAATCAGGATTCCTCTTTGGTGTGGAGGCTGCCTATACCTATGACCACTTTGCTGCGTTTCATTTAGGGGAGGGGGTGCAGGAGGCAGGGTACCGCCCACCCCCACCCACCCACTTGCATACCTCTCTTAATGAAACCCCTGCTTTGTAGGCAGTAGTGAATGCTGTGATGCCCATGCAATTCGGGTGATCAACTTTCTGTGCATACGCTCCAAAAATTAGCCTTATTTTGAGTAGAGCTGATCAAACAGGAAGGCTGACAGTGAGCTGCACCTCTAACCAGCAGCAGTGAGTGAAGGAGCTGCTGTTATGGCTGACAGTGTGCTCCACCTCTGACCAGCAGCAGTGAGTGAAGGAATTGCTGCTATGGAGGTCATACAGCAGCAAGGGGGACAGCCTAGAACAAGGTGTGTGCTGTGAAGGTTAAGGCATACATGCTAGGCAACTCACAATCATCAGATCAGCTGAAAGGGAGAAGGTCTCCTCTACTTACCCCCCCCCCCCCCCCCCCCCCCCCCCCACCATGGAGTCATTGTAAAACCTTTACAAACCTAACACACTGTTTAGCTGGGTTTCAGAGCATTGCCCATTACTGGATTTGCAGTATTGTTGGGTTTTGGGGGTATTCCAGTACTCTGTTGGACTCACTCTATCCCCTTAATCACTAGTGCAAGATTTACACTTTCAATATTACTTTTCTGTTATTACTTTTCTGTTATTACTTTTGATGTTACTCATGAATTTCAATACTACATTCAATATTACCATATTACTTTCAACCTTACTTTTCAATATTATTACTTTTCATTTTCAATATTATTTTTCAGTCTTACTTTTCAATATTGCTTTCAATTTTATTTTTCAATATTACTTTTTCAATATTACTTTCAATATTACTGATTTCAAGCTTCCATCAAGTCATTTTGCTGGGGGGGGGGGGGGGAGAGATTTTAGTGTGCCCAATAATGTTTTCATGGTCCACCCACACTTACATATGAAGGACACTGATGACCTCAGTACTTGTATGGTTTGGGGGTGGGATTGGGGGATTGGTCTGGGAGGAGGAGGGATTTCTATTCCAGTCCAGTGGGGAGATTTTTGTTTGGTTGGGGGTGAGGGGGGGGGGGGTGGGGGGGGGGGGGAGAAGTTCTGTTAGGGTTGATATTCTCCCCCCCCCCCCAAGGTTGTATATTTGTGTATTATGGATTATCACAGACCTTGGTCAGTGGTGATGGAGTGTGTATGATGTGTTCTATTAGGCTCAAGGGATTCTGAAAAGGTGGAGCTTCGGAGAAAAGCTGAGCAGTACTTGGGCAGGGCTGAGGAGCTGAAGCAGCTGCTCAAGTCACAAGAAGGTAAACGGTTAAGCTTCTTATTCCCCTGGTGATGCTTTACCATGTTTCCTCGGTTACACCGCATCCTTGATTAGACCACAGCCCTCAATTAGACCACATCCTTAATTAGACTAAGTCCTTTGTTAGACCCTTTCCTTGATTAGACCCTTGTCCTTGATTATGCCTTGTCCTTATTTAGACTGCATCCTTGATTAGACCATGTCCTTGATTAGACTGCATCCTTGATTAGACCATGCCCTTGATTCGACTACATCCTTGATTAGACCATGCCCTTAATTAGACCATGTCCTTGATTAGACTACATCCTTGATTAGACTATGTCCTTGATTAGAACATGTCCTTGATTAAACTACATACTTGATTAGACCATATCCTTTATTAGACTATGTCCTTGATTAAACTACATACTTGATTAGACCATATCCTTGATTAAACTACATACTTGATTATACAATGTCTTTGATTAGACTGCATCCTTGATTAGACCATGCCCTTAATTAGACCATGTCCTTGATTAGACTATGTCCTTGATTAGAACATGTCCTTGATTAAACTACATACTTGATTAGACCATATCCTTTATTAGACTATGTCCTTGATTAAACTACATACTTGATTAGACCATATCCTTGATTAAACTACATACTTGATTATACAATGTCTTTGATTAGACTGCATCCTTGATTAGACCATGCACTTAATTAGACCATGTCCTTGATTAGACTACATCCTTGATTAGACTATGTCCTTGATTAGACCATGTCCTTGATTAAACTACATACTTGATAAACCATGTCCCTGATTAAACTACATACTTGATTAGACCATGTCCTTGATTAGACCATGTCCTTGATTAGACTCATCCTTGATGAGTCTATGGCCTTGATTATGGCCTTGATTAGACTGCATCCTTGATTAGACCATGTCCTTGATTAAACTCACTCTATGTTGATGCGTGAGATATGTTGAAGTCAGGAGGAGTTGCTTCTGCACCAGCACACTCTATGTTGGTGCATGAGATATGTTGTAGCTCTCAGCTTTAACTCACTTTACAAGGCTGTGGATCAGGAACTTGGGAAGAAGTTTGAGAATCTACTGTTTGAGGTCATCTGTCATCCCCTCGTGTTGGACTTTGTGCAACCTTTCATTTCCATCATCTTCCCATGACAACCAGGCCACACCTTTTACCAACCATCACCGCTGAATTGTATTGCTCCAGGAAGAGCTGGCCACTCTGACACTTCTTGCACTAGCCAAGCCAGCAGTCTGTCTTAGAGTTCTTACACACCAGCTGTCGGGTTGTTTAGAACTAGACTACACGAATGCTGGCCCAAACTTGTGGAGTGCATCAAGTGCAGTGTCGATGTCCTCGTGGTACTGGCAAACACAGCCATTCTGTGGAGTCAGACTTGAATATAGCACATTAGGTGGGCGTACACTTTTGAACTTTGTAAGTCCAATCTGAACATCGGGTTACTGTGCTAAGAAGAGTGCTTGAATCTCTTCCAGCGTCCATGCCAAATGGCGGGACTGTTTCTTTTCCCCACCACGAGTAGTTGCTGGATCATCTTTGTGACCTCGAGCCATTCTGCTGATGTCCTCTCTCTCTCTCATAGAATGCAACCTTCTGAACTCTCTTCTGCTGTGAGCTCAGACTTCTTTTTGTATGGTTGTGTTCGGATCCATAAAACCCAATTTCTTCCCAAGCTCTCAGTAATCTGCCTTCTGTTGGTTCAGGTTCTGTGGGAGAATGCACCTGACTGCTCTTGAAAGGTCATTAACTGAGGTGAAAGACCCCTTAGAAGGGGGTGTCTTTGATTAAGCCCTTGTGGCTTGCCGATGTTTATGTACGCAGACCTTCCCGAGGACGTGTTGTTGCTTCCTCTAGTGTTTTTTTCCCATGCTCTTAGCTCTACTTGCACGAACACACACATTCTGTTTGCCTTTGTGCTTCTTCAACTCCATCATACCATCCTTCACTTCTTCTTCTCTCGGCATTATTTTGCATGCTCAGCACCAGACAGTGGTACAGTGACCCTCACTCAGCACCAGACACAGTAGACCCTCACTCAACACCAGACAGTTGTGCAGTAGACCCTCACTCAGCACCAGACAGTGGTACAGTGACCCTCACTCAGCACCAGACACAGTAGCCCCTCACTCAGCACCAGACAGTGCTACAGTAGCCCCTCACTCAACACCAGACTGTGGTACAGTACCCTCACTCAGCACCAGACAGTACCCTCACTCAGCACCAGACAGTGGTACAGTACCCTCACTCAACACCAGACAGTGCTACAGTAGACCCTCACTCAGCACCAGACAGGTACAGTAGACCCTCACTCAGCACCAGACAGGTACAGTAGACCCTCACTCAGCACCAGACAGGTACAGTAGACCCTCACTCAGCACCAGACAGGTACAGTAGACCCTCACTCAGCACCAGACAGGTACAGTAGACCCTCACTCAGCACCAGACAGGTACAGTAGACCCTCACTCAGCACCAGACAGGTACAGTAGACCCTCACTCAGCACCAGACAGTGGTACAGTATGTAGACACTCACTCAGCACCAGATGACTTTCACAGCATATCAAAAGCCAATGGAACACTAGAAGTGATCTTCTTCAGTGTTGTTAGTCTCCATCTTTTATGAAAAGAAGCAGATACACGTGTAGACTTGCAGCAGCTGCAATATTGTTTTAGTGCTATTGTTTTTCAAGCATCCCAAGATCTCCACTTCCAAGCACTGCTGTACGGTGTGTGTGTGAAATATCAACATAACCTTTTCAAACAACTCAAGCAGTTTGTCTTTGAACAGGTTCATAATTTTTTCATTCAACTAAATATTTTTTTAGCCTTCCATGTCTTATGACCTGTCCCCCCAGGGCTATCTCTGGGGGAGAGAGTGAAGCATACATACATGTCCTCCCCCCAAGAGGACATTTTTTTCCACCCACTCAAAACCTTTTTCGTTCTTCTTTGCAAACATCACTCATTTACCCCATGTTTCCCCCCAAAAAAACAATGTCCCCAGATACAACCCACCCCCCACCCCACCCCAAAAGCAATATCCCCAGACACAACCCTTCCGTCCCCTCCTAAAAATATATATATATATATATTTATCCCCAGACACAACCCTCCCCCCCCCCCTCAAAAAAGAAATATATATATATATATAACCCCAGACACAACCCATGTCATGCATCAGGTGATAGTCATCAGGATTAACAAAGTTTTTTTCGGTAAAAGGGCGGGGAATTTACGTAGGAGAATATCCCCCTCTCTCCACCCAAACCACACCCACTCTTGTAGGAAAAGAGACCTGGTCATCGTCATGGTGATTGTTATGACTCCTCGTATTTCCCATCTTGCCTGCAACAGAGCCCGTTGAGCGTGTGTACATTCTGCACATCAAGGAAGGCGAGACTGGACACAGTTACTCCTCCATCTTCCAGCGGTGCTTAGATGGGAATGTAGAGTGGGTGGAGCTTCAGGACCCGTACTTGCGTAGCCGGCACCAGGTGCACAACCTGGTGAAGTTTTGCGAGTTGCTGGTGAGGTGTTGTGGGAAGGTGAAACAGGTGAGGGTGACTACTAGCAAGGGAGAAGACAACTCCACCACCACCTCAGTGAGTGAGTGATTGAGTCATGAACAGCAATAGATGACACGTGGGTATGTTGCATATAATGTTGTGTGTGGCTGTGTGTGTTGCATATAATGTTGTGTGTTTGTGTTGCATATAATGTTGTGTGTGTGTGTGTTGCATATAATGTTGTGTGTGGCTGTGTGTGTTGCATATAATGTTATGTGTGGCTGTGTATGTTGCATATAATGTTGTGTGTGGCTGTGTGTGTTGCATATAATGTTGTGTGTTTGTGTTGCATATAATGTTGTGTGTGTGTGTTGCATATAATGTTGTGTGTGGCTGTGTGTGTTGCATATAATGTTATGTGTGACTGTGTATGTTGCATATAATGTTGTGTGTGGCTGTGTGTGTTGCATATAATGTTGTGTGGCTGTGTATGTTGCATATAATGTTGTGTGTGACTGTGTGTGTTGCATATAATGTTGTGTGTGTTGCATATATAATGTTGTGTGTGTTGCATATAATGTTGTGTGTTGCATATAATGTTGTGTGTGTGTGTTGCATATAATGTTGTGTGTGGCTGTGTGCTGCATATAATGTTGTGTGTGTTGCATATAATGAATGTTGTGTGTGGATGTGTGTGTTTGTCCAGACAAAGGAGTTACAATAATTGATGATGGCTGTGATGTTTGCATACAAAGAAAGTTTTCCTAGTCTATCTTGCATCTCACGGCCACCACAGTAGCTGCACTCATCCAGCCCTCTCAATCCACAAGCTAGATCTATATTTTTTTAAATGTGCTTTAATTAAAAGTGATGGCTCCGCCTACTTTAGGTGCTAGTAAATAAGGTTCATTCTCGTGCTGACTTAGCACAAACCAAACAGCACAAACCAAACAGCTGCAGGCGGCCATTGTCAGTTCTGTCATTGTCAAGAGCTTATCAAAGGCGAGCTCTAAATGGCCAACTGATCCACGGGCACAGACAGATATGGAGGAGTTTGAGTGTATGTGTGTTGTATCAGTTCACTCTACTAACTAGTATTTGCTGCTAAGGCGGCCAGATGGCAGGTAAGGTACATAGTCTCACACGATGTGTAGACTGTAGCTGTTCTAGGAACAAGATCTTATGATCCTGTGAATTTTTTGTTCCTTGTTGGCTGAGCAAATGATTAGATCCTGCAGTCAGAGGGTTGATGAGGAATGTAAACAGTGTGGTATGAATACACGTTTGGTATGAATACATTCTTGACTCGCTATTGCCGTTCATTGGTCGTTAGAATTTGTCTGAACTGGTGACGAGCTTGAGGGCACACGGCGTAACCTTGTCCATCTGCTACTCCTCCACCTTGCACGACAGGGAGGTCAGGTCTGTCTTGGTCTGCAACGCACATAGCCACACATACCTGGGAGGGGCTTCGTGGCTCACACAATTGTAACTGTATAGTCGGCAATACACCCGACTAATGATGTCATATGTCAGCCATTGATTTGGAGCTGGTACAGTATTAGCATTTCAGCCAACATATTTTGGCCTTCTTATAATAGTGTGATTGTGGAATGACATGGTGGGATGCTTAAATAGACCACCTATGTAGCATGTGTCAAAAAAACAAGTCACATGACTTGCACATGATCCAACACGTCTGATTGTTGCAGTGTGGAAACACAGCACCAGATGAGACAGATGGTGATGGGCGTGGCTTCACACGCGGTCTTGTGAGCAAAGACCCAGCAACCAAGCAACTCCACCGCCATTCTTGATAAAGCCGTCCTTGATAAAGCCATTCTTGATAAAGCCATCCCTGATAAAGCCGCCCCTGATAAAGCCGGTCTGATAAAGCCGTCCCTGATAAAGCCATTCTTCCCATCCTCATAAAAATAATTTGAGTGTTGAACATATGCTAAGTTAAAGCAACCCCACAGCTTACTGGGTGTAGCTAGGATACGTTTCCTTGGGACCTTCAGCCTCCAGCACTATGTTGGTTGTGTCGTCTATCGCAGGTTCAGCAATGGCTGGATAGTGAAGTTAGGACGAGGACTGGATTATTTCAAAAGACCTGAAGTAAGTAACGTCTGGGACTGGGGGTGGGGGTGACTATTCATTGGTATGGGAGAATGGCTAGTCATTGTGCCGCTCGCATTAATAGGAAAGACTCGAGATACTTGTTTATGTTGTGAGCACATTTATTACTAGAGCTCTCAGTAACTCTGCGTCATGTTTGAGCGTTGAGTATTATTATTATTATTTCACTATGCGGTATGGATAATACGTACATATGTAGATCACCAGATCCCAATCGACAACGATCACTAGTGATGGTTTGTGAACCAATTTATCGGCTGCGGGTGCTAAGTCTTCCTGCTACATAGGCTAGTTTTCGGGCCTCACAAAGCCAGCCACCATATCCACAGCCTCTCCCTTTCTTTATTGAGGGGTTTGGCAGTCTCACTGCTGACTTCTGCATCAGCTGCTACCTGCCCAGACTTGCTGTGGATGGAGGTATCTACTGGGCCGTGTGCCTGCCCAGACTTGCAGTGGAGGGATGTATCTACTGGGCCGTGTGCCTGCACAGCAACTCTGCAACTTGTACTGGTAGCTCCTCAAGTGTTTGTCCTTCAGACATTCTCCTCACAAGTTGCTTCGAGAAACACTTCATATTTATGCTGCATGTATTTCGTCTTCTGTGAGCATGGATGACACAAAAGGAACTGTCTTTGAGGCTGGGGTTCTGATAGTTTGTCATAGCTGACCCTTTACCAATCACTGCTAGGCCAGACAGAGCACGTCCACTTTTATTCCCTGAAGAGTGTTTGTGTGTGTGTGTGTGTGTGTGGTGTGTGTGTGTGTGTGTGTGTGAACATTATAACTTGGTGTTTGCATTACCTAACTTCACCCCACTTCACCCGACCAGAGGAATCAGTGCCCAGATTCTATGCCCTATGTTTGCAGGGAGGCTGCACCAGCTGGTGTGTGTGTGTTCTCTGTTGGTAAATGCTTGTTTATTTACTATCACATAACATACACACACATGCACGACTACTTGCTCAATAATCAACTTTATAAATGCACTCACTTGACGTTTTTGGCTAGTATTCTCTAGTATTCCTGATGAAGGCTGGGGTATCTAGTATTCCTGATGAAGGCTTGAGCATCTAGTATTCCTGATGAAGGCTGGGGCATCTAGTATTCCTGATGAAGGCTAGGGCATCTAGTATTCCTGATGAAGGCTAGGGCATCTAGTGTTCCTGATGAAGGCTAGGGCATCTAGTATTCCTGATGAAGGCTAGGGTATCTAGTATTCCTGATGAAGGCTAGGGCGTCTAGTATTCCTGATGAAGGCTAGGGTATCTAGTATTCCTGATGAAGGCTAGGGCATCTAGTATTCCTGATGAAGGCTAGGGCATTTAGTATTCCTGATGAAGGCTAGGCATCTAGTATTACTGATGAAGGCTAGGGCATCTAGTATTCCTGATGAAGGCTAAGGGCATCTAGTATTCCTGATGAAGGCTAGGGCATCTAGTATTCCTGATGAAGGCTAGGGCATCTAATATTCCTGATGAAGGCTAGGGCATCTAGTATTCCTGATGAAGGCTAGGGCATCTAGTATTCCTGATGAAGGCTAGGGCATCTAGTATTCCTGATGAAGGCTAGGGCATCTAGTATTCCTGATGAAGGCTGGGGCATCTAATATTCCTGATGAAGGCTAGGGCATCTAGTATTCCTGATGAAGGCTAGGGCATCTAGTATTCCTGATGAAGGCTAGGGCATCTAGTATTCCTGATGAAGGCTTGAGCATCTAGTATTCCTGGGGCATCTAATATTCCTGATGAAGGCTAGGGCATCTAGTATTCCTGATGAAGGCTAGGGCATCTAGTATTCCTGATGAAGGCTAGGGCATCTAGTGTTCCTGATGAAGGCTAGGGCATCTAGTATTCCTGATGAAGGCTAAGGGCATCTAGTATTGATGAAGGCTAGGGCATCTAGTATTCCTGATGAAGGCTTGAGCATCTAGTATTCCTGATGAAGGCTAGGGCGTCTAGTATTCCTGATGAAGGCTAGGGCATCTAGTATTCCTGATGAAGGCTAGGGCATCTAGTATTCCTGATGAAGGCTAGGGCATCTAGTATTCCTGATGAAGGCTAGGGCATCTAGTATTCCTGATGAAGGCTGGGGCATCTAATATTCCTGATGAAGGCTAGGGCATCTAGTATTCCTGATGAAGACTAGGGCATCTAATATTCCTGATGAAGGCTAGGGCATCTAGTATTCCTGATGAAGGCTAGAGCATCTAGTATTCCTGATGAAGGCTAGGGCATCTAGTATTCCTGATGAAGGCTGGGGCATCTAGTATTCCTGATGAAGGCTAGGGCATCTAGTATTCCTGATGAAGGCTAGAGCATCTAGTATTCCTGATGAAGGCTAGGGCATCTAGTATTCCTGATGAAGGCTAGGGCATCTAGTATTCCTGATGAAGGCTAGGGCATCTAGTATTCCTGATGAAGGCTAGGGCATCTAGTATTCCTGATGAAGGGGGCATCTAGTATTCCTGATGAAGGCTAGTATTCCTGATGAAGGCTAGGGCATCTAGTATTCCTGATGAAGGATAGGGCATCTAGTATTCCTGATGAAGGCTAAGGGCATCTAGTATTACTGATGAAGGCTAGGGCATCTAGTATTCCTGATGAAGGCTAGGGCATCTAGTATTCCTGATGAAGGCTAGGGCATCTAATATTCCTGATGAAGGCTTGAGCATCTAGTATTCCTGATGAAGGCTTGAGCATCTAGTATTCCTGATGAAGGCTAGGGCATCTAGTATTCCTGATGAAGGCTGGGGCATCTAGTATTCCTGATGAAGGCTTGAGCATCTAGTATTCCTGATGAAGGCTAGATGTTTCCTGATGAAGGCTAGAGCATCTAGTATTCCTGATGAAGGCTTGAGCATATAGTATTCCTGATGAAGGCTAGGGCATCTAGTATTCCTGATGAAGGCTAGGGCATCTAGTATTCCTGATGAAGGCTAGAGCATCTAGTATTCCTGATGAAGGCTAGAGCATCTAGTATTCCTGATGAAGGCTAGGGCATCTAGTATTCCTGATGAAGACTAGGGCATCTAGTATTCCTGATGAAGACTAGGGCATCTAGTATTCCTGATGAAGGCTTAAGCATCTAGTATTCCTGATGAAGGCTAGGGCATCTAGTATTCCTGATGAAGGCTTGAGCATCTAGTATTCCTGATGAAGGCTAGGGCATCTAGTATTCCTGATGAAGGCTAGGGCATCTAGTATTCCTGATGAAGGCTAAGGGCATCTAGTATTCCTGATGAAGGCTAGGGCATCTAATATTCCTGATGAAGGCTAGGGCGTCTAGTATTCCTGATGAAGGCTAGGGCATCTAGTATTCCTGATGAAGGCTAGGGCATCTAGTATTCCTGATGAAGGCTAGGGCATCTAGTATTCCTGATGAAGGCTAGGGCATCTAATATTCCTGATGAAGGCTAGGGCATCTAGTATTCCTGATGAAGGCTAGAGCATCTAGTAATCCTGATGAAGGCTAGAGCATCTAGTATTCCTGATGAAGGCTAGGGCATCTAGTATTCCTGATGAAGGCTAGAGCATCTAGTATTCCTGATGAA
Organism: Cladorhizidae sp. MBARI D1340-BT2; assembly: GCA_028752905.1. Taxonomy (NCBI): domain Eukaryota; kingdom Metazoa; phylum Porifera; class Demospongiae; order Poecilosclerida; family Cladorhizidae; species Cladorhizidae sp. MBARI D1340-BT2. The sequence continues at coordinate 10,083,699 of JAQNBH010000001.1, forward strand.
GGCTGGGGCATCTAGTATTCCTGATGAAGGCTAGAGCATCTAGTATTCCTGAAGAAGGCTAGAGCATCTAGTATTCCTGATGAAGGCTAGGACATCTAGTATATTTAGGCGGCGCTAAGAAACTGAATTTTGGCTGAGATATGCTCTCTAGAACTTCTCACCGTCTACAAGTAGACCCAAACTAATACAGTGAGGGTTGCCGCTCCCTGAAACATGGCCGCTGTTTTTGTATTATCAGTGACCCCGAATTGTTCTAAGAAGTGTGGCAAATAGTAAGTGATGAACTTGCTAATTAACTTTAGAGAAATTCCAGAGCCTTTGTTCATGGTCTGGCTTGGTAAGTGTGGTTTCTATTAGGCCATTCAAAAGTGAGCGCTCAATGAGCCCGCTATTGTCTTGAAGAGCATGAAATGCATTGTCAATGCCAAGGCTTGTTTGGTATTACAGGTTGTTGATATGGCTATATACATGTAGTTCTATAGTCCCAGACTCCATAGCCCATCCTTCCTCCCTAGCCTCCCTAAACCTAGTCTTCCTAGCCCTAGCCTCTCCAGCCCTAGCCCCAGCTCCGTAGCTCTAGCCCCTTTCTCTAGCCCTAACCTCCCTAGCTTCCCTAGTCCTAGCCTCTGTAACTCTAGCCTCGTTAGTTCTAGACTTCCTAGCTCTAGCCCTAGCCTCCTAATCCTAGCCATAACCCCCTAGCTGCTCCCCTAGCCCTAGCCTCTCTAGCTCTAGCCTCTAAGGTACACCATAAAACATCCACTTATTCATCATGGGGGACTTCTGTGAGCCATGAATGGAAATATTGTTGTAGTGAGTCCTTGATGCACCAATGTAAAGTGACGTGTACATTATATTTAGAATATAAATTCTTGGACTGCATGTGACCAGGTAAATCTAGGTGTGCCTGAAGATCTGCTTCACTGCACTCTCCAGGCGGAGTCCTCTGGTATAGAATTTAGCTAGCCAGAGTGAGTCACACTGTACAGCACATACTTGCCATGGCGATTGTCACATTCTGAAGCAGTTGTTGCCAATTTATCTCATCTTGGATCCATACATTCCAATATACAGTAGCAGCCGCCATCTTTCTGATCACAGAGGCTAGAACAGCAAGGGGTGCTAGTCGTGCACAAACACACTATATTGAAAATGCTGAGTCAATAATGATTACATCGTTAGAAACTCGGCGTAGAAGTTTGTGAAATATGATGCATAATTAGGATGATGCATCCATGAGGTATTACGGCATAGAAGTTTACACCAAACAAAAATTTCCAGCAATGCGATGTACGTATGGTCACTGATTTACTCGCAAGCCAGCACTGTACCCTGTGAGGGAACCTGTAGGTATGGCCACTGATTCCTCTCAGGAAACCAAGCCGGCACAGTAACCAGTGAGAGCGCCTGTAGGTATGGTCACTGATTCATCTCAGGAAACCTAGCCAGCACAGCACCTTGTTAGGGCACCTGCAGGTATGACCACTGATTCATCTCAGCCAGCGCAGAACCCTGTGAGGGCTCCTGTAGGTTCTAACGATCTTATTGCCACTGCTGTGCTATGTTGAGTTACCAGAATAACTGACTTCTAGTTTGCATTGTGTTCAGATAAGTTAGTAGTCACAATTTTTTATACCAAATGTGTATATCATGTTTGCCTGGATTGTGAAAACCCTCTAAATGTGGTGGAACGAAATATATGCAGTTTTATTATTTGGGGTCAAAATACGATCTTTTTCTTTTTCCTACACTACAGCCATATCTTTCATGTATAAAGTTGTAGCAGTGATAGATTACAGTGAGCTAGGCCGATGGACTTGCCCTCGTGAAACAGGCCATTGTTATGCACGCTTTGAGTGCACACTTTTAAGTATACATTTTTCAAGCTAGCCTGATTTACAGAGATGCTTCTTGTTCAAGCTAGCCTGATTTATGGAGATGCTTCTTCTTCAAGCTAGCCTGATTTACAGAGATGCTTCTTCTTCAAGCTAGCCTGATTTACAGAGATGCTTCTTCTTCAAGCTAGCCTGATTTACAGAGATACTCATCTTCAAGCTAGCCTGATTTACAGAGATGCTTCTTCTTCAAGCTGGCCTGATTTAAACTTTTACATATGACGTAGCCAGTTCTCTCAACAGCCAGTTGTGATGGACATGTATTCAAGCAGGATACGGCTTCATCTCACATGCGCCCTAATAACACGTTTGGATTGCAATTACTCCAATTATTATTTTTTGAGTGTTTGCTGGAGGGATACAGTAACTCAGACAGGACCAAGCTCTCGGGACATGATCGTTAAGCATCACAGGTGCTAATACTAAAATTATAATATTGATAAAAAGCAGCGTATAGGAGAGTTTTCTTAAATCCAGTCATATATCATTTATAAACATCTTTGTTTCCAGGGGACATTTACAATTGGCTTCCACGACTTCGACTTGCGGCCCTGCCATGAGACGACCATTGAAATATATCACCGGCTCAACGTCAGAACTGTGAAACATTAACTGGAACCCATAGCAATAATACGAGCAGGCTACACTGTGATGTGGTAGCCATCTTGTGTTCTCCATGTCTAATTTTTACTGTCAGAGATGCTGTTCATGCACCTGCATCATGTGATTTTATTCAGCCTACATATATGTTTCATCAACTCTCATGATGCAAGTGGTGGGAGAGTTTCATCAACTTTTATGATGCAAGTGGTGGGAGAGTTTCATCAACTTTTATGATACAAGTGGTGGGAGAGTTTCATCACTTTTATGATACAAGGGAGAGTTTAATCAACTTTTATGATACAAGTGGTGGGAAGTTTCATCAACTTTTATGATGCAAGTGGTAGGAAGTTTCAACTTTTATGATACAAGTGGTGGGAGAGTTTCATCAACTTTTATGATACAAGTGGTGGGAGAGTTTCATCAACTTTTATGATACAAGTGGTGGGAAGTTTCATCAACTTTTATGATGCAAGTGATGGGAGAGTTTCATCAACTTTTATGATACAAGTGGTGGGAGAGTTTCATCAACTTTTATGATGCAAGTGATGGAAGAGTTTCATCAACTTTTATGATACAAGTGGTGGGAGAGTTTCATCAACTTTTATGATGCAAGTGATGGGAGAGTTTCATCAACTTTTATGATACAAGTAGCGGGAGAGTTCATCAACTTTTATGATACAAGTGGTGGGAGAGTTTCATCAACTTTTATGATACAAGTGGTGGGAGAGTTCATCAACTTTTATGATACAAGTGGTGGGAAAGTTTCATCAACTTTTATGATGCAAGTGGTGGGAGAGTTCATCAACTTACAAGTGGTGGGAGAGTTTCATCAACTTTTATGATGCAAGTGGTGGGAGAGTTCATCAACTTTTATGATGCAAGTGGTGAGAGAGTTTCATCAACTTTTATGATACAAGATTTCATCAACTTTTATGATACAAGTGGCGGGAGAGTTTCATCAACTTTTATGATACAAGTTGTGGGAGAGTTTCATCAACTTTTATGATACAAGTGTTGGGAGAATTTCATCAACTTTTATGATACAAGTGGTGGGAGAGTTCATCAACTTTTATGATACAAGTGGCGGGAGAGTTCATCAACTTTTATGATACAAGTGGTGGGAGAGTTTCATCACTTTTATGATACAAGTGGTGGGAGAGTTTCATCAACTTTTATGATACAAGTGGTGGGAGAGTTTCATCAACTTTTATGATACAAGTGGTGGGAAGTTTCATCAACTTTTATGATGCAAGTGATGGGAGAGTTTCATCAACTTTTATGATGCAAGTGATGGGAGAGTTTCATCAACTTTTATGATACAAGTGGTGGGAGAGTTCATCAACTTTTATGATGCAAGTGGTGGGAGAGTTTCATCAACTTTTATGATGCAAGTGATGGGAGAGTTCATCAACTTATAAGTGGTGGGAGAGTTTCATCAACTTTTATGCTACAAGTGGTAGGAGAGTTTCATCAACTTTTATGATATAAGTGGTGGGAAGTTTCATCAACTTTTATGATGCAAATGGTGGGAGAGTTTCATCAACTTTTATGATACAAGTGGTGGGAAGTTTCATCAACTTTTATGATGCAAGTGATGGGAGAGTTTCATCAACTTTTATTATACAAGTGGTGGGAGAGTTTCATCAACTCTCATGATGCAAGAGGTGGGAGAGTTTCATCAACTTTTATGATGCAAGTGATGGGAGAGTTTCATCAACTTTTATGATGCAAGTGGTGGGAGAGTTCATCAACTTTTATGATGCAAGTGGTGCAAGTGGTGGGAGAGTTTCATCACTTTTATGATGCAAGTAGTGGGAGAGTTCATCAACTTATGATACAAGTGGTGGGAGAGTCATCAACTTTTATGATACAAGTGGTGGGAGAGTTTCATCAACTTTTATGATACAAGTGGCGGGAGAGTTTCATCAACTTTTATGATACAAGTGATGGGAGAGTTTCATCAACTTTTATGATACAAGTGGCGTGAGAGTTCATCAACTTTTATGATACAAGTGGCGGGAGAGTTTCATCAACTTTTATGATACAAGTGGTGGGAGAGTTCATCAACTTTTATGATACAAGTGATGGGAGCATTTCATTAACTTTTATGATACAAGTGGTGGGAGAGTTTCATCAACTTTTATGATACAAGTGGTGGGAGAGTTTCATCAACTTTTATGATACAAGTGATGGGAGAGTTTCATCAACTTTTATGATACAAGTGGCGGGAGAGTTCATCAACTTTTATGATACAAGTGGTGGGAAAGTTTCATCAACTTTTATGATGCAAGTGGTGGGAGAGTTCATCAACTTACAAGTGGTGGGAGAGTTTCATCAACTTTTATGATGCAAGTGATGGGAGAGTTCATCAACTTTTATGATACAAGTGGTGGGAGAGTTCATCAACTATGATACAAGTGGTGAGAGTGTTTCATCAACTTTTATGATACAAGTGGCGGGAGAGTTTCATCAACTTTTATGATACAAGTTGTGGGAGAGTCATCAACTTTTATGATACAAGTGATGGGAGAGTTTCATCAACTTTTATGATACAAGTGGTGGGAGAGTTCATCAACTTTTATGATACAAGTGGTGGGAGAGTTCATCAACTTTTATGATACAGGTGGTGGGAGATTTTCATCAACTCTCATGATGCAAGTGGTGGGAGGGTTTCATCAACTTTTATGATACAAGTGGTGGGAGAGTTTCATGATACAAGTGGTGGGAGAGTTAATCAACTTTTATGATGCAAGTGGCGTGAGAGTTCATCAACTTTTATGATACAAGTGATGGGAAAGTTTCATCAACTTTTATGATACAAGTGGTGGGAGAGTTTCATGATACAAGTGGTGGGAGAGTTTACATCAACTTTTATGATGCAAGTGGTTGGAGAGTTCATCAACTTTTATGATGCAAGTGGCGTGAGAGTTCATCAACTTTTATGATACAAATCTTGGGAGAGTTCATCAACTTTTATGATACAAGTGGCGGGAGAGTTCATCAAATTTTATGATACAAGTGGTGGGAAAGTTTCATGATGGAAGTGGTGGGAGAGTTCATCAACTTACAAGTGGTGGGAGAGTTCATCAACTTACAAGTGGTGGGAGAGTTTAATCAACTTTTATGATGCAAGTGGTGGGAGAGTTCATCAAGTTTATGATACAAGTGATGGGAGAGTTTCATCAACTTTTATGATACAAGTGGCGGGAGAGTTTCATCAACTTTTATGATACAAGTTGTGGGAGAGTTTCATCAACTTTTATGATACAAGTGATGGGAGAGTTTCATCAACTTTTATGATACAAGTGGCGGTAGAGTTCATCAACTTTTATGATACAAGTGGTGGGAAAGTTTCATCAACTTTTATGATACAAGTGGTGGGAGAGTTCATCAACTTTTATGATACAAGTGGTGGGAGATTTTCATCAACTCTCATGATGTAAGTGGTGGGAGGGTTTCATCAACTTTTGTGATACAAGTGGTGGGAGAGTTTCATCAACTTTTATGATGCAAGCGGTTGGAGAGTTCGTCAACTTTTATGATGCAAGTGGCGTGAGAGTTCATCAACTTTTATGATACAAGTGGTGGGAGAGTCATCAACTTTTATGATACAAGTGGTGGGAGAGTTTCGTCAACTTATTGTACAAGAGGTGGGAGAGTTTCATCAACTTTTATGATACAAGTGGTGGGAAGTTTCATCAACTTTTATGATGCAAGTGATGGGAGAGTTTCATCAACTTTTATTATACTAGTGGTGGGAGAGTTTCATCAACTCTCATGATGCAAGAGGTGGGAGAGTTTCATCAACTTTTATGATGCAAGTGATGGGAGAGTTTCATCAACTTTTATGATGCAAGTGGTGGGAGAGTTCATCAACTTTTATGATGCAAGTGGTGGGAGAGTTTCATCAACTCTTATGATGCAAGTGGTGGGAGAGTTCATCAACTTATATGATACAAGTGGTGGGAGAGTTTCATCAACTTTTATGATACAAGTGATGGGAGAGTTTCATCAACTTTTATGATACAAGTGGCGGGAGAGTACATCAACTTTTATGATACAAGTGGTGGGAGAGTTTCATCAACTTTTATGATACAAGTGGTGGGAGATTTTCATCAACTCTCATGATGCAAGTGGTGGGAGGGTTTCATCAACTTTTATGATACAAGTGGTGGGAGAGTTTCATGATACAAGTGGTGGGAGAGTTTACATCAACTTTTATGATGCAAGTGGTTGGAGAGTTCATCAACTTTTATGATGCAAGTGGCGTGAGAGTTCATCAACTTTTATGATACAAGTCTTGGGAGAGTTCATCAACTTTTATGATACAAGTGGCGGGAGAGTTCATCAAATTTTATGATACAAGTGGTGGGAGATTTTCATCAACTCTCATGATGCAAGTGGTGGGAGGGTTTCATCAACTTTTATGATACAAGTGGTGGGAGAGTTTCATGATACAAGTGGTGGGAGAGTTTCATCAACTTTTATGATGCAAGTGGTTGGAGAGTTCATCAACTTTTATGATGCAAGTGGCGTGAGAGTTCATCAACTTTTATGATACAAGTGGTGGGAGAGTTCATCAACTTTTATGATACAAGTGATGGGAAAGTTTCATCAACTTTTATGATACAAGTGGTGGGAGAGTTTCATGATACAAGTGGTGGGAGAGTTTACATCAACTTTTATGATGCAAGTGGTTGGAGAGTTCATCAACTTTTATGATGCAAGTGGCGTGAGAGTTCATCAACTTTTATGATACAAGTCTTGGGAGAGTTCATCAACTTTTATGATACAAGTGGCGGGAGAGTTCATCAAATTTTATGATACAAGTGGTGGGAAAGTTTCATGATGGAAGTGGTGGAGAGTTCATCCAACTTACAAGTGGTGGGAGAGTTTCATCAACTTTTATGATGCAAATGGTGAGAGAGAGAGTTCATCAACTTTTATGATACTAGTGGTGAGAGAGTTTCATCAACTTTTATGATACAAGTGGTGGGAGAGTTTCATCAACTTTTATGATACAAGTGGCGGGAGAGTTTCATCAACTTTTATGATACAAGTTGTGGGAGAGTTTCATCAACTTTTATGATGCAAATGGTTGGAGAGTTTCATCAACTTTTATGATGCAAGTGGCGTGAGAGTTCATCAACTTTTATGATACAAGTCTTGGGAGAGTTCATCAACTTTTATGATACAAGTGGCGGGAGAGTTCATCAAATTTTATGATACAAATGGTGGGAGAGTTTCATGATGGAAGTGGTGGGAGAGTTCATCAACTTACAAGTGGTGGGAGAGTTTCATCAACTTTTATGATGCAAGTGGTGGGAGAGTTCATCAACTTTTATGATACAAGTGGTGAGAGAGTTTCATCAACTTTTATGATACAAGTGGTGGGAGAGTCATCATCTTTTATGATACAAGTGGTGGGAGAGTTTCGTCAACTTTTATTGTACAAGAGGTGGGAGAGTTTCATCAAATTTTATGATACAAGTGTTGGGAGAGTTTCATCAACTTTTATGCTACAAGTGGTGGGAGAGTTTCATCAACTTTTATGATACAATTATTGGGAGAGTTTCATCAACTTTATGATACAAGTGGTGGGAGAGTTTCATCAACAAGTGATGGGAGCATTTCATTAACTTTTATGATACAAGTGGTGGGAGAGTTTCATCAACTTTTATGATACAAGTGGTGGGAGAGTTTCATCAACTTTTATGATACAAGTGATGGGAGAGTTTCATCAACTTTTATGATACAAGTGCCGGGAGAGTTCATCAACTTTTATGATACAAGTGGTGAGAGAGTTTCATCAACTTTTGTGATACAAGTGGTGGGAAAGTTCATCAACTTTTATGACACAAGTGGTGGGAGAGTTTCATCAAATTTTATGACTGGTGGGAGAGTTCATCAACTTTTATGACACAAGTGGTGGGAGAGTTTCATCAAATTTTATGACTGGTGGGAGAGTTCATCAACTTTTATGATACAAGTGATGGGAGAGTTTCATCAACTTTATGATACAAGTGGTAGGAGAGTTTCATCAACTTTTATGATGCAAGTGGTTGGAGAGTTCATCAACTTTTATGATGCAAGTGGCATGAGAGTTCATCAACTTTTATGATACAAGTGGTGGGAGAGTTCATCAACTTTTATGATACAAGTGGTGGGAGAGTTTCATCAACTTTTATGATACAAGTGGCGGGAGAGTTCATCAACTTTTATGATACAAGTGGTGGGAAAGTTTCATCAACTTTTATGATGCAAGTGGTGGGAGAGTTCATCAACTTACAAGTGGTGGGAGAGTTTCATCAACTTTTATGATGCAAGTGGTGGGAGAGTTCATCAACTTTTATGATACAAGTGGTGGGAGAGTTCATCAACTTTTATAATACAAGTGGTGAGAGTGTTTCATCAACTTTTATGATACAAGTGGCGGGAGAGTTTCATCAACTTTTATGATACAAGTTGTGGGAGAGTTTCATCAACTTTCATGATACAAGTGATGGGAGAGATTCATCAACTTTTATGATGCAAGTGGTGGGAGAGTTTATCAACTTTTATGATACAAGTGGTGTGAGAGTTCATCAACTTACAAGTGGTGGGAGAGTTTCATCAACTTTTATGATGCAAGTGGTGGGAGAGTTCATCAACTTTTATGATACAAGTGGTGGGAGAGTTCATCAACTTTTATAATACAAGTGGTGAGAGTGTTTCATCAACTTTTATGATACAAGTGGCGGGAGAGTTTCATCAACTTTTATGATACAAGTTGTGGGAGAGTTTCATCAACTTTTATGATACAAGTGATGGGAGAGTTTCATCAACTTTTATGATACAAGTGGCGGGAGAGTACATCAACTTTTATGATACAAGTGGTGGGAGAGTTTCATCAACTTTTATGATACAAGTGGTGGGAGATTTTCATCAACTCTCATGATGCAAGTGGTGGGAGGGTTTCATCAACTTTTATGATACAAGTGGTGGGAGAGTTTCATGATACAAGTGGTGGGAGAGTTTACATCAACTTTTATGATGCAAGTGGTTGGAGAGTTCATCAACTTTTATGATGCAAGTGGCGTGAGAGTTCATCAACTTTTATGATACAAGTCTTGGGAGAGTTCATCAACTTTTATGATACAAGTGGCGGGAGAGTTCATCAAATTTTATGATACAAGTGGTGGGAGATTTTCATCAACTCTCATGATGCAAGTGGTGGGAGGGTTTCATCAACTTTTATGATACAAGTGGTGGGAGAGTTTCATGATACAAGTGGTGGGAGAGTTTCATCAACTTTTATGATGCAAGTGGTTGGAGAGTTCATCAACTTTTATGATGCAAGTGGCGTGAGAGTTCATCAACTTTTATGATACAAGTGGTGGGAGAGTTCATCAACTTTTATGATACAAGTGATGGGAAAGTTTCATCAACTTTTATGATACAAGTGGTGGGAGAGTTTCATGATACAAGTGGTAGGAGAGTTTACATCAACTTTTATGATGCAAGTGGTTGGCGAGTTCATCAACTTTTATGATGCAAGTGGCGTGAGAGTTCATCAACTTTTATGATACAAGTCTTGGGAGAGTTCATCAACTTTTATGATACAAGTGGCGGGAGAGTTCATCAAATTTTATGATACAAGTGGTGGGAAAGTTTCATGGTGGAAGTGGTGGAGAGTTCATCCAACTTACAAGTGGTGGGAGAGTTTCATCAACTTTTATGATGCAAGTGGCGAGAGAGTTCATCAACTTTTATGATACAAGTGGTGAGAGAGTTTCATCAACTTTTATGATACAAGTGGTGGGAGAGTTTCATCAACTTTTATGATACAAGTGGCAGGAGAGTTTCATCAACTTTTATGATACAAGTTGTGGGAGAGTTTCATCAACTTTTATGATGCAAATGGTTGGAGAGTTTCATCAACTTTTATGATGCAAGTGGCGTGAGAGTTCATCAACTTTTATGATACAAGTCTTGGGAGAGTTCATCAACTTTTATGATACAAGTGGCGGGAGAGTTCATCAAATTTTATGATACAAGTGGTGGGAGAGTTTCATGATGGAAGTGGTGGGAGAGTTCATCAACTTACAAGTGGTGGGAGAGTTTCATCAACTTTTATGATGCAAGTGGTGGGAGAGTTCATCAACTTTTATGATACAAGTGGTGAGAGAGTTTCATCAACTTTTATGATACAAGTGGTGGGAGAGTCATCAACTTTTATGATACAAGTGGTGGGAGAGTTTCATCAACTTTTATGATACAAGTGGTGGGAGATTTTCATCAACTCTCATGATGCAAGTGGTGGGAGGGTTTCATCAACTTTTATGATACAAGTGGCGGGAGAGTTCATCAAATTTTATGATACAAGTGGTGGGAAAGTTTCATGATGGAAGTGGTGGAGAGTTCATCCAACTTACAAGTGGTGGGAGAGTTTCATCAACTTTTATGATGCAAGTGGCGAGAGAGTTCATCAACTTTTATGATACAAGTGGTGAGAGAGTTTCATCAACTTTTATGATACAAGTGGTGGGAGAGTTTCATCAACTTTTATGATACAAGTGGCAGGAGAGTTTCATCAACTTTTATGATACAAGTTGTGGGAGAGTTTCATCAACTTTTATGATGCAAATGGTTAGAGAGTTTCATCAACTTTTATGATGCAAGTGGCGTGAGAGTTCATCAACTTTTATGATACAAGTCTTGGGAGAGTTCATCAACTTTTATGATACAAGTGGCGGGAGAGTTCATCAAATTTTATGATACAAGTGGTGGGAGAGTTTCATGATGGAAGTGGTGGGAGAGTTCATCAACTTACAAGTGGTGGGAGAGTTTCATCAACTTTTATGATGCAAGTGGTGGGAGAGTTCATCAACTTTTATGATACAAGTGGTGAGAGAGTTTCATCAACTTTTATGATACAAGTGGTGGGAGAGTCATCAACTTTTATGATACAAGTGGTGGGAGAATTTCGTCAACTTTTATGATGCAAGTGGTTGGAGAGTTCATCAACTTTTATGATACAAGTGGTGGGAGAGTTCATCAACTTTTATGATACAAGTGATGGGAAAGTTTCATCAACTTTTATGATACAAGTGGTGGGAGAGTTTCATGATACAATTGGTGGGAGAGTTTACATCAACTTTTATGATGCAAGTGGTTGGAGAGTTCATCAACTTTTATGATGCAAGTGGCGTGAGAGTTCATCAACTTTTATGATACAAGTCTTGGGAGAGTTCATCAACTTTTATGATACAAGTGGTGAGAGAGTTTCATCAACTTTTATGATACAAGTGGTGGGAGAGTCATCAACTTTTATGATACAAGTGGTGGGAGAGTTTCATCAACTTTTATGATACAAGTGGTGGGAGATTTTCATCAACTCTCATGATGCAAGTGGTGGGAGGGTTTCATCAACTTTTATGATACAAGTGGCGGGAGAGTTCATCAAATTTTATGATACAAGTGGTGGGAAAGTTTCATGATGGAAGTGGTGGAGAGTTCATCCAACTTACAAGTGGTGGGAGAGTTTCATCAACTTTTATGATGCAAGTGGCGAGAGAGTTCATCAACTTTTATGATACAAGTGGTGAGAGAGTTTCATCAACTTTTATGATACAAGTGGTGGGAGAGTTTCATCAACTTTTATGATACAAGTGGCAGGAGAGTTTCATCAACTTTTATGATACAAGTTGTGGGAGAGTTTCATCAACTTTTATGATGCAAATGGTTGGAGAGTTTCATCAACTTTTATGATGCAAGTGGCGTGAGAGTTCATCAACTTTTATGATACAAGTCTTGGGAGAGTTCATCAACTTTTATGATACAAGTGGCGGGAGAGTTCATCAAATTTTATGATACAAGTGGTGGGAGAGTTTCATGATGGAAGTGGTGGGAGAGTTCATCAACTTACAAGTGGTGGGAGAGTTTCATCAACTTTTATGATGCAAGTGGTGGGAGAGTTCATCAACTTTTATGATACAAGTGGTGAGAGAGTTTCATCAACTTTTATGATACAAGTGGTGGGAGAGTCATCAACTTTTATGATACAAGTGGTGGGAGAATTTCGTCAACTTTTATGATGCAAGTGGTTGGAGAGTTCATCAACTTTTATGATACAAGTGGTGGGAGAGTTCATCAACTTTTATGATACAAGTGATGGGAAAGTTTCATCAACTTTTATGATACAAGTGGTGGGAGAGTTTCATGATACAAGTGGTGGGAGAGTTTACATCAACTTTTATGATGCAAGTGGTTGGAGAGTTCATCAACTTTTATGATGCAAGTGGCGTGAGAGTTCATCAACTTTTATGATACAAGTCTTGGGAGAGTTCATCAACTTTTATGATACAAGTGGCGGGAGAGTTCATCAAATTTTATGATACAAGTGGTGGGAAAGTTTCATGATGGAAGTGGTGGGAGAGTTCATCCAACTTACAAGTGGTGGGAGAGTTTCATCAACTTTTATGATGCAAGTGGTGAGAGAGTTCATCAACTTTTATGATACAAGTGGTGAGAGAGTTTCATCAACTTTTATGATACAAGTGGTGGGAGAGTTTCATCAACTTTTATGATACAAGTGGCGGGAGAGTTTCATCAACTTTTATGATACAAGTTGTGGGAGAGTTTCATCAACTTTTATGATGCAAATGGTTGGAGAATTTCATCAACTTTAATGATGCAAGTGGCGTGAGAGTTCATCAACTTTTATGATGCAAGTCTTGGGAGAGTTCATCAACTTTTATGATACAAGTGGCGGGAGAGTTCATCAAATTTTATGATACAAGTGGTGGGAGAGTTTCATGATGGAAGTGGTGGGAGAGTTCATCAACTTACACTTACAAGTGGTGGGAGAGTTTCATCAACTTTTATGATGCAAGTGGTGGGAGAGTTCATCAACTTTTATGATACAAGTGGTGAGAGAGTTTCATCAACTTTTATGATACAAGTGGTGGGAGAGTCATCAACTTTTATGATACAAGTGGTGGGAGAGTTTCGTCAACTTTTATTGTACAAGAGGTGGGAGAGTTTCATCAACTTTTATGATACAAGTGTTGGGAGAGTTTCATCAACTTTTATGCTACAAGTGGTGGGAGAGTTTCATCAACTTTTATGATACAAGTATTGGGAGAGTTTCATCAACTTTATGATACAAGTGGTGGGAGAGTTTCATCAACTTTTATGATACAAGTGGTGGGAGAGTTTCATCAACTTTTATGATACAAGTGATGGGAGAGTTTCATCAACTTTTATGATACAAGTGCCTGGAGAGTTCATCAACTTTTATGATACAAGTGGTGAGAGAGTTTCATCAACTTTTGTGATACAAGTGGTGGGAAAGTTCATCAACTTTTATGACACAAGTGGTGGGAGAGTTTCATCAAATTTTATGACTGGTGGGAGAGTTCATCAACTTTTATGACACAAGTGGTGGGAGAGTTTCATCAAATTTTATGACTGGTGGGAGAGTTCATCAACTTTTATGATACAAGTGATGGGAGAGTTTCATCAACTTTATGATACAAGTGGTAGGAGAGTTTCATCAACTTTTATGATGCAAGTGGTTGGAGAGTTCATCAACTTTTATGATGCAAGTGGCATGAAAGTTCATCAACTTTTATGATACAAGTGGTGGAAGAGTTCATCAACTTTTATGATACAAGTGGTGGGAGAGTTTCATCAACTTTTATGATACAAGTGGCGGGAGAGTTCATCAACTTTTATGATACAAGTGGTGGGAAAGTTTCATCAACTTTTATGATGCAAGTGGTGGGAGAGTTCATCAACTTACAAGTGGTGGGAGAGTTTCATCAACTTTTATGATGCAAGTGGTGGGAGAGTTCATCAACTTTTATGATACAAGTGGTGGGAGAGTTCATCAACTTTTATAATACAAGTGGTGAGAGTGTTTCATCAACTTTTATGATACAAGTGGTGGGAGAGTTTCATCAACTTTTATGATACAAGTGATGGGAGAGTTTCATCAACTTTTATGATACAAGTGGCGGGAGAGTTCATCAACTTTTATGATACAAGTGGTGGGAAAGTTTCATCAACTTTTATGATGCAAGTGGTGGGAGAGTTCATCAACTTACAAGTGGTGGGAGAGTTTCATCAACTTTTATGATGCAAGTGATGGGAGAGTTCATCAACTTTTATGATACAAGTGGTGGGAGAGTTCATCAACTATGATACAAGTGGTGAGAGTGTTTCATCAACTTTTATGATACAAGTGGCGGGAGAGTTTCATCAACTTTTATGATACAAGTTGTGGGAGAGTCATCAACTTTTATGATACAAGTGATGGGAGAGTTTCATCAACTTTTATGATACAAGTGGTGGGAGAGTTCATCAACTTTTATGATACAAGTGGTGGGAGAGTTCATCAACTTTTATGATACAGGTGGTGGGAGATTTTCATCAACTCTCATGATGCAAGTGGTGGGAGGGTTTCATCAACTTTTATGATACAAGTGGTGGGAGAGTTTCATGATACAAGTGGTGGGAGAGTTAATCAACTTTTATGATGCAAGTGGCGTGAGAGTTCATCAACTTTTATGATACAAGTGATGGGAAAGTTTCATCAACTTTTATGATACAAGTGGTGGGAGAGTTTCATGATACAAGTGGTGGGAGAGTTTACATCAACTTTTATGATGCAAGTGGTTGGAGAGTTCATCAACTTTTATGATGCAAGTGGCGTGAGAGTTCATCAACTTTTATGATACAAATCTTGGGAGAGTTCATCAACTTTTATGATACAAGTGGCGGGAGAGTTCATCAAATTTTATGATACAAGTGGTGGGAAAGTTTCATGATGGAAGTGGTGGGAGAGTTCATCAACTTACAAGTGGTGGGAGAGTTCATCAACTTACAAGTGGTGGGAGAGTTTAATCAACTTTTATGATGCAAGTGGTGGGAGAGTTCATCAAGTTTATGATACAAGTGATGGGAGAGTTTCATCAACTTTTATGATACAAGTGGCGGGAGAGTTTCATCAACTTTTATGATACAAGTTGTGGGAGAGTTTCATCAACTTTTATGATACAAGTGATGGGAGAGTTTCATCAACTTTTATGATACAAGTGGCGGTAGAGTTCATCAACTTTTATGATACAAGTGGTGGGAAAGTTTCATCAACTTTTATGATACAAGTGGTGGGAGAGTTCATCAACTTTTATGATACAAGTGGTGGGAGATTTTCATCAACTCTCATGATGTAAGTGGTGGGAGGGTTTCATCAACTTTTGTGATACAAGTGGTGGGAGAGTTTCATCAACTTTTATGATGCAAGCGGTTGGAGAGTTCGTCAACTTTTATGATGCAAGTGGCGTGAGAGTTCATCAACTTTTATGATACAAGTGGTGGGAGAGTCATCAACTTTTATGATACAAGTGGTGGGAGAGTTTCGTCAACTTATTGTACAAGAGGTGGGAGAGTTTCATCAACTTTTATGATACAAGTGGTGGGAAGTTTCATCAACTTTTATGATGCAAGTGATGGGAGAGTTTCATCAACTTTTATTATACTAGTGGTGGGAGAGTTTCATCAACTCTCATGATGCAAGAGGTGGGAGAGTTTCATCAACTTTTATGATGCAAGTGATGGGAGAGTTTCATCAACTTTTATGATGCAAGTGGTGGGAGAGTTCATCAACTTTTATGATGCAAGTGGTGGGAGAGTTTCATCAACTCTTATGATGCAAGTGGTGGGAGAGTTCATCAACTTATATGATACAAGTGGTGGGAGAGTTTCATCAACTTTTATGATACAAGTGATGGGAGAGTTTCATCAACTTTTATGATACAAGTGGCGGGAGAGTACATCAACTTTTATGATACAAGTGGTGGGAGAGTTTCATCAACTTTTATGATACAAGTGGTGGGAGATTTTCATCAACTCTCATGATGCAAGTGGTGGGAGGGTTTCATCAACTTTTATGATACAAGTGGTGGGAGAGTTTCATGATACAAGTGGTGGGAGAGTTTACATCAACTTTTATGATGCAAGTGGTTGGAGAGTTCATCAACTTTTATGATGCAAGTGGCGTGAGAGTTCATCAACTTTTATGATACAAGTCTTGGGAGAGTTCATCAACTTTTATGATACAAGTGGCGGGAGAGTTCATCAAATTTTATGATACAAGTGGTGGGAGATTTTCATCAACTCTCATGATGCAAGTGGTGGGAGGGTTTCATCAACTTTTATGATACAAGTGGTGGGAGAGTTTCATGATACAAGTGGTGGGAGAGTTTCATCAACTTTTATGATACAGGTGGTGGGAGATTTTCATCAACTCTCATGATGCAAGTGGTGGGAGGGTTTCATCAACTTTTATGATACAAGTGGTGGGAG
Source organism: Cladorhizidae sp. MBARI D1340-BT2 (assembly GCA_028752905.1). NCBI lineage: Eukaryota > Metazoa > Porifera > Demospongiae > Poecilosclerida > Cladorhizidae > Cladorhizidae sp. MBARI D1340-BT2. The sequence goes on from JAQNBH010000001.1 coordinate 10,100,546, forward strand.
AGTTTCATGATACAAGTGGTGGGAGAGTTAATCAACTTTTATGATGCAAGTGGCGTGAGAGTTCATCAACTTTTATGATACAAGTGATGGGAAAGTTTCATCAACTTTTATGATACAAGTGGTGGGAGAGTTTCATGATACAAGTGGTGGGAGAGTTTACATCAACTTTTATGATGCAAGTGGTTGGAGAGTTCATCAACTTTTATGATGCAAGTGGCGTGAGAGTTCATCAACTTTTATGATACAAATCTTGGGAGAGTTCATCAACTTTTATGATACAAGTGGCGGGAGAGTTCATCAAATTTTATGATACAAGTGGTGGGAAAGTTTCATGATGGAAGTGGTGGGAGAGTTCATCAACTTACAAGTGGTGGGAGAGTTCATCAACTTACAAGTGGTGGGAGAGTTTAATCAACTTTTATGATGCAAGTGGTGGGAGAGTTCATCAAGTTTATGATACAAGTGATGGGAGAGTTTCATCAACTTTTATGATACAAGTGGCGGGAGAGTTTCATCAACTTTTATGATACAAGTTGTGGGAGAGTTTCATCAACTTTTATGATACAAGTGATGGGAGAGTTTCATCAACTTTTATGATACAAGTGGCGGTAGAGTTCATCAACTTTTATGATACAAGTGGTGGGAAAGTTTCATCAACTTTTATGATACAAGTGGTGGGAGAGTTCATCAACTTTTATGATACAAGTGGTGGGAGATTTTCATCAACTCTCATGATGTAAGTGGTGGGAGGGTTTCATCAACTTTTGTGATACAAGTGGTGGGAGAGTTTCATCAACTTTTATGATGCAAGCGGTTGGAGAGTTCGTCAACTTTTATGATGCAAGTGGCGTGAGAGTTCATCAACTTTTATGATACAAGTGGTGGGAGAGTCATCAACTTTTATGATACAAGTGGTGGGAGAGTTTCGTCAACTTATTGTACAAGAGGTGGGAGAGTTTCATCAACTTTTATGATACAAGTGGTGGGAAGTTTCATCAACTTTTATGATGCAAGTGATGGGAGAGTTTCATCAACTTTTATTATACTAGTGGTGGGAGAGTTTCATCAACTCTCATGATGCAAGAGGTGGGAGAGTTTCATCAACTTTTATGATGCAAGTGATGGGAGAGTTTCATCAACTTTTATGATGCAAGTGGTGGGAGAGTTCATCAACTTTTATGATGCAAGTGGTGGGAGAGTTTCATCAACTCTTATGATGCAAGTGGTGGGAGAGTTCATCAACTTATATGATACAAGTGGTGGGAGAGTTTCATCAACTTTTATGATACAAGTGATGGGAGAGTTTCATCAACTTTTATGATACAAGTGGCGGGAGAGTACATCAACTTTTATGATACAAGTGGTGGGAGAGTTTCATCAACTTTTATGATACAAGTGGTGGGAGATTTTCATCAACTCTCATGATGCAAGTGGTGGGAGGGTTTCATCAACTTTTATGATACAAGTGGTGGGAGAGTTTCATGATACAAGTGGTGGGAGAGTTTACATCAACTTTTATGATGCAAGTGGTTGGAGAGTTCATCAACTTTTATGATGCAAGTGGCGTGAGAGTTCATCAACTTTTATGATACAAGTCTTGGGAGAGTTCATCAACTTTTATGATACAAGTGGCGGGAGAGTTCATCAAATTTTATGATACAAGTGGTGGGAGATTTTCATCAACTCTCATGATGCAAGTGGTGGGAGGGTTTCATCAACTTTTATGATACAAGTGGTGGGAGAGTTTCATGATACAAGTGGTGGGAGAGTTTCATCAACTTTTATGATGCAAGTGGTTGGAGAGTTCATCAACTTTTATGATGCAAGTGGCGTGAGAGTTCATCAACTTTTATGATACAAGTGGTGGGAGAGTTCATCAACTTTTATGATACAAGTGATGGGAAAGTTTCATCAACTTTTATGATACAAGTGGTGGGAGAGTTTCATGATACAAGTGGTGGGAGAGTTTACATCAACTTTTATGATGCAAGTGGTTGGAGAGTTCATCAACTTTTATGATGCAAGTGGCGTGAGAGTTCATCAACTTTTATGATACAAGTCTTGGGAGAGTTCATCAACTTTTATGATACAAGTGGCGGGAGAGTTCATCAAATTTTATGATACAAGTGGTGGGAAAGTTTCATGATGGAAGTGGTGGAGAGTTCATCCAACTTACAAGTGGTGGGAGAGTTTCATCAACTTTTATGATGCAAATGGTGAGAGAGAGAGTTCATCAACTTTTATGATACTAGTGGTGAGAGAGTTTCATCAACTTTTATGATACAATTGGTGGGAGAGTTTCATCAACTTTTATGATACAAGTGGCGGGAGAGTTTCATCAACTTTTATGATACAAGTTGTGGGAGAGTTTCATCAACTTTTATGATGCAAATGGTTGGAGAGTTTCATCAACTTTTATGATGCAAGTGGCGTGAGAGTTCATCAACTTTTATGATACAAGTCTTGGGAGAGTTCATCAACTTTTATGATACAAGTGGCGGGAGAGTTCATCAAATTTTATGATACAAATGGTGGGAGAGTTTCATGATGGAAGTGGTGGGAGAGTTCATCAACTTACAAGTGGTGGGAGAGTTTCATCAACTTTTATGATGCAAGTGGTGGGAGAGTTCATCAACTTTTATGATACAAGTGGTGAGAGAGTTTCATCAACTTTTATGATACAAGTGGTGGGAGAGTCATCATCTTTTATGATACAAGTGGTGGGAGAGTTTCGTCAACTTTTATTGTACAAGAGGTGGGAGAGTTTCATCAACTTTTATGATACAAGTGTTGGGAGAGTTTCATCAACTTTTATGCTACAAGTGGTGGGAGAGTTTCATCAACTTTTATGATACAATTATTGGGAGAGTTTCATCAACTTTATGATACAAGTGGTGGGAGAGTTTCATCAACAAGTGATGGGAGCATTTCATTAACTTTTATGATACAAGTGGTGGGAGAGTTTCATCAACTTTTATGATACAAGTGGTGGGAGAGTTTCATCAACTTTTATGATACAAGTGATGGGAGAGTTTCATCAACTTTTATGATACAAGTGCCGGGAGAGTTCATCAACTTTTATGATACAAGTGGTGAGAGAGTTTCATCAACTTTTGTGATACAAGTGGTGGGAAAGTTCATCAACTTTTATGACACAAGTGGTGGGAGAGTTTCATCAAATTTTATGACTGGTGGGAGAGTTCATCAACTTTTATGACACAAGTGGTGGGAGAGTTTCATCAAATTTTATGACTGGTGGGAGAGTTCATCAACTTTTATGATACAAGTGATGGGAGAGTTTCATCAACTTTATGATACAAGTGGTAGGAGAGTTTCATCAACTTTTATGATGCAAGTGGTTGGAGAGTTCATCAACTTTTATGATGCAAGTGGCATGAGAGTTCATCAACTTTTATGATACAAGTGGTGGGAGAGTTCATCAACTTTTATGATACAAGTGGTGGGAAAGTTTCATCAACTTTTATGATGCAAGTGGTGGGAGAGTTCATCAACTTACAAGTGGTGGGAGAGTTTCATCAACTTTTATGATGCAAGTGGTGGGAGAGTTCATCAACTTTTATGATACAAGTGGTGGGAGAGTTCATCAACTTTTATAATACAAGTGGTGAGAGTGTTTCATCAACTTTTATGATACAAGTGGCGGGAGAGTTTCATCAACTTTTATGATACAAGTTGTGGGAGAGTTTCATCAACTTTCATGATACAAGTGATGGGAGAGATTCATCAACTTTTATGATGCAAGTGGTGGGAGAGTTTATCAACTTTTATGATACAAGTGGTGTGAGAGTTCATCAACTTACAAGTGGTGGGAGAGTTTCATCAACTTTTATGATGCAAGTGGTGGGAGAGTTCATCAACTTTTATGATACAAGTGGTGGGAGAGTTCATCAACTTTTATAATACAAGTGGTGAGAGTGTTTCATCAACTTTTATGATACAAGTGGCGGGAGAGTTTCATCAACTTTTATGATACAAGTTGTGGGAGAGTTTCATCAACTTTTATGATACAAGTGATGGGAGAGTTTCATCAACTTTTATGATACAAGTGGCGGGAGAGTACATCAACTTTTATGATACAAGTGGTGGGAGAGTTTCATCAACTTTTATGATACAAGTGGTGGGAGATTTTCATCAACTCTCATGATGCAAGTGGTGGGAGGGTTTCATCAACTTTTATGATACAAGTGGTGGGAGAGTTTCATGATACAAGTGGTGGGAGAGTTTACATCAACTTTTATGATGCAAGTGGTTGGAGAGTTCATCAACTTTTATGATGCAAGTGGCGTGAGAGTTCATCAACTTTTATGATACAAGTCTTGGGAGAGTTCATCAACTTTTATGATACAAGTGGCGGGAGAGTTCATCAAATTTTATGATACAAGTGGTGGGAGATTTTCATCAACTCTCATGATGCAAGTGGTGGGAGGGTTTCATCAACTTTTATGATACAAGTGGTGGGAGAGTTTCATGATACAAGTGGTGGGAGAGTTTCATCAACTTTTATGATGCAAGTGGTTGGAGAGTTCATCAACTTTTATGATGCAAGTGGCGTGAGAGTTCATCAACTTTTATGATACAAGTCGTGGGAGAGTTCATCAACTTTTATGATACAAGTGATGGGAAAGTTTCATCAACTTTTATGATACAAGTGGTGGGAGAGTTTCATGATACAAGTGGTAGGAGAGTTTACATCAACTTTTATGATGCAAGTGGTTGGAGAGTTCATCAACTTTTATGATGCAAGTGGCGTGAGAGTTCATCAACTTTTATCATACAAGTCTTGGGAGAGTTCATCAACTTTTATGATACAAGTGGCGGGAGAGTTCATCAAATTTTATGATACAAGTGGTGGGAAAGTTTCATGGTGGAAGTGGTGGAGAGTTCATCCAACTTACAAGTGGTGGGAGAGTTTCATCAACTTTTATGATGCAAGTGGCGAGAGAGTTCATCAACTTTTATGATACAAGTGGTGAGAGAGTTTCATCAACTTTTATGATACAAGTGGTGGGAGAGTTTCATCAACTTTTATGATACAAGTGGCAGGAGAGTTTCATCAACTTTTATGATACAAGTTGTGGGAGAGTTTCATCAACTTTTATGATGCAAATGGTTGGAGAGTTTCATCAACTTTTATGATGCAAGTGGCGTGAGAGTTCATCAACTTTTATGATACAAGTCTTGGGAGAGTTCATCAACTTTTATGATACAAGTGGCGGGAGAGTTCATCAAATTTTATGATACAAGTGGTGGGAGAGTTTCATGATGGAAGTAGTGGTGGGAGAGTTCATCAACTTACAAGTGGTGGGAGAGTTTCATCAACTTTTATGATGCAAGTGGTGGGAGAGTTCATCAACTTTTATGATACAAGTGGTGAGAGAGTTTCATCAACTTTTATGATACAAGTGGTGGGAGAGTCATCAACTTTTATGATACAAGTGGTGGGAGAGTTTCATCAACTTTTATGATACAAGTGGTGGGAGATTTTCATCAACTCTCATGATGCAAGTGGTGGGAGGGTTTCATCAACTTTTATGATACAAGTGGTGGGAGAGTTCATCAAATTTTATGATACAAGTGGTGGGAAAGTTTCATGATGGAAGTGGTGGAGAGTTCATCCAACTTACAAGTGGTGGGAGAGTTTCATCAACTTTTATGATGCAAGTGGCGAGAGAGTTCATCAACTTTTATGATACAAGTGGTGAGAGAGTTTCATCAACTTTTATGATACAAGTGGTGGGAGAGTTTCATCAACTTTTATGATACAAGTGGCAGGAGAGTTTCATCAACTTTTATGATACAAGTTGTGGGAGAGTTTCATCAACTTTTATGATGCAAATGGTTGGAGAGTTTCATCAACTTTTATGATGCAAGTGGCGTGAGAGTTCATCAACTTTTATGATACAAGTCTTGGGAGAGTTCATCAACTTTTATGATACAAGTGGCGGGAGAGTTCATCAAATTTTATGATACAAGTGGTGGGAGAGTTTCATGATGGAAGTGGTGAGAGAGTTCATCAACTTACAAGTGGTGGGAGAGTTTCATCAACTTTTATGATGCAAGTGGTGGGAGAGTTCATCAACTTTTATGATACAAGTGGTGAGAGAGTTTCATCAACTTTTATGATACAAGTGGTGGGAGAGTCATCAACTTTTATGATACAAGTGGTGGGAGAATTTCGTCAACTTTTATGATGCAAGTGGTTGGAGAGTTCATCAACTTTTATGATACAAGTGGTGGGAGAGTTCATCAACTTTTATGATACAAGTGATGGGAAAGTTTCATCAACTTTTATGATACAAGTGGTGGGAGAGTTTCATGATACAAGTGGTGGGAGAGTTTACATCAACTTTTATGATGCAAGTGGTTGGAGAGTTCATCAACTTTTATGATGCAAGTGGCGTGAGAGTTCATCAACTTTTATGATACAAGTCTTGGGAGAGTTCATCAACTTTTATGATACAAGTGGCGGGAGAGTTCATCAAATTTTATGATACAAGTGGTGGGAAAGTTTCATGATGGAAGTGGTGGGAGAGTTCATCCAACTTACAAGTGGTGGGAGAGTTTCATCAACTTTTATGATGCAAGTGGTGAGAGAGTTCATCAACTTTTATGATACAAGTGGTGAGAGAGTTTCATCAACTTTTATGATACAAGTGGTGGGAGAGTTTCATCAACTTTTATGATACAAGTGGCGGGAGAGTTTCATCAACTTTTATGATACAAGTTGTGGGAGAGTTTCATCAACTTTTATGATGCAAATGGTTGGAGAGTTTCATCAACTTTAATGATGCAAGTGGCGTGAGAGTTCATCAACTTTTATGATGCAAGTCTTGGGAGAGTTCATCAACTTTTATGATACAAGTGGCGGGAGAGTTCATCAAATTTTATGATACAAGTGGTGGGAGAGTTTCATGATGGAAGTGGTGGGAGAGTTCATCAACTTACACTTACAAGTGGTGGGAGAGTTTCATCAACTTTTATGATGCAAGTGGTGGGAGAGTTCATCAACTTTTATGATACAAGTGGTGAGAGAGTTTCATCAACTTTTATGATACAAGTGGTGGGAGAGTCATCAACTTTTATGATACAAGTGGTGGGAGAGTTTCGTCAACTTTTATTGTACAAGAGGTGGGAGAGTTTCATCAACTTTTATGATACAAGTGTTGGGAGAGTTTCATCAACTTTTATGCTACAAGTGGTGGGAGAGTTTCATCAACTTTTATGATACAAGTATTGGGAGAGTTTCATCAACTTTATGATACAAGTGGTGGGAGAGTTTCATCAACTTTTATGATACAAGTGGTGGGAGAGTTTCATCAACTTTTATGATACAAGTGATAGGAGAGTTTCATCAACTTTTATGATACAAGTGCCTGGAGAGTTCATCAACTTTTATGATACAAGTGGTGAGAGAGTTTCATCAACTTTTGTGATACAAGTGGTGGGAAAGTTCATCAACTTTTATGACACAAGTGGTGGGAGAGTTTCATCAAATTTTATGACTGGTGGGAGAGTTCATCAACTTTTATGACACAAGTGGTGGGAGAGTTTCATCAAATTTTATGACTGGTGGGAGAGTTCATCAACTTTTATGATACAAGTGATGGGAGAGTTTCATCAACTTTATGATACAAGTGGTAGGAGAGTTTCATCAACTTTTATGATGCAAGTGGTTGGAGAGTTCATCAACTTTTATGATGCAAGTGGCATGAAAGTTCATCAACTTTTATGATACAAGTGGTGGAAGAGTTCATCAACTTTTATGATACAAGTGGTGGGAGAGTTTCATCAACTTTTATGATACAAGTGGCGGGAGAGTTCATCAACTTTTATGATACAAGTGGTGGGAAAGTTTCATCAACTTTTATGATGCAAGTGGTGGGAGAGTTCATCAACTTACAAGTGGTGGGAGAGTTTCATCAACTTTTATGATGCAAGTGGTGGGAGAGTTCATCAACTTTTATGATACAAGTGGTGGGAGAGTTCATCAACTTTTATAATACAAGTGGTGAGAGTGTTTCATCAACTTTTATGATACAAGTGGCGGGAGAGTTTCATCAACTTTTATGATACAAGTTGTGGGAGAGTTTCATCAACTTTTATGATACAAGTGAAGGGAGAGTTTCATCAACTTTTATGATACAAGTGGCGGGAGAGTACATCAACTTTTATGATACAAGTGGTGGGTGAGTTTCATCAACTTTTATGATACAAGTGGTGGGAGATTTTCATCAACTCTCATGATGCAAGTGGTGGGAGGGTTTCATCAACTTTTATAATACAAGTGGTGGGAGAGTTTCATGATACAAGTGGTGGGAGAGTTTACATCAACTTTTATGATGCAAGTGGTTGGAGAGTTCATCAACTTTTATGATGCAAGTGGCGTGAGAGTTCATCAACTTTTATGATACAAGTGGCGGGAGAGTTCATCAAATTTTATGATACAAGTGGTGGGAGATTTTCATCAACTCTCATGATGCAAGTGGTGGGAGGGTTTCATCAACTTTTATGATACAAGTGGTGGGAGAGTTTCATGATACAAGTGGTGGGAGAGTTTCATCAACTTTTATGATGCAAGTGGTTGGAGAGTTCATCAACTTTTATGATGCAAGTGGCGTGAGAGTTCATCAACTTTTATGATACAAGTGGTGGGAGAGTTCATCAACTTTTATGATACAAGTGATGGGAAAGTTTCATCAACTTTTATGATACAAGTGGTGGGAGAGTTTCATGATACAAGTGGTGGGAGAGTTTACATCAACTTTTATGATGCAAGTGGTTGGAGAGTTCATCAACTTTTATGATGCAAGTGGGGTGAGAGTTCATCAACTTTTATGATACAAGTGGCGGGAGAGTTCATCAACTTTTATGATACAAGTGGCGGGAGAGTTCATCAAATTTTATGATACAAGTGGTGGGAAAGTTTCATGATGGAAGTGGTGGAGAGTTCATCCAACTTACAAGTGGTGGGAGAGTTTCATCAACTTTTATGATGCAAGTGGTGAGAGAGTTCATCAACTTTTATGATACTAGTGGTGAGAGAGTTTCATCAACTTTTATGATACAAGTGGTGGGAGAGTTTCATCAACTTTTATGATACAAGTGGCGGGAGAGTTTCATCAACTTTTATGATACAAGTTGTGGGAGAGTTTCATCAACTTTTATGATGCAAATGGTTGGAGAGTTTCATCAACATTTATGATGCAAGTGGCGTGAGAGTTCATCAACTTTTATGATACAAGTCTTGGGAGAGTTCATCAATTTTTATGATACAAGTGGCGGGAGAGTTCATCAAATTTTATGATACATGTGGTGGGAGAGTTTCATGATGGAAGTGGTGGGAGAGTTCATCAACTTACAAGTGGTGGGAGAGTTTCATCAACTTTTATGATACAAGTGGTGGGAGAGTTCATCAACTTTTATGATACAAGTGGTGAGAGAGTTTCATCAACTTTTATGATACAAGTGGCGGGAGAGTACATCAACTTTTATGATACAAGTGGTGGGAGAGTTTCATCAACTTTTATGATACAAGTGGTGGGAGATTTTCATCAACTCTCATGATGCAAGTGGTGGGAGGGTTTCATCAACTTTTATGATACAAGTGGCGGGAGAGTTCATCAAATTTTATGATACAAGTGGTGGGAAAGTTTCATGATGGAAGTGGTGGAGAGTTCATCCAACTTACAAGTGGTGGGAGAGTTTCATCAACTTTTATGATGCAAGTGGCGAGAGAGTTCATCAACTTTTATGATACAAGTGGTGAGAGAGTTTCATCAACTTTTATGATACAAGTGGTGGGAGAGTTTCATCAACTTTTATGATACAAGTGGCAGGAGAGTTTCATCAACTTTTATGATACAAGTTGTGGGAGAGTTTCATCAACTTTTATGATGCAAATGGTTGGAGAGTTTCATCAACTTTTATGATGCAAGTGGCGTGAGAGTTCATCAACTTTTATGATACAAGTCTTGGGAGAGTTCATCAACTTTTATGATACAAGTGGCGGGAGAGTTCATCAAATTTTATGATACAAGTGGTGGGAGAGTTTCATGATGGAAGTGGTGGGAGAGTTCATCAACTTACAAGTGGTGGGAGAGTTTCATCAACTTTTATGATGCAAGTGGTGGGAGAATTTCATCAACTTTTATGATACAAGTGGTGGGAGAGTCATCAACTTTTATGATACAAGTGGTGGGAGAATTTCGTCAACTTTTATTGTACAAGAGGTGGGAGAGTTTCATCAACTTTTATGATACAAGTGTTGGGAGAGTTTCATGATACAAGTGGTGGGAGAGTTTCATCAACTTTTATGATGCAAGTGGTTGGAGAGTTCATCAACTTTTATGATACAAGTGGTGGGAGAGTTCATCAACTTTTATGATACAAGTGATGGGAAAGTTTCATCAACTTTTATGATACAAGTGGTGGGAGAGTTTCATGATACAAGTGGTGGGAGAGTTTACATCAACTTTTATGATGCAAGTGGTTGGAGAGTTCATCAACTTTTATGATGCAAGTGGCGTGAGAGTTCATCAACTTTTATGATACAAGTCTTGGGAGAGTTCATCAACTTTTATGATACAAGTGGCGGGAGAGTTCATCAAATTTTATGATACAAGTGGTGGGAAAGTTTCATGATGGAAGTGGTGGGAGAGTTCATCCAACTTACAAGTGGTGGGAGAGTTTCATCAACTTTTATGATGCAAGTGGTGAGAGAGTTCATCAACTTTTATGATACAAGTGGTGAGAGAGTTTCATCAACTTTTATGATACAAGTGGTGGGAGAGTTTCATCAACTTTTATGATACAAGTGGCGGGAGAGTTTCATCAACTTTTATGATACAAGTTGTGGGAGAGTTTCATCAACTTTTATGATGCAAATGGTTGGAGAGTTTCATCAACTTTAATGATGCAAGTGGCGTGAGAGTTCATCAACTTTTATGATGCAAGTCTTGGGAGAGTTCATCAACTTTTATGATACAAGTGGCGGGAGAGTTCATCAAATTTTATGATACAAGTGGTGGGAGAGTTTCATGATGGAAGTGGTGGGAGAGTTCATCAACTTACAAGTGGTGGGAGAGTTTCATCAACTTTTATGATGCAAGTGGTGGGAGAGTTCATCAACTTTTATGATACAAGTGGTGAGAGAGTTTCATCAACTTTTATGATACAAGTGGTGGGAGAGTCATCAACTTTTATGATACAAGTGGTGGGAGAGTTTCGTCAACTTTTATTGTACAAGAGGTGGGAGAGTTTCATCAACTTTTATGATACAAGTGTTGGGAGAGTTTCATCAACTTTTATGCTACAAGTGGTGGGAGAGTTTCATCAACTTTTATGATACAAGTATTGGGAGAGTTTCATCAACTTTATGATACAAGTGGTGGGAGAGTTTCATCAACTTTTATGATACAAGTGGTGGGAGAGTTTCATCAACTTTTATGATACAAGTGATGGGAGAGTTTCATCAACTTTTATGATACAAGTGCCTGGAGAGTTCATCAACTTTTATGATACAAGTGGTGAGAGAGTTTCATCAACTTTTGTGATACAAGTGGTGGGAAAGTTCATCAACTTTTATGACACAAGTGGTGGGAGAGTTTCATCAAATTTTATGACTGGTGGGAGAGTTCATCAACTTTTATGACACAAGTGGTGGGAGAGTTTCATCAAATTTTATGACTGGTGGGAGAGTTCATCAACTTTTATGATACAAGTGATGGGAGAGTTTCATCAACTTTATGATACAAGTGGTAGGAGAGTTTCATCAACTTTTATGATGCAAGTGGTTGGAGAGTTCATCAACTTTTATGATGCAAGTGGCATGAAAGTTCATCAACTTTTATGATACAAGTGGTGGGAGAGTTCATCAACTTTTATGATACAAGTGGTGGGAGAGTTTCATCAACTTTTATGATACAAGTGGCGGGAGAGTTCATCAACTTTTATGATACAAGTGGTGGGAAAGTTTCATCAACTTTTATGATGCAAGTGGTGGGAGAGTTCATCAACTTACAAGTGGTGGGAGAGTTTCATCAACTTTTATGATGCAAGTGGTGGGAGAGTTCATCAACTTTTATGATACAAGTGGTGGGAGAGTTCATCAACTTTTATAATACAAGTGGTGAGAGTGTTTCATCAACTTTTATGATACAAGTGGCGGGAGAGTTTCATCAACTTTTATGATACAAGTTGTGGGAGAGTTTCATCAACTTTTATGATACAAGTGATGGGAGAGTTTCATCAACTTTTATGATACAAGTGGCGGGAGAGTACATCAACTTTTATGATACAAGTGGTGGGTGAGTTTCATCAACTTTTATGATACAAGTGGTGGGAGATTTTCATCAACTCTCATGATGCAAGTGGTGGGAGGGTTTCATCAACTTTTATAATACAAGTGGTGGGAGAGTTTCATGATACAAGTGGTGGGAGAGTTTACATCAACTTTTATGATGCAAGTGGTTGGAGAGTTCATCAACTTTTATGATGCAAGTGGCGTGAGAGTTCATCAACTTTTATGATACAAGTGGCGGGAGATTTCATCAAATTTTATGATACAAGTGGTAGGAGATTTTCATCAACTCTCATGATGCAAGTGGTGGGAGGGTTTCATCAACTTTTATGATACAAGTGGTGGGAGAGTTTCATGATACAAGTGGTGGGAGAGTTTCATCAACTTTTATGATGCAAGTGGTTGGAGAGTTCATCAACTTTTATGATGCAAGTGGCGTGAGAGTTCATCAACTTTTATGATACAAGTGGTGGGAGAGTTCATCAACTTTTATGATACAAGTGATGGGAAAGTTTCATCAACTTTTATGATACAAGTGGTGGGAGAGTTTCATGATACAAGTGGTGGGAGAGTTTACATCAACTTTTATGATGCAAGTGGTTGGAGAGTTCATCAACTTTTATGATGCAAGTGGGGTGAGAGTTCATCAACTTTTATGATACAAGTGGCGGGAGAGTTCATCAACTTTTATGATACAAGTGGCGGGAGAGTTCATCAAATTTTATGATACAAGTGGTGGGAAAGTTTCATGATGGAAGTGGTGGAAAGTTCATCCAACTTACAAGTGGTGGGAGAGTTTCATCAACTTTTATGATGCAAGTGGTGAGAGAGTTCATCAACTTTTATGATACTAGTGGTGAGAGAGTTTCATCAACTTTTATGATACAAGTGGTGGGAGAGTTTCATCAACTTTTATGATACAAGTGGCGGGAGAGTTTCATCAACTTTTATGATACAAGTTGTGGGAGAGTTTCATCAACTTTTATGATGCAAATGGTTGGAGAGTTTCATCAACATTTATGATGCAAGTGGCGTGAGAGTTCATCAACTTTTATGATACAAGTCTTGGGAGAGTTCATCAATTTTTATGATACAAGTGGCGGGAGAGTTCATCAAATTTTATGATACATGTGGTGGGAGAGTTTCATGATGGAAGTGGTGGGAGAGTTCATCAACTTACAAGTGGTGGGAGAGTTTCATCAACTTTTATGATACAAGTGGTGGGAGAGTTCATCAACTTTTATGATACAAGTGGTGAGAGAGTTTCATCAACTTTTATGATACAAGTTGTGGGAGAGTTTCATCAACTTTTATGATACAAGTGATGGGAGAGTTTCATCAACTTTTATGATACAAGTGGCGGGAGAGTACATCAACTTTTATGATCCAAGTGGTGGGAGAGTTTCATCAACTTTTATGATACAAGTGGTGGGAGATTTTCATCAACTCTCATGATGCAAGTGGTGGGAGGGTTTCATCAACTTTTATAATACAAGTGGTGGGAGAGTTTACATCAACTTTTATGATGCAAGTGGTTGGAGAGTTCATCAACTTTTATGATGCAAGTGGCGTGAGAGTTCATCAACTTTTATGATACAAGTGGCGGGAGAGTTCATCAAATTTTATGATACAAGTGGTGGGAGATTTTCATCAACTCTCATGATGCAAGTGGTGGGAGGGTTTCATCAACTTTTATGATACAAGTGGTGGGAGAGTTTCATGATACAAGTGGTGGGAGAGTTTCATCAACTTTTATGATGCAAGTGGTTGGAGAGTTCATCAACTTTTATGATGCAAGTGGCGTGTGAGTTCATCAACTTTTATGATACAAGTGGTGGGAGAGTTCATCAACTTTTATGATACAAGTGATGGGAAAGTTTCATCAACTTTTATGATACAAGTGTTGGGAGAGTTTCATGATACAAGTGGTGGGAGAGTTTACATCAACTTTTATGATGCAAGTGGTTGGAGAGTTCATCAACTTTTATGATGCAAGTGGGGTGAGAGTTCATCAACTTTTATGATACAAGTGGCGGGAGAGTTCATCAACTTTTATGATACAAGTGGCGGGAGAGTTCATCAAATTTTATGATACAAGTGGTGGGAAAGTTTCATGATGGAAGTGGTGGAGAGTTCATCCAACTTACAAGTGGTGGGAGAGTTTCATCAACTTTTATGATGCAAGTGGTGAGAGAGTTCATCAACTTTTATGATACTAGTGGTGAGAGAGTTTCATCAACTTTTATGATACAAGTGGTGGGAGAGTTTCATCAACTTTTATGATACAAGTGGCGGGAGAGTTTCATCAACTTTTATGATACAAGTTGTGGGAGAGTTTCATCAACTTTAATGATGCAAATGGTTGGAGAGTTTCATCAACATTTATGATGCAAGTGGCGTGAGAGTTCATCAACTTTTATGATACAAGTCTTGGGAGAGTTCATCAACTTTTATGATACAAGTGGCGGGAGAGTTCATCAAATTTTATGATACATGTGGTGGGAGAGTTTCATGATGGAAGTGGTGGGAGAGTTCATCAACTTACAAGTGGTGGGAGAGTTTCATCAACTTTTATGATACAAGTGGTGGGAGAGTTCATCAACTTTTATGATACAAGTGGTGAGAGAGTTTCATCAACTTTTATGATACAAGTGGTGGGAGAGTCATCAACTTTTATGATACAAGTGGTGGGAGAGTTTCGTCAACTTTTATTGTACAAGAGGTG
Organism: Cladorhizidae sp. MBARI D1340-BT2; assembly: GCA_028752905.1. Taxonomy (NCBI): domain Eukaryota; kingdom Metazoa; phylum Porifera; class Demospongiae; order Poecilosclerida; family Cladorhizidae; species Cladorhizidae sp. MBARI D1340-BT2. The sequence goes on from JAQNBH010000001.1 coordinate 10,115,590, forward strand.
GGAGAGTTTCATCAACTTTTATGATACAAGTGTTGGGAGAGTTTCATCAACTTTTATGCTACAAGTGGTGGGAGAGTTTCATCAACTTTTATGATACAAGTATTGGGAGAGTTTCTTCAACTTTATGATACAAGTGGGGGGAGAGTTTCATCAACAAGTGATGGGAGCATTTCATTAACTTTTATGATGCAAGTGGTGGGAGAGTTTCATCAACTTTTATGATACAAGTGGTTGGAGAGTTCATCAACTTTTATGATGCAAGTGGCGTGAGAGTTCATCAACTTTTATGATACAAGTGGCGGGAGAGTTCATCAACTTTTATGATACAAGTGGCGGGAGAGTTCATCAAATTTTATGATACAAGTGGTGGGAAAGTTTCATGATGGAAGTGGTGGAGAGTTCATCCAACTTACAAGTGGTGGGAGAGTTTCATCAACTTTTATGATGCAAGTGGTGAGAGAGTTCATCAACTTTTATGATACTAGTGGTGAGAGAGTTTCATCAACTTTTATGATACAAGTGGTGGGAGAGTTTCATCAACTTTTATGATACAAGTGGCGGGAGAGTTTCATCAACTTTTATGATACAAGTTGTGGGAGAGTTTCATCAACTTTTATGATGCAAATGGTTGGAGAGTTTCATCAACATTTATGATGCAAGTGGCGTGAGAGTTCATCAACTTTTATGATACAAGTCTTGGGAGAGTTCATCAACTTTTATGATACAAGTGGCGGGAGAGTTCATCAAATTTTATGATACATGTGGTGGGAGAGTTTCATGATGGAAGTGGTGGGAGAGTTCATCAACTTACAAGTGGTGGGAGAGTTTCATCAACTTTTATGATACAAGTGGTGGGAGAGTTCATCAACTTTTATGATACAAGTGGTGAGAGAGTTTCATCAACTTTTATGATACAAGTGGTGGGAGAGTCATCAACTTTTATGATACAAGTGGTGGGAGAGTTTCGTCAACTTTTATTGTACAAGAGGTGGGAGAGTTTCATCAACTTTTATGATACAAGTATTGGGAGAGTTTCTTCAACTTTATGATACAAGTGGGGGGAGAGTTTCATCAACAAGTGATGGGAGCATTTCATTAACTTTTATGATAAAAGTGGTGGGAGAGTTTCATCAACTTTTATGATACAAGTGGTGGGAGAGTTTCATCAACTTTTATGATACAAGTGATGGGAGAGTTTCATCAACTTTTATGATACAAGTGCCGGGAGAGTTCATCAACTTTTATGATACAAGTGGTGAGAGAGTTTCATCAACTTTTGTGATACAAGTGGTAGGAAAGTTCATCAACTTTTATGACACAAGTGGTGGGAGAGTTTCATCAAATTTTATGACTGGTGGGAGAGTTCATCAACTTTTATGACACAAGTGGTGGGAGAGTTTCATCAAATTTTATGACTGGAGGGAGAGTTCATCAACTTTTATGATACAAGTGGTGGGAGAGTTCATCAACTTTTATAATACAAGTGGTGAGAGTGTTTCATCAACTTTTATGATACAAGTGGCGGGAGAGTTTCATCAACTTTTATGATACAAGTTGTGGGAGAGTTTCATCAACTTTTATGATACAAGTGATGGGAGAGTTTCATCAACTTTTATGATACAAGTGGCGGGAGAGTACATCAACTTTTATGATACAAGTGGTGGGAGAGTTTCATCAACTTTTATGATACAAGTGGTGGGAGATTTTCATAAACTCTCATGATGCAAGTGGTGGGAGGGTTTCATCAACTTTTATGATACAAGTGGTGGGAGAGTTTCATGATACAAGTGGTGGGAGAGTTTACATCAACTTTTATGATGCAAGTGGTTGGAGAGTTCATCAACTTTTATGATGCAAGTGGCGTGAGAGTTCATCAACTTTTATGATACAAGTCTTGGGAGAGTTCATCAACTTTTATGATACAAGTGGCGGGAGAGTTCATCAAATTTTATGATACAAGTGGTGGGAAAGTTTCATGATGGAAGTGGTGGGAGAGTTCATCAACTTACAAGTGGTGGGAGAGTTTCATCAACTTTTATGATGCAAGTGGTGGGAGAGTTCATCAACTTTTATGATACAGGTGGTGAGAGAGTTTCATCAACTTTTATGATACAAGTGGTGGGAGAGTTTCATCAACTTTTATGATACAAGTGGCAGGAGAATTTCATCAACTTTTATGATGCAAGTTGTGGGAGAGTTTCATCAACTTTTATGATGCAAATGGTTGGAGAGTTCATCAACATTTATGATGCAAGTGGCGTGAGAGTTCATCAACTTTTATGATACAAGTCTTGGGAGAGTTCATCAACTTTTATGATACAAGTGGCGGGAGAGTTTCATGATGGAATTGGTGGGAGAGTTCATCAACTTACAAGTGGTGGGAGAGTTTCATCAACTTTTGTGATGCAAGTGGTGGGAGAGTTCATCAACTTTTATGATACAAGTGGTGAGAGAGTTTCATCAACTTTTATGATACAAGTGGTGGGAGAGTCATCAACTTTTATGATACAAGTGATGGGAGAGTTCATCAACTTTTATAATACAAGTGGTGAGAGTGTTTCATCAACTTTTATGATACAAGTGATGGGAGAGTTTCATCAACTTTTATGATACAAGTCGTGGGAGAGTTCATCAACTTTTATGATACAAGTGGTGGGAGAGTTTCATCAACTTTTATGATACAAGTGGTGGGAGATTTTCATCAACTCTCATGATGCAAGTGGTGGGAGGGTTTCATCAACTTTTATGATACAAGTGGTGGGAGAGTTTCATGATATAAGTGGTGGGAGAGTTTACATCAACTTTTATGATGCAAGTGGTTGGAGAGTTCATCAACTTTTATGATGAAAGTGGCGTGAGAGTTCATCAACTTTTATGATACAAGTCTTGGGAGAGTTCATCAACTTTTATGATACAAGTGGCGGGAGAGTTCATCAAATTTTATGATACAAGTGGTGGGAATGTTTCATGATGGAAGTGGTGGGAGAGTTCATCAACTTACAAGTGGTGGGAGAGTTTCATCAACTTTTATGATGCAAGTGGTGGGAGAGTTCATCAACTTTTATGATACAGGTGGTGAGAGAGTTTCATCAACTTTTATGATACAAGTGGTGGGAGAGTTTCATCAACTTTTATGATACAAGTGGCAGGAGAATTTCATCAACTTTTATGATACAAGTTGTGGGAGAGTTTCATCAACTTTTATGATGCAAATGGTTGGAGAGTTCATCAACATTTATGATGCAAGTGGCGTGAGAGTTCATCAACTTTTATGATACAAGTCTTGGGGGAGTTCATCAACTTTTATGATACAAGTGGCGGGAGAGTTTCATGGTGGAATTGGTGGGAGAGTTCATCAACTTACAAGTGGTGGGAGAGTTTCATCAACTTTTATGATGCAAGTGGTGGGAGAGTTCATCAACTTTTATGATACAAGTGGTGAGAGAGTTTCATCAACTTTTATGATACAAGTGGTGGGAGAGTCATCAACTTTTATGATACAAGTGGTGGGAGAGTTTCGTCAACTTTTATTGTACAAGAGGTGGGAGAGTTTCATCAACTTTTATGATACAAGTGTTGGGAGAGTTTCATCAACTTTTATGATACAAGTGGTGGGAGAATTTCATCAACTTTTATGATACAAGTATTGGGAGAGTTTCATCAACTTTATGATACAAGTGGTGGGAGAGTTTCATCAACAAGTGATGGGAGCATTTCATTAATTTTATGATACAAGTGGTGGGAGAGTTTCATCAACTTTTATGATACAAGTGTTGGGAGAGTTTCATCAACTTTTATGATACAAGTGATGGGAGAGTTTCATCAACTTTTATGATACAAGTGCCTGGAGAGTTCATCAACTTTTATGATACAAGTGGTGGGAGAGTTTCATCAACTTTTATGATACAAGTGGCGGGAGAGTTTCATCAACTTTTATGATACAAGTTGTGGGAGAGTTTCATCAACTTTTATGATGCAAATGGTTGGAGAGTTTCATCAACTTTTATGATGCAAGTGGCGTGAGAGTTCATCAACTTTTATGATACAAGTCTTGGGAGAGTTCATCAACTTTTATGATACAAGTGGCGGGAGAGTTCATCAAATTTTATGATACAAGTGGTGGGAGAGTTTCATGATGGAAGTGGTGGGAGAGTTCATCAACTTACAAGTGGTGGGAGAGTTTCATCAACTTTTATGATGCAAGTGGTGGGAGAGTTCATCAACTTTTATAATACAAGTGGTGAGAGAGTTTCATCAACTTTTATGATACAAGTGGTGGGAGAGTCATCAACTTTTATGATACAAGTGGTGGGAGAGTTTCGTCAACTTTTATTGTACAAGAGGTGGGAGAGTTTCATCAACTTTTATGATACAAGTGTTGGGAGAGTTTCATCAAATTTTATGCTACAAGTGGTGGGAGAGTTTCATCAACTTTTATGATACAAGTATTGGGAGAGTTTCATCAACTTTATGATACAAGTGGTGGGAGAGTTTCATCAACAAGTGATGGGAGCATTTCATTAACTTTTATGATACAAGTGGTGGGAGAGTTTCATCAACTTTTATGATACAAGTGGTGGGAGAGTTTCATCAACTTTTATGATACAAGTGATGGGAGAGTTTCATCAACTTTTATGATACAAGTGCCGGGAGAGTTCATCAACTTTTATGATACAAGTGGTGAGAGAGTTTCATCAACTTTTGTGATACAAGTGGTAGGAAAGTTCATCAACTTTTATGACACAAGTGGTGGGAGAGTTTCATCAAATTTTATGACTGGTGGGAGAGTTCATCAACTTTTATGACACAAGTGGTGGGAGAGTTTCATCAAATTTTATGACTGGTGGGAGAGTTCATCAACTTTTATGATACAAGTGGTGGGAGATTTTCATCAACTCTCATGTTGCAAGTGTGGGAGGGTTTCATCAACTTTTATGATACAAGTAGTGGGAGAGTTTCATGATACAAGTGGTGGGAGAGTTTCATCAACTTTTATGATGCAAGTGGTTGGAGAGTTCATCAACTTTTATGATGCAAGTGGCATGAGAGTTCATCAACTTTTATGATACAAGTGGTGGGAGAGTTCATCAACTTTTATGATACAAGTGATGGGAAAGTTTCATCAACTTTTATGATACAAGTCGTGGGAGAGTTTCATGATACAAGTGGTGGGAGAGTTTACATCAACTTTTATGATGCAAGTGGTTGGAGAGTTCATCAACTTTTATGATGCAAGTGGCGTGAGAGTTCATCAACTTTTATGATACAAGTCTTGGGAGAGTTCATCAACTTTTATGATACAAGTGGCGGGAGAGTTCATCAAATTTTATGATACAAGTGGTGGGAAAGTTTCATGATGGAAGTGGTGGGAGAGTTCATCAACTTACAAGTGGTGGGAGAGCTTCATCAACTTTTATGATGCAAGTGATGGGAGAGTTCATCAACTTTTATGATACAAGTGTTGTGAGAGTTTCTCGAACTTTTATGATACAAGTATTGGGAGAGTTTCATCAACTTTATGATACAAGTGGTGGGAGAGTTTCATCAACAAGTGATGGGAGCATTTCATCAACTTTTATGATACAAGTGGTGAGAGAGTTTCATCAACTTTTATGATACAAGTGGTGGGAGAGTCATCAACTTTTATGATACAAGTGATGGGAGAGTTCATCAACTTTTATAATACAAGTGGTGAGAGTGTTTCATCAACTTTTATGATACAAGTGATGGGAGAGTTTCATCAACTTTTATGATACAAGTGGCGGGAGAGTTCATCAACTTTTATGATACAAGTGGTGGGAGAGTTTCATCAACTTTTATGATACAAGTGGTTGGAGATTTTCATCAACTCTCATGATGCAAGTGGTGGGAGGGTTTCATCAACTTTTATGATACAAGTGGTGGGAGAGTTTCATGATATAAGTGGTGGGAGAGTTTACATCAACTTTTATGATGCAAGTGGTTGGAGAGTTCATCAACTTTTATGATGCAAGTGGCGTGAGAGTTCATCAACTTTTATGATACAAGTCTTGGGAGAGTTCATCAACTTTTATGATACAAGTGGCGGGAGAGTTCATCAAATTTTATGATACAAGTGTTGGGAAAGTTTCATGATGGAAGTGGTGGGAGAGTTCATCAACTTACAAGTGGTGGGAGAGTTTCACCAACTTTTATGATGCATGTGGTGGGAGAGTTCATCAACTTTTATGATACAGGTGGTGAGAGAGTTTCATCAACTTTTATGATACAAGTGGTGGGAGAGTTTCATCAACTTTTATGATACAAGTGGCGGGAGAATTTCATCAACTTTTATGATACAAGTTGTGGGAGAGTTTCATCAACTTTTATGATGCAAATGGTTGGAGAGTTCATCAACATTTATGATGCAAGTGGCGTAAGAGTTCATCAACTTTTATGATACAAGTCTTGGGAGAGTTCATCAACTTTTATGATACAAGTGGCGGGAGAGTTTCATGATGGAATTGGTGGGAGAGTTCATCAACTTACAAGTGGTGGGAGAGTTTCATCAACTTTTATGATGCAAGTGGTGGGAGAGTTCATCAACTTTTATGATACAAGTGGTGAGAGAGTTTCATCAACTTTTATGATACAAGTGGTGGGAGAGTCATCAACTTTTATGATACAAGTGGTGGGAGAGTTTCGTCAACTTTTATTGTACAAGAGGTGGGAGAGTTTCATCAACTTTTATGATACAAGTGTTGGGAGAGTTTCATCAACTTTTATGATACAAGTGGTGGGAGAATTTCATCAACTTTTATGATACAAGTATTGGGAGAGTTTCATCAACTTTATGATACAAGTGGTGGGAGAGTTTCATCAACAAGTGATGGGAGCATTTCATTAATTTTATGATACAAGTGGTGGGAGAGTTTCATCAACTTTTATGATACAAGTGGTGGGAGAGTTTCATCAACTTTTATGATACAAGTGATGGGAGAGTTTCATCAACTTTTATGATACAAGTGCCGGGAGAGTTTATCAACTTTTATGATACAAGTGGTGGGAGAGTTTCATCAACTTTTATGATACAAGTGGCGGGAGAGTTTCATCAACTTTTATGATACAAGTTGTGGGAGAGTTTCATCAACTTTTATGATGCAAATGGTTGGAGAGTTTCATCAACTTTTATGATGCAAGTGGCGTGAGAGTTCATCAACTTTTATGATACAAGTCTTGGGAGAGTTCATCAACTTTTATGATACAAGTGGCGGGAGAGTTCATCAAATTTTATGATACAAGTGGTGGGAGAGTTTCATGATGGAAGTGGTGGGAGAGTTCATCAACTTACAAGTGGTGGGAGAGTTTCATCAACTTTTATGATGCAAGTGGTGGGAGAAAGTGGTGGGAGAGTTCATCAACTTTTATGATACAAGTGGTGAGAGAGTTTCATCAACTTTTATGATACAAGTGGTGGGAGAGTCATCAACTTTTATGATACAAGTGGTGGGAGAGTTTCGTCAACTTTTATTGTACAAGTATTGGGAGAGTTTCATCAACTTTATGATACAAGTGGTGGGAGAGTTTCATCAACAAGTGATGGGAGCATTTCATTAACTTTTATGATACAAGTGGTGGGAGAGTTTCATCAACTTTTATGATACAAGTGGTGGGAGAGTTTCATCAACTTTTATGATACAAGTGATGGGAGAGTTTCATCAACTTTTATGATACAAGTGCCGGGAGAGTTCATCAACTTTTATGATACAAGTGGTGAGTGAGTTTCATCAACTTTTGTGATACAAGTGGTAGGAAAGTTCATCAACTTTTATGACACAAGTGGTGGGAGAGTTTCATCAAATTTTATGACTGGTGGGAGAGTTCATCAACTTTTATGACACAAGTGGTGGGAGAGTTTCATCAAATTTTATGACTGGTGGGAGAGTTCATCAACTTTTATGATACAAGTGGTGGGAGATTTTCATCAACTCTCATGATGCAAGTGTGGGAGGGTTTCATCAACTTTTATGATACAAGTAGTGGGAGAGTTTCATGATACAAGTGGTGGGAGAGTTTCATCAACTTTTATGATGCAAGTGGTTGGAGAGTTCAACAAATTTTATGATGCAAGTGGCATGAGAGTTCATCAACTTTTATGATACAAGTGGTGGGAGAGTTCATCAACTTTTATGATACAAGTGATGGGAAAGTTTCATCAACTTTTATGATACAAGTCGTGGGAGAGTTTCATGATACAAGTGGTGGGAGAGTTTACATCAACTTTTATGATGCAAGTGGTTGGAGAGTTCATCAACTTTTATGATGCAAGTGGCGTGAGAGTTCATCAACTTTTATGATACAAGTCTTGGGAGAGTTCATCAACTTTTATGATACAAGTGGCGGGAGAGTTCATCAAATTTTATGATACAAGTGGTGGGAGAGTTTCATGATGGAAGTGGTGGGAGAGTTCATCAACTTACAAGTGGTGGGAGAGTTTCATCAACTTTAATGATGCAAGTGGTGGGAGAGTTCATCAACTTTTATGATACAAGTGGTGAGAGAGTTTCATCAACTTTTATGATACAAGTGGTGGGAGAGTCATCAACTATTATGATACAAGTGATGGGAGAGTTTCGTCAACTTTTATTGTACAAGAGGTGGGAGAGTTTCATCAACTTTTATGATACAAGTGTTGGGAGAGTTTCATCAACTTTTATGCTACAAGTGGTGGTAGAGTTTCATCAACTTTTATGATACAAGTATTGGGAGAGTTTCATCAACTTTATGATACAAGTGGTGGGAGAGTTTCATCAACAAGTGATGGGAGCATTTCATTAACTTATATGATAAAAGTGGTGGGAGAGTTTCATCAACTTTTATGATACAAGTGGTGGGAGAGTTTCATCAACTTTTATGATACAAGTGATGGGAGAGTTTCATCAACTTTTATGATACAAGTGCCGGGAGAGTTCATCAACTTTTATGATACAAGTGGTGGGATATTTTCATCAACTCTCATGATGCAAGTGGTGGGAGGGTTTCATCAACTTTTATGATACAAGTGGTGGGAGAGTTTCATGATACAAGTGGTGGGAGAGTTTCATCAACTTTTATGATGCAAGTGGTTGGAGAGTTCATCAACTTTTATGATGCAAGTGGCGTGAGAGTTCATCAACTTTTATGATACAAGTGGTGGGAGAATTCATCAACTTTTATGATACAAGTGATGGGAAAGTTTCATCAACTTTTATGATACAAGTTGTGGGAGAGTTTCATCAACTTTTATGATGCAAATGGTTGGAGAGTTCATCAACTTTTATGATGCAAGTGGCGTGAGAGTTCATCAACTTTTATGATACAAGTCTTGGGAGAGTTCATCAACTTTTATGATACAAGTGGCGTGAGAGTTCATCAAATTTTATGATACAAGTGGTGGGAGAGTTTCATGATGGAAGTGGTGGGAGAGTTCATCAACTTACAAGTGGTGGGAGAGTTTCATCAACTTTTATGATGCAAGTGGTGGGAGAGTTCATCAACTTTTATGATACAAGTGGTGAGAGAGTTTCATCAACTTTTATGATACAAGTGGTGGGAGAGTCATCAACTTTTATGATACAAGTGGTGGGAGAGTTTCGTCAACTTTTATTGTACAAGAGGTGGGAGAGTTTCATCAACTTTTATGATACAAGTGTTGGGAGAGTTTCATCAACTTTAATGCTACAAGTGGTGGTAGAGTTTCATCAACTTTTATGATACAAGTATTGGGAGAGTTTCATCAACTTTATGATACAAGTGGTGGGAGAGTTTCATCAACAAGTGATGGGAGCATTTCATTAACTTTTATGATAAAAGTGGTGGGAGAGTTTCATCAACTTTTATGATACAAGTGGTGGGAGAGTTTCATCAACTTTTATGATACAAGTGATGGGAGAGTTTCATCAACTATTATGATACAAGTGCCGGGAGAGTTCATCAACTTTTATGATACAAGTGGTGGGATATTTTCATCAACTCTCATGATGCAAGTGGTGGGAGGGTTTCATCAACTTTTATGATACAAGTGGTGGGAGAGTTTCATGATACAAGTGGTGGGAGAGTTTCATCAACTTTTATGATGCAAGTGGTTGGAGAGTTCATCAACTTTTATGATGCAAGTGGCGTGAGAGTTCATCAACTTTTATGATACAAGTGGTGGGAGAGTTCATCAACTTTTATGATACAAGTGATGGGAAAGTTTCATCAACTTTTATGATACAAGTAGTGGGAGAGTTTCATGATACAAGTGGTGGGAGAGTTTACATCAACTTTTATGATGCAAGTGGTTGGAGAGTTCATCAACTTTTATGATGCAAGTGGCGTGAGAGTTCATCAACTTTTATGATACAAGTCTTGGGAGAGTTCATCAACTTTTATGATACAAGTGGTGGGAGAGTTTCATCAACTTTTATGATACAAGTGTTGGGAGAGTTTCATCAACTTTATGATACACGTGGTGGGAGAGTTTCATCAACTTTTATGATACAACTGATGGGTGAGTTTCATGATATATACAAGTAGTGGGAGAGTTTCATCAACTTTTATGATGCCAGTGGCGTGAGAGTTCATCAACTTTTATGATACAACTGATGGGTGAGTTTCATGATATATACAAGACTTAGTAGTGGGAGAGTTTCATCAACTTTTATGATGCCAGTGGCGTGAGAGTTCATCAACTTTTATGATACAAGTGATGGGAGCATTTCATTAACTTTTATGATACAAGTGGTGAGAGAGTTTCATCAACTTTTATGATACAAGTGGTGGGAGAGTTTCATCAACTTTTATGATGCGAGTGGTGGGAGAGTTTCATCAACTTTTATGATACAAGTGGTGGGAGAGTTTCATCAACTTTTATGATGCGAGTGGTGGGAGAGTTTCATCAACTTTTATGCTGCAAGTAGTGGGAGAGTTCATCAACTTACAAGTGGTGGGAGAGTTTCATCATCTTTTATGATGCAATTGGTGGGAGAGTTCATCAACTTTTATGATACAAGTGATGGGAGAGTTCATCAACTTTTATGACACAAGTGGTGGGAGAGTTTCATCAACTTTTATGATACAAGCTGTGGGAGAGTTTCATCAACTTTTATGATACAAGTTGTGGGAGAGTTTCATCAACTTTTATGATACAAGTGATGGGAGAATTTCATCAACTTTTATGATACAAGTGGCGGGAGAGTTCATCAACTTTTATGATACAAGTGGTGGGAAGTTTCATCAACTCAAGTGGTTGGAGAGTTCATCAACTTTTATGATGCAAGTGGCGTGAGAGTTCATCAACTTTTATGATGCAAGTGATGGGAGAGTTTCATCAACTTTTATGATACAAGTGGTTGGAGAGTTCATCAACTTTTATGATGCAAGTGGCATGCAAGTGGCGTGAGAGTTCATCAACTTTTATGATACAAGTCTTGGGAGAGTTCATCAACTTTTATGATACAAGTGGCGGGAGAGTTCATCAAATTTTATGATACAAGTGGTGGGAAAGTTTCATGATGGAAGTCGTGGGAGAGTTCATCAACTTATAAGTGGTGGGAGAGTTTCATCAACTTTTATGATACAAGTGGCAGAAGTTTCATCAACTTTTATGATACAACTGATGGGAGAGTTTCATCAACTTTTACGATACAAGTGGCGGAAGAGTTCATCAACTTTTATGATACAAGTGGTGGGAGAGTTCATCAACTTTTATGATACAAATGGTGGGAGAGTTTCATGATACAAGTGGTGAGAGAGTTTCATCAACTTTTATGATGCAAGTGGTGGGAGAGTTTCATCAACTTTTATGATACAAGTGTTGTGAGAGTTTCTCGAACTTTTATGATACAAGTATTGGGAGAGTTTCATCAACTTTATGATACAAGTGGTGGGAGAGTTTCATCAACAAGTGATGGGAGCATTTCATTAACTTTTATGATACAAGTGGTGAGAGAGTTTCATCAACTTTTATGATACAAGTGGTGGGAGAGTCATCAACTTTTATGATACAAGTGGTGGGAGAGTTTCTTTAACTTTTATTGTACAAGTGTTGGAGAGTTTCTCGAACTTTTATGATACAAGTGTTGGGAGAGTTTCATCAACTTTTATGATACAAGTGGTGGAAGAGTTTCATCAACTTTTATGATACAACTGATGGGTGAGTTTCATGATATATACAAGTAGTGGGAGAGTTTCATCAACTTTTATGATACAAGTGGTGGGAGAGTTTCATCAACTTTTATGATGCGAGTGGTGGGAGAGTTTCATCAACTTTTATGCTGCAAGTAGTGGGAGAGTTCATCAACTTACAAGTGGTGGGAGAGTTTCATCATCTTTTATGATGCAATTGGTGGGAGAGTTCATCAACTTTTATGATACAAGTGATGGGAGAGTTCATCAACTTTTATGACACAAGTGGTGGGAGAGTTTCATCAACTTTTATGATACAAGCTGTGGGAGAGTTTCATCAACTTTTATGATACAAGTTGTGGGAGAGTTTCATCAACTTTTATGATACAAGTGATGGGAGAATTTCATCAACTTTTATGATACAAGTGGCGGGAGAGTTCATCAACTTTTATGATACAAGTGGTGGGAAGTTTCATCAACTCAAGTGGTTGGAGAGTTCATCAACTTTTATGATGCAAGTGGCGTGAGAGTTCATCAACTTTTATGATGCAAGTGATGGGAGAGTTTCATCAACTTTTATGATACAAGTGGTTGGAGAGTTCATCAACTTTTATGATGCAAGTGGCGTGCAAGTGGCGTGAGAGTTCATCAACTTTTATGATACAAGTCTTGGGAGAGTTCATCAACTTTTATGATACAAGTGGCGGGAGAGTTCATCAAATTTTATGATACAAGTGGTGGGAAAGTTTCATGATGGAAGTCGTGGGAGAGTTCATCAACTTATAAGTGGTGGGAGAGTTTCATCAACTTTTATGATACAAGTGGCAGAAGTTTCATCAACTTTTATGATACAACTGATGGGAGAGTTTCATCAACTTTTACGATACAAGTGGCGGAAGAGTTCATCAACTTTTATGATACAAGTGGTGGGAGAGTTCATCAACTTTTATGATACAAATGGTGGGAGAGTTTCATGATACAAGTGGTGAGAGAGTTTCATCAACTTTTATGATGCAAGTGGTGGGAAAGTTTCATCAACTTTTATGCTGCAAGTAGTGGGAGAGTTCATCAACTTACAAGTGGTAAGAGAGTTTCATCATCTTTTATGATGCAATTGGTGGGAGAGTTCATCAACTTTTATGATACAAGTGGTGGGAGAGTTCATCAACTTTTATGACACAAGTGGTGGGAGAGTTTCATCAACTTTTATGATACAAGTTGTGGGAGAGTTATCAACTTTTATGATACAAGTTGTGGGAGAGTTTCATCAACTTTTATGATACAAGTGATGGGAGAATTTCATCAACTTTTATGATACAAGTGGCGGGAGAGTTCATCAACTTTTATGATACAAGTGGTGGGAAGTTTCATCAACTTTTATGATGCAAGTGATGGGAGAGTTTCATCAACTTTTATGATACAAGTGGTGGGAGAGTTTCATCAACTTTTATGATGCAAGTGATGGGAGAGTTTCATCAACTTTTGTGATACAAGTGGTGGGAGAGTTTCATGATACAAGTGGTGGGAGAGTTACATAAACTTTTATTATGCAAGTGGTTGGAGAGTTCATTAACTTTTATGATGCAAGTGGTGGGAGAGTTCATCAACTTTTATGATACAAGTGGTGAGAGAGTTTCATCAACTTTTGTGATACAAGTGGTGGGAAAGTTAATCAAGTTTTATGACACAAGTGGTGGGAGAGTTTCATCAACTTTTATGACTGGTGGGAGAGTTCATCAACTTTTATGACACAAGTGGTGGGAGAGTTTCATCAAATTTTATGACTGGTGGGAGAGTTCATCAACTTTTATGATAGAAGTGGTGGGAGATTTTCATCAACTCTCATGATGCAAGTGTGGGAGGGTTTCATCAACTTTTATGATACAAGTAGTGGGAGAGTTTCATGATACAAGTGGTGGGAGAGTTTCATCAACTTTTATGATGCAAGTGGTTGGAGAGTTCATCAACTTTTATGATGCAAGTGGCGTGAGAGTTCATCAACTTTTATGATACAAGTGCTGGGAGAGTTCATCAACTTTTATGATACAAGTGATGGGAAAGTTTCATCAACTTTTATGATACAAGTCGTGGGAGAGTTTCATGATACAAGTGGTGGGAGAGTTTACATCAACTTTTATGATGCAAGTGGTTGGAGAGTTTATCAACTTTTATGATGCAAGTGGCGTGAGAGTTCATCAACTTTTATGATACAAGTCTTGGGAGAGTTCATCAACTTTTATGATACAAGTGGCGGCAGAGTTCATCAAATTTTATGATACAAGTGGTGGGAAAGTTTCATCAACTTTTATGCTGCAAGTAGTGGGAGAGTTCATCAACTTACAAGTGGTGGGAGAGTTTCATCATCTTTTATGATGCAATTGGTGGGAGAGTTCATCAACTTTTATGATACAAGTGGTGGGAGAGTTCATCAACTTTTATGATACAAGTGGTGGAAGAGTTTCATCAACTTTTATGATACAAGTGGTGGGAGAGTTTCATCAACTTTTATGATACAACTGATGGGTGAGTTTCATGATATATACAAGTAGTGGGAGAGTTTCATCAACTTTTATGATGCCAGTGGTGTGAGAGTTCATCAACTTTTATGATACAAGTGATGGGAGCATTTCATTAACTTTTATGATACAAGTGGTGAGAGAGTTTCATCAACTTTTATGATACAAGTGGTGGGAGAGTTTCATCAACTTTTATGATGCGAGTGGTGGGAGAGTTTCATCAACTTTTATGATACAAGTGGCGGGATAGTTATCAACTTTTATGATACAAGTTGTGGGAGAGTTTCATCAACTTTTATGATACAAGTGATGGGAGAATTTCATCAACTTTTATGATACAAGTGGTGGGAGAGTTTCATCAACTTTTATGATACAAGTGGTGGGAAAGTTTCATCAACTTTTATGCTGCAAGTAGTGGGAGAGTTCATCAACTTACAAGTGGTAGGAGAGTTTCATCATCTTTTATGATGCAATTGGTGGGAGAGTTCATCAACTTTTATGATACAAGTGGTGGGAGAGTTCATCAACTTTTATGACACAAGTGGTGGGAGAGTTTCATCAACTTTTATGATACAAGTGGTGGGAGAGTTATCAACTTTTATGATACAAGTTGTGGGAGAGTTTCATCAACTTTTATGATACAAGTGATGGGAGAATTTCATCAACTTTTATGATACAAGTGGTGGGAGAGTTCATCAACTTTTATGATACAAGTGGTGGGAAGTTTCATCAACTTTTATGATGCAAGTGATGGGAGAGTTTCATCAACTTTTATGATACAAGTGGTGGGAGAGTTTCATCAACTTTTATGATGCAAGTGATGGGAGAGTTTCATCAACTTTTGTGATACAAGTGGTGGGAGAGTTTCATGATACAAGTGGTGGGAGAGTTACATAAACTTTTATGATGCAAGTGGTTGGAGAGTTCATTAACTTTTATGATGCAAGTGGTGGGAGAGTTCATCAACTTTTATGATACAAGTGGTGAGAGAGTTTCATCAACTTTTGTGATACAAGTGGTGGGAAAGTTCATCAAGTTTTATGACACAAGTGGTGGGAGAGTTTCATCAACTTTTATGACTGGTGGGAGAGTTCATCAACTTTTATGACACAAGTGGTGGGAGAGTTTCATCAAATTTTATGACTGGTGGGAGAGTTCATCAACTTTTATGATACAAGTGGTAGGAGATTTTCATCAACTCTCATGATGCAAGTGTGGGAGGGTTTCATCAACTTTTATGATACAGGTAGTGCGAGAGTTTCATGATACAAGTGGTGGGAGAGTTTCATCAACTTTTATGATGCAAGTGGTTGGAGAGTTCATCAACTTTTATGATGCAAGTGGCGTGAGAGTTCATCAACTTTTATGATACAAGTGGTGGGAGAGTTCATCAACTTTTATGATACAAGTGATGGGAAAGTTTCATCAACTTTTATGATACAAGTCCTGGGAGAGTTTCATGATACAAGTGGTGGGAGAGTTTACATCAACTTTTATGATGCAAGTGGTTGGAGAGTTTATCAACTTTTATGATGCAAGTGGCGTGAGAGTTCATCAACTTTTATGATACAAGTCTTGGGAGAGTTCATCAACTTTTATGATACAAGTGGTGGCAGAGTTCATCAAATTTTATGATACAAGTGGTGGGAAAGTTTCATGATGGAAGTGGTGGGAGAGTTCATCAACTTACAAGTGGTGGGAGAGCTTCATCAACTTTTATGATGCAAGTGATGGGAGAGTTCATCAACTTTTATGATACAAGTGGTGAGAGAGTTTCATCAACTTTTATGATACAAGTGGTGGGAGAGTTTCATCAACTTTTATGATACAAGTGGCGGGAGAGTTTCATCAACTTTTATGATACAAGTTGTGGGAGAGTTTCATCAACTTTTATGATGCAAATGGTTGGAGAGTTCATCAACTTTTATGATGCAAGTGGCGTGAGAGTTCATCAACTTTTATGATACAAGTCTTGGGAGAGTTCATCAACTTTTATGATACAAGTGGCGGGAGAGTTCATCAAATTTTATGATACAAGTGGTGGGAGAGTTTCATGATGGAAGTGGTGGGAGAGTTCATCAACTTACAAGTGGTGGGAGAGTTTCATCAACTTTTATGATGCAAGTGGTGGGAGAGTTCATCAACTTTTATGATACAAGTGGTGAGAGAGTTTCATCAACTTTTATGATACAAGTGGTGG
Source organism: Cladorhizidae sp. MBARI D1340-BT2 (assembly GCA_028752905.1). Lineage (NCBI taxonomy): Eukaryota > Metazoa > Porifera > Demospongiae > Poecilosclerida > Cladorhizidae > Cladorhizidae sp. MBARI D1340-BT2. Next base: position 10,132,411 of record JAQNBH010000001.1, read on the forward strand.
GAGAGTCATCAACTTTTATGATACAAGTGATGGGAGAGTTTCGTCAACTTTTATTGTACAAGAGGTGGGAGAGTTTCATCAACTTTTATGATACAAGTGTTGGGAGAGTTTCATCAACTTTTATGCTACAAGTGGTGGTAGAGTTTCATCAACTTTTATGATACAAGTATTGGGAGAGTTTCATCAACTTTATGATACAAGTGGTGGGAGAGTTTCATCAACAAGTGATGGGAGCATTTCATTAACTTTTATGATAAAAGTGGTGGGAGAGTTTCATCAACTTTTATGATACAAGTGATGGGAGAGTTTCATCAACTTTTATGATACAAGTGCCGGGAGAGTTCATCAACTTTTATGATACAAGTGGTGGGATATTTTCATCAACTCTCATGATGCAAGTGGTGGGAGGGTTTCATCAACTTTTATGATACAAGTGGTGGGAGAGTTTCATGATACAAGTGGTGGGAGAGTTTCATCAACTTTTATGATGCAAATGGTTGGAGAGTTTCATCAACTTTTATGATGCAAGTGGCGTGAGAGTTCATCAACTTTTATGATACAAGTCTTGGGAGAGTTCATCAACTTTTATGATACAAGTGGCGGGAGAGTTCATCAAATTTTATGATACAAGTGGTGGGAGAGTTTCATGATGGAAGTGGTGGGAGAGTTCATCAACTTACAAGTGGTGGGAGAGCTTCATCAACTTTTATGATGCAAGTGATGGGAGAGTTCATCAACTTTTATGATACAAGTGGTGAGAGAGTTTCATCAACTTTTATGATACAAGTGGTGGGAGAGTTTCATCAACTTTTATGATACAAGTGGCGGGTGAGTTTCATCAACTTTTATGATACAAGTTGTGGGAGAGTTTCATCAACTTTTATGATGCAAATGGTTGGAGAGTTCATCAACTTTTATGATGCAAGTGGCGTGAGAGTTCATCAACTTTTATGATACAAGTCTTGGGAGAGTTCATCAACTTTTATGATACAAGTGGCGGGAGAGTTCATCAAATTTTATGATACAAGTGGTGGGAGAGTTTCATGATGGAAGTGGTGGGAGAGTTCATCAACTTACAAGTGGTGGGAGAGTTTCATCAACTTTTATGATGCAAGAGGTGGGAGAGTTTCATCAACTTTTATGATACAAGTGTTGGGAGAGTTTCATCAACTTTTATGCTACAAGTGGTGGTAGAGTTTCATCAACTTTTATGATACAAGTATTGGGAGAGTTTCATCAACTTTATGATACAAGTGGTGGGAGAGTTTCATCAACAAGTGATGGGAGCATTTCATTAACTTTTATGATAAAAGTGGTGGGAGAGTTTCATCAACTTTTATGATACAAGTGGTGGGAGAGTTTCATCAACTTTTATGATACAAGTGGCGGGAGAGTTCATCAACTTACAAGTGGTGGGAGAGCTTCATCAACTTTTATGATGCAAGTGATGGGAGAGTTCATCAACTTTTATGATACAAGTGGTGAGAGAGTTTCATCAACTTTTATGATACAAGTGGTGGGAGAGTTTCATCAACTTTTATGATACAAGTGGCGGGAGAGTTTCATCAACTTTTATGATACAAGTTGTGGGAGAGTTTCATCAACTTTTATGATGCAAATGGTTGGAGAGTTCATCAACTTTTATGATGCAAGTGGCGTGAGAGTTCATCAACTTTTATGATACAAGTCTTGGGAGAGTTCATCAACTTTTATGATACAAGTGGCGGGAGAGTTCATCAAATTTTATGATACAAGTGGTGGGAGAGTTTCATGATGGAAGTGGTGGGAGAGTTCATCAACTTACAAGTGGTGGGAGAGTTTCATCAACTTTTATGATGCCAGTGGTGGGAGAGTTCATCAACTTTTATGATACAAGTGGTGAGAGAGTTTCATCAACTTTTATGATACAAGTGGTGGGAGAGTCATCAACTTTTATGATACAAGTTGTGGGAGAGTTTCATCAACTTTTATTGTACAAGAGGTGGGAGAGTTTCATCAACTTTTATGATACAAGTGTTGGGAGAGTTTCATCAACTTTTATGCTACAAGTGGTGGTAGAGTTTCATCAACTTTTATGATACAAGTATTGGGAGAGTTTCATCAACTTTATGATACAAGTGGTGGGAGAGTTTCATCAACTTTTATGATGCAAGTGATGGGAGAGTTTCATCAACTTTTGTGATACAAGTGGTGGGAGAGTTTCATGATACAAGTGGTGGGAGAGTTACATAAACTTTTATGATGCAAGTGGTTGGAGAGTTCATTAACTTTTATGATGCAAGTGGTGGGAGAGTTCATCAACTTTTATGATACAAGTGGTGAGAGAGTTTCATCAACTTTTGTGATACAAGTGGTGGGAAAGTTCATCAAGTTTTATGACAAGTGGTGGGAGAGATTCATCAACTTTTATGACTGGTGGGAGAGTTCATCAACTTTTATGACACAAGTGGTGGGAGAGTTTCATCAAATTTTATGACTGGTGGGAGAGTTCATCAACTTTTATGATACAAGTGGTGGGAGATTTTCATCAACTCTCATGATGCAAGTGTGGGAGGGTTTCATCAACTTTTATGATACAAGTAGTGGGAGAGTTTCATGATACAAGTGGTGGGAGAGTTTAATCAACTTTTATGATGCAAGTGGTTGGAGAGTTCATCAACTTTTATGATGCAAGTGGCGTGAGAGTTCATCAACTTTTATGATACAAGTGGTGGGAGAGTTCATCAACTTTTATGATACAAGTGATGGGAAAGTTTCATCAACTTTTATGATACAAGTCGTGGGAGAGTTTCATGATACAAGTGGTGGGAGAGTTTACCTCAACTTTTATGATGCAAGTGGTTGGAGAGTTCATCAACTTTTATGATGCAAGTGGCGTGAGAGTTCATCAACTTTTATGATACAAGTCTTGGGAGAGTTCATCAACTTTTATGATACAAGTGGCGGGAGAGTTCATCAAATTTTATGATACAAGTGGTGGGAAAGTTTCATGATGGAAGTGGTGGGAGAGTTCATCAACTTACAAGTGGTGGGAGAGCTTCATCAACTTTTATGATGCAAGTGATGGGAGAGTTCATCAACTTTTATGATACAAGTGGTGAGAGAGTTTCATCAACTTTTATGATACAAGTGGTGGGAGAGTTTCATCAACTTTTATGATACAAGTGGCGGGAGAGTTTCATCAACTTTTATGATACAAGTTGTGGGAGAGTTTCATCAACTTTTATGATGCAAATGGTTGGAGAGTTCATCAACTTTTATGATGCAAGTGGCGTGAGAGTTCATCAACTTTTATGATACAAGTCTTGGGAGAGTTCATCAACTTTTATGATACAAGTGGCGGGAGAGTTCATCAAATTTTATGATACAAGTGGTGGGAGAGTTTCATGATGGAAGTGGTGGGAGAGTTCATCAACTTACAAGTGGTGTGAGAGTTTCATCAACTTTTATGATGCAAGTGGTGGGAGAGTCATCAACTTTTATGATACAAGTGATGGGAGAGTTTCGTCAACTTTTATTGTACAAGAGGTGGGAGAGTTTCATCAACTTTTATGATACAAGTGTTGGGAGAGTTTCATCAACTTTTATGCTACAAGTGGTGGTAGAGTTTCATCAACTTTTATGATACAAGTATTGGGAGAGTTTCATCAACTTTATGATACAAGTGGTGGGAGAGTTTCATCAACAAGTGATGGGAGCATTTCATTAACTTTTATGATAAAAGTGGTGGGAGAGTTTCATCAACTTTTATGATACAAGTGGTGGGAGACTTTCATCAACTTTTATGATACAAGTGATGGGAGAGTTTCATCAACTTTTATGATACAAGTGCCGGGAGAGTTCATCAACTTTTATGATACAAGTGGTGGGATATTTTCATCAACTCTCATGATGCAAGTGGTGGGAGGGTTTCATCAACTTTTATGATACAAGTGGTGGGAGAGTTTCATGATACAAGTGGTGGGAGAGTTTCATCAACTTTTATGATGCAAGTGGTTGGAGAGTTCATCAACTTTTATGATGCAAGTGGCGTGAGAGTTCATCAACTTTTATGATACAAGTGGTGGGAGAGTTCATCAGCTTTTATGATACAAGTGATGGGAAAGTTTCATCAACTTTTATGATACAAGTAGTGGGAGAGTTTCATGATACAAGTGGTGGGAGAGTTTACATCAACTTTTATGATGCAAGTGGTTGGAGAGTTCATCAACTTTAATGATGCAAGTGGCGTGAGAGTTCATCAACTTTTATGATACAAGTGATGGGAGAGTTTCATCAACTTTTATGATACAAGTGGTTGGAGAGTTCATCAACTTTTATGATGCAAGTGGCGTGAGAGTTCATCAACTTTTATGATACAAGTCTTGGGAGAGTTCATCAACTTTTATGATACAAGTGGCGGGAGAGTTCATCAAATTTTATGATACAAGTGGTGGGAAAGTTTCATGATGGAAGTCGTGGGAGAGTTCATCAACTTATAAGTGGTGGGAGAGTTTCATCAACTTTTATGATACAAGTGGCAGAAGTTTCATCAACTTTTATGATACAAGTGATGGGATAGTTTCATCAACTTTTACGATACAAGTGGCGGGAGAGTTCATCAACTTTTATGATACAAGTGGTGGGAGAGTTCATCAACTTTTATGATACAAATGGTGGGAGAGTTTCATGATACAATTGGTGAGAGAGTTTCATCAACTTTTATGATGCAAGTGGTGGGAGAGTTTCATCAACTTTTATGATACAAGTGTTGTGAGAGTTTCTCGAACTTTTATGATACAAGTATTGGGAGAGTTTCATCAACTTTATGATACAAGTGGTGGGAGAGTTTCATCAACAAGTGATGGGAGCATTTCATTAACTTTTATGATACAAGTGGTGAGAGAGTTTCATCAACTTTTATGATACAAGTGGTGGGAGAGTCATCAACTTTTATGATACAAGTGGTGGGAGAGTTTCTTTAACTTTTATTGTACAAGTGTTGGAGAGTTTCTCGAACTTTTATGATACAAGTGTTGGGAGAGTTTCATCAACTTTTATGATACAAGTGGTGGGAGAGTTTCATCAACTTTTATGATACAACTGATGGGTGAGTTTCATGATATATACAAGTAGTGGGAGAGTTTCATCAACTTTTATGATGCCAGTGGCGTGAGAGTTCATCAACTTTTATGATACAAGTGATGGGAGCATTTCATTAACTTTTATGATACAAGTGGTGAGAGAGTTTCATCAACTTTTATGATACAAGTGGTGGGAGAGTTTCATCAACTTTTATGATGCGAGTGGTGGGAGAGTTTCATCAACTTTTATGATACAAGTGGCGGGAGAGTTCATCAACTTTTATGATACAAGTGGTGGGAAAGTTTCATCAACTTTTATGCTGCAAGTAGTGGGAGAGTTCATCAACTTACAAGTGGTGGGAGAGTTTCATCATCTTTTATGATGCAATTGGTGGGAGAGTTCATCAACTTTTATGATACAAGTGGTGGGAGAGTTCATCAACTTTTATGATACAAGTGGTGGAAGAGTTTCATCAACTTTTATGATACAACTGATGGGTGAGTTTCATGATATATACAAGTAGTGGGAGAGTTTCATCAACTTTTATGATGCCATTGGCGTGAGAGTTCATCAACTTTTATGATACAAGTGATGGGAGCATTTCATTAACTTTTATGATACAAGTGGTGAGAGAGTTTCATCAACTTTTATGATACAAGTGGTGGGAGAGTTTCATCAACTTTTATGATGCTAGTGGTGGGAGAGTTTCATCAACTTTTATGATACAAGTGGCGGGAGAGTTCATCAACTTTTATGATACAAGTTGTGGGAAAGTTTCATCAACTTTTATGCTGCAAGTAGTGGGAGAGTTCATCAACTTACAAGTGGTAGGAGAGTTTCATCATCTTTTATGATGCAATTGGTGGGAGAGTTCATCAACTTTTATGATACAAGTGGTGGGAGAGTTCATCAACTTTTATGACACAAGTGGTGGGAGAGTTTCATCAACTTTTATGATACAAGTTGTGGGAGAGTTATCAACTTTTATGATACAAGTTGTGGGAGAGTTTCATCAACTTTTATGATACAAGTGATGGGAGAATTTCATCAACTTTTATGATACAAGTGGCGGGAGAGTTCATCAACTTTTATGATACAAGTGGTGGGAAGTTTCATCAACTTTTATGATGCAAGTGATGGGAGAGTTTCATCAACTTTTATGATACAAGTGGTGGGAGAGTTTCATCAACTTTTATGATGCAAGTGATGGGAGAGTTTCATCAACTTTTGTGATACAAGTGGTGGGAGAGTTTCATGATACAAGTGGTGGGAGAGTTACATAAACTTTTATGATGCAAGTGGTTGGAGAGTTCATCAACTTTTATGATGCAAGTGGCATGAAAGTTCATCAACTTTTATGATACAAGTGGTGGGAGAGTTCATCAACTTTTATGATACAAGTGGTGGGAGAGTTCATCAACTTTTATGATACAAGTGGCGGGAGAGTTCATCAAATTTTATGATACAAGTGGTGGGAGAGTTTCATCAACTTTTATGATACAAGTGGCGGGAGAGTTTCATCAACTTTTATGATACAAGTTGTGGGAGAGTTTCATCAACTTTTATGATGCAAATGGTTGGAGAGTTCATCAACTTTTATGATGCAAGTGGCGTGAGAGTTCATCAACTTTTATGATACAAGTCTTGGGAGAGTTCATCAACTTTTATGATACAAGTGGCGGGAGAGTTCATCAAATTTTATGATACAAGTGGTGGGAGAGTTTCATGATGGAAGTGGTGGGAGAGTTCATCAACTTACAAGTGGTGGGAGAGTTTCATCATCTTTTATGATGCAATTGGTGGGAGAGTTCATCAACTTTTATGATACAAGTGGTGGGAGAGTTCATCAACTTTTATGATACAAGTTGTGGAAGAGTTTCATCAACTTTTATGATACAAGTGGTGGGAGAGTTTCATCAACTTTTATGATACAACTGATGGGTGAGTTTCATGATATATACAAGTAGTGGGAGAGTTTCATCAACTTTTATGATGCCATTGGCGTGAGAGTTCATCAAATTTTATGATACAAGTGATGGGAGCATTTCATTAACTTTTATGATACAAGTGGTGAGAGAGTTTCATCAACTTTTATGATACAAGTGGTGGGAGAGTTTCATCAACTTTTATGATGCTAGTGGTGGGAGAGTTTCATCAAATTTTATGATACAAGTGGCGGGAGAGTTCATCAACTTTTATGATACAAGTGGTGGGAAAGTTTCATCAACTTTTATGCTGCAAGTAGTGGGAGAGTTCATCAACTTACAAGTGGTAGGAGAGTTTCATCATCTTTTATGATGCAATTGGTGGGAGAGTTCATCAACTTTTATGATACAAGTGGTGGGAGAGTTCATCAACTTTTATGACACAAGTGGTGGGAGAGTTTCATCAACTTTTATGATACAAGTTGTGGGAGAGTTATCAACTTTTATGATACAAGTTGTGGGAGAGTTTCATCAACTTTTATGATACAAGTGATGGGAGAATTTCATCAACTTTTATGATACAAGTGGCGGGAGAGTTCATCAACTTTTATGATACAAGTGGTGGGAAGTTTCATCAACTTTTATGATGCAAGTGATGGGAGAGTTACATCAACTTTTATGATACAAGTGGTGGGAGAGTTTCATCAACTTTTATGATGCAAGTGATGGGAGAGTTTCATCAACTTTTGTGATACAAGTGGTGGGAGAGTTTCATGATACAAGTGGTGGGAGAGTTACATAAACTTTTATGATGCAAGTGGTTGGAGAGTTCATTAACTTTTATGATGCAAGTGGTGGGAGAGTTCATCAACTTTTATGATACAAGTGGTGAGAGAGTTTCATCAACTTTTGTGATACAAGTGGTGGGAAAGTTCATCAAGTTTTATGACACAAGTGGTGGGAGAGTTTCATCAACTTTTGGGAGAGTTCATCAACTTTTATGATACAAGTGGTGGGAGATTTTCATCAACTCTCATGATGCAAGTGTGGGAGGGTTTCATCAACTTTTATGATACAAGTAGTGGGAGAGTTTCATGATACAAGTGGTGGGAGAGTTTCATCAACTTTTATGATGCAAGTGGTTGGAGAGTTCATCAACTTTTATGATGCAAGTGGCGTGAGAGTTCATCAACTTTTATGATACAAGTGGTGGGAGAGTTCATCAACTTTTATGATACAAGTGATGGGAAAGTTTCATCAACTTTTATGATACAAGTCGTGGGAGAGTTTCATGATACAAGTGGTGGGAGAGTTTACTCAACTTTTATGATGCAAATGGTTGGAGAGTTCATCAAATTTTATGATACAAGTGGTGGGAGAGTTTCATGATGGAAGTGGTGGGAGAGTTCATCAACTTACAAGTGGTGGGAGAGTTTCATCAACTTTTATGATGCAAGTGGTGGGAGAGTTCATCAACTTTTATGATACAAGTGGTGAGAGAGTTTCATCAACTTTTATGATACAAGTGGTGGGAGAGTCATCAACTTTTATGATACAAGTGATGGGAGAGTTTCGTCAACTTTTATTGTACAAGAGGTGGGAGAGTTTCATCAACTTTTATGATACAAGTGTTGGAAGAGTTTCATCAACTTTTATGCTACAAGTGGTGGTAGAGTTTCATCAACTTTTATGATACAAGTATTGGGAGAGTTTCATCAACTTTATGATACAAGTGGTGGGAGAGTTTTATCAACAAGTGATGGGAGCATTTCATTAACTTTTATGATAAAAGTGGTGGGAGAGTTTCATCAACTTTTATGATACAAGTGGTGGGAGAGTTTCATCAACTTTTATGATACAAGTGATGGGAGAGTTTCATCAACTTTTATGATACAAGTACCGGGAGAGTTCATCAACTTTTATGATACAAGTGGTGGGATATTTTCATCAACTCTCATGATGCAAGTGGTGGGAGGGTTTCATCAACTTTTATGATACAAGTGGTGGGAGAGTTTCATGATACAAGTGGTGGGAGAGTTTCATCAACTTTTATGATGCAAGTGGTTGGAGAGTTCATCAACTTTTATGATGCAAGTGGCGTGAGAGTTCATCAACTTTTATGATACAAGTGGTGGGAGAGTTCATCAGCTTTTATGATACAAGTGATGGGAAAGTTTCATCAACTTTTATGATACAAGTAGTGGGAGAGTTTCATGATACAAGTGGTGGGAGAGTTTACATCAACTTTTATGATGCAAGTGGTTGGAGAGTTCATCAACTTTTATGATGCAAGTGGCGTGAGAGTTCATCAACTTTTATGATACAAGTCTCGGGAGAGTTCATCAACTTTTATGATACAAGTGGTGGGAGAGTTCATCAAATTTTATGATACAAGTGGTGGGAAAGTTTCATGATGGAAGTGGTGGGTGAGTTCATCAACTTATAAGTGGTGGGAGAGTTTCATCAACTTTTATGATACAAGTGGCGGGAAGTTTCATCAACTTTTATGATACAAGTGATGGGAGAGTTTCATCAACTTTTATGATACAAGTGGCGGGAGAGTTCATCAACTTTTATGATACAAGTGGTGGGAGAGTTCATCAACTTTTATGATACAAGTGGTGGGAGATTTTCATCAACTCTCATGATGCAAGTGGTGGGAGAGTTTCTCGAACTTTTATGCTACAAGTGTTGGGAGAGTTTCATCAACTTTTATGATAGAAGTATTGGGAGAGTTTCATCAAATTTATGATACAAGTGGTGGGAGAGTTTCATCAACAAGTGGTGGGAGAGTTCATCAACTTTTATGATACAAGTGGTGGGAGATTTTCATCAACTCTCATGATGCAAGTGGTGGGAGGGTTTCATCAACTTTTATGATAAAAGTGGTGGGAGAGTTTCATGATACAAGTGGTGGGAGAGTTTCATCAACTTTTATGATGCAAGTGGTTGGAGAGTTCATCAACTTTTATGATGCAAGTGGAGTGAGAGTTCATCAACTTTTATGATACAAGTGGTGGGAGAGTTCATCAACTTTTATGGAACAAGTGATGGGAAAGTTTCATCAACTTTTATGATACAAGTGGTGGGAGAGTTTACATCAACTTTTATGATGCAAGTGGTTGGAGAGTTCATCAACTTTTATGATGCAAGTGGCGTGAGAGTTCATCAACTTTTATGATACAAGTCTTGGGAGAGTTTCATCAACTTTATGATACAAGTGGCGAGAGAGTTTCATCAACTTTTGTGATACAAGTGGTGGGAAAGTTCATCAACTTTATGATACAAGTGGTAGGAGAGTTTCATCAACTTTTATGACACATGTGGTGAGAGAGTTTCATCAAATTTTATGACTGGTGGGAGAGTTCATCAACTTTTATGATACAAGTGGTAGGAGAGTTTCATCAACTTTTATGACACATGTGGTGAGAGAGTTTCATCAACTTTTATGATACAAATGGTGGGAGAGTCATCAACTTTTATGATACAAGTGGCGGGATACAAGTGGCGGGAGAGTTCATCAACTTTTATGATACAAGTGGTGGAAGAGTTTGATCTACTTTTATGATACAAGTGGTGGGAGAGTCATCAACTTTTATGATACAAGTGGTGGGAGAGTTTCTTTAACTTTTATTGTACAAGTGTTGGGAGAGTTTCTCGAACTTATATGATACAAGTGGTGGGATAGTTTCATCAACTTTTATGATACAAGTGTTGGGAGAGTTTCATCAACTTTATGATACACGTGGTGGGAGAGTTTCATCAACTTTTATGATACAACTGATGGGTGAGTTTCATGATATATACAAGTAGTGGGAGAGTTTCATCAACTTTTATGATGCCAGTGGCGTGAGAGTTCATCAACTTTTATGATACAACTGATGGGTGAGTTTCATGATATATACAAGACTTAGTAGTGGGAGAGTTTCATCAACTTTTATGATGCCAGTGGCGTGAGAGTTCATCAACTTTTATGATACAAGTGATGGGAGCATTTCATTAACTTTTATGATACAGGTGGTGAGAGAGTTTCATCAACTTTTATGATACAAGTGGTGGGAGAGTTTCATCAACTTTTATGATGCGAGTGGTGGGAGAGTTTCATCAACTTTTATGATACAAGTGGTGGGAGAGTTTCATCAACTTTTATGATGCGAGTGGTGGGAGAGTTTCATCAACTTTTATGCTGCAAGTAGTGGGAGAGTTCATCAACTTACAAGTGGTGGGAGAGTTTCATCATCTTTTATGATGCAATTGGTGGGAGAGTTCATCAACTTTTATGATACAAGTGGTGGGAGAGTTCATCAACTTTTATGACACAAGTGGTGGGAGAGTTTCATCAACTTTTATGATACAAGCTGTGGGAGAGTTTCATCAACTTTTATGATACAAGTTGTGGGAGAGTTTCATCAACTTTTATGATACAAGTGATGGGAGAATTTCATCAACTTTTATGATACAAGTGGCGGGAGAGTTCATCAACTTTTATGATACAAGTGGTGGGAAGTTTCATCAACTCAAGTGGTTGGAGAGTTCATCAACTTTTATGATGCAAGTGGCGTGAGAGTTCATCAACTTTTATGATGCAAGTGATGGGAGAGTTTCATCAACTTTTATGATACAAGTGGTTGGAGAGTTCATCAACTTTTATGATGCAAGTGGCGTGAGAGTTCAGCAACTTTTATGATACAAGTCTTGGGAGAGTTCATCAACTTTTATGATACAAGTGGCGGGAGAGTTCATCAAATTTTATGATACAAGTGGTGGGAAAGTTTCATGATGGAAGTCGTGGGAGAGTTCATCAACTTATAAGTGGTGGGAGAGTTTCATCAACTTTTATGATACAAGTGGCAGAAGTTTCATCAACTTTTATGATACAAGTGATGGGAGAGTTTCATCAACTTTTACGATACAAGTGGTGGGAGAGTTCATCAACTTTTATGATACAAGTGGTGGGAGAGTTCATCAACTTTTATGATACAAATGGTGGGAGAGTTTCATGATACAAGTCGTGAGAGAGTTTCATCAACTTTTATGATGCAAGTGGTGGGAGAGTTTCATCAACTTTTATGATACAAGTGTTGTGAGAGTTTCTCGAACTTTTATGATACAAGTACTGGGAGAGTTTCATCAACTTTATGATACAAGTGGTGGGAGAGTTTCATCAACAAGTGATGGGAGCATTTCATTAACTTTTATGATACAAGTGGTGAGAGAGTTTCATCAACTTTTATGATACAAGTGGTGGGAGAGTCATCAACTTTTATGATACAAGTGGTGGGAGAGTTTCTTTAACTTTTATTGTACAAGTGTTGGAGAGTTTCTCGAACTTTTATGATACAAGTCTTGGGAGAGTTCATCAACTTTTATGATACAAGTGGCGGCAGAGTTCATCAAATTTTATGATACAAGTGGTGGGAAAGTTTCATGATGGAAGTGGTGGGAGAGTTCATCAACTTACAAGTGGTGGGAGAGCTTCATCAACTTTTATGATGCAAGTGATGGGAGAGTTCATCAACTTTTATGATACAAGTGGTGAGAGAGTTTCATCAACTTTTATGATACAAGTGTTGGGAGAGTTTCATCAACTTTATGATACACGTGGTGGGAGAGTTTCATCAACTTTTATGATACAACTGATGGGTGAGTTTCATGATATATACAAGTAGTGGGAGAGTTTCATCAACTTTTATGATGCCAGTGGCGTGAGAGTTCATCAACTTTTATGATACAACTGATGGGTGAGTTTCATGATATATACAAGACTTAGTAGTGGGAGAGTTTCATCAACTTTTATGATGCCAGTGGCGTGAGAGTTCATCAACTTTTATGATACAAGTGATGGGAGCATTTCATTAACTTTTATGATACAGGTGGTGAGAGAGTTTCATCAACTTTTATGATACAAGTGGTGGGAGAGTTTCATCAACTTTTATGATGCGAGTGGTGGGAGAGTTTCATCAACTTTTATGATACAAGTGGTGGGAGAGTTTCATCAACTTTTATGATGCGAGTGGTGGGAGAGTTTCATCAACTTTTATGCTGCAAGTAGTGGGAGAGTTCATCAACTTACAAGTGGTGGGAGAGTTTCATCATCTTTTATGATGCAATTGGTGGGAGAGTTCATCAACTTTTATGATACAAGTGGTGGGAGAGTTCATCAACTTTTATGACACAAGTGGTGGGAGAGTTTCATCAACTTTTATGATACAAGCTGTGGGAGAGTTTCATCAACTTTTATGATACAAGTTGTGGGAGAGTTTCATCAACTTTTATGATACAAGTGATGGGAGAATTTCATCAACTTTTATGATACAAGTGGCGGGAGAGTTCATCAACTTTTATGATACAAGTGGTGGGAAGTTTCATCAACTCAAGTGGTTGGAGAGTTCATCAACTTTTATGATGCAAGTGGCGTGAGAGTTCATCAACTTTTATGATGCAAGTGATGGGAGAGTTTCATCAACTTTTATGATACAAGTGGTTGGAGAGTTCATCAACTTTTATGATGCAAGTGGCGTGAGAGTTCAGCAACTTTTATGATACAAGTCTTGGGAGAGTTCATCAACTTTTATGATACAAGTGGCGGGAGAGTTCATCAAATTTTATGATACAAGTGGTGGGAAAGTTTCATGATGGAAGTCGTGGGAGAGTTCATCAACTTATAAGTGGTGGGAGAGTTTCATCAACTTTTATGATACAAGTGGCAGAAGTTTCATCAACTTTTATGATACAAGTGATGGGAGAGTTTCATCAACTTTTACGATACAAGTGGCGGGAGAGTTCATCAACTTTTATGATACAAGTGGTGGGAGAGTTCATCAACTTTTATGATACAAATGGTGGGAGAGTTTCATGATACAAGTCGTGAGAGAGTTTCATCAACTTTTATGATGCAAGTGGTGGGAGAGTTTCATCAACTTTTATGATACAAGTGTTGTGAGAGTTTCTCGAACTTTTATGATACAAGTACTGGGAGAGTTTCATCAACTTTATGATACAAGTGGTGGGAGAGTTTCATCAACAAGTGATGGGAGCATTTCATTAACTTTTATGATACAAGTGGTGAGAGAGTTTCATCAACTTTTATGATACAAGTGGTGGGAGAGTCATCAACTTTTATGATACAAGTGGTGGGAGAGTTTCTTTAACTTTTATTGTACAAGTGTTGGAGAGTTTCTCGAACTTTTATGATACAAGTGTTGGGAGAGTTTCATCAACTTTTATGATACAAGTGGTGGGAGAGTTTCATCAACTTTTATGATACAACTGATGGGTGAGTTTCATGATATATACAAGTAGTGGGAGAGTTTCATCAACTTTTATGATGCCAGTGGCATGAGAGTTCATCAACTTTTATGATACAAGTGATGGGAGCATTTCATTAACTTTTATGATACAAGTGGTGAGAGAGTTTCATCAACTTTTATGATACAAGTGGTGGGAGAGTTTCATCAACTTTTATGATGCGAGTGGTGGGAGAGTTTCATCAACTTTTATGATACAAGTGGCGGGAGTGTTCATCAACTTTTATGATACAAGTGGTGGGAAATTTCATCAACTTTTATGCTGCAAGTAGTGGGAGAGTTCATCAACTTACAAGTGGTGGGAGAGTTTCATCATCTTTTATGATGCAATTGGTGGGAGAGTTCATCAACTTTTATGATACAAGTGGTGGGAGAGTTCATCAACTTTTATGATACAAGTGGTGGAAGAGTTTCATCAACTTTTATGATACAAGTGGTGGGAGAGTTTCATCAACTTTTATGATACAACTGATGGGTGAGTTTCATGATATATACAAGTAGTGGGAGAGTTTCATCAACTTTTATGATGCCATTGGCGTGAGAGTTCATCAACTTTTATGATACAAGTGATGGGAGCATTTCATTAACTTTTATGATACAAGTGGTGAGAGAGTTTCATCAACTTTTATGATACAAGTGGTGGGAGAGTTTCATCAACTTTTATGATGCTAGTGGTGGGAGAGTTTCATCAACTTTTATGATACAAGTGGCGGGAGAGTTCATCAACTTTTATGATACAAGTGGTGGGAAAGTTTCATCAACTTTTATGCTGCAAGTAGTGGGAGAGTTCATCAACTTACAAGTGGTAGGAGAGTTTCATCATCTTTTATGATGCAATTGGTGGGAGAGTTCATCAACTTTTATGATACAAGTGGTGGGAGAGTTCATCAACTTTTATGACACAAGTGGTGGGAGAGTTTCATCAACTTTTATGATACAAGTTGTGGGAGAGTTATCAACTTTTATGATACAAGTTGTGGGAGAGTTTCATCAACTTTTATGATACAAGTGGCGGGAGAGTTCATCAACTTTTATGATACAAGTGGTGGGAAGTTTCATCAACTTTTATGATGCAAGTGATGGGAGAGTTTCATCAACTTTTATGATACAAGTGGTGGGAGAGTTTCATCAACTTTTATGATGCAAGTGATGGGAGAGTTTCATCAACTTTTGTGATACAAGTGGTGGGAGAGTTTCATGATACAAGTGGTGGGAGAGTTACATAAACTTTTATGATGCAAGTGGTTGGAGAGTTCATTAACTTTTATGATGCAAGTGGTGGGAGAGTTCATCAACTTTTATGATACAAGTGGTGAGAGAGTTTCATCAACTTTTGTGATACAAGTGGTGGGAAAGTTCATCAAGTTTTATGACAAGTGGTGGGAGAGTTTCATCAACTTTTATGACTGGTGGGAGAGTTCATCAACTTTTATGACACAAGTGGATGGAGAGTTTCATCAAATTTTATGACTGGTGGGAGAGTTCATCAACTTTTATGATACAAGTGGTGGGAGATTTTCATCAACTCTCATGATGCAAGTGTGGGAGGGTTTCATCAACTTTTATGATACAAGTAGTGGGAGAGTTTCATGATACAAGTGGTGGGAGAGTTTCATCAACTTTTATGATGCAAGTGGTTGGAGAGTTCATCAACTTTTATGATGCAAGTGGCGTGAGAGTTCATCAACTTTTATGATACAAGTGGTGGGAGAGTTCATCAACTCTTATGATACAAGTGATGGGAAAGTTTCATCAACTTTTATGATACAAGTCGTGGGAGAGTTTCATGATACAAGTGGTGGGAGAGTTTACCTCAACTTTTATGATGCAAGTGGTTGGAGAGTTCATCAACTTTTATGATGCAAGTGGCGTGAGAGTTCATCAACTTTTATGATACAAGTCTTGGGAGAGTTCATCAACTTTTATGATACAAGTGGTGGGAGAGTTCATCAAATTTTATGATACAAGTGGTGGGAAAGTTTCATGATGGAAGTGGTGGGAGAGTTCATCAACTTACAAGTGGTGGGAGAGCTTCATCAACTTTTATGATGCAAGTGATGGGAGAGTTCATCAACTTTTATGATACAAGTGGTGAGAGAGTTTCATCAACTTTTATGATACAAGTGGTGGGAGAGTTTCATCAACTTTTATGATACAAGTGGCGGGAGAGTTTCATCAACTTTTATGATACAAGTTGTGGGAGAGTTTCATCAACTTTTATGATGCAAATGGTTGGAGAGTTCATCAACTTTTATGATGCAAGTGGCGTGAGAGTTCATCAACTTTTATGATACAAGTCTTGGGAGAGTTCATCAACTTTTATGATACAAGTGGCGGGAGAGTTCATCAACTTTTATGATACAAGTGGTGGGAGAGTTCATCAACTTTTATGACACAAGTGGTGGGAGAGTTTCATCAACTTTTATGATACAAGCTGTGGGAGAGTTTCATCAACTTTTATGATACAAGTTGTGGGAGAGTTTCATCAACTTTTATGATACAAGTGATAGGAGAATTTCATCAACTTTTATGATACAAGTGGCGGGAGAGTTCATCAACTTTTATGATACAAGTGGTGGGAAGTTTCATCAACTCAAGTGGTTGGAGAGTTCATCAACTTTTATGATGCAAGTGGCGTGAGAGTTCATCAACTTTTATGATGCAAGTGATGGGAGAGTTTCATCAACTTTTATGATACAATTGGTTGGAGAGTTCATCAACTTTTATGATGCAAGTGGCGTGAGAGTTCATCAACTTTTATGATACAAGTCTTGGGAGAGTTCATCAACTTTTATGATACAAGTGGCGGGAGAGTTCATCAAATTTTATGATACAAGTGGTGGGAAAGTTTCATGATGGAAGTCGTGGGAGAGTTCATCAACTTATAAGTGGTGGGAGAGTTTCATCAACTTTTATGATACAAGTGGCAGAAGTTTAATCAACTTTTATGATACAAGTGATGGGAGAGTTTCATCAACTTTTACGATACAAGTGGCGGGAGAGTTCATCAACTTTTATGATACAAGTGGTGGGAGAGTTCATCAACTTTTATGATACAAATGGTGGGAGAGTTTCATGATACAAGTGGTGAGAGAGTTTCATCAACTTTTATGATGCAAGTGGTGGGAGAGTTTCATCAACTTTTATGATACAAGTGTTGTGAGAGTTTCTCGAACTTTTATGATACAAGTACTGGGAGAGTTTCATCAACTTTATGATACAAGTGGTGGGAGAGTTTTATCAACAAGTGATGGGAGCATTTCATTAACTTTTATGATACAAGTGGTGAGAGAGTTTCATCAACTTTATGATACAAGTGGTGGGAGAGTTTGATCAACAAGTGATGGGAGCATTTCATTAACTTTTATGATACAAGTGGTGAGAGAGTTTCATCAACTTTTATGATACAAGTGGTGGGAGAGTCATCAACTTTTATGATACAAGTGGTGGGAGAGTTTCTTTAACTTTTATTGTACAAGTGTTGGAGAGTTTCTCGAACTTTTATGATACAAGTGTTGGGAGAGTTTCATCAACTTTTATGATACAAGTGGTGGGAGAGTTTCATCAACTTTTATGATACAACTGATGGGTGAGTTTCATGATATATACAAGTAGTGGGAGAGTTTCATCAACTTTTATGATGCCAGTGGCGTGAGAGTTCATCAACTTTTATGATACAAGTGATGGGAGCATTTCATTAACTTTTATGATACAAGTGGTGAGAGAGTTTCATCAACTTTTATGATACAAGTGGTGGGAGAGTTTCATCAACTTTTATGATGCGAGTGGTGGGAGAGTTTCATCAACTTTTATGATACAAGTGGCGGGAGAGTTCATCAACTTTTATGATACAAGTGGTGGGAAAGTTTCATCAACTTTTATGCTGCAAGTAGTGGGAGAGTTCATCAACTTACAAGTGGTGGGAGAGTTTCATCATCTTTTATGATGTAATTGGTGGGAGAGTTCATCAACTTTTATGATACAAGTAGTGGGAGAGTTCATCAACTTTTATGATACAAGTGGTGGAAGAGTTTCATCAACTTTTATGATACAAGTGGTGGGAGAGTTACATAAACTTTTATGATGCAAGTGGTTGGAGAGTTCATTCACTTTTATGATGCAAGTGGTGGGAGAGTTCATCAACTTTTATGATACAAGTGGTGAGAGAGTTTCATCAACTTTTGTGATACAAGTGGTGGGAAAGTTCATCAAGTTTTATGACAAGTGGTGGGAGAGTTTCATCAACTTTTATGACTGGTGGGAGAGTTCATCAACTTTTATGACACAAGTGGTGGGAGAGTTTCATCAAATTTTATGACTGGTGGGAGAGTTCATCAACTTTTATGATACAAGTGGTGGGAGATTTTCATCAACTCTCATGATGCAAGTGTGGGAGGGTTTCATCAACTTTTATGATACAAGTAGTGGGAGAGTTTCATGATACAAGTGGTGGGAGAGTTTCATCAACTTTTATGATGCAAGTGGTTGGAGAGTTCATCAACATTTATGATGCAAGTGGCGTGAGAGTTCATCAACTTTTATGATACAAGTGGTGGGAGAGTTCATCAACTTTTATGATACAAGTGATGGGAAAGTTTCATCAACTTTTATGATACAAGTCGTGGGAGAGTTTCATGATACAAGTGGTGGGAGAGTTTACCTCAACTTTTATGATGCAAGTGGTTGGAGAGTTCATCAACTTTTATGATGCAAGTGGCGTGAGAGTTCATCAACTTTTATGATACAAGTCTTGGGAGAGTTCATCAACTTTTATGATACAAGTGGCGGGAGAGTTCATCAAATTTTATGATACAAGTGGTGGGAAAGTTTCATGATGGAAGTGGTGGGAGAGTTCATCAACTTACAAGTGGTGGGAGAGCTTCATCAACTTTTATGATGCAAGTGATGGGAGAGTTCATCAACATTTATGATACAAGTGGTGAGAGAGTTTCATCAACTTTTATGATACAAGTGGTGGGAGAGTTTCATCAACTTTTATGATACAAGTGGCGGGAGAGTTTCATCAACTTTTATGATACAAGTTGTGGGAGAGTTTCATCAACTTTTATGATGCAAATGGTTTGAGAGTTCATCAACTTTTATGATGCAAGTGGCGTGAGAGTTCATCAACTTTTATGATACAAGTCTTGGGAGAGTTCATCAACTTTTATGATACAAGTGGCGGGAGAGTTCATCAAATTTTATGATACAAGTGGTGGGACAGTTTCATGATGGAAGTGGTGGGAGAGTTCATCAACTTACAAGTGGTGGGAGAGTTTCATCAACTTTTATGATGCAAGTGGTGGGAGAGTTCATCAACTTTTATGATACAAGTGGTGGGAGAGTCATCAACTTTTATGATACAAGTGATGGGAGAGTTTCGTCAACTTTTATTGTACAAGAGGTGGGAGAGTTTCATCAACTTTTATGATACAAGTGTTGGGAGAGTTTCATCAACTTTTATGCTACAAGTGGTGGTAGAGTTTCATCAACTTTTATGATACAAGTATTGGGAGAGTTTCATCAACTTTATGATACAAGTGGTGGTAGAGTTTCATCAACAAGTGATGGGAGCATTTCATTAACTTTTATGATAAAAGTGGTGGGAGAGTTTCATCAACTTTTATGATACAAGTGGTGGGAGAGTTTCATCAACGTTTATGATACAAGTGCCGGGAGAGTTCATCAACTTTTATGATACAAGTGGTGGGATATTTTCATCAACTCTCATGATGCAAGTGGTGGGAGGGTTTCATCAACTTTTATGATACAAGTGGTGGGAGAGTTTCATGATATATACAAGTGGTGGGAGAGTTTCATCAACTTTTATGATGCAAGTGGTTGGAGAGTTCATCAACTTTTATGATGCAAGTGGCGTGAGAGTTCATCAACTTTTATGATACAAGTGGTGGGAGAGTTCATCAACTTTTATGATACAAGTGATGGGAAAGTTTCATCAACTTTTATGATATAAGTAGTGGGAGGGTTTCATGATACAAGTGGTGGGAGAGTTTACATCAACTTTTATGATGCAAGTGGTTGGAGAGTTCATCAACTTTTATGATGCAAGTGGCGTGAGAGTTCATCAACTTTTATGATACAAGTCTTGGGAGAGTTCATCAACTTTTATGATACAAGTGGCGGGAGAGTTCATCAAATTTTATGATACAAGTGGTGGGAAAGTTTCATGATGGAAGTGGTGGGAGAGTTCATCAACTTACAAGTGGTGGGAGAGCTTCATCAACTTTTATGATGCAAGTGATGGGAGAGTTCATCAACTTTTATGATACAAGTGGTGAGGGAGTTTCATAAAACTTTTATGATACAAGTGGTGGCAGAGTTTCATCAACTTTTATGATACAAGTGGCGGGAGAGTTTCATCAACTTTTATGATACAAGTTGTGGGAGAGTTTCATCAACTTTTATGATGCAAATGGTTGGAGAGTTCATCAACTTTTATGATGCAAGTGGCGTGAGAGTTCATCAACTTTTATGATACAAGTCTTGTGAGAGTTCATCAACTTTTATGATACAAGTGGCGGGAGAGTTCATCAAATTTTATGATACAAGTGGTGGGAGAGTTTCATGATGGAAGTGGTGGGAGAGTTCATCAACTTACACTTACAAGTGGTGGGAGAGTTTCATCAACTTTTATGATGCAAGTGGTGGGAGAGTTCATCAACTTTTATGATACAAGTGGTGAGAGAGTTTCATCAACTTTTATGATACAAGTGGTGGGAGAGTCATCAACTTTTATGATACAAGTGGTGGGAGAGTTTCGTCAACTTTTATTGTACAAGAGGTGGGAGAGTTTCATCAACTTTTATGATACAAGTGTTGGGAGAGTTTCATCAACTTTTATGCTACAAGTGGTGGTAGAGTTTCATCAACTTTTATGATACAAGTATTGGGAGAGTTTCATCAACTTTATGATACAAGTGGTGGGAGAGTTTCATCAACAAGTGATGGGAGCATTTCATTAACTTTTATGATAAAAGTGGTGGGAGAGTTTCATCAACTTTTATGATACAAGTGGTGGGAGAGTTTCATCAACTTTTATGATACAAGTGATGGGAGAGTTTCATCAACTTTTATGATACAAGTGCCGGGAGAGTTCATCAACTTTTATGATACAAGTGGTGGGATATTTTCATCAACTCTCATGATGCAAGTGGTGGGAGGGTTTCATCAACTTTTATGATACAAGTGCTGGGAGAGTTTCATGATACAAGTGGTGGGAGAGTTTCATCAACTTTTATGATGCAAGTGGTTGGAGAGTTCATCAACTTTTATGATGCAAGTGGCGTGAGAGTTCATCAACTTTTATGATACAAGTGGTGGGAGAGTTCATCAGCTTTTATGATACAAGTGATGGGAAAGTTTCATCAACTTTTATGATACAAGTAGTGGGAGAGTTTCATGATACAAGTGGTGGGAGAGTTTACATCAACTTTTATGATGCAAGTGGTTGGAGAGTTCATCAAATTTTATGATGCAAGTGGCGTGTGAGTTCATCAACTTTTATGATACAAGTCTTGGGAGAGTTCATCAACTTTTATGATACAAGTGGTGGGAGAGTTCATCAAATTTTATGATACAAGTGGTGGGAAGTTTCATCAACTCAAGTGGTTGGAGAGTTCATCAACTTTTATGATGCAAGTGGCGTGAGAGTTCATCAACTTTTATGATGCAAGTGATGGGAGAGTTTCATCAACTTTTATGATACAAGTGGTTGGAGAGTTCATCAACTTTTATGATGCAAGTGGCGTGAGAGTTCATCAACTTTTATGATACAAGTCTTGGGAGAGTTCATCAACTTTTATGATACAAGTGGCGGGAGAGTTCATCAAATTTTATGATACAAGTGGTGGGAAAGTTTCATGATGGAAGTCGTGGGAGAGTTCATCAACTTATAAGTGGTGGGAGAGTTTCATCAACTTTTATGATACAAGTGGCAGAAGTTTCATCAACTTTTATGATACAAGTGTTGGGAGAGTTTCATCAACTTTTAAGATACAAGTGGTGGGAGAGTTTCATCAACTTTTATGATACAACTGATGGGTGAGTTTCATGATATATACAAGTAGTGGGAGAGTTTCATCAACTTTTATGATGCCAGTGGCGTGAGAGTTCATCAACTTTTATGATACAAGTGATGGGAGAATTTCATTAACTTTTATGATACAAGTGGTGAGAGAGTTTCATCAACTTTTATGATACAAGTGGTGGGAGAGTTTCATCAACTTTATGATACAAGTGGTGGTAGAGTTTCATCAACAAGTGATGGGAGCATTTCATTAACTTTTATGATAAAAGTGGTGGGAGAGTTTCATCAACTTTTATGATACAAGTGGTGGGAGAGTTTCATCGACTTTTATGATACAAGTGCCGGGAGAGTTCATCAACTTTTATGATACAAGTGGTGGGATATTTTCATCAACTCTCATGATGCAAGTGGTGGGAGGGTTTCATCAACTTTTATGATACAAGTGGTGGGAGAGTTTCATGATACAAGTGGTGGGAGAGTTTCATCAACTTTTATGATGCAAGTGGTTGGAGAGTTCAACAACTTTTATGATGCAAGTGGCGTGAGAGTTCATCAACTTTTATGATACAAGTGGTGGGAGAGTTCATCAACTTTTATGATACAAGTGATGGGAAAGTTTCATCAACTTTTATGATATAAGTAGTGGGAGAGTTTCATGATACAAGTGGTGGGAGAGTTTACATCAACTTTTATGATGCAAGTGGTTGGAGAGTTCATCAACTTTTATGATGCAAGTGGCGTGAGAGTTCATCAACTTTTATGATACAAGTCTTGGGAGAGTTCATCAACTTTTATGATACAAGTGGCGGGAGAGTTCATCAAATTTTATGATACAAGTGGTGGGAAAGTTTCATGATGGAAGTGGTGGGAGAGTTCATCAACTTACAAGTGGTGGGAGAGCTTCATCAACTTTTATGATGCAAGTGATGGGAGAGTTCATCAACTTGATACAAGTGGTGAGGGAGTTTCATCAACTTTTATGATACAAGTGGTGGGAGAGTTTCATCAACTTTTATGATACAAGTGGCGGGAGAGTTTCATCAACTTTTATGATACAAGTTGTGGGAGAGTTTCATCAACTTTTATGATGCAAATGGTTGGAGAGTTCATCAACTTTTATGATGCAAGTGGCGTGAGAGTTCATCAACTTTTATGATACAAGTCTTGGGAGAGTTCATCAACTTTTATGATACAAGTGGCGGGAGAGTTCATCAAATTTTATGATACAAGTGGTGGGAGAGTTTCATCAACTTTTATGATACAAGTGGCGGGAGAGTTTCATCAACTTTTATGATACAAGTTGTGGGAGAGTTTCATCAACTTTTATGATGCAAATGGTTGGAGAGTTCATCAACTTTTATGATGCAAGTGGCGTGAGAGTTCATCAACTTTTATGATACAAGTCTTGGGAGAGTTCATCAACTTTTATGATACAAGTGGCGGGAGAGTTCATCAAATTTTATGATACAAGTGGTGGGAGAGTTTCATGATGGAAGTGGCGGGAGAGTTCATCAACTTACAAGTGGTGGGAGAGTTTCATCAACTTTTATGATGCAAGTGGTGGGAGAGTTCATCAACTTTTATGATACAAGTGGTGAGAGAGTTTCATCAACTTTTATGATACAAGTGGTGGGAGAGTCATCAACTTTTATTATACAAGTGATGGGAGAGTTTCGTCAACTTTTATTGTACAAGAGGTGGGAGAGTTTCATCAACTTTTATGATACAAGTGTTGGGAGAGTTTCATCAACTTTTATGCTACAAGTGGTGGTAGAGTTTCATCAACTTTTATGATACAAGTATTGGGAGAGTTTCATCAACTTTATGATACAAGTGGTGGGAGAGTTTCATCAACAAGTGATGGGAGCATTTCATTAACTTTTATGATAAAAGTGGTTGGAGAGTTTCATCAACTTTTATGATACAAGTGGTGGGAGAGTTTCATCAACTTTTATGATACAAGTGATGGGAGAGTTTCATCAACTTTTATGATACAAGTGCCGGGAGAGTTCATCAACTTTTATGATACAAGTGGTGGGATATTTTCATCAAATCTCATGATGCAAGTGGTGGGAGGGTTTCATCAACTTTTATGATACAAGTGCTGGGAGAGTTTCATGATACAAGTGGTGGGAGAGTTTCATCAACTTTTATGATACAAGTAGTGGGAGAGTTTCATGATACAAGTGGTGGGAAAGTTTACATCAACTTTTATGATGCAAGTGGTTGGAGAGTTCATCAACTTTTATGATGCAAGTGGCGTGAGAGTTCATCAACTTTTATGATACAAGTCTTGGGAGAGTTCATCAACTTTTATGATACAAGTGGTGGGAGAGTTCATCAAATTTTATGATACAAGTGGTGGGAAGTTTCATCAACTCAAGTGGTTGGAGAGTTCATCAACTTTTATGATGCAAGTGGCGTGAGAGTTCATCAACTTTTATGATGCAAGTGATGGGAGAGTTTCATCAACTTTTATGATACAAGTGGTTGGAGAGTTCATCAACTTTTATGATGCAAGTGGCGTGAGAGTTCATCAACTTTTATGATACAAGTCTTGGGAGAGTTCATCAACTTTTATGATACAAGTGGTGGGAGTGTTCATCAAATTTTATGATACAAGTGGTGGGAAGTTTCATCAACTCAAGTGGTTGGAGAGTTCATCAACTTTTATGATGCAAGTGGCGTGAGAGTTCATCAACTTTTATGATGCAAGTGATGGGAGAGTTTCATCAACTTTTATGATGCAAGTGGTTGGAGAATTCATCAACTTTTATGATGCAAGTGGCGTGAGAGTTCATCAACTTTTATGATACAAGTCTTGGGAGAGTTCATCAACTTTTATGATACAAGTGGTGGGAGAGTTCATCAAATTTTATGATACAAGTGGTGGGAAGTTTCATCAACTCAAGTGGTTGGAGAGTTCATCAACTTTTATGATGCAAGTGGCGTGAGAGTTCATCAACTTTTATGATGCAAGTGATGGGAGAGTTTCATCAACTTTTATGATACAAGTGGTTGGAGAGTTCATCAACTTTTATGATGCAAGTGGCGTGAGAGTTCATCAACTTTTATGATACAAGTCTTGGGAGAGTTCATCAACTTTTATGATACAAGTGGCGGGAGAGTTCATCAAATTTTATGATACAAGTGGTGGGAAAGTTTCATGATGGAAGTCGTGGGAGAGTTCATCAACTTATAAGTGGTGGGAGAGTTTCATCAACTTTTATGATACAAGTGGCAGAAGTTTCATCAACTTTTATGATACAAGTGATGGGAGAGTTTCATCAACTTTTACGATACAAGTGGCGGGAGAGTTCATCAACTTGTGGTGGGAGAGTTCATCAACTTTTATGATACAAATGGTGGGAGAGTTTCATGATACAAGTGGTGAGAGAGTTTCATCAACTTTTATGATGCAAGTGGTGGGAGAGTTTCATCAACTTTTATGATACAAGTACTGGGAGAGTTTCATCAACTTTATGATACAAGTGGTGGGAGAGTTTCATCAACAAGTGATGGGAGCATTTCATTAACTTTTATGATACAAGTGGTGAGAGAGTTTCATCAACTTTTATGATACAAGTGGTGGGAGAGTCATCAACTTTTATGATACAAGTGGTGGGAGAGTTTCTTTAACTTTTATTGTACAAGTGTTGGAGAGTTTCTCGAACTTTTATGATACAAGTGTTGGGAGAGTTTCATCAACTTTTATGATACAAGTGGTGGGAGAGTTTCATCAACTTTTATGATACAACTGATGGGTGAGTTTCATGATATATACAAGTAGTGGGAGAGTTTCATCAACTTTTATGATGCCAGTGGCGTGAGAGTTCATCAACTTTTATGATACAAGTGATGGGAGCATTTCATTAACTTTTATGATACAAGTGGTGAGAGAGTTTCATCAACTTTTATGATACAAGTGGTGGGAGAGTTTCATCAACTTTTATGATGCGAGTGGTGGGAGAGTTTCATCAACTTTTATGATACAAGTGGCGGGAGAGTTTCATCAACTTTTATGATACAACTGATGGGTGAGTTTCATGATATATACAAGTAGTGGGAGAGTTTCATCAACTTTTATGATGCCAGTGGCGTGAGAGTTCATCAACTTTTATGATACAAGTGATGGGAGCATTTCATTAACTTTTATGATACAAGTGGTGAGAGAGTTTCATCAACTTTTATGATACAAGTGGTGGGAGAGTTTCATCAACTTTTATGATGCGAGTGGTGGGAGAGTTTCATCAACTTTTATGATACAAGTGGCGGGAGAGTTCATCAACTTTTATGATACAAGTGGTGGGAAAGTTTCATCAACTTTTATGCTGCAAGTAGTGGGAGAGTTCATCAACTTACAAGTGGTAGGAGAGTTTCATCATCTTTTATGATGCAATTGGTGGGAGAGTTCATCAACTTTTATGATACAAGTGGTGGGAGAGTTCATCAACTTTTATGACACAAGTGGTGGGAGAGTTTCATCAACTTTTATGATACAAGTTGTGGGAGAGTTATCAACTTTTATGATACAAGTTGTGGGAGAGTTTCATCAACTTTTATGATACAAGTGATGGGAGAATTTCATCAACTTTTATGATACAAGTGGCGGGAGAGTTCATCAAGTTTTATGACAAGTGGTGGGAGAGTTTCATCAACTTTTATGACTGGTGGGAGAGTTCATCAACTTTTATGACACAAGTGGTGGGAGAGTTTCATCAAATTTTATGACTGGTGGGAGAGTTCATCAACTTTTATGATACAAGTGGTGGGAGATTTTCATCAACTCTCATGATGCAAGTGTGGGAGGGTTTCATCAACTTTTATGATACAAGTAGTGGGAGAGTTTCATGATACAAGTGGTGGGAGAGTTTCATCAACTTTTATGATGCAAGTGGTTGGAGAGTTCATCAACTTTTATGATGCAAGTGGCGTGAGAGTTCATCAACTTTTATGATGCAAGTGATGGGAGAGTTTCATCAACTTTTATGATACAAGTGGTTGGAGAGTTCATCAACTTTTATGATGCAAGTGGCGTGAGAGTTCATCAACTTTTATGATGCAAGTGATGGGAGAGTTTCATCAACTTTTATGATGCAAGTGGTTGGAGAATTCATCAACTTTTATGATGCAAGTGGCGTGAGAGTTCATCAACTTTTATGATACAAGTCTTGGGAGAGTTCATCAACTTTTATGATACAAGTGGTGGGAGAGTTCATCAAATTTTATGATACAAGTGGTGGGAAGTTTCATCAACTCAAGTGGTTGGAGAGTTCATCAACTTTTATGATGCAAGTGGCGTGAGAGTTCATCAACTTTTATGATGCAAGTGATGGGAGAGTTTCATCAACTTTTATGATACAAGTGGTTGGAGAGTTCATCAACTTTTATGATGCAAGTGGCGTGAGAGTTCATCAACTTTTATGATACAAGTCTTGGGAGAGTTCATCAACTTTTATGATACAAGTGGCGGGAGAGTTCATCAAATTTTATGATACAAGTGGTGGGAAAGTTTCATGATGGAAGTCGTGGGAGAGTTCATCAACTTATAAGTGGTGGGAGAGTTTCATCAACTTTTATGATACAAGTGGCAGAAGTTTCATCAACTTTTATGATACAAGTGATGGGAGAGTTTCATCAACTTTTACGATACAAGTGGCGGGAGAGTTCATCAACTTTTATGATACAAGTGGTGGGAGAGTTCATCAACTTTTATGATACAAATGGTGGGAGAGTTTCATGATACAAGTGGTGAGAGAGTTTCATCAACTTTTATGATGCAAGTGGTGGGAGAGTTTCATCAACTTTTATGATACAAGTACTGGGAGAGTTTCATCAACTTTATGATACAAGTGGTGGGAGAGTTTCATCAACAAGTGATGGGAGCATTTCATTAACTTTTATGATACAAGTGGTGAGAGAGTTTCATCAACTTTTATGATACAAGTGGTGGGAGAGTCATCAACTTTTATGATACAAGTGGTGGGAGAGTTTCTTTAACTTTTATTGTACAAGTGTTGGAGAGTTTCTCGAACTTTTATGATACAAGTGTTGGGAGAGTTTCATCAACTTTTATGATACAAGTGGTGGGAGAGTTTCATCAACTTTTATGATACAACTGATGGGTGAGTTTCATGATATATACAAGTAGTGGGAGAGTTTTATCAACTTTTATGATGCCAGTGGCGTGAGAGTTCATCAACTTTTATGATACAAGTGATGGGAGCATTTCATTAACTTTTATGATACAAGTGGTGAGAGAGTTTCATCAACTTTTATGATACAAGTGGTGGGAGAGTTTCATCAACTTTTATGATGCGAGTGGTGGGAGAGTTTCATCAACTTTTATGATACAAGTGGCGGGAGAGTTTCATCAACTTTTATGATACAACTGATGGGTGAGTTTCATGATATATACAAGTAGTGGGAGAGTTTCATCAACTTTTATGATGCCAGTGGCGTGAGAGTTCATCAACTTTTATGATACAAGTGATGGGAGCATTTCATTAACTTTTATGATACAAGTGGTGAGAGAGTTTCATCAACTTTTATGATACAAGTGGTGGGAGAGTTTCATCAACTTTTATGATGCGAGTGGTGGGAGAGTTTCATCAACTTTTATGATACAAGTGGCGGGAGAGTTCATCAACTTTTATGATACAAGTGGTGGGAAAGTTTCATCAACTTTTATGCTGCAAGTAGTGGGAGAGTTCATCAACTTACAAGTGGTAGGAGAGTTTCATCATCTTTTATGATGCAATTGGTGGGAGAGTTCATCAACTTTTATGATACAAGTGGTGGGAGAGTTCATCAACTTTTATGACACAAGTGGTGGGAGAGTTTCATCAACTTTTATGATACAAGTTGTGGGAGAGTTATCAACTTTTATGATACAAGTTGTGGGAGAGTTTCATCAACTTTTATGATACAAGTGATGGGAGAATTTCATCAACTTTTATGATACAAGTGGCGGGAGAGTTCATCAACTTTTATGATACAAGTGGTGGGAAGTTTCATCAACTTTTATGATGCAAGTGATGGGAGAGTTTCATCAACTTTTATGATACAAGTGGTGGGAGAGTTTCATCAACTTTTATGATGCAAGTGATGGGAGAGTTTCATCAACTTTTGTGATACAAGTGGTGGGAGAGTTTCATGATACAAGTGGTGGGAGAGTAACATAAACTTTTATGATGCAAGTGGTTGGAGAGTTCATTAACTTTTATGATGCAAGTGGTGGGAGAGTTCATCAACTTTTATGATACAAGTGGTGAGAGAGTTTCATCAACTTTTGTGATACAAGTGGTGGGAAAGTTCATCAAGTTTTATGACAAGTGGTGGGAGAGTTTCATCAACTTTTATGACTGGTGGGAGAGTTCATCAACTTTTATGACACAAGTGGTGGGAGAGTTTCATCAAATTTTATGACTGGTGGGAGAGTTCATCAACTTTTATGATACAAGTGGTGGGAGATTTTCATCAACTCTCATGATGCAAGTGTGGGAGGGTTTCATCAACTTTTATGATACAAGTAGTGGGAGAGTTTCATGATACAAGTGGTGGGAGAGTTTCATCAACTTTTATGATGCAAGTGGTTGGAGAGTTCATCAACTTTTATGATGCAAGTGGCGTGAGAGTTCATCAACTTTTATGATACAAGTGGTGGGAGAGTTCATCAACTTTTATGATACAAGTGACGGGAAAGTTTCATCAACTTTTATGATACAAGTCGTGGGAGAGTTTCATGATACAAGTGGTGGGAGAGTTTACCTCAACTTTTATGATGCAAGTGGTTGGAGAGTTCATCAACTTTTATGATGCAAGTGGCGTGAGAGTTCATCAACTTTTATGATACAAGTCTTGGGAGAGTTCATCAACTTTTATGATACAAGTGGCGGCAGAGTTCATCAAATTTTATGATACAAGTGGTGGGAAAGTTTCATGATGGAAGTGGTGGGAGAGTTCATCAACTTACAAGTGGTGGGAGAGCTTCATCAACTTTTATGATGCAAGTGATGGGAGAGTTCATCAACTTTTATGATACAAGTGGTGAGAGAGTTTCATCAACTTTTATGATACAAGTGGTGGGAGAGTTTCATCAACTTTTATGATACAAGTAGCGGGAGAGTTTCATCAACTTTTATGATACAAGTTGTGGGAGAGTTTCATCAACTTTTATGATGCAAATGGTTTGAGAGTTCATCAACTTTTATGATGCAAGTGGCGTGAGAGTTCATCAACTTTTATGATACAAGTCTTGGGAGAGTTCATCAACTTTTATGATACAAGTGGCGGGAGAGTTCATCAAATTTTATGATACAAGTGGTGGGACAGTTTCATGATGGAAGTGGTGGGAGAGTTCATCAACTTACAAGTGGTGGGAGAGTTTCATCAACTTTTATGATGCAAGTGGTGGGAGAGTTCATCAACTTTTATTGTACAAGAGGTGGGAGAGTTTCATCAACTTTTATGATACAAGTGTTGGGAGAGTTTCATCAACTTTTATGCTACAAGTGGTGGTAGAGTTTCATCAACTTTTATGATACAAGTATTGGGAGAGTTTCATCAACTTTATGATACAAGTGGTGGGAGAGTTTCATCAACAAGTGATGGGAGCATTTCATTAACTTTTATGATAAAAGTGGTGGGAGAGTTTCATCAACTTTTATGATACAAGTGGTGGGAGAGTTTCATCAACTTTTATGATACAAGTGATGGGAGAGTTTCATCAACTTTTATGATACAAGTGCCGGGAGAGTTCATCAACTTTTATGATACAAGTGGTGGGATATTTTCATCAACTCTCATGATGCAAGTGGTGGGAGGGTTTCATCAACTTTTATGATACAAGTGGTAGGAGAGTTTCATGATACAAGTGGTGGGAGAGTTTCATCAACTTTTATGATGCAAGTGGTTGGAGAGTTCATCAACTTTTATGATGCAAGTGGCGTGAGAGTTCATCAACTTTTATGATACAAGTGGTGGGAGAGTTCATCAACTTTTATGATACAAGTGATGGGAAAGTTTCATCAACTTTTATGATATAAGTAGTGGGAGAGTTTCATGATACAAGTGGTGGGAGAGTTTACATCAACTTTTATGATGCAAGTGGTTGGAGAGTTCATCAACTTTTATGATGCAAGTGGCGTGAGAGTTCATCAACTTTTATGATACAAGTCTTGGGAGAGTTCATCAACTTTTATGATACAAGTGGCGGGAGAGTTCATCAAATTTTATGATACAAGTGGTGGGAAAGTTTCATGATGGAAGTGGTGGGAGAGTTCATCAACTTACAAGTGGTGGGAGAGCTTCATCAACTTTTATGATGCAAGTGATGGGAGAGTTCATCAACTTTTATGATACAAGTGGTGAGAGAGTTTCATCAACTTTTATGATACAAGTGGTGGGAGAGTTTCATCAACTTTTATGATACAAGTGGCGGGAGAGTTTCATCAACTTTTATGATACAAGTTGTGTGAGAGTTTCATCAACTTTTATGATACAAGTGGTGGGAGAGTCATCAACTTTTATGATACAAGTGATGGGAGAGTTTCGTCAACTTTTATTGTACAAGAGGTGGGAGAGTTTCATCAACTTTTATGATACAAGTGTTGGGAGAGTTTCATCAACTTTTATGCTACAAGTGTTGGTAGAGTTTCATCAACTTTTATGATACAAGTATTGGGAGAGTTTCATCAACTTTATGATACAAGTGGTGGGAGAGTTTCATCAACAAGTGATGGGAGCATTTCATTAACTTTTATGATAAAAGTGGTGGGAGAGTTTCATCAACTTTTATGATACAAGTGGTGGGAGAGTTTCATCAACTTTTATGATACAAGTGATGGGAGAGTTTCATCAACTTTTATGATACAAGTGCCGGGAGTGTTCATCAACTTTTATGATACAAGTGGTGGGATATTTTCATCAACTCTCATGATGCAAGTGGTGGGAGGGTTTCATCAACTTTTATGATACAAGTGGTGGGAGAGTTTCATGATACAAGTGGTGGGAGAGTTTCATCAACTTTTATGATGCAAGTGGTTGGAGAGTTCATCAACTTTTATGATGCAAGTGGCGTGAGAGTTCATCAACTTTTATGATACAAGTGGTGGGAGAGTTCATCAGCTTTTATGATACAAGTGATGGGAAAGTTTCATCAACTTTTATGATACAAGTAGTGGGAGAGTTTCATGATACAAGTGGTGGGAGAGATTACATCAACTTTTATGATGCAAGTGGTTGGAGAGTTCATCAACTTTTATGATGCAAGTGGCGTGAGAGTTCATCAACTTTTATGATACAAGTCTTGGGAGAGTTCATCAACTTTTATGATACAAGTGGTGGGAGAGTTCATCAAATTTTATGATACAAGTGGTGGGGAAGTTTCATGATGGAAGTGGTGGGAGAGTTCATCAACTTATAAGTGGTGGGAGAGTTTCATCAACTTTTATGAGACAAGTGGCGGGAAGTTTCATCAACTTTTATGATACAAGTGATGGGAGAGTTTCATCAACTTTTTTGATACAAGTGGCGGGAGAGTTCATCAACTTTTATGATACAAGTGGTGGGAGAGTTCATCAACTTTTATGATACAAGTGGTGGGAGATTTTCATCAACTCTCATGATGCAAGTGGTGGGAGAGTTTCTCGAACTTTTATGCTACAAGTGTTGGGAGAGTTTCATCAACTTTTATGATACAAGTATTGGGAGAGTTTCATCAAATTTATGATACAAGTGGTGAGAGAGTTTCATCAACAAGTGGTGGGAGAGTTCATCAACTTTTATGATACAAGTGGTGGGAGATTTTCATCAACTCTCATGATGCAAGTGGTGGGAGGGTTTCATCAACTTTTATGATAAAAGTGGTGGGAGAGTTTCATGATGCAAGTGGCGTGAGAGTTTCATCAACTTTTATGATGCAAGTGGTTGGAGAGTTCATCAACTTTTATGATACAAGTGATGGGAAAGTTTCATCAACTTTTATGATACAAGTGGTGGGAGAGTTTACATCAACTTTTATGATGCAAGTGGTTGGAGAGTTCATCAACTTTTATGATGCAAGTGGCGTGAGAGTTCATCAACTTTTATGATACAAGTCTTGGGAGAGTTTCATCAACTTTATGATACAAGTGGCGGGAGAGTTTCATCAACTTTTGTGATACAAGTGGTGGGAAAGTTCATCAACTTTATGATACAAGTGGTAGGAGAGTTTCATCAACTTTTATGACACATGTGGTGAGAGAGTTTCATCAAATTTTATGACTGGTGGGAGAGTTCATCAACTTTTATGATACAAGTGGTAGGAGAGTTTCATCAAATTTTATGACACATGTGGTGAGAGAGTTTCATCAACTTTTATGATACAAGTGGTGCAAGAGTTCATCAACTTTTATGATACAAGTGATGGGAGAGTTTCTCGAACTTTTATGATACAAGTGGTGGGAGAGTTTCATCAACTTTTATGATACAAGTGTTGGGAGAGTTTCATCAACTTTATGATACAAGTGGTGGGAGAGTTTCATCAACTTTTATGATACAACTGATGGGTGAGTTTCATGATATATACAAGTAGTGGGAGAGTTTCATCAACTTTTATGATGCCAGTGGCGTGAGAGTTCATCAACTTTTATGACACAAGTAGTGGGAGAGTTTCATCAACTTTTATGATACAAATGGTGGGAGAGTCATCAACTTTTATGATACAAGTGGCGGGATACAAGTGGCGGGAGAGTTCATCAACTTTTATGATACAAGTGGTGGAAGAGTTTGATCTACTTTTATGATACAAGTGGTGGGAGAGTCATCAACTTTTATGATACAAGTGGTGGGAGAGTTTCTTTAACTTTTATTGTACAAGTGTTGGGAGAGTTTCTCGAACTTTTATGATACAAGTGGTGGGAGAGTTTCATCAACTTTTATGATACAAGTGTTGGGAGAGTTTCATCAACTTTATGATACACGTGGTGGGAGAGTTTCATCAACTTTTATGATACAACTGATGGGTGAGTTTCATGATATATACAAGTAGTGGGAGAGTTTCATCAACTTTTATGATGCCAGTGGCGTGAGAGTTCATCAACTTTTATGATACAACTGATGGGTGAGTTTCATGATATATACAAGACTTAGTAGTGGGAGAGTTTCATCAACTTTTATGATGCCAGTGGCGTGAGAGTTCATCAACTTTTATGATACAAGTGATGGGAGCATTTCATTAACTTTTATGATACAGGTATGATACAGGTGGTGAGAGAGTTTCATCAACTTTTATGATACAAGTGTTGGGAGAGTTTCATCAACTTTTATGATGCGAGTGGTGGGAGAGTTTCATCAACTTTTATGATACAAGTGTTGGGAGAGTTTCATCAACTTTTATGATGCGAGTGGTGGGAGAGTTTCATCAACTTTTATGATACAAGTGGTGGGAGAGTTTCATCAACTTTTATGATGCGAGTGGTGGGAGAGTTTCATCAACTTTTATGCTGCAAGTAGTGGGAGAGTTCATCAACTTACAAGTGGTGGGAGAGTTTCATCATCTTTTATGATGCAATTGGTGGGAGAGTTCATCAACTTTTATGATACAAGTGGTGGGAGAGTTCATCAACTTTTATGACACAAGTGGTGGGAGAGTTTCATCAACTTTTATGATACAAGCTGTGGGAGAGTTTCATCAACTTTTATGATACAAGTTGTGGGAGAGTTTCATCAACTTTTATGATACAAGTGATGGGAGAATTTCATCAACTTTTATGATACAAGTGGCGGGAGAGTTCATCAACTTTTATGATACAAGTGGTGGGAAGTTTCATCAACTCAAGTGGTTGGAGAGTTCATCAACTTTTATGATGCAAGTGGCGTGAGAGTTCATCAACTTTTATGATGCAAGTGATGGGAGAGTTTCATCAACTTTTATGATACAAGTGGTTGGAGAGTTCATCAACTTTTATGATGCAAGTGGCGTGAGAGTTCATCAACTTTTATGATACAAGTCTTGGGAGAGTTCATCAATTTTATGATACAAGTGGCGGGAGAGTTCATCAAATTTTATGATACAAGTGGTGGGAAAGTTTCATGATGGAAGTCGTGGGAGAGTTCATCAACTTATAAGTGGTGGGAGAGTTTCATCAACTTTTATGATACAAGTGGCAGAAGTTTCATCAACTTTTATGATACAAGTGATGGGAGAGTTTCATCAACTTTTACGATACAAGTGGCGGGAGAGTTCATCAACTTTTATGATACAAGTGGTGGGAGAGTTCATCAACTTTTATGATACAAATGGTGGGAGAGTTTCATGATACAAGTGGTGAGAGAGTTTCATCAACTTTTATGATGCAAGTGGTGGGAGAGTTTCATCAACTTTTATGATACAAGTGTTGTGAGAGTTTCTCGAACTTTTATGATACAAGTATTGGGAGAGTTTCATCAACTTTATGATACAAGTGGTGGGAGAGTTTCATCAACAAGTGATGGGAGCATTTCATTAACTTTTATGATACAAGTGGTGAGAGAGTTTCATCAACTTTTATGATACAAGTGGTGGGAGAGTTTCTTTAACTTTTATTGTACAAGTGTTGGAGAGTTTCTCGAACTTTTATGATACAAGTGTTGGAGAGTTTCTCGAACTTTTATGATACAAGTGTTGGGAGAGTTTCATCAACTTTTATGATACAAGTGGTGGGAGAGTTTCATCAACTTTTATGATACAACTGATGGGTGAGTTTCATAATAATTATATACAAGTAGTGGGAGAGTTTCATCAACTTTTATGATGCCAGTGGCGTGAGAGTTCATCAACTTTTATGATACAAGTGATGGGAACATTTCATTAACTTTTATGATACAAGTGGTGAGAGAGTTTCATCAACTTTTATGATACAAGTGGTGGGAGAGTTTCATCAACTTTTATGATGCGAGTGGTGGGAAAGTTTCATCAACTTTTATGCTGCAAGTAGTGGGAGAGTTCATCAACTTACAAGTGGTGGGAGAGTTTCACCATCTTTTATGATGCAATTGGTGGGAGAGTTCATCAACTTTTATGATACAAGTGGTGGGAGAGTTCATCAACTTTTATGATACAAGTGGTGGAAGAGTTTCATCAACTTTTATGATACAACTGATGGGTGAGTTTCATGATATATACAAGTAGTGTGAGAGTTTCATCAACTTTTATGATGCCAGTGGCGTGAGAGTTCATCAACTTTTATGATACAAGTGATGGGAGCATTTCATTAACTTTTATGATACAAGTGGTGAGAGAGTTTCATCAACTTTTATGATACAAGTGGCGGGAGAGTTCATCAACTTTTATGATACAAGTGGTGGGAAAGTTTCATCAACTTTTATGCTGCAAGTAGTGGGAGAGTTCATCAACTTACAAGTGGTAGGAGAGTTTCATCATCTTTTATGATGCAATTGGTGGGAGAGTTCATCAACTTTTATGATACAAGTGGTGGGAGAGTTCATCAACTTTTATGACACAAGTGGTGGGAGAGTTTCATCAACTTTTATGATACAAGTTGTGGGAGAGTTATCAACTTTTATGATACAAGTG
Source organism: Cladorhizidae sp. MBARI D1340-BT2 (assembly GCA_028752905.1). Taxonomy (NCBI): domain Eukaryota; kingdom Metazoa; phylum Porifera; class Demospongiae; order Poecilosclerida; family Cladorhizidae; species Cladorhizidae sp. MBARI D1340-BT2. The sequence goes on from JAQNBH010000001.1 coordinate 10,169,311, forward strand.
ATGGGAGAATTTCATCAACTTTTATGATACAAGTGGCGGGAGAGTTCATCAACTTTTATGATACAAGTGGTGGGAAGTTTCATCAACTTTTATGATGCAAGTGATGGGAGAGTTTCATCAACTTTTATGATACAAGTGGTGGGAGAGTTTCATCAACTTTTATGATGCAAGTGATGGGAGAGTTTCATCAACTTTTGTGATACAAGTGGTGGGAGAGTTTCATGATACAAGTGGTGGGAGAGTTACATAAACTTTTATGATGCAAGTGGTTGGAGAGTTCATTAACTTTTATGATGCAAGTGGTGGGAGAGTTCATCAACTTTTATGATACAAGTGGTGAGAGAGTTTCATCAACTTTTGTGATACAAGTGGTGGGAAAGTTCATCAAGTTTTATGACACAAGTGGTGGGAGAGTTTCATCAACTTTTATGACTGGTGGGAGAGTTCATCAACTTTTATGATACAAGTGATGGGAGAGTTTCATCAACTTTATGATACAAGTGGTTGGATAGTTCATCAACTTTTATGACACACGTGGTGGGAGAGTTTCATCAACTTTTATGCTGCAAGTGGTGGGAGAGTTCATCGACTTTTATGACACACGTGGTGGGAGAGTTTCATCAACTTTTATGAATGACTCTTTTTAGATCGACTTGTAAAAAAAGAAAACAAGTATTTACCCACACCATACCATAACCAGTTGGACGATCCCTTACCATTCAAAGTCATGACTTGGAAACCCTTTACTATTCAAAGTTAACATTCAACATAATTATATCAACATTCAACATATATTAAAAACATGAGTGATGACCATGATTAGGGAGAAAGAGTACTGGTCTACAAGTCAAAATCAAGTAGCCAGATTTAAGTTAGGGGGGTATTAGTGCATTTGTTACATGGACAAACATATAAAGAGCATGAATTATTTGGATCAAAGTTTGAAATGAAGTGATTAAGAAATAACAAGTTTAGTTGATATTTTATGATAGATAATGAAGATTCAAGTCTCTATAATTATATATATATAATATATACTAGGGAGTGAATTCCTGAGACATGTACCCAAACCTGGAAAATCCTTGACCAAACCTACCTGAGAACCCTTTACCATCCAAAGTCATGAACACCAAACCTACCAGTTTGAGAACCCTTTACCATTCAAAGTCATGTGCTACCAGTCCGAAAACCCTTTACCATTTGAGGTCATGTGCACCAATTTGTACAGATTTTAAATGGTTGGTCCATCTGGTTGGCTTGGAGCACAATATGAAATTGCTTTTTTGGAGTAAAAGGTCGACTAGGTTGTGATCTACACGGGTACAGTCTATCCAAACGAGTTGTTCCTATATATACATACACACAAGTTAAAACATGTTTTTGCTCTCTCCTGCCCTGTAGCGAGTGAGGGTAGTAACTACTACAGCTGCTGATGCATTAGCCTTTAGTTGGACTTGGTGTGCATTGACTGCATGTGATCACTATATACGCAAGGTAGCTGGTAGCTATCATCACTAGAATACTTTTGAAGTAATGTTTTTTCTAAATATATTGTCATAATTAATAATAATAACAACAATAATAATATATATACACTTCAGACAAGATGAATGTTGCCACTTGAAGATCTTGATGGCATGACGTGTTTGTAGGAGATAAGTTGAATGATTGTCGTCTAAAGTTCAGCCAATAGATGATCTGATTACAGTTTGATTAGTGTAGATGAGGTTAGTTTGAGAAGTCACTATGATTACGTGAATGGCATTATTAGCAACCCACACATCACAGCCCTCACATCACAACCCACACATCACAGCCATCACACAGCACAACCCACACATCACAGCCCTCACAGCAACCCACACATCACAGCCCTCACAGCACAACCCACACATCACAGCCCTCACACAGCACAACCCACACATCACAGCCCTCACAGCACAACCCACACATCACAGCCCTCACACAGCACAACCCACACATCACAGGCCTCCCACACATTTTCAGATATCCGTGAACAAGACCGCAGGGGCCCACCTGCTATTGACAATTTTATGACAATACGTCAAAACAGAACTTTGCGGAATATTCACGAGCAATCATATTCATGAGCAATCATAATCACGAGCAATCATATTCATGAGCATCATATTCATGAGCAATCATATTCACGAGGTCACGAGCAATCATATTCATGAGCAATAACAAAAAGGGGATTAAAAAACATGAATGCCCACGAGCATAAATAATTATAGCCACAAGCACACGTACACACACACACTGACATCATTGCTGTTTGTGATGCATACTGTAGGAACTGCTATCCTTACAGGAGCACAGAATCTGTGCTGGCCATTGCTAGCACGAGCATTTCTTATCTTCCTCCACATTGACTGTGTTGAGAGAGATCAGCTTCTCTCCGTCGGCTGTGCTGCAAAACCTGTCGTGCTTGTCTATCAACTTAGTGACGAGGTCCAGAAATGTTCTAGTAATGTTGGTGTCTTCCTTGGACGAGGTTTCCATGACTCCCATCATGTGCTTCAAGCAGGCGAGGCTTTTGGCCTCCTCCATCTTCACTTGCCTCCTGGTCTCGTTGTGCTTGACCACGTCCAGTTTGGTACCCATCAACAGCAGGACAGCGTTGCCACCTGTTCCAAACACGGTGAAGACAAAGTTCGTTAGTGCAAACAGACATTTGAATTAAAGTAAAGACTGGCTCACATATAACTCATGCACTAGTACTGCAAGACTGGTCCACATATAACTCATGCACTAGTCTGCAAGACTGGTCCACATATAACTCATGCACTAGTCTGCAAGACTGGTCCACATATAACTCATGCACTAGTCTGCAAGACTGGTCCACATATAACTCATGCACTAGTACTGCAAGACTGGTCCACATATAACTCATGCACTAGTCTGCAAGACTGGTCCACATATAACTCATGCACTAGTACTGCAAGACTGGTCCACATATAACTCATGCACTAGTACTGCAAGACTGGTCCACATATAACTCATGCACTAGTCTGCAAGACTGGTCCACATATAACTCATGCACTAGTCTGCAAGACTGGTCCACATATAACTCATGCACTAGTCTGCAAGACTGGTCCACATATAACTCATGCACTAGTACTGCAAGACTGGTCCACATATAACTCATGCACTAGTCTGCAAGACTGGTCCACATATAACTCATGCACTAGTCTGCAAGACTGGTCCACATATAACTCATACACTAGTACTGCAAGACTGGTCCACATATAACTCATGCACTAGTCTGCAAGACTGGTCCACATATAACTCATGCACTAGTCTGCAAGACTGGTCCACATATAACTCATGCACTAGTCTGCAAGACTGGTCCACATATAACTCATGCACTAGTCTGCAAGACTGGTCCACATATAACTCATGCACTAGTCTGCAAGACTGGTCCACATATAACTCATGCACTAGTCTGCAAGACTGGTCCACATATAACTCATGCACTAGTCTGCAAGACTGGTCCACATATAACTCATGCACTAGTCTGCAAGACTGGTCCACATATAACTCATGCACTAGTACTGCAAGACTGGTCCACATATAACTCATGCACTAGTACTGCAAGACTGGTCCACATATAACTCATGCACTAGTACTGCAAGACTGGTCCACATATAACTCATGCACTAGTCTGCAAGACTGGTCCACATATAACTCATACACTAGTACTGCAAGACTGGTCCACATATAACTCATGCACTAGTCTGCAAGACTGGTCCACATATAACTCATGCACTAGTCTGCAAGACTGGTCCACATATAACTCATACACTAGTACTGCAAGACTGGTCCACATATAACTCATGCACTAGTCTGCAAGACTGGTCCACATATAACTCATACACTAGTACTGCAAGACTGGTCCACATATAACTCATGCACTAGTCTGCAAGACTGGTCCACATATAACTCATGCACTAGTCTGCAAGACTGGTCCACATATAACTCATGCACTAGTCTGCAAGACTGGTCCACATATAACTCATGCACTAGTCTGCAAGACTGGTCCACATATAACTCATGCACTAGTCTGCAAGACTGGTCCACATATAACTCATGCACTAGTCTGCAAGACTGGTCCACATATAACTCATGCACTAGTACTGCAAGACTGGTCCACATATAACTCATGCACTAGTCTGCAAGACTGGTCCACATATAACTCATGCACTAGTCTGCAAGACTGGTCCACATATAACTCATGCACTAGTCTGCAAGACTGGTCCACATATAACTCATGCACTAGTACTGCAAGACTGGTCCACATATAACTCATGCACTAGTACTGCAAGACTGGTCCACATATAACTCATGCACTAGTACTGCAAGACTGGTCCACATATAACTCATACACTAGTCTGCAAGACTGGTCCACATATAACTCATGCACTAGTCTGCAAGACTGGTCCACATATAACTCATGCACTAGTCTGCAAGACTGGTCCACATATAACTCATGCACTAGTCTGCAAGACTGGTCCACATATAACTCATGCACTAGTACTGCAAGACTGGTCCACATATAACTCATGCACTAGTCTGCAAGACTGGTCCACATATAACTCATGCACTAGTCTGCAAGACTGGTCCACATATAACTCATGCACTAGTCTGCAAGACTGGTCCACATATAACTCATGCACTAGTCTGCAAGACTGGTCCACATATAACTCATACACTAGTACTGCAAGACTGGTCCACATATAACTCATGCACTAGTCTGCAAGACTGGTCCACATATAACTCATGCACTAGTCTGCAAGACTGGTCCACATATAACTCATACACTAGTACTGCAAGACTGGTCCACATATAACTCATACACTAGTACTGCAAGACTGGTCCACATATAACTCATGCACTAGTCTGCAAGACTGGTCCACATATAACTCATGCACTAGTCTGCAAGACTGGTCCACATATAACTCATGCACTAGTCTGCAAGACTGGTCCACATATAACTCATGCACTAGTACTGCAAGACTGGTCCACATATAACTCATGCACTAGTCTGCAAGACTGGTCCACATATAACTCATGCACTAGTACTGCAAGACTGGTCCACATATAACTCATGCACTAGTACTGCAAGACTGGTCCACATATAACTCATACACTAGTCTGCAAGACTGGTCCACATATAACTCATGCACTAGTCTGCAAGACTGGTCCACATATAACTCATACACTAGTACTGCAAGACTGGTCCACATATAACTCATGCACTAGTCTGCAAGACTGGTCCACATATAACTCATGCACTAGTCTGCAAGACTGGTCCACATATAACTCATGCACTAGTCTGCAAGACTGGTCCACATATAACTCATACACTAGTACTGCAAGACTGGTCCACATATAACTCATGCACTAGTCTGCAAGACTGGTCCACATATAACTCATGCACTAGTCTGCAAGACTGGTCCACATATAACTCATGCACTAGTCTGCAAGACTGGTCCACATATAACTCATGCACTAGTCTGCAAGACTGGTCCACATATAACTCATACACTAGTACTGGCCTCAATGTGAATGTAGTAAGTAAGTATTTATCCTCTGCACTCTATTTATGCTCTGCACTCTATTTACGCTGGCTTTCATTGGCCTACTAGCAGCAGCTGTTAAGTCTTGCAAAACTAGCTTCTGTCAGGAGTGAGGTAGAGTATAGATGAAGATGGTATCCTGGAGAGACTGAAGTAGAGGTGAAGTAAAGGTAGGAGAAACCTGACACACACAAGCAGGTTAATTAATTATGCATGCTCAAGTTCCTTTAACAATCTTGGAACTATCACACTTTAAACATATAATCCACTGTGTTCTCATTCCATTCCCAAGTTCCCATTCGAAACACAATGCGGCTACTTCTCTCTTTATTAAGCCCACTATTCCACATACGTATAAATACGTATTTCCATTCATCAGATTACCAGAAATATTAAGAGCATGCACGTCGTAAGGCCTTATTATAATCAAGTAAATCACAACCATCGGGTAAAGTGTCCCCATAGGTAGATCTGGGTTGGTTTCAATGCATTCATATCCCCCCAGGGTCCTCGTGTTCCCTCAGGTGGTGTGATATTGCACAGGACTTGGAGTAGATTTCAATCTGCAATAATGAGTTCAAGATGGCGTCGAGGCATCTGGTGTGGGGACTCTCAACCTACACAGGGAGTTAGTAATCCTCCACTATTGAAAACACCAGAAGCGATCCATTGCTCAAGCGTGAATGGATTCAGAGAGATTCCAGGTAAGTATAAGTGCCTGTGCAGCTCTGCTCCAAAGAAGAGCTTCCAGAAGCAACAGCAGTATACTGGCCTGGAAGAGACTCAGCAGTACATGCCTGGAAGAGACTCAGCAGTACTGGCATGGAAGAGACTCAGCAGTACTGGCCTGGAAGAGACACACAGTACAGGCCTGGAAGAGACTCAGCAGTACATGCCTGGAAGAGACTCAGCAGTACATGCCTGGAAGAGACTCAGCAGTACATGCCTGGAAGAAACTCAGCAGTACTGGCCTGGAAGAGACACACAGTACAGGCCTGGAAGAGACTCAGCAGTACATGCCTGGAAGAGACTCAGCAGTACTGGCATGGAAGAGACTCAGCAGTACTGGCCTGGAAGAGACACACAGTACAGGCCTGGAAGAGACTCAGCAGTACATGCCTGGAAGAGACTCAGCAGTACATGCCTGGAAGAAACTCAGCAGGAAGAGACTCAGCAGTACATGCCTGGAAGAGACTCAGCAGTACATGCTTGGAAGAGACTCAGCAGTACATGCCTGGAAGAGACTCAGCAGTACATGCCTGGAAGAGACTCAGCAGTACATGCCTGGAAGAGACTCAGCAGGAAGAGACTCAGCAGTACATGCCTGGAAGAGACTCAGCAGTACATGCTTGGAAGAGACTCAGCAGTACATGCCTGGAAGAGACTCAGCAGTACTGGCCTGGAAGAGACTCAGCAGTACATGCCTGGAAGAGACTCAGCAGTACATGCCTGGAAGAGACTCAGCAGTACATGCCTGGAAGAGACTCAGCAGTACATGCCTGGAAGAGACTCAGCAGTACTGGCATGGAAGAGACTCAGCAGTACTGGCCTGGAAGAGACTCAGCAGTACTGGCCTGGAAGAGATTCAGCAGTACTGGCCTGGAAGAGACACACAGTACAGGCCTGGAAGAGACTCAGCAGTACATGCCTGGAAGAGACTCAGCAGTACATGCCTGGAAGAGACTCAGCAGTACATGCTTGGAAGAGACTCAGCAGTACATGCCTGGAAGAGACTCAGCAGTACTGGCCTGGAAGAGACTCAGCAGTACTGGCCTGGAAGAGACTCAGCAGTACTGGCCTGGAAGAGACTCAGCAGTACATGTCTGGAAGAGACTCAGCAGTACATGCTTGGAAGAGACTCAGCAGTACATGCCTGGAAGAGACTCAGCAGTACTGGCCTGGAAGAGACTCAGCAGTACTGGCCTGGAAGAGACTCAGCAGTACTGGCCTGGAAGAGACTGAGCAGTACATGCCTGGAAGAGACTCAGCAGTACATGCCTGGAAGAAACTCAGCAGGAAGAGACTCAGCAGTACATGCCTGGAAGAGACTCAGCAGTACATGCCTGGAAGAGACTCAGCAGTACATGCCTGGAAGAGATTCAGCAGTACTGGTCTGGAAGAGACACACAGTACAGGCCTGGAAGAGACTCAGCAGTACATGCCTGGAAGAGACTCAGCAGTACATGCCTGGAAGAGACTCAGCAGTACATGCCTGGAAGAGACTCAGCAGGAAGAGACTCAGCAGTACATGCCTGGAAGAGACTCAGCAGTACATGCCTGGAAGAGACTCAGCAGTACATGCCTGGAAGAGACTCAGCAGTACATGCTTGGAAGAGACTCAGCAGTACATGCCTGGAAGAGACTCAGCAGTACTGGCCTGGAAGAGACTCAGCAGTACTGGCCTGGAAGAGACTCAGCAGTACATGCCTGGAAGAGACTCAGCAGTACATGTCTGGAAGAGACTCAGCAGTACATGCCTGGAAGAGACTCAGCAGTACATGCTTGGAAGAGACTCAGCAGTACATGCCTGGAAGAGACTCAGCAGTACTGGCCTGGAAGAGACTCAGCAGTACTGGCCTGGAAGAGACTGAGCAGTACATGCCTGGAAGAGACTCAGCAGTACTGGCCTGGAAGAGACTCAGTACTGGCCTGGAAGAGACTCAGCAGTACATGCCTGGAAGAGACTCAGCAGTACATGTCTGGAAGAGACTTAGCAGTACAGGCCTGGAAGAGACTCAGCAGTACATGTCTGGAAGAGACTCAGCAGTACAGGCCTGGAAGAGACTCAGCAGTACATGTCTGGAAGAGACTCAGCAGTACATGCCTGGAAGAGACTCAGCAGTTACTGGCCTGGAAGAGACTCAGCAGTACATGCCTGGAAGAGACTCAGAAGTACATGTCTGGAAGAGACTCAGCAGTACATGCCTGGAAGAGACAGAGCAGTACTGGCCTGGAAGAGACTCAGCAGTACTGGCCTGGAAGAGACTCAGCAGTACATGCCTGGAAGAGACTCAGCAGTACTGGCCTGGAAGAGACACAGTACAGGCCTGGAAGAGACTCAGCAGTAAATGCCTGGAAGAGACTCAGCAGTACATGCCTGGAAGAGACTCAGCACTGGCCTGGAAGAGACTCAGCAGTACTGGCCTGGAAGAGACAGAGCAGTACATGTCTGGAAGAGACTCAGCAGTACATGTCTGGAAGAGACTCAGCAGTACATGCCTGGAAGAGACAGAGCAGTACTGGCCTGGAAGAGACTCAGCAGCATGTCTGGAAGAGACTCAGCAGTACATGTCTGGAAGAGACTCAGCAGTACAGGCCTGGAAGAGACAGAGCAGTACTGGCCTGGAAGAGACAGAGCAGTACTGGCCTGGAAGAGTCTCATCAGTACATGTCTGGAAGAGACTCAGCAGTACATGCCTGGAAGAGACCCAGCAGTACATGCCTGGAAGAGATTCAGCAGTACAGGCCTGGAAGAGACTCAGTAGTACTGGCCTGGAAGAGACTCAGCAGTACATGTCTGGAAGAGACTCAGCAGTACTGGCCTGGAAGAGACTCAGCAGTACATGCCTGGAAGAGACAGAGCAGTACTGGCCTGGAAGAGACTCAGCAGTACATGCCTGGAAGAGACAGAGCAGTACTGGCCTGGAAGAGACTCAGCAGTACATGTCTGGAAGAGACTCAGCAGTACAGGCCTGGAAGAGACTCAGCAGTACTGGCCTGGAAGAGACTCAGCAGTACTGGCCTGCAAGAGACAGAGCAGTACAGGCCTGGAAGAGACTCAGCAGTACTGGCCTTGAAGAGACTCAGCAGTACTGGCCTGGAAGAGACAGAGCAGTACTGGCCTGGAAGAGACTCAGCAGTACAGGCCTGGAAGAGACTCAGCAGTAAATGCCTGGAAGAGACTCAGCAGTACATGCCTGGAAGAGACTCAGCACTGGCCTGGAAGAGACTCAGCAGTACTGGCCTGGAAGAGACAGAGCAGTACTGGCCTGGAAGAGACTCAGCAGTACTGGCCTGGAAGAGACTCAGCAGTACTGGCCTGGAAGAGACTCAGCAGTACATGCCTGGAAGAGACTCAGCAGTACTGGCATGGAAGAGACACAGTACAGGCCTGGAAGAGACTCAGCAGTAAATGCCTGGAAGAGACTCAGCAGTACATGCCTGGAAGAGACTCAGCACTGGCCTGGAAGAGACTCAGCAGTACTGGCCTGGAAGAGACAGAGCAGTACATGTCTGGAAGAGACTCAGCAGTACATGTCTGGAAGAGACTCAGCAGTACATGCCTGGAAGAGACAGAGCAGTACTGGCCTGGAAGAGACTCAGCAGCATGTCTGGAAGAGACTCAGCAGTACATGTCTGGAAGAGACTCAGCAGTACAGGCCTGGAAGAGACAGAGCAGTACTGGCCTGGAAGAGACAGAGCAGTACTGGCCTGGAAGAGACTCATCAGTACATGTCTGGAAGAGACTCAGCAGTACATGCCTGGAAGAGACCCAGCAGTACATGCCTGGAAGAGATTCAGCAGTACAGGCCTGGAAGAGACTCAGCAGTACTGGCCTGGAAGAGACTCAGCAGTACATGTCTGGAAGAGACTCAGCAGTACTGGCCTGGAAGAGACTCAGCAGTACATGCCTGGAAGAGACAGAGCAGTACTGGCCTGGAAGAGACTCAGCAGTACATGCCTGGAAGAAACAGAGCAGTACTGGCCTGGAAGAGACTCAGCAGTACATGTCTGGAAGAGACTCAGCAGTACAGGCCTGGAAGAGACTCAGCAGTACTGGCCTGGAAGAGACTCAGCAGTACTGGCCTGCAAGAGACAGAGCAGTACAGGCCTGGAAGAGACTCAGCAGTACTGGCCTTGAAGAGACTCAGCAGTACTGGCCTGGAAGAGACAGAGCAGTACTGGCCTGGAAGAGACTCAGCAGTACAGGCCTGGAAGAGACTCAGCAGTACATGCCTGGAAGAGACTGGCCTGGAAGAGACTCAGCAGTACTGGCCTGGAAGAGACACAGCAGTACTGGCCTGGAAGAGACTCAGCAGTACATGCCTGGAAGAGACTCAGCAGTACATGTTTGGAAGAGCCTCAGCAGTACATGCTTGGAAGAGACTCAGCAGTACATGCCTGGAAGAGACTCAGCAGTACTGGCCTGGAAGAGACTCAGCAGTACATGCCTGGAAGAGACTCAGCAGTACATGCCTGGAAGAGACTCAGCAGTACATGTCTGGAAGAGACTCAGCAGTACATGTCTGGAAGAGACTCAGCAGTACATGCCTGGAAGAGACAGAGCAGTAGTGGCCTGGAAGAGACTCAGCAGCATGTCTGGAAGAGACTCAGCAGTACATGTCTGGAAGAGACTCAGCAGTATAGGCCTGGAAGAGACAGAGCAGTACTGGCCTGGAAGAGACAGAGCAGTACTGGCCTGAAAGAGACTCATCAGTACATGTCTGGAAGAGACTCAGCAGTACATGCCTGGAAGAGACCCAGCAGTACAGGCCTGGAAGAGACTCAGCAGTACTGGCCTGGAAGAGACTCAGCAGTACATGCCTGGAAGAGACAGAGCAGTACAGGCCTGAAAGAGACTCAGCAGTACTGGCCTGGAAGAGACTCAGCAGTACAGGCCTGGAAGAGACAGAGCAGTACTGGCCTGGAAGAGACTCATCAGTACATGTCTGGAAGAGACTCATCAGTACATGCCTGGAAGAGACCCAGCAGTACAGGCCTGGAAGAGACTCAGCAGTACAGGCCTGGAAGAGACTCAGCAGTACAGGCCTGGAAGAGACAGAGCAGTACTGGCCTGGAAGAGACTCAGCAGTACATGTCTGGAAGAGACTCAGCAGTACAGGCCTGGAAGAGACAGAGCAGTACTGGCCTGGAAGAGACTCAGCAGTACATGCCTGGAAGAGACTCAGCAGTACTGGCCTGGAAGAGACTCAGCAGTACTGGCCTGGAAGAGACTCAGCAGTACAGTCCTGGAAGAGACTCAGCAGTACTGGCCTGGAAGAGACTCAGCAGTACATGTCTGGATGAGACTCAGCAGTACAGGCCTGGAAGAGACTCAGCAGTGCATGTCTGGAAGAGACTCAGCAGTACATGTCTGGAAGAGACTCAGCAGTACAGGCCTGGAAGAGACTCAGCAGTACTGGCCTGGAAGAGACTCAGCACTACTGGCCTGCAAGAGACAGAGCAGTACAGGCCTGGAAGAGACTCAGCAGTACTGGCCTTGAAGAGACTCAGCAGTACAGGCCTGGAAGAGACAGAGCAGTACTGGCCTGGAAGAGACTCAGCAGTACAGGCCTGGAAGAGACTCAGCAGTACTGGCCTGGAAGAGACTGAGCAGTACATGCCTGGAAGAGACTCAGCAGTATACTGGCCTGGAAGAGACTCAGTACTGGCCTGGAAGAGACTCAGCAGTACATGCCTGGAAGAGACTCAGCAGTACTGGCCTGGAAGAGACTCAGCAGTACAGGCCTGGAAGAGACTCAGCAGTACTGGCCTGGAAGGGACTCAGCAGTACATGCCTGAAAGAGACTCAGCAGTACTGGCCTGGAAGAGACTCAGCAGTACAGGCCTGGAAGAGACAGAGCAGTACTGGCCTGGAAGAGACTCAGCAGTACATGTCTGGAAGAGACCCATCAGTACATGCCTGGAAGAGAATCAGCTGGAAGAGACAGAGCAGTACTGGCCTGGAAGAGACTCATCAGTACATGTCTGGAAGAGACTCATCAGTACATGCCTGGAAGAGACCCATCAGTACATGCCTGGAAGAGAATCAGCTGGAAGAGACTCAGCAGTACAGGCCTGGAAGAGACTCAGCAGTACAGGCCTGGAAGAGACTCAGCAGTACAGGCCTGGAAGAGACAGAGCAGTACTGGTCTGGAAGAGACTCAGCAGTACATGTCTGGAAGAGACTCAGCAGTACAGGCCTGGAAGAGACAGAGCAGTACTGGCCTGGAAGAGCCTCAGCAGTACAGGCCTGGAAGAGACAGAGCAGTACTGGCCTGGAAGAGACTCAGCAGTACATGCATGGAAGAGACTCAGCAGTACTGGCCTGGAAGAGACTCAGCAGTACGGGCCTGGAAGAGACTCAGCAGTACAGGCCTGGAAGAGACTCAGCAGTACTGGCCTGGAAGAGACTCAGCAGTACATGTCTGGAAGAGACTCAGCAGGACTGGCCTGGAAGAGACTCAGCAGTACATGTCTGGAAGAGACTCAGCAGTACTGGCCTGGAAGAGACTCAGCAGTACATGCCTGGAAGAGACAGAGCAGTACAGGCCTGGAAGAGACTCAGCAGTACATGCCTGGAAGAGACAGAGCAGTACTGGCCTGGAAGAGACTCAGCAGTACATGCCTGGAAGAGACTCAGCAGTACATGTCTGGAAGAGACTCAGCAGTACAGGCCTGGAAGAGACTCAGCAGTATTGGCCTGGAAGAGACTCAGCAGTACTGGCCTGCAAGAGACAGAGCAGTACAGGCCTGGAAGAGACTCAGCAGTACTGGCCTTGAAGAGACTCAGCAGTACAGGCCTGGAAGATACAGAGCAGTACTGGCCTGGAAGAGACTCAGCAGTACAGGCCTGGAAGAGACTCAGCAGTACTGGCCTGGAAGAGACTCAGCAGTACTGGCCTGGAAGAGACTGAGCAGTACATGCCTGGAAGAGACTCAGCAGTATACTGGCCTGGAAGAGACTCAGTACTGGCCTGGAAGAGACTCAGCAGTACATGCCTGGAAGAGACTCAGCAGTACAGGTCTGGAAGAGACTCAGCAGTACATGCCTGGAAGAGACTCAGCAGTACATGCCTGGAAGAGACAGAGCAGTACTGGCCTGGAAGAGACTCAGCAGTACTGGCCTGGAAGAGACTCAGCAGTACATGCCTGGAAGAGACTCAGCAGTACTGGCCTGGAAGAGACACAGTACAGGCCTGGAAGAGACTCAGCAGTACATGCCTGGAAGAGACTCAGCAGTACATGCCTGGAAGAGACTCAGCAGTACATGTCTGGAAGAGACTCAGCAGTACATGCCTGGAAGAGACAGAGCAGTACTGGCCTGGAAGAGACTCAGCAGTACATGTCTGGAATAGACTCAGCAGTGCATGTCTGGAAGAGACTCAGCAGTACAGGCCTGGAAGAGACAGAGCAGTACTGGCCTGGAAGAGACAGAGCAGTACTGGCCTGGAAGAGACTCATCAGTACATGTCTGGAAGAGACTCAGCAGTACATGCCTGGAAGAGACCCAGCAGTACAGGCCTGGAAGAGACTCAGCAGTACAGGCCTGGAAGAGACTCAGCAGTACATGCCTGGAAGAGACTGGCCTGGAAGAGACTCAGCAGTACTGGCCTGGAAGAGACTCAGCAGTACTGGCCTGGAAGAGACTCAGCAGTACTGGCCTGGAAGAGACTCAGCAGTTACTGGCCTGGAAGAGACTCAGCAGTACATGTCTGGAAGAGACTCAGCAGTACTGGCCTGGAAGAGACTCAGCAGTGTACTGGCCTGGAAGAGACTCAGCAGTACTGGCCTGCAAGAGACAGAGCAGTACAGGCCTGGAAGAGACTCAGCAGTACTGGCCTTGAAGAGACTCAGCAGTACAGGCCTGGAAGAGACAGAGCAGTACTGGCCTGGAAGAGACTCAGCAGTACAGGCCTGGAAGAGACTCAGCAGTACATGCCTGGAAGAGACTGGCCTGGAAGAGACTCAGCAGTACTGGCCTGGAAGAGACTCAGCAGTACTGGCCTGGAAGAGACTCAGCAGTACATGCCTGGAAGAGACTCAGCAGTACATGCTTGGAAGAGACTCAGCAGTACATGCCTGGAAGAGACTCAGCAGTACTGGCCTGGAAGAGACTCAGCAGTACATGCCTGGAAGAGACTCAGCAGTACATGCCGGGAAGAGACTCAGCAGTACTGGCCTGGAAGAGACTCAGCAGTACATGCCTGGAAGAGACAGAGCAGTACTGGCCTGGAAGAGACTCAGCAGTACATGTCTGGAAGAGACCCATCAGTACATGCCTGGAAGAGACTCAGCAGTACTGGCCTGGAAGAGACAGAGCAGTACTGGCCTGGAAGAGACTCATCAGTACATGTCTGGAAGAGACTCAGCAGTACAGGCCTGGAAGAGACTCAGCAGTACAGGCCTGGAAGAGACTCAGCAGTACTGGCCTGGAAGAGACTCAGCAGCATGTCTGGAAGAGACTCAGCAGTACATGTCTGGAAGAGACTCAGCAGTACAGGCCTGGAAGAGACAGAGCAGTACTGGCCTGGAAGAGACAGAGCAGTACATGTCTGGAAGAGACTCAGCAGTACATGCCTGGAAGAGACCCAGCAGTACATGCCTGGAAGAGACTCAGCAGTACAGGCCTGGAAGAGACTCAGCAGTACTGGCCTGGAAGAGACTCAGCAGTACATGTCTGGAAGAGACTCAGCAGTACTGGCCTGGAAGAGACTCAGCAGTACATGCCTGGAAGAGACAGAGCAGTACTGGCCTGGAAGAGACTCAGCAGTACATGCCTGGAAGAGACAGAGCAGTACTGGCCTGGAAGAGACTCAGCAGTACATGTCTGGAAGAGACTCAGCAGTACAGGCCTGGAAGAGACTCAGCAGTACTGGCCAGGAAGAGACTCAGCAGTACTGGCCTGCAAGAGACAGAGCAGTACAGGCCTGGAAGAGACTCAGCAGTACTGGCCTTGAAGAGACTCAGCAGTACTGGCCTGGAAGAGACAGAGCAGTACTGGCCTGGAAGAGACTCAGCAGTACAGGCCTGGAAGAGACTCAGCAGTACATGCCTGGAAGAGACTGGCCTGGAAGAGACTCAGCAGTACTGGCCTGGAAGAGACACAGCAGTACTGGCCTGGAAGAGACTCAGCAGTACATGCCTGGAAGAGACTCAGCAGTACATGCCTGGAAGAGACTCAGCAGTACTGGCCTGGAAGAGACTCAGCAGTACATGCCTGGAAGAGACTCAGCAGTACATGCCTAGAAGAGACTCAGCAGTACATGTCTGGAAGAGACTCAGCAGTACATGTCTGGAAGAGACTCAGCAGTACATGCCTGGAAGAGACAGAGCAGTACTGGCCTGGAAGAGACTCAGCAGCATGTCTGGAAGAGACTCAGCAGTACATGTCTGGAAGAGACTCAGCAGTACAGGCCTGGAAGAGACAGAGCAGTACTGGCCTGGAAGAGACAGAGCAGTACTGGCCTGGAAGAGACTCATCAGTACATGTCTGGATGAGACTCATCAGTACATGCCTGGAAGAGACCCAGCAGTACAGGCCTGGAAGAGACTCAGCAGTACAGGCCTGGAAGAGACTCAGCAGTACAGGCCTGGAAGAGACAGAGCAGTACTGGCCTGGAAGAGACTCAGCATTACATGTCTGGAAGAGACTCAGCAGTACAGGCCTGGAAGAGACAGAGCAGTACTTGCCTGGAAGAGACTCAGCAGTACATGCCTGGAAGAGACTCAGCAGTACTGGCCTGGAAGAGACTCAGCAGTACTGGCCTGGAAGAGACTCAGCAGTACAGGCCTGGAAGAGACTCAGCAGTACTGGCCTGGAAGAGACTCAGCAGTACATGTCTGGATGAGACTCAGCAGTACAGGCCTGGAAGAGACTCAGCAGTACATGTCTGGAAGAGACTCAGCAGTACATGTCTGGAAGAGACTCAGCAGTACAGGCCTGGAAGAGACTCAGCAGTACTGGCCTGGAAGAGACTCAGCACTACTGGCCTGCAAGAGACAGAGCAGTACAGGCCTGGAAGAGACTCAGCAGTACTGGCCTTGAAGAGACTCAGCAGTACAGGCCTGGAAGAGACAGAGCAGTACTGGCCTGGAAGTGACTCAGCAGTACAGGCCTGGAAGAGACTCAGCAGTACTGGCCTGGAAGAGACTGAGCAGTACATGCCTGGAAGAGACTCAGCAGTATACTGGCCTGGAAGAGACTCAGTACTGGCCTGGAAGAGACTCAGCAGTACATGCCTGGAAGAGACTCAGCAGGAAGAGACTCAGCAGTACTGGCCTGGAAGGGACTCAGCAGTACATGCCTGAAAGAGATTCAGCAGTACAGGCCTGGAAGAGACTCAGCAGTACAGGCCTGGAAGAGACAGAGCAGTACTGGCCTGGAAGAGACTCAGCAGTACATGTCTGGAAGAGACTCAGCAGTACAGGCCTGGAAGAGACAGAGCAGTACTGGCCTGGAAGAGACTCAGCAGTACATGCCTGGAAGAGACTCAGCAGTACTGGCCTGGAAGAGACTCAGCAGTACTGGCCTGGAAGAGACTCAGCAGTACAGGCCTGGAAGAGACTCAGCAGTACTGGCCTGGAAGAGACTCAGCAGTACATGTCTGGATGAGACTCAGCAGTACAGGCCTGGAAGAGACTCAGCAGTACATGTCTGGAAGAGACTCAGCAGTACATGTCTGGAAGAGACTCAGCAGTACAGGCCTGGAAGAGACTCAGCAGTACTGGCCTTGAAGAGACTCAGCAGTACAGGCCTGGAAGAGACAGAGCAGTACTGGCCTGGAAGAGACTCAGCAGTACAGGCCTGGAAGAGACTCAGCAGTACTGGCCTGGAAGAGACTGAGCAGTACATGCCTGGAAGAGACTCAGCAGTATACTGGCCTGGAAGAGACTCAGTACTGGCCTGGAAGAGACTCAGCAATACATGCCTGGAAGAGACTCAGCAGGAAGAGACTCAGCAGTACTGGCCTGGAAGGGACTCAGCAGTACATGCCTGAAAGAGACTCAGCAGTACTAGCCTGGAAGAGACTCAGCAGTACAGGCCTGGAAGAGACAGAGCAGTACTGGCCTGGAAGAGACTCAGCAGTACATGTCTGGAAGAGACCCATCAGTACATGCCTGGAAGAGAATCAGCTGGAAGAGACAGAGCAGTACTGGCCTGGAAGAGACTCATCAGTACATGTTTGGAAGAGACTCATCAGTACATGCCTGGAAGAGACCCAGCAGTACAGGCCTGGAAGAGACTCAGCAGTACAGGCCTGGAAGAGACTCAGCAGTACAGGCCTGGAAGAGACAGAGCAGTACTGGCCTGGAAGAGACTCAGCAGTACATGTCTGGAAGAGACTCAGCAGTACAGGCCTGGAAGAGACAGAGCAGTACTGGCCTGGAAGAGCCTCAGCAGTACAGGCCTGGAAGAGACAGAGCAGTACTGGCCTGGAAGAGACTCAGCAGTACATGCCTGGAAGAGACTCAGCAGTACTGGCCTGGAAGAGACTCAGCAGTACTGGCCTGGAAGAGACTCAGCAGTACAGGCCTGGAAGAGACTCAGCAGTACTGGCCTGGAAGAGACTCAGCAGTACATGTCTGGAAGAGACTCAGCAGGACTGGCATGGAAGAGACTCAGCAGTACATGTCTGGAATAGACTCAGCAGTACTGGCCTGGAAGAGACTTAGCAGTACATGCCTGGAAGAGACAGAGCAGTACAGGCCTGGAAGAGACTCAGCAGTACATGCCTGGAAGAGACAGAGCAGTACTGGCCTGGAAGAGACTCAGCAGTACATGCCTGGAAGAGACTCAGCAGTACTGGCCTGGAAGAGACTCAGCAGTTACTGGCCTGGAAGAGACTCAGCAGTACATGTCTGGAAGAGACTCAGCAGTACTGGCCTGGAAGAGACTCAGCAGTACTGGCCTACAAGAGACAGAGCAGTACAGGCCTGGAAGAGACAGAGCAGTACTGGCCTGGAAGAGACTCAGCAGTACAGGCCTGGAAGAGACTCAGCAGTACATGCCTGGAAGAGACTGGCCTGGAAGAGACTCAGCAGTACTGGCCTGGAAGAGACTCAGCAGTACTGGCCTGGAAGAGACTCAGCAGTACTGGCCTGGAAGAGACTCAGCAGTACTGGCCTGGAAGAGACTCAGCAGTACTGGCCTGGAAGAGACTCAGCAGTACTGGCCTGGAAGAGACTCAGCAGTACATGCCTGGAAGAGACTCAGCAGTACATGCCTGGACGAGACTCAGCAGTACATTCCTGGAAGAGACTCAGAAGTACTGGCCTGGAAGAGACTCAGCAGTACATGCTTGGAAGAGACTCAGCAGTACATGCCTGGAAGAGACTCAGCAGTACTGGCCTGGAAGAGACTCAGCAGTACATGCCTGGAAGAGACTCAGCAGTACATGCCTGGAAGAGACTCAGCAGTACTGGCCTGGAAGAGACTCAGCAGTACAGGCCTGGAAGAGACTCAGCAGTACATGCCTGGAAGAGACTGGCCTGGAAGAGACTCAGCAGTACATGCCTGGAAGAGACTCAGCAGTACAGGCCTGGAAGAGACTCAGCAGTACAGGCCTGGAAGAGACTCAGCAGTACATGCCTGGAAGAGACTGGCCTGGAAGAGACTCAGCAGTTCTGGCCTGGAAGAGACTCAGCAGTACATGCCTGGAAGAGACTCAGCAGTACTGGCCTGGAAGAGACTCAGCAGTACTGGCCTGGAAGAGACTCAGCAGTACATGTCTGGAAGAGACTCAGCAGTACTGGCCTGGAAGAGACTCAGCAGTTACTGGCCTGGAAGAGACTCAGCAGTACATGCCTGGAAGAGACTCAGCAGTACAGGTCTGGAAGAGACTCAGCAGTACATGCCTGGAAGAGACTCAGCAGTACATGCCTGGAAGAGACTCAGCAGTACATGCCTGGAAGAGACAGAGCAGTACTGGCCTGGAAGAGACTCAGCAGTACTGGCCTGGAAGAGTCTCAGCAGTACATGCCTGGAAGAGACTCAGCAGTACTGGCCTGGAAGAGACACAGTACAGGCCTGGAAGAGACTCAGCAGTACATGCCTGGAAGAGACTCAGCAGTACATGTCTGGAAGAGACTCAGCAGTACATGCCTGGAAGAGACAGAGCAGTACTGGCCTGGAAGATACTCAGCAGGATGTCTGGAAGAGACTCAGCAGTGCATGTCTGGAAGAGACTCAGCAGTACAGGCCTGGAAGAGACAGAGCAGTACTGGCCTGGAAGAGACAGAGCAGTACTGGCCTGGAAGAGACTCATCAGTACATGTCTGGAAGAGACTCAGCAGTACATGCCTGGAAGAGACCCAGCAGTACAGGCCTGGAAGAGACTCAGCAGTACATGCCTGGAAGAGACTGGCCTGGAAGAGACTCAGCAGTACTGGCCTGGAAGAGACTCAGCAGTACTGGCCTGGAAGAGACTCAGCAGTACTGGCCTGGAAGAGACTCAGCAGTTACTGGCCTGGAAGAGACTCAGCAGTACATGTCTGGAAGAGACTCAGCAGTACTGGCCTGGAAGAGACTCAACAGTACTGGCCTGCAAGAGACAGAGCAGTACAGGCCTGGAAGAGACTCAGCAGTACTGGCCTTGAAGAGACTCAGCAGTACAGGCCTGGAAGAGACAGAGCAGTACTGGCCTGGAAGAGACTCAGCAGTACAGGCCTGGAAGAGACTCAGCAGTACATGCCTGGAAGAGACTGGCCTGGAAGAGACTCAGCAGTACTGGCCTGGAAGAGACTCAGCAGTACTGGCCTGGAAGAGACTCAGCAGTACTTGCCTGGAAGAGACTCAGCAGTACTGGCCTGGAAGAGACTCAGCAGTACATGCCTGAAAGAGACTCAGCAGTACATGCCTGGAAGAGACTCAGCAGTACTGGCCTGGAAGAGACTCAGCAGTACATGTCTGGAAGAGACCCATCAGTACATGCCTGGAAGAGACTCAGCTGGAAGAGACAGAGCAGTACTGGCCTGGAAGAGACTCATCAGTACATGTCTGGAAGAGACTCAGCAGTACAGGCCTGGAAGAGACTCAGCAGTACAGGCCTGTAAGAGACTCAGCAGTACTGGCCTGGAAGAGCCTCAGCAGTACAGGCCTGGAAGAGACAGAGCAGTACTGGCCTGGAAGAGACTCAGCAGTACATGCCTGGAAGAGACTCAGCAGTACTGGCCTGGAAGAGACAGAGCAGTACTGGCCTGGAAGAGACTCAGCAGTACTGGCCTGGAAGAGACTCAGCAGTACATGCCTGGAAGAGACTCAGCAGTACTGGCCTGGAAGAGACTCAGCAGTACATGCCTGGAAGAGACTCAGCAGTACATGCCTGGAAGAGACTCAGCAGTACATGCCTGGAAGAGACTCAGCAGTACATGCCTGGAAGAGACTCAGCAGTACTGGCCTGGAAGAGACTCAGCAGTACATGTCTGGAAGAGACCCATCAGTACATGCCTGGAAGAGACTCAGCTGGAAGAGACAGAGCAGTACTGGCCTGGAAGAGACTCATCAGTACATGTCTGGAAGAGACTCAGCAGTACAGGCCTGGAAGAGACTCAGCAGTACAGGCCTGTAAGAGACTCAGCAGTACTGGCCTGGAAGAGCCTCAGCAGTACAGGCCTGGAAGAGACAGAGCAGTACTGGCCTGGAAGAGACTCAGCAGTACATGCCTGGAAGAGACTCAGCAGTACTGGCCTGGAAGAGACTCAGCAGTACTGGCCTGGAAGAGACTCAGCAGTACAGGCCTGGAAGAGACTCAGCAGTACATGTCTGGAAGAGTCTCAGCAGTACAGGCCTGGAAGAGACTCAGCAGTACATGTCTGGAAGAGACTCAGCAGTACATGTCTGGAAGAGACTCAGCAGTACATGCCTGGAAGAGACAGAGCAGTACTGGCCTGGAAGAGACTCAGCAGTACTGGCCTGGAAGAGACTCAGCAGTACATGCCTGGAAGAGACTCAGCAGTACTGGCCTGGAAGAGACTCAGCAGTACATGCCTGGAAGAGACTCAGCAGTACTGGCCTGGAAGAGACTCAGCAGTACATGCCTGGAAGAGACAGAGCAGTACATGTCTGGAAGAGACTCAGCAGTACATGTCTGGAAGAGACTCAGCAGTACATGCCTGGAAGAGACAGAGCAGTACTGGCCTGGAAGAGACTCAGCAGCATGTCTGGAAGAGACTCAGCAGTACATGTCTGGAAGAGACCCATCAGTACATGCCTGGAAGAGACTCAGCTGGAAGAGACAGAGCAGTACTGGCCTGGAAGAGACTCATCAGTACATGTCTGGAAGAGACTCAGCTGTACAGGCCTGGAAGAGACTCAGCAGTACAGGCCTGGATGAGACTCAGCAGTACTGGCCTGGAAGAGCCTCAGCAGTACAGGCCTGGAAGAGACAGAGCAGTACTGGCCTGGAAGAGACTCAGCAGTACATGCCTGGAAGAGACTCAGCAGTACTGGCCTGGAAGAGACTCAGCAGTACTGGCCTGGAAGAGACTCAGCAGTACAGGCCTGGAAGAGACTCAGCAGTACATGTCTGGAAGAGTCTCAGCAGTACAGGCCTGTAAGAGACTCAGCAGTACATGCCTGGAAGAGACTCAGCAGTACATGTCTGGAAGAGACTCAGCAGTACATGTCTGGAAGAGACTCAGCAGTACATGCCTGGAAGAGACAGAGCAGTACTGGCCTGGAAGAGACTCAGCAGTACTGGCCTGGAAGAGACTCAGCAGTACATGCCTGGAAGAGACTCAGCAGTACTGGCCTGGAAGAGACTCAGCAGTACATGCCTGGAAGAGACTCAGCAGTACTGGCCTGGAAGAGACTCAGCAGTACATGCCTGGAAGAGACTCAGCAGTACATGTCTGGAAGAGACTCAGCAGTACATGTCTGGAAGAGACTCAGCAGTACATGCCTGGAAGAGACAGAGCAGTACTGGCCTGGAAGAGACTCAGCAGCATGTCTGGAAGAGACTCAGCAGTACATGTCTGGAAGAGACTCAGCAGTACAGGCCTGGAAGAGACAGAGCAGTACTGGCCTGGAAGAGACTCATCAGTACATGTCTGGAAGAGACTCAGCAGTACATGCCTGGAAGAGACCCAGCAGTACATGCCTGGAAGAGACTCAGCAGTACAGGCCTGGAAGAGACTCAGCAGTACTGGCCTGGAAGAGACTCAGCAGTACTGGCCTACAAGAGACAGAGCAGTACAGGCCTGGAAGAGACAGAGCAGTACTGGCCTGGAAGAGACTCAGCAGTACAGGCCTGGAAGAGACTCAGCAGTACATGCCTGGAAGAGACTGGCCTGGAAGAGACTCAGCAGTACTGGCCTGGAAGAGACTCAGCAGTACTGGCCTGGAAGAGACTCAGCAGTACTGGCCTGGAAGAGACTCAGCAGTACTGGCCTGGAAGAGACTCAGCAGTACTGGCCTGGAAGAGACTCAGCAGTACTGGCCTGGAAGAGACTCAGCAGTACATGCCTGGAAGAGACTCAGCAGTACATGCCTGGAAGAGACTCAGCAGTACATGCCTGGAAGAGACTCAGCAGTACTGGCCTGGAAGAGACTCAGCAGTACATGCCTGGAAGAGACTCAGCAGTACATGCCTGGAAGAGACTCAGCAGTACTGGCCTGGAAGAGACTCAGCAGTACATGCTTGGAAGAGACTCAGCAGTACATGCCTGGAAGAGACTCAGCAGTACTGGCCTGGAAGAGACTCAGCAGTACATGCCTGGAAGAGACTCAGCAGTACATGCCTGGAAGAGACTCAGCAGTACTGGCCTGGAAGAGACTCAGCAGTACAGGCCTGGAAGAGACTCAGCAGTACATGCCTGGAAGAGACTGGCCTGGAAGAGACTCAGCAGTACATGCCTGGAAGAGACTCAGCAGTACAGGCCTGGAAGAGACTCAGCAGTACAGGCCTGGAAGAGACTCAGCAGTACATGCCTGGAAGAGACTGGCCTGGAAGAGACTCAGCAGTACTGGCCTGGAAGAGACTCAGCAGTACATGCCTGGAAGAGACTCAGCAGTAATGGCCTGGAAGAGACTCAGCAGTACTGGCCTGGAAGAGACTCAGCAGTACATGTCTGGAAGAGACTCAGCAGTACTGGCCTGGAAGAGACTCAGCAGTTACTGGCCTGGAAGAGACTCAGCAGTACATGCCTGGAAGAGACTCAGCAGTACAGGTCTGGAAGAGACTCAGCAGTACATGCCTGGAAGAGACTCAGCAGTACATGCCTGGAAGAGACTCAGCAGTACATGCCTGGAAGAGACAGAGCAGTACTGGCCTGGAAGAGACTCAGCAGTACTGGCCTGGAAGAGACTCAGCAGTACATGCCTGGAAGAGACTCAGCAGTACTGGCCTGGAAGAGACACAGTACAGGCCTGGAAGAGACTCAGCAGTACATGCCTGGGAGAGACTCAGCAGTACATGTCTGGAAGAGACTCAGCAGTACATGCCTGGAAGAGACAGAGCAGTACTGGCCTGGAAGAGACTCAGCAGGATGTCTGGAAGAGACTCAGCAGTGCATGTCTGGAAGAGACTCAGCAGTACAGGCCTGGAAGAGACAGAGCAGTACTGGCCTGGAAGAGACAGAGCAGTACTGGCCTGGAAGAGACTCATCAGTACATGTCTGGAAGAGACTCAGCAGTACATGCCTGGAAGAGACCCAGCAGTACAGGCCTGGAAGAGACTCAGCAGTACATGCCTGGAAGAGACTGGCCTGGAAGAGACTCAGCAGTACTGGCCTGGAAGAGACTCAGCAGTACTGGCCTGGAAGAGACTCAGCAGTACTGGCCTGGAAGAGACTCAGCAGTTACTGGCCTGGAAGAGACTCAGCAGTACATGTCTGGAAGAGACTCAGCAGTACTGGCCTGGAAGAGACTCAACAGTACTGGCCTGCAAGAGACAGAGCAGTACAGGCCTGGAAGAGACTCAGCAGTACTGGCCTTGAAGAGACTCAGCAGTACAGGCCTGGAAGAGACAGAGCAGTACTGGCCTGGAAGAGACTCAGCAGTACAGGCCTGGAAGAGACTCAGCAGTACATGCCTGGAAGAGACTGGCCTGGAAGAGACTCAGCAGTACTGGCCTGGAAGAGACTCAGCAGTACTGGCCTGGAAGAGACTCAGCAGTACTGGCCTGGAAGAGACTCAGCAGTACTGGCCTGGAAGAGACTCAGCAGTACATGCCTGGAAGAGACTCAGCAGTACATGCCTGGAAGAGACTCAGCAGTACATGCCTGGAAGAGACTCAGCAGTACATGACTGGAAGAGACTCAGCAGTACTGGCCTGGAAGAGACTCAGCAGTACATGTCTGGAAGAGACCCATCAGTACATGCCTGGAAGAGACTCAGCTGGAAGAGACAGAGCAGTACTGGCCTGGAAGAGACTCATCAGTACATGTCTGGAAGAGACTCAGCAGTACAGGCCTGGAAGAGACTCAGCAGTACAGGCCTGTAAGAGACTCAGCAGTACTGGCCTGGAAGAGCCTCAGCAGTACAGGCCTGGAAGAGACAGAGCAGTACTGGCCTGGAAGAGACTCAGCAGTACATGCCTGGAAGAGACTCAGCAGTACTGGCCTGGAAGAGACTCAGCAGTACTGGCCTGGAAGAGACTCAGCAGTACAGGCCTGGAAGAGACTCAGCAGTACATGTCTGGAAGAGTCTCAGCAGTACAGGCCTGGAAGAGACTCAGCAGTACATGTCTGGAAGAGACTCAGCAGTACATGTCTGGAAGAGACTCAGCAGTACATGCCTGGAAGAGACAGAGCAGTACTGGCCTGGAAGAGACTCAGCAGTACTGGCCTGGAAGAGACTCAGCAGTACATGCCTGGAAGAGACTCAGCAGTACTGGCCTGGAAGAGACTCAGCAGTACATGCCTGGAAGAGACTCAGCAGTACATGCCTGGAAGAGACTCAGCAGTACATGCCTGGAAGAGACTCAGCAGTACATGCCTGGAAGAGACTCAGCAGTACTGGCCTGGAAGAGACTCAGCAGTACATGTCTGGAAGAGACCCATCAGTACATGCCTGGAAGAGACTCAGCTGGAAGAGACAGAGCAGTACTGGCCTGGAAGAGACTCATCAGTACATGTCTGGAAGAGACTCAGCAGTACAGGCCTGGAAGAGACTCAGCAGTACAGGCCTGTAAGAGACTCAGCAGTACTGGCCTGGAAGAGCCTCAGCAGTACAGGCCTGGAAGAGACAGAGCAGTACTGGCCTGGAAGAGACTCAGCAGTACATGCCTGGAAGAGACTCAGCAGTACTGGCCTGGAAGAGACTCAGCAGTACTGGCCTGGAAGAGACTCAGCAGTACTGGCCTGGAAGAGACTCAGCAGTACATGTCTGGAAGAGTCTCAGCAGTACAGGCCTGGAAGAGACTCAGCAGTACATGTCTGGAAGAGACTCAGCAGTACATGTCTGGAAGAGACTCAGCAGTACATGCCTGGAAGAGACAGAGCAGTACTGGCCTGGAAGAGCCTCAGCAGTACTGGCCTGGAAGAGACTCAGCAGTACATGCCTGGAAGAGACTCAGCAGTACTGGCCTGGAAGAGACTCAGCAGTACATGCCTGGAAGAGACTCAGCAGTACTGGCCTGGAAGAGACTCAGCAGTACATGCCTGGAAGAGACAGAGCAGTACATGTCTGGAAGAGACTCAGCAGTACATGTCTGGAAGAGACTCAGCAGTACATGCCTGGAAGAGACTCAGCTGGAAGAGACAGAGCAGTACTGGCCTGGAAGAGACTCAGCAGCATGTCTGGAAGAGACTCAGCAGTACATGTCTGGAAGAGACCCATCAGTACATGCCTGGAAGAGACTCAGCTGGAAGAGACAGAGCAGTACTGGCCTGGAAGAGACTCATCAGTACATGTCTGGAAGAGACTCAGCAGTACAGGCCTGGAAGAGACTCAGCAGTACAGGCCTGGATGAGACTCAGCAGTACTGGCCTGGAAGAGCCTCAGCAGTACAGGCCTGGAAGAGACAGAGCAGTACTGGCCTGGAAGAGACTCAGCAGTACATGCCTGGAAGAGACTCAGCAGTACTGGCCTGGAAGAGACTCAGCAGTACTGGCCTGGAAGAGACTCAGCAGTACAGGCCTGGAAGAGACTCAGCAGTACATGTCTGGAAGAGTCTCAGCAGTACAGGCCTGGAAGAGACTCAGCAGTACATGCCTGGAAGAGACTCAGCAGTACATGTCTGGAAGAGACTCAGCAGTACATGTCTGGAAGAGACTCAGCAGTACATGCCTGGAAGAGACAGAGCAGTACTGGCCTGGAAGAGACTCAGCAGTACTGGCCTGGAAGAGACTCAGCAGTACATGCCTGGAAGAGACTCAGCAGTACTGGCCTGGAAGAGACTCAGCAGTACATGCCTGGAAGAGACTCAGCAGTACTGGCCTGGAAGAGACTCAGCAGTACATGCCTGGAAGAGACTCAGCAGTACATGTCTGGAAGAGACTCAGCAGTACATGTCTGGAAGAGACTCAGCAGTACATGCCTGGAAGAGACAGAGCAGTACTGGCCTGGAAGAGACTCAGCAGCATGTCTGGAAGAGACTCAGCAGTACATGTCTGGAAGAGACTCAGCAGTACAGGCCTGGAAGAGACAGAGCAGTACTGGCCTGGAAGAGACTCATCAGTACATGTCTGGAAGAGACTCAGCAGTACATGCCTGGAAGAGACCCAGCAGTACATGCCTGGAAGAGACTCAGCAGTACAGGCCTGGAAGAGACTCAGCAGTACAGGCCTGGAAGAGACTCAGCAGTACATGCCTGGAAGATACTGGCCTGGAAGAGACTCAGCAGTACTGGCCTGGAACAGACTCAGCAGTACTGGCCTGGAAGAGACTCAGCAGTACATGCCTGGAAGAGACTCAGCAGTACTGGCCTGGAAGAGACTCAGCAGTACTGGCCTGGAAGAGACTCAGCAGTACATGTCTGGAAGAGACTCAGCAGTACTGGCCTGGAAGAGACTCAGCAGTTACTGGCCTGGAAGAGACTCAGCAGTACTGGCCTGGAAGGGACTCAGCAGTACTGGCCTGGAAGAGACTCAGCAGTACATGCCTGGAAGAGACTCAGCAGTACAGGCCTGGAAGAGACTCAGCAGTACAGGCCTGGAAGAGACTCAGCAGTACATGCCTGGAAGAGACTGGCCTGGAAGAGACTCAGCAGTACTGGCCTGGAAGAGACTCAGCAGTACATGCCTGGAAGAGACTCAGCAGTACTGGCCTGGAAGAGACTCAGCAGTACTGGCCTGGAAGAGACTCAGCAGTACTGGCCTGGAAGAGACTCAGCAGTACATGTCTCGAAGAGACTCAGCAGTACTGGCCTGGAAGAGACTCAGCAGTTACTGGCCTGGAAGAGACTCAGCAGTACATGCCTGGAAGAGACTCAGCAGTACAGGTCTGGAAGAGACTCAGCAGTACATGCCTGGAAGAGACTCAGCAGTACATGCCTGGAAGAGACTCAGCAGTACACATGCCTGGAAGAGACAGAGCAGTACTGGCCTGGAAGAGACTCAGCAGTACTGGCCTGGAAGAGACTCAGCAGTACATACCTGGAAGAGACTCAGCAGTACTGGCCTGGAAGAGACACAGTACAGGCCTGGAAGAGACTCAGCAGTACATGCCTGGAAGAGACAGAGCAGTACTGGCCTGGAAGAGACTCAGCAGCATGTCTGGAAGAGACTCAGCAGTGCATGTCTGGAAGAGACTCAGCAGTACAGGCCTGGAAGAGACAGAGCAGTACTGGCCTGGAAGAGACAGAGCAGTACTGGCCTGGAAGAGACTCATCAGTACATGTCTGGAAGAGACTCAGCAGTACATGCCTGGAAGAGACCCAGCAGTACATGCCTGGAAGAGACTCAGCAGTACAGGCCTGGAAGAGACTCAGCAGTACAGGCCTGGAAGAGACTCAGCAGTACATGCCTGGAAGAGACTGGCCTGGAAGAGACTCAGCAGTACTGGCCTGGAAGAGACTCAGCAGTACTGGCCTGGAAGAGACTCAGCAGTACTGGCCTGGAAGAGACTCAGCAGTTACTGGCCTGGAAGAGACTCAGCAGTACATGTCTGGAAGAGACTCAGCAGTACTGGCCTGGAAGAGACTCAGCAGTGTACTGGCCTGGAAGAGACTCAGCAGTACTGGCCTGCAAGAGACAGAGCAGTACAGGCCTGGAAGAGACTCAGCAGTACTGGCCTTGAAGAGACTCAGCAGTACAGGCCTGGAAGAGACAGAGCAGTACTGGCCTGGAAGAGACTCAGCAGTACAGGCCTGGAAGAGACTCAGCAGTACATGCCTGGAAGAGACTGGCCTGGAAGAGACTCAGCAGTACTGGCCTGGAAGAGACTCAGCAGTACTGGCCTGGAAGAGACTCAGCAGTATTGGCCTGGAAGAGACTCAGCAGTACTGGCCTGGAAGAGACTCAGCAGTACTGGCCTGGAAGAGACTCAGCAGTACATGCCTGGAAGAGACTCAGCAGTACATGCCTGGAAGAGACTCAGCAGTACTGGCCTGGAAGAGACTCAGCAGTACATGCTTGGAAGAGACTCAGCAGTACATGCCTGGAAGAGACTCAGCAGTACTGGCCTGGAAGAGACTCAGCAGTACATGCCTGGAAGAGACAGAGCAGTACAGGCCTGGAAGAGACTCAGCAGTACATGCCTGGAAGAGACTCAGCAGTACTGGCCTGGAAGAGACTCAGCAGTACTGCATGGAAGAGACTCATCAGTACATGCCTGGAAGAGACTCAGCACTACTGGCCTGCAAGAGACAGAGCAGTACAGGCCTGGAAGAGACTCAGCAGTACAGGCCTGGAAGAGACTCAGCAGTACAGGCCTGGAAGAGACTCAGCAGTACTGGCCTGGAAGAGCCTCAGCAGTACAGGCCTGGAAGAGACAGAGCAGTACTGGCCTGGAAGAGACTCAGCAGTACATGCCTGGAAGAGACTCAGCAGTACTGGCCTGGAAGAGACTCAGCAGTACTGGCCTGGAAGAGACTCAGCAGTACAGGCCTGGAAGAGACTCAGCAGTACATGTCTGGAAGAGTCTCAGCAGTACAGGCCTGGAAGAGACAGAGCAGTACTGGCCTGGAAGAGACTCAGCAGTACTGGCCTGGAAGAGACTCAGCAGTACATGCCTGGAAGAGACTCAGCAGTACTGGCCTGGAAGAGACTCAGCAGTACATGCCGGGAAGAGACTCAGCAGTACATGCCTGGAAGAGACTCAGCAGTACTGGCCTGGAAGAGACTCAGCAGTACATGCCTGGAAGAGACTCAGCAGTACATGTCTGGAAGAGACTCAGCAGTACATGTCTGGAAGAGACTCAGCAGTACATGCCTGGAAGAGACAGAGCAGTACTGGCCTGGAAGAGACTCAGCAGCATGTCTGGAAGAGACTCAGCAGTACATGTCTGGAAGAGACTCAGCAGTACAGGCCTGGAAGAGACAGAGCAGTACTGGCCTGGAAGAGACTCATCAGTACATGTCTGGAAGAGACTCAGCAGTACATGCCTGGAAGAGACCCAGCAGTACAGGCCTGGAAGAGACTCAGCAGTACAGGCCTGGAAGAGACTCAGCAGTACTGGCCTGGAAGAGACTCAGCAGTACATGTCTGGAAGAGACTCAGCAGTACTGGCCTGGAAGAGACTCAGCAGTTACTGGCCTGGAAGAGACTCAGCAGTACTGGCCTGGAAGAGACTCAGCAGTACTGGCCTGGAAGAGACTCAGCAGTACATGTCTGGAAGAGACTCAGCAGTACTGGCCTGGAAGAGACTCAGCAGTTACTGGCCTGGAAGAGACTCAGCAGTACATGTCTGGAAGAGACTCAGCAGTACTGGCCTGGAAGAGACTCAGCAGTACTGGCCTGGAAGAGACTCAGCAGTACTGGCCTGGAAGAGACTCAGCAGTACTGGCCTGGAAGAGACTCAGCAGTACATGTCTGGAAGAGACTAAGCAGTACATGCCTGGAAGAGACAGAGCAGTACTGGCCTGGAAGAGACTCAGCAGTACATGCCTGGAAGAGACTCAGCAGTACATGTCTGGAAGAGACTCAGCATACAGGCCTAGAAGAGACTCAGCAGTACTGGCCTGGAAGAGACTCAGCAGTACTGGCCTGGAAGAGACTCAGCAGTACTGGCCTGGAAGAGACTCAGCAGTACTGGCCTGGAAGAGACTCAGCAGTACTGGCCTGGAAGAGACTCAGCAGTACTGGCCTGGAAGAGACTCAGCAGTACATGTCTGGAAGAGACTAAGCAGTACATGCCTGGAAGAGACAGAGCAGTACTGGCCTGGAAGAGACTCAGCAGTACATGCCTGGAAGAGACTCAGCAGTACATGTCTGGAAGAGACTCAGCAGTACTGGCCTGGAAGAGACTCAGCAGTACTGGCCTTGAAGAGACTCAGCAGTACTGGCCTGGAAGAGACTCAGCAGTACTGGCCTGGAAGAGACTCAGCAGTACTGGCCTGGAAGAGACTCAGCAGTACTGGCCTGGAAGAGACTCAGCAGTACTGGCCTGGAAGAGACTCAGCAGTACTGGCCTGGAAGAGACTCAGCAGTACTGGCCTGGAAGACACTCAGCAGTACATGTCTGGAAGAGACTCAGCAGTACTGGCCTGGAAGACACTCAGCAGTACATGTCTGGAAGAGACTCAGCAGTACTGGCCTGGAAGACACTCAGCAGTACATGTCTGGAAGAGACTCAGCAGTACTGGCCTGGAAGAGACACACAGTACTGGCCTGGAAGAGACTCAGCAGTACTGGCCTGGAAGAGACTCAGCAGTACAGGCCTGGAAGAGACTCAGCAGTACTGGTCTGGAAGAGACTCAGCAGTACAGGCCTGGAAGAGACTCAGCAGTACTGGTCTGGAAGAGACTCAGCAGTACTGGCCTGGAAGAGACTCAGCAGTACTGGCCTGGAAGAGACTCAGCAGTACTGGCCTGGAAGAGACTCAGCAGTACTGGCCTGGAAGAGACTCAGCAGTACAGGTCTGGAAGAGACTCAGCAGTACTGGCCTGGAAGAGACTCAGCAGTACATGCCTGGAAGAGACTCAGCAGTACATGCCTGGAAGAGACTCAGCAGTACAGGTCTGGAAGAGACTCAGCAGTACATGTCTGGAAGAGACTCAGCAGTACTGGTCTGGAAGAGACTCAGCAGTACTGGCCTGGAAGAGACAGAGCAGTACTGGCCTGGAAGAGACTCAGCAGTACATGCCTGGAAGAGACTCAGCAGTACAGGTCTGGAAGAGACTCAGCAGTACATGTCTGGAAGAGACTCAGCAGTACTGGTCTGGAAGAGACTCAGCAGTACTGGCCTGGAAGAGACAGAGCAGTACTGGCCTGGAAGAGACTCAGCAGTACTGGCCTGGAAGAGACAGAGCAGTACTGGCCTGGAAGAGACTCAGCAGTACTGGCCTGGAAGAGACTCAGCAGTACAGGCCTGGAAGAGACTCAGCAGTACAGGCCTGGAAGAGACTCAGCAGTACAGGCCTGGAAGAGACTCAGCAGTACAGGCCTGGAAGAGACTCAGCAGTACAGGCCTGGAAGAGACTCAGCAGTACAGGCCTGGAAGAGACTCAGCAGTACTGGCCTGGAAGAGACTCAGCAGTACAGGCCTGGAAGAGACTCAGCAGTACAGGCCTGGAAGAGACCTTTGAAATGAAAGTTGCAGCATTTTTTCCGACACCCAAAAATAGTTGGGTTCTCCCTTTAGTGGCACCAGGCACCAATCTGTGCCTCATCTCATGAAAACCATTATCGAATATTGAACAAGACCACCAATTGACTGCTGGTAATCTTGGGGATGGGGGCACACCAGGTCAGAGGTGTGCTGAAGTCACATTCAAATTACACATGCTGCACGAGCAGTTCCTTGATAATTAAATATTCATGCTATATATATATTTATTTTTTTAATTAAAAAAAAATGTCATCCAAAATTCTACGGGAAGGCAGAGGGTGCAACTGTGTCAAGGAGGGAGTGACCTCCCCGTCCTCTCGTCCTTCCACACAATGAAGTGTGATGAAGCCATGTGTGTATTTGTGAACACAATCACATATTGTTCACAGGAGCGTAATGTGCTAGACAACACAGCGAAAACATTTCCAGAGAATCCTCAACCGGGGCCAACCATGTGCCAATGGTGCGGCATTTAGCACTGCAAATTTCTTAGGGGATGAGCTTTCCTATCGCCATGGCACCTGATGCTGGCGAGGGTAGCAACACCATCAACTCTGGTGACTAGCGCGTGCTTCTAACCCCATCCTGCAAGGGCCCTTAACTGAGAATAACACTTACTTCACACTATTGCTAAATAATGCACACTCACAGAAAATTACTTTCCTTAATTTTTTAGACGAGGACCTTCTTATGAGCAGTCTGAGAAAGACACACCCTCGAGGCAGATTACGAGTCCCTTGAGGCAGATTACGAGTCTCTCGAGGCAGATTACAAGTCTCCCGAGGCAGATTACGAGTCTCTCGAGGCAGATTACGAGTCCCTCGAGGCAGATTACGAGTCTCTCGAGGCAGATTACAAGTCTCTCGAGGCAGATTACAAGTCTCTCGAGGCAGATTACAAGTCTCTCGAGGCAGATTACAAGTCTCTCGAGGCAGATTACAAGTCTCTCGAGGCAGATTACAAGTCTCTCGAGGCAGATTACAAGTCTCTCGAGGTAGATTACAAGTCTCTCTCGAGGCAGCTTACAAGTCTCTCTCGAGGCAGATTACAAGTCTCTCGAGGCAGATTACAAGTCTCTCGAAGCAGATTAGAAGTCTCTCTCGAG
This sequence comes from Cladorhizidae sp. MBARI D1340-BT2, assembly GCA_028752905.1. NCBI lineage: Eukaryota > Metazoa > Porifera > Demospongiae > Poecilosclerida > Cladorhizidae > Cladorhizidae sp. MBARI D1340-BT2. The sequence goes on from JAQNBH010000001.1 coordinate 10,202,388, forward strand.
GCAGATTAGAAGTCTCTCTCGAGGCAGATTACAAGTCTCTCTCGAGGCAGATTACAAGTCTCTCGAGGCAGATAAGAAGTCTCTCGAGGCAGATAAGAAGTCTCTCGAGGCAGATTACAAGTCTCTCTCGAGGCAGATTACAAGTCTCTCTCGAGGCAGATTACAAGTCTCTCTCGAGGCAGATTACAAGTCTCTCTCTCGAGGCAGATTACAAGTCTCTCTCGAGGCAGATTACAAGTATCTTGAGGCAGATTACAAGTCTCTCGAGGCAGATTACAAGTCTCTCGAGGCAGATTACAAGTCTGTCGAGGCATCTCTAGAGGCAGATTACAAGTCTCTCGAGGCAGATTACAAGTCTGTCGAGGCAGATTACAAGTCTCTCGAGGTAGATTACAAGTCTCTCGAGGCAGATTACAAGTCTCCCGAGGTAGATTACAAGTCTCTCTCGAGGCAGATTACAAGTCTCTCGAGGCAGATTACAAGTCTCTCGAAGCAGATTAGAAGTCTCTCTCGAGGCAGATTACAAGTCTCTCTCGAGGCAGATTACAAGTCTCTCGAGGCAGATAAGAAGTCTCTCGAGGCAGATTACAAGTCTCTCTCGAGGCAGATTACAAGTCTCTCTCGAGGCAGATTACAAGTCTCTATCGAGGCAGATTACAAGTCTCTCTCGAGGCAGATTACAAGTCTCTCGAGGTGAACTAAGAAAGAACTAACAATGGCCACTCAAGCACATGCTTTGCATTTAACTTCACCTCATGAAGCACATCATCTACAGAAGCATTTGCACACGTCCTTCATGACGAAAAGCGCAACGACGAGAAGAATTCCTGCAAGAGGCTCGACTATCGGCATCCTTCATGAGCCAGAAGAAGCATTTAGTTGGGTACTATAAAAGTATTTTGGAATTTCATAGGCTATGGAGGAACTGCCTGCGCTACTAGAGGGCTGCTGGAAGTCGCTTGCTAATTGGCAGTAAAAAGCTCGTCCAGAAACAACGGACAATTATATATATACGTGCATACAGTAGATACATGTACTTGCTGCTAATAGTGTAAATAAGGTCAAATTCTTCCCTCATTTTAATTACGTTGCCTAGGCGATGCAGCTCATACGCATGCACATAGCGGGTATTTTTCCAATGACTGCCAGACCAGCGCTAGACAGAGGGACACCACAAGCACGCCCGACAGGCATGGTTTGTAATGACAATGAAACAGGCATTTAACAGGGGGCTTAACAACCAGAGTTTACGGTATTGGGTAGAGCCGGCCAGTCATGTTGGGTCGGTCCAATCTCACGACCACTCAACATGTTAACAGTTCTCGCGCCAGGAATAGGGCTAGGGCTAGGGTTATACAGGGCTAGGGCTAGGGTTATACAGGGCTAGGGCTAGGGCTATACAGGGCTAGGGCTAGGGTTATACACGACTAGGGCTAGGGTTATACACGACTAGGGCTAGGGATATACAGGGCTAGGGCTAGGGTTATACACGACTAGGGCTAGGGATATACAGGGCTAGGGCTAGGGTTATACACGACTAGGGCTAGGGATATACAGGGCTAGGGTTATACAGGGCTAGGGCTAGGGATATACAGGGCTAGGGCTAGGGTTATACAGGACTAGGGCTAGGGTTATACAGGGCTAGGGCTAGGGATATACAGGGCTAGGGCTAGGGTTATACAGGACTAGGGCTAGGGTTATACAGGGCTAGGGCTAGGGATATACAGGGCTAGGGCTAGGGATATACACGACTAGGGCTAGGGATATACAGGGCTAGGGCTAGGGATATACAGGGCTAGGGCTAGGGTTATACAGGGCTATTTTGGAATTTCATAGGCCATAGGCATGGGCTAGGGCTATACAGGGCTAGGGCTATACAGGGCTAAGGCTAGGGCTATACAGGCTAGGGCTAGGGCTATACAGGGCTAGGGCTATACAGGGCTAAGGCTAGGGCTATACAGGCTAGGGCTAGGGCTATACAGGGCTAGGGCTAGACAGGGCTAGGGTTACACAGGGCTGTATGTTTAGGATTAGGTGTACAACAATTTTGAAATCCACATGTCTTCCCTTCCCGGGCCAGGGGGATTGTCCACGGAATCCCCACACCATCCTGGCAGCAAAAGACATTTCAGTACATACCACAACAGTGCAGTGCCCAACAGAGCCAGCACCTGCAACATATAGACACATACAGTACCACCCCATTCCCGATGACATCGTGCGTCTTCTATCAACTGCATGAGCTGCTACAGTAGCTGCGCGGGTACTATTAATGGCACGTGCTAATCAAGGCAGCTCCTCTGTACTTTAGCTTACCTGCGATGGTCGTGCAATATATAAGCTCTCAACTAACACCTAGAGTGGAAATACAATGGCTTCTCAATGATCGACTCACAATTGCCTTCTCTGCAAAGTTTTGGAAATTAATAAAATAAAAAAATTGGCATTCAAGTTTGACGTTTAGGCTAGATCCGGCATTATTCCAGATGAAGGCCTGACCATCTAGCCAAAGCATCGAGAAGAAAGTTTTAAGTGAACCTGAGAAATCCATTGTATGCATGCATGCATGAAAGAGACCACCAGCTGGACAAGGTAACAACACCCTTGTTTGTGTGATAATTCCTTGCCTATTATTCCTTGCAGGTCAGCTTCATCCAATTTGAAGACAGTCTCTCAATGTCTTTATTGGGCAGTTTGGCTCTCTCACTGGTGATAGCAGGTGCTGCACTGGCTGCTACCACTGGTGAGAGCAGGTGCTGCACTGGCTGCTACCACTGGTGAGAGCAGGTGCTGCACTGGCTGCTACCACTGGTGAGAGCAGGTGCTGCACTGGCTGCTACCACTGGTGAGAGCAGGTGCTGCACTGGCTGCTACCACTGGTGAGAGCAGGTGCTGCACTGGCTGCTACCACTGGTGAGAGCAGGTGCTGCACTGGCTGCTACCACTGGTGAGAGCAGGTGCTGCACTGGTTGCTACTACTATGGTCTACTTGAGGTCACAGAAGTAATTGAAGGCATGCTCTATGAATTCGAGGAGACACTTGGCAAGTGAGATATATTTGGAGCTTGAGTCAAGTGGGGTGTAGGTTGAGAGCTGCACACATACACACCAGCACATCTCTTGACATCATCTACCCACTATCCCTAGCCCTGGTTACACATGTGCACATATACATACCAGCGTATCTCTTGACGTCTTCGATCCACTGAGGCACATGGCTGAAGGAGTCACCTTTAGTGATGTCATAAGCGATAATGACCCCATGCGCCCCTCTGTAGTAGCTTTGAGTGATGGTGCGGAACCTCTCCTGCCCTGCCGTGTCCCATATCTGAAGCTACATACATTATTTGAATATTGTGTAGTCATGACAACAACAACCACAACAACAACTCGAAAATAGTTTGCTGTTGTGCCTGCTAGCACTATAATCAGGGCTAGAGTTAAGGTTAGGTAGGGTTAGGGCTAAGGTTAGGTATAGGTTAGGTATAGGGTTAGGGCTAGTGTGTAGGTTTAGGACTAGGGTTAGGGCTAGAGTTAGGGCTAGGGTTAGGGCTAAGGTGTTGGTTTAGGACTATGGATAGGGTTAGGGTAAGGTTAGGTGTAGGTTTAGGACTATGGTTAGGGCTAGAGATAGGGTTAGGGTAAGGTTAGGTGTAGGTTTAGGACTAGGGTTAGGGCTAGGGTTAGGGCTAGGGTTAGGGCTAGAGTTAGGGCTAGGGTTAGGGCTAGAGTTAGGGCTAGGGTTAGGGCTAGAGTACATTGTATTCCACTTAGAAGGGACTTACATGTACTGAAATGTATAGGGATGGGGAGATTAGGACCATGGAACTGTCAGACCTGAAGACTGTCCAACCTAAAGGATAGCCTCACAATGTACACTGGAACCAATCACAGCCTTGCTAGGTACCATGGAACTATAGAACCTTAGGGATAGCCTTCCAAGCTACTCTGGAACTGCTAGACATACAGTACATGTACATGATAATAGAGCTAATATTAAAACAGTATGTGCAGTAGGTGCAGCTATCCTTCAGTTCCAAGGGAACTTGTGGGACTATCCTTTAGTTCTGAGAGTTCCAAGCTAAAGGATAGTCCCAAGGTAACACGTGGGACTATCCTTTATAGTTATGAGAGTTCCAGGATCGTGACACTACCCACAATTCTAGGGTACCATGTGAGACTATCTGACAGTTCCAAGGTAACATGTGGGACTATCCTTTAGTTCTGAGAGTTCCAGGGTACCATATGAGACTATCCTTTAGGCAAGACAGTTCCAGCTGACTGAGCATGTAAGTAGAGTTCTCCACCTTGATTTTTTTGCCATTCAAGTCAATCGTCTTCAGCATGAAGTCCACTCCTATGGTGTTGCCATGACGCTCCACGTAGACGTCATGCTTGAAGCGCTGCACCACACAGGTCTTGCCCACGCCAGCATCCCCTATCAACACCACCTTCACAAGCACAGCAGGGCACGTAAAACATGTTCATTATAATACACCCAGAGGGTGAAGTGGGGGGGGGGGGGACATGAGGGGAACAGGGGGACAAAAATAGGAGGGGATGGGCTGTGGATTTAAAAGGGAAAGGGAGGGAACTTGTTCTCACAACATGCCACAACGATTATTACTCGGTCCATCAGGTACATGTACCTCTAAAACTTCTCTACCTCTAAAACTTCTCTACCTCTAAAACTAATAAGAATTTTAGCATTAGAGACAGCATAAGTAATGAACCTAAACACTATTAGCATTAGAGACAGCATAAGTAATGAACCTAAACACTATTAGCATTAGAGGTAGCATAAGTAATGAACCTAAACACTATTAGCATTAGAGACAGCATAAGTAATGAACCTAAACACTATTAGCATTAGAGACAGCATAAGTAATGAACCTAAACTCTATTAGCATTAGAGACAGCATAAGTAATGAACCTAAACACTATTAGCATTAGAGGGAGCATAAGTAATGAACCTAAACACTATTAGCATTAGAGGGAGCATAAGTAATGAACCTAAACACTATTAGCATTAGAGGCACATAAGTAATGAACCTAAACACTATTAGCATTAGAGACAGCATAAGTAATGAACCTAAACACTATTAGCATTAGAGGTAGCATAAGTAATGAACCTAAACACTATTAGCATTAGAGACAGCATAAGTAATGAACCTAAACACTATTAGCATTAGAGACAGCATAAGTAATGAACCTAAACTCTATTAGCATTAGAGACAGCATAAGTAATGAACCTAAACACTATTAGCATTAGAGGGAGCATAAGTAATGAACCTAAACACTATTAGCATTAGAGGGAGCATAAGTAATGAACCTAAACACTATTAGCATTAGAGGCACATAAGTAATGAACCTAAACACTATTAGCATTAGAGACAGCATAAGTAATGAACCTAAACTCTATTAGCATTAGAGACAGCATAAGTAATGAACCTAAACACTATTAGCATTAGAGGCACATAAGTAATGAACCTAAACACTATTAGCATTAGAGGTAGCATAAGTAATGAACCTAAACACTATTAGCATTAGAGGCACATAAGTAATGAACCTAAACACTATTAGCATTAGAGGCAGCATAAGTAATGAACCTAAACACTATTAGCATTAGAGGCACATAAGTAATGAACCTAAACACTATTAGCATTAGAGGCACATAAGTAATGAACCTAAACACTATTAGCATTAGAGACAGCATAAGTAATGAACCTAAACACTATTAGCATTAGAGACAGCATAAGTAATGAACCTAAACACTATTAGCATTAGAGGCAGCATAAGTAATGAACCTAAACACTATTAGCATTAGAGGCACATAAGTAATGAACCTAAACACTATTAGCATTAGAGGCACATAAGTAATGAACCTAAACACTATTAGCATTAGAGGGAGCATAAGTAATGAACCTAAACACTATTAGCATTAGAGGCACATAAGTAATGAACCTAAACACTATTAGCATTAGAGACAGCATAAGTAATGAACCTAAACACTATTAGCATTAGAGGTAGCATAAGTAATGAACCTAAACACTATTAGCATTAGAGACAGCATAAGTAATGAACCTAAACACTATTAGCATTAGAGGTAGCATAAGTAATGAACCTAAACACTATTAGCATTAGAGGGAGCATAAGTAATGAACCTAAACACTATTAGCATTAGAGGGAGCATAAGTAATGAACCTAAACACTATTAGCATTAGAGACAGCATAAGTAATGAACCTAAACACTATTAGCATTAGAGGGAGCATAAGTAATGAACCTAAACACTATTAGCATTAGAGGCACATAAGTAATGAACCTAAACACTATTAGTATTAGAGACAGCATAAGTAATGAACCTAAACTCTATTAGCATTAGAGGCACATAAGTAATGAACCTAAACACTATTAGCATTAGAGACAGCATAAGTAATGAACCTAAACACTATTAGCATTAGAGGCACATAAGTAATGAACCTAAACACTATTAGCATTAGAGGGAGCATAAGTAATGAACCTAAACACTATTAGCATTAGAGGCACATAAGTAATGAACCTAAACACTATTAGCATTAGAGGTAGCATAAGTAATGAACCTAAACACTATTAGCATTAGAGACAGCATAAGTAATGAACCTAAACACTATTAGCATTAGAGGTAGCATAAGTAATGAACCTAAACACTATTAGCATTAGAGGGAGCATAAGTAATGAACCTAAACACTATTAGCATTAGAGGCACATAAGTAATGAACCTAAACACTATTAGCATTAGAGACAGCATAAGTAATGAACCTAAACTCTATTAGCATTAGAGACAGCATAAGTAATGAACCTAAACACTATTAGCATTAGAGGCACATAAGTAATGAACCTAAACACTATTAGCATTAGAGGTAGCATAAGTAATGAACCTAAACACTATTAGCATTAGAGGCACATAAGTAATGAACCTAAACACTATTAGCATTAGAGGCAGCATAAGTAATGAACCTAAACACTATTAGCATTAGAGGCACATAAGTAATGAACCTAAACACTATTAGCATTAGAGGCACATAAGTAATGAACCTAAACACTATTAGCATTAGAGGGAGCATAAGTAATGAACCTAAACACTATTAGCATTAGAGGCACATAAGTAATGAACCTAAACACTATTAGCATTAGAGACAGCATAAGTAATGAACCTAAACACTATTAGCATTAGAGACAGCATAAGTAATGAACCTAAACACTATTAGCATTAGAGGCAGCATAAGTAATGAACCTAAACACTATTAGCATTAGAGACAGCATAAGTAATGAACCTAAACACTATTAGCATTAGAGGGAGCATAAGTAATGAACCTAAACACTATTAGCATTAGAGGGAGCATAAGTAATGAACCTAAACACTATTAGCATTAGAGACAGCATAAGTAATGAACCTAAACACTATTAGCATTAGAGGGAGCATAAGTAATGAACCTAAACACTATTAGCATTAGAGGCACATAAGTAATGAACCTAAACACTATTAGTATTAGAGACAGCATAAGTAATGAACCTAAACTCTATTAGCATTAGAGGCACATAAGTAATGAACCTAAACACTATTAGCATTAGAGACAGCATAAGTAATGAACCTAAACACTATTAGCATTAGAGGCACATAAGTAATGAACCTAAACACTATTAGCATTAGAGGCACATAAGTAATGAACCTAAACACTATTAGCATTAGAGACAGCATAAGTAATGAACCTAAACACTATTAGCATTAGAGGTAGCATAAGTAATGAACCTAAACACTATTAGCATTAGAGGGAGCATAAGTAATGAACCTAAACACTATTAGCATTAGAGGCACATAAGTAATGAACCTAAACACTATTAGCATTAGAGGTAGCATAAGTAATGAACCTAAACACTATTAGCATTAGAGGCACATAAGTAATGAACCTAAACACTATTAGCATTAGAGGCACATAAGTAATGAACCTAAACACTATTAGCATTAGAGGCACATAAGTAATGAACCTAAACACTATTAGCATTAGAGACAGCATAAGTAATGAACCTAAACACTATTAGCATTAGAGGCACATAAGTAATGAACCTAAACACTATTAGCATTAGAGGCACATAAGTAATGAACCTAAACACTATTAGCATTAGAGGGAGCATAAGTAATGAACCTAAACACTATTAGCATTAGAGGCACATAAGTAATGAACCTAAACACTATTAGCATTAGAGACAGCATAAGTAATGAACCTAAACACTATTAGCATTAGAGGTAGCATAAGTAATGAACCTAAACACTATTAGCATTAGAGGGAGCATAAGTAATGAACCTAAACACTATTAGCATTAGAGGTAGCATAAGTAATGAACCTAAACACTATTAGCATTAGAGGCACATAAGTAATGAACCTAAACACTATTAGCATTAGAGACACATAAGTAATGAACCTAAAAACTATTAGCATTAGAGGCACATAAGTAATGAACCTAAACACTATTAGCATTAGAGGTAGCATAAGTAATGAACCTAAACACTATTAGCATTAGAGGCACATAAGTAATGAACCTAAACACTATTAGCATTAGAGACAGCATAAGTAATGAACCTAAACACTATTAGCATTAGAGGTAGCATAAGTAATGAACCTAAACACTATTAGCATTAGAGGTAGCATAAGTTATGAACCTAAACACTATTAGCATTAGAGGCACATAAGTAATGAACCTAAACACTATTAGCATTAGAGGTAGCATAAGTAATGAACCTAAACACTATTAGCATTAGAGGCACATAAGTAATGAACCTAAACACTATTAGCATTAGAGACAGCATAAGTAATGAACCTAAACACTATTAGCATTAGAGGGAGCATAAGTAATGAACCTAAACACTATTAGCATTAGAGACAGCATAAGTAATGAACCTAAACACTATTAGCATTAGAGGGAGCATAAGTAATGAACCTAAACACTATTAGCATTAGAGGCACATAAGTAATGAACCTAAACACTATTAGCATTAGAGGCAGCATAAGTAATGAACCTAAACACTATTAGCATTAGAGACAGCATAAGTAATGAACCTAAACACTATTAGCATTAGAGGCACATAAGTAATGAACCTAAACACTATTAGCATTAGAGGCACATAAGTAATGAACCTAAACACTATTAGCATTAGAGACAGCATAAGTAATGAACCTAAACACTATTAGCATTAGAGACAGCATAAGTAATGAACCTAAACACTATTAGCATTAGAGGCACATAAGTAATGAACCTAAACACTATTAGCATTAGAGGCACATAAGTAATGAACCTAAACACTATTAGAATTAGAGGTAGCATAAGTAATGAACCTAAACTCTATTAGCATTAGAGGCACATAAGTAATGAACCTAAACACTATTAGCATTAGAGGCACATAAGTAATGAACCTAAACACTATTAGCATTAGAGACAGCATAAGTAATGAACCTAAACACTATTAGCATTAGAGACAGCATAAGTAATGAACCTAAACACTATTAGCATTAGAGGCACATAAGTAATGAACCTAAACACTATTAGCATTAGAGGCACATAAGTAATGAACCTAAACACTATTAGCATTAGAGGCACATAAGTAATGAACCTAAACACTATTAGCATTAGAGGCACATAAGTAATGAACCTAAACACTATTAGCATTAGAGGTAGCATAAGTAATGAACCTAAACACTATTAGCATTAGAGGTACATAAGTAATGAACCTAAACACTATTAGCATTAGAGGCACATAAGTAATGAACCTAAACTCTATTAGCATTAGAGACAGCATAAGTAATGAACCTAAACACTATTAGCATTAGAGACAGCATAAGTAATGAACCTAAACACTATTAGCATTAGAGGGAGCATAAGTAATGAACCTAAACACTATTAGCATTAGAGGGAGCATAAGTAATGAACCTAAACACTATTAGTATTAGAGGCACATAAGTAATGAACCTAAACACTATTAGCATTAGAGGTAGCATAAGTAATGAACCTAAACACTATTAGCATTAGAGGCACATAAGTAATGAACCTAAACACTATTAGCATTAGAGACAGCATAAGTAATGAACCTAAACACTATTAGCATTAGAGGAAGCATAAGTAATGAACCTAAACACTATTAGCATTAGAGGCACATAAGTAATGAACCTAAACACTATTAGCATTAGAGGTAGCATAAGTAATGAACCTAAACACTATTAGCATTAGAGGAAGCATAAGTAATGAACCTAAACACTATTAGCATTAGAGACAGCATAAGTAATGAACCTAAACACTATTAGCATTAGAGGCACATAAGTAATGAACCTAAACACTATTAGCATTAGAGACACATAAGTAATGAACCTAAACACTATTAGCATTAGAGACAGCATAAGTAATGAACCTAAACACTATTAGCATTAGAGGTAGCATAAGTAATGAACCTAAACACTATTAGCATTAGAGGTAGCATAAGTAATGAACCTAAACACTATTAGCATTAGAGGCACATAAGTAATGAACCTAAACACTATTAGCATTAGAGGTAGCATAAGTAATGAACCTAAACACTATTAGCATTAGAGGCACATAAGTAATGAACCTAAACACTATTAGCATTAGAGACAGCATAAGTAATGAACCTAAACACTATTAGCATTAGAGGGAGCATAAGTAATGAACCTAAACACTATTAGCATTAGAGACAGCATAAGTAATGAACCTAAACACTATTAGCATTAGAGGGAGCATAAGTAATGAACCTAAACACTATTAGCATTAGAGGCACATAAGTAATGAACCTAAACACTATTAGCATTAGAGGCAGCATAAGTAATGAACCTAAACACTATTAGCATTAGAGACAGCATAAGTAATGAACCTAAACACTATTAGCATTAGAGGCACATAAGTAATGAACCTAAACACTATTAGCATTAGAGGCACATAAGTAATGAACCTAAACACTATTAGCATTAGAGACAGCATAAGTAATGAACCTAAACACTATTAGCATTAGAGACAGCATAAGTAATGAACCTAAACACTATTAGCATTAGAGGCACATAAGTAATGAACCTAAACACTATTAGCATTAGAGGCACATAAGTAATGAACCTAAACACTATTAGCATTAGAGGTAGCATAAGTAATGAACCTAAACTCTATTAGCATTAGAGGCACATAAGTAATGAACCTAAACACTATTAGCATTAGAGGCACATAAGTAATGAACCTAAACACTATTAGCATTAGAGACAGCATAAGTAATGAACCTAAACACTATTAGCATTAGAGACAGCATAAGTAATGAACCTAAACACTATTAGCATTAGAGGCACATAAGTAATGAACCTAAACACTATTAGCATTAGAGGCACATAAGTAATGAACCTAAACACTATTAGCATTAGAGGCACATAAGTAATGAACCTAAACACTATTAGCATTAGAGGTACATAAGTAATGAACCTAAACACTATTAGCATTAGAGGCACATAAGTAATGAACCTAAACTCTATTAGCATTAGAGACAGCATAAGTAATGAACCTAAACACTATTAGCATTAGAGACAGCATAAGTAATGAACCTAAACACTATTAGCATTAGAGGGAGCATAAGTAATGAACCTAAACACTATTAGCATTAGAGGGAGCATAAGTAATGAACCTAAACACTATTAGTATTAGAGGCACATAAGTAATGAACCTAAACACTATTAGCATTAGAGGTAGCATAAGTAATGAACCTAAACACTATTAGCATTAGAGGAAGCATAAGTAATGAACCTAAACACTATTAGCATTAGAGGCACATAAGTAATGAACCTAAACACTATTAGCATTAGAGGTAGCATAAGTAATGAACCTAAACACTATTAGCATTAGAGACAGCATAAGTAATGAACCTAAACACTATTAGCATTAGAGGCACATAAGTAATGAACCTAAACACTATTAGCATTAGAGGAAGCATAAGTAATGAACCTAAACACTATTAGCATTAGAGACAGCATAAGTAATGAACCTAAACACTATTAGCATTAGAGGCACATAAGTAATGAACCTAAACACTATTAGCATTAGAGACACATAAGTAATGAACCTAAACACTATTAGCATTAGAGGGAGCATAAGTAATGAACCTAAACACTATTAGGCATGAAGAATTCATCAATAATAAGCTGAAGTTCTAATTTGTGAAGTATTTGTGACCACAGGCTTCAGGATGATAGCCTCATAGAGGGAACTGTCTCAGGATGGAGGTTATTGAGAAGAAAATGGGAGGGGCAGTGTGCATACTTTATGAAGCCACAGGGCACAGGGGCAGATCTACTCTAATATTTTGAGAAAGGGAGGGAGGTGGGATAAAATAAAGGTAAGGATGGAATAGGAAGCACCAAAACATGCAAGACCTGCCAACCACTTGAGTGCCCTATCCCCACACAAAGATCTGGGCACAGCAAATGCCCCACATGGTAAAAAACCCACATGGTATATAATACCCCATATGGTAACCCATGGTAACCCCCACATGATAACCCCTCATATGGTAACCCCTCACATGATAACCTCTCACATGGTAATCCCTCACATGATAACCCCTCACATGGTAACCCCTCACATGGTAACCCCTCACATGATAACCCCTCACATGATAACCACTCACATGGTAAACCCTCCACACGCTGAAAATGTTTTTAAAATAATAATAAATAGAAACCTACATGCATGCATACATACATGCATAGGATACACAGGATAGATGTGTAGGATAGACCAGAAGACTGGAGACCAGAATAAAGGAACATCAAGATGCAGCAAGTGTGCTAGAGAGAAGTCTGCAATTGCTGAACATGCAATGGCTGTCTGGTTTCATGGGAGGAAGTCACCATCATAGACCGTACAGCAACTGCAGTGAAGCACATCCGATGAACGGTTCACGTGGCTAACTCTGGAAGTTTCGTGCCTGGCTTATCCATCCAAGATCTATAACTCGGGTGAGCACAAATGTCTGAGAAGCAGCACCTGGTAAGTGACCAAAGTTTCCACATAGCTTCAGCTTACTTGATATAAAATGTTCAAAACACACTAGAGAATTCAAAACAGCACTCAAGAACCATCAGAAAGCTTCCTATAGTTACAAACAACAGCTGTAGCTATAGCAACCACTTTGGTCCAGGTTGGGTTCAGAGAAGGAAGTCCACAAATAGATATTTCTTTGATGAGCTACTAGTTGCTAAGGACACTCGGCTTAGGCTAGCTACAGAGCTACCAACTTGCTTGCACATAAATGTATATTTAATGAGTTTTGAATAGAATACTTGAGGTCAGTAAGAAACTTGCTACAAACCAAACAAAGTTGTATCAATATCAGCTACATCAATAGCATCTGCTGGTCTAGGACCAAAGAAGGAATTTAAACCACAAAGACAAGATAGCTACAAGTTTTATAAGTATGTTCACTTTCACTTGCTTCCCTGCAGGCACTCGGCAGTTCAAGGGGAGCGGGGAGGGGGTTAAAATGCCTCCACATTGCAAATGGGGGGAGATGGTTGGTAAATGCCTAGTTACGTAAGAAATGTTTTCTTCTTTCAGCTTGTCTAGCACAACAAAACTCTGGCCTCCATAGGGCACTTCATTACAAGTCATAGCAATGAAACTCTGGGGCACCTCATTACAAGTCATAGCAACAAAACTCTGGCCTCCATAGGGCACTTCATTACAAGTCATAGCAATGAAACTCTGGGGCACCTCATTACAAGTCATAGCAACAAAACTCTGGCCTCCATAGGGCACTTCATTACAAGTCATAGCAATGAAACTCTGGCCTCCATAGGGCACCTCATTACAAGTCATAGCAACAAAACTCTGGCCTCCATAGGGCACTTCATTACAAGTCATAGCAACAAAACTCTAGCCTCCATAGGGCTCCTCATTACAAGTCATAGCAACAAAACTCTGGCCTCCATAGGGCACCTCATTACAAGTCATAGCAATGAAAACTCTAGCCTCCACAGGGCACCTCATTACAAGTCATAGCAACAAAACTCTGGCCTCCATAGGGCTCCTCATTACAAGTCATAGCAACAAAACTCTGGCCTCCATAGGGCACCTCATTACAAGTCATAGCAATGAAAACTCTAGCCTCCACAGGGCACCTCATTACAAGTCATAGCAACAAAACTCTGGCCTCCATAGGGCACCTCATTACAAGTCATAGCAACAAAACTCTGGCCTCCATAGGGCACTTCATTACAAGTCATAGCAATGAAACTCTGGCCTCCATAGGGCACCTCATTACAAGTCATAGCAACAAAACTCTGGCCTCCATAGGGCACTTCATTACAAGTCATAGCAACAAAACTCTAGCCTCCATAGGGCTCCTCATTACAAGTCATAGCAACAAAACTCTGGCCTCCATAGGGCACCTCATTACAAGTCATAGCAATGAAAACTCTAGCCTCCACAGGGCACCTCATTACAAGTCATAGCAACAAAACTCTGGCCTCCATAGGGCACCTCATTACAAGTCATAGCAACAAAACTCTGGCCTCCATAGGGCACTTCATTACAAGTCATAGCAACAAAACTCTGGCCTCCATAGGGCACCTCATTACAAGTCATAGCAACAAAACTCTAGCCTCCATAGGGCACCTCATTACAAGTCATAGCAACAAAACTCTGGCCTCCATAGGGCACCTCATTACAAGTCATATGGCCTTCTCAATCAAGTGACAGATTTAGATAACATTAGTTCTCTGTAATTATAGGTAATTATAGTTAATTACAGGTAACTATGGTTCTGCCCTCCTCAGGTATTTACAGTTTGTGGACCTGCTGAGTCTGTGCAAACCACTTAACTCCTGGGCATTTCCATGCACCTGAGCCTCTGCTGGCCAAACAGCAGGGAGTTAATCTCGTGCAGATGCATGTTCTCTAGAAATGATTCTTGTTAATATTTAGTAACAATAGGTGATAAAGACCAACAAGTGCCTACAGGCACTTTCTTGGACATTGTCCGTGAAAAATAAATTGTCATAAAGACCCAATTTTTTTTTTAGTCTGAGTAGACGTCTCTATAAATATAAACTAGTGATAAAAACTTACACTTCTAGTTTGACGGGGAGAGCAAGAAAAATGAAAGTTTAAATGTTTTTAATTTTTTTTATGGCCGACGGTCTCAGCTGCTGTGATGAACGTCTCCTCCAGGCTTCACTGCTGGTCCTGCAAGCTCTTCCTCAGAGGAAAGCTGCACAGGAACCTACGATTACCGGGAATTGCTCTGAATCACTTTTCTCTTGAGAAACGAGTTGTTCGTGTATGAACTGCTTTGCTGTGAGTTTTGTTGTAGACGTTAGCAACGTACGTAGCGCTGCGTAACTCTTGTTGGCTTACCTCAATGGAGCTGGTTCTTCGACTACACTGCAGCGTAGCTATGAACATTTTATTATTGACCCAAAAGTTGCAGCTCTACAACCACAAAAAAGTCAGCATAAATAAATTTTTAAAAAAAGGTCAGGAGTCAATTTTAAAAAAAGTCCGAGGTCAATAAAAAAAAGTCAGAGGTTAATAAAAAAGTCAGAGGTCAATTAAAAAAGGTCAGAGTTCACTAAAAGGTCGTAGGTCAATTAAAGGTCAGAGGTCAATTTAAAAAGTCAGAGGTCAATAAAGAAAGTCTGGGGTCAATATAGAAAGCTGAGGTCAATAAAGAAAGTCTGAGGTAAATTTTAAAAAAGTCAGAGTTCAATCAAATACTTCAGGTGCCATTATTAGCTAATTCTACAAGCATATAAGTCGATACTCCCTCAACGGACTCCCAGTAAGGTAGAATGACTTTCTCAATGATCAACTTGAAATATGTTTCTTGAAGTTTTAGGCTAAATGCTCTAGGATTATGGAGAGAGCTGCTGCATCAACCGTGTCACCTGAGAGTTTCCTTGGCCACACACATCACCAGACCATGTTCATATATATTATGTAAACCTCATTGTACACAGCTCTGCCTTGATAATGCTTGCACCTTGAACCTTCACTGTTCACACTTTGTCCTTAGTAACCTGCATACAACTCGCACCTCTGCATAATCACTCTCCCACTTATTAGCTAGTGGAGCTCAACTATAATGGGTGCTAGGTAGAATGTTAAAACTGCAAGACGTTAACTTTTGCCAGCAGTCATTCTAAATTGCCCGTAAGCTATCCCACCATGATGACAAACTGACAGAAGCACTGGCTCCATGCACATCCATCACCATGTGTAAGCACCTAGCCAGGCTTCCATCGTGGACTTCTATTTCAGGATTCTCTCTCAGGGTTTCATCTCAGGATTCTCTCCCAGGCTTTCACCTCAGGATTCTCTCTCTCAGGCTTTCATCGTGTACTCCTATTTCAGGATTCTCTCTCAGGGTTTCATCTCAGGATTCTCTCCCAGGCTTTCACCTCTCTCTCAGGCTTTCACCTCAGAATTCTCTCTCAGGCTTTCACCTCAGAATTCTCTCTCAGGCTTTCATCTCAGGATTCCTTCTCAGGATTCTCTCTCAGGCTTTCATCTCAGGATTCTCTCTCAGGCTTCGGTCTCAGGCTTTCATCTCAGGATTCCTTCTCAGGATTCTCTCCCAGGCTTTCATCTCAGGATTTCTTCTATCCAGGTTTATAAACATCTATCCAAGCTTCCATTTCAGCTTCTATCTCTTCCCCAGACTTCCATCTTGGGCATGCATCTCAGCTGTTCAGAGAGCCTCTGTGACATCAGCACCCACCAACCATGAACCATGTATAATAAGTCCTTGCAGGAGCCATTATTGCTCATAATAAAATAGGTATGGCCTGATGGATTGAGTTGGCTAATAGATGCAGTTATTGTGCAGGTAATTGGTTGCTATACAGCTCTTCAAGGGTTATATATATATGATATAAAAATTATCTACTTCTGTCATGGACACATTGCACCCACTACAACCCACTCCACCACAGCACCACACACTCACTCACCACATACACTGTATAGGCACACACCTCACACACACACACCATCACAGCATATACACTATACATGCACACACTCACCACATATACTGCATATGCATACACATCACACACACACACCACC
Organism: Cladorhizidae sp. MBARI D1340-BT2; assembly: GCA_028752905.1. NCBI lineage: Eukaryota > Metazoa > Porifera > Demospongiae > Poecilosclerida > Cladorhizidae > Cladorhizidae sp. MBARI D1340-BT2. The sequence continues at coordinate 10,219,534 of JAQNBH010000001.1, forward strand.
TCACATACAACACACACACACATCTAGTACCTGACAGAGTTTACTGGTTTTCCTATGCACAATGTGTGGTATCCCATAGCCACCCACAGACACACCTACCCCACACCCCTGTTATACTGTTACCGCTTGGCAGCTACAAATGCTGATAAGGTGACAGAAGTGAAGTCTATTTAGCGCTTACTAACAATTAAAACAGACATGTGTTTCACTGGTGATGCCAAGGCAACGATAGGAAAAAAATCAATATTAGCATGTGTGAATTTGTAGCTTTACAGTGGCTACACGATGTGTCAAATTAAAACATACTTATAAATGTTTATTTTCTGTGAGCTAATAATTAGAGACATCGGAAGTGATTATAAACATGATGTACGGTTGCATGGACACTCTGTCATGTGTTTGCAAGGACGTCTTGCGATGTGTGGACAAATTCCCGCCATCAATTGTAGACGTGCAGAGTTCAAGTTTTTGCCCACCTAATAGTGGCTAGGAGGCTAGAGGTATTTAGGCTGGGGCCAGGGATATAGGGCTAGGGATGTAGGGATATAGGGCTAGGGATATAGGGCTAGGGATATAGGGCTAGGGATATAGGGCTAGGGATGTAGGGATATAGGGCTAGGGGTAGGGATATAGGACTAGGGGTGTAGGGATATAGGGCTAGGGCTAGGGATATAGGGCTAGGAATGTAGGGCTAGGGGTAGGGATATAGGGCTAGGGATATAGGGCTAGGGATAGGGATATAGGGCTAGGGATATAGGGCTAGGGCTATGGATATTAGTCTTAGGCTAGGGATATGTGTAGCTAGGGTAGGGTTAGTAAAGATATAGGGCTAGGGATATAGGGCTAGAGATATAGGGCTAGGGATATAGGGCTAGGGATATAGGGCGGGCTAGAGATATAGGGCTAGAGATATAGGGCTAGGAATACAGAGCCAGAGAACTATTATTTGGTTAGGGTTTGGTGGGTACAAACAGTAGTTAGATATCCCTGGTTACTGCAAGGATTGTCTGCCCACTAGATCATGTAACTCTCAACAAACTCCCAGTTAGCTGTGTAGATACAATTACTTTCTCGACAATCAATTCACTTGATGCTCTGCTAGTTGCTCGATCCAAAATGTCGAGTGAGTCAACTTAAGTTAATTATCGAGAAAGCCATTGCCTGTACTAGTTGTAGAGTGAAATGGGCAACTGCTCGTATCTAACGTAGGTTATCTGAGGTCAAAGAGCAGTGTTAATTACTACTCCTTGTGATGCTCCATATAATCTCAGCAAGAGAGAAGGCTACCGCATAAACCCACCGAATTATCCACTACATTAGAAAACACTTCCTATAATGTTTTAATTATACGGCAATACAAACATGCCCTGTCATAATCGTGAGCACAGTCTCTGAAAGTTACCAAGCGATCAAATAGCAGTATGCAGTGGGACATGGGAACGTATGGGGAGGGAAGGCGAAAGGAATGTATTGCCTTGCCCCCTTAGCAAAAATCTCCCCCGCCCCGCCTCCTCCCCTAGACATATGAATTATTATTATATATGCCCCTCCCCCTTCTATGAAATGAATTGTAAACTTGAGGATTTTGAGCAATGCAGGGTTCCACTTTATGTAACATGATACAGCACATTCAGATTCTACCCCAGCCTGTGGCACTATCTGTTACATCACCTGCCAGCCATAATCACATTAATAATGATGAGAGAAATGCCTTAGTGAGGTGTGGTGGGTAGAAAGTGGTGTGTGTTGTTGTTGTTGTGTTTTGGGGGGGGGGGGGGGGGGGGGGGGGGGGGGGGAGTTAGGGGGGAGGGAGAAAGGGTGTGGTTAATAATAAATTTTCCTTCTCTCTCAGCCTCTCAGCCTGCCCTCTCAGCCTGCCCTCTCAGCCTGCCTAAATATTCCTGGTCAGCTCTGCTTCTCTCTCTTGGCATGTCCATTTTGTCTAAACCTGCTTTGCACAGATCAGGGAGGGGTTTTCAGCTTGCATGTGTCATACTGCTGTCAGGAGCAAATGTGGCTATATATTATGTTAGGGTCAAAGGTCATTGCCATGCCATTCACATGTGAAGCAGTGCAGAGTAGGTCACCAAGACTACGGTGAAGCACTGAGCCGCTGGCACCAGATGGAGGGTGAAGTTAACCTCGCCTCACCCGGCGCGAGGAAGATGCTTCGCCGTTGCTGATCTGGAACGCTGTGTTATGAATAGCACTACACACGTGGGGCTACACAATGAAGAAATGTAATGTGAATCTGGGCATCTGAATACCTTCACTTCTTCCTAGCTGGACTTGGTCAGTTGTGCACACATTACAAACCTTACAAGCTTGGTCACTCTGCAATGTGGTCCTGAAACTTAAGCTCTTAGCAACAGTTGATAGGGGTTCTAGAGAGATTACCTTGGCGATGGGTCGTACTCGACCTGATGAGCGAGTGTAGGAGAAAACCAACAGTAGTCGAGAAGGTTGCTATAATAATCTTGCAAGCATGGCTGGAACAAGATAAGGGAGTGTGTTCTTGGACAAAACTAACTCTGTCATCACACAATGACTGAATTATTTATCTTCTTTCTATAAAATATACACTCTATAAAGTATCACACTACACTAACTTAAAACATAGCTTAACAAACAAGTTTATGCCACACAAATTATTTTCCCACAAAGAGCCACCAACAGGTTAGTTTCATGTTGAAATATGATCAGAGTTGTGGTACAAAAAACACCTGGCCATCCTAAAATAAATGTGGAATATTGAGTTTTTGAGCCACTACAGTAGCTAGGCTTGGCCCACCAGCTGGCTCCACTGGCTAGGGCTAGTAGAAGTTCAACATAAAAGCATAACTTGTAATAGTGCAGCCATATATCTGTTAATGCTGGATGCATGAATTAAATAAACCAGAGCTGCCTTTGCGAAGTATTCGGCAAAGTACTCAAAAAGTTGTGCGTGTTCATGCTAATGCTGAAATTGTATGGAGCTGGCTATGTATTTATGTCTAGCTATCTACAGAGCTTACACACTTTGAAGAGCAAGTCGTACGTGTCTTCGTCGTCTGGAAACTTGACCGACTCTCCAGATTTATGGAATTTTCTTTCAGTCATGTTCTCAGTCATGAAGAAGTTTACTACGCATCAGAACCTACTCTGGATTCAATTATGTCGAGTACACTATTTAATCTGGCTGCAACTCCTCCTCCCAGACAGATGTTGCTGTTGAGGCAACGCCCACCCTCCGCATAGCAAACCGCGCCTGATGTGCGCACGCGCATGCACAGTCATAGCGCGCTTCCGAACGAGTAGATCGTACGACTTTCCTTGTCACTCGTCCCCAATTATAACTTTAGGGAATGCTAGCACTGGGGGCAGTGATGTCGTCCCAGTCGCAGAGTTGATGTTTAGAACCCAGGGTGCAGGATGTTTAAAACTTAGATTCATGTCAACGCCCACACCATGTCGTATACTCGCAATTTCCAATCTACGTACAGTTCAGAGTACGTTTACATCTACCCACTGCAATGGGGTGACTTCTCTACCTCGAGAGCCTGCTGAGCTCCATTAACTGAGCTCCTGGTCTAACTAAACGAACTGGCTAACAGAACTCCAGTATTCAACTTAATTCGTTGTGGATTTATCTGGAGGGCGGGGTTGTGCTCGGCGATGGAACTGGTTCGCTCAGTTGCGTATCCCACGGAGTTATGGTCACTCTTGAAGTTCAAATTCGGAGGAGGGAAGGAAGTAGTAATGGCCAAGATAAATCTGGTAAGAAGTGAATTTAGCTTCATCTTAGTAGGCTAACCACAATGGTTACTAATTAACTAAACATTCCAGTTAACTAAACATCCCAGCCCCATAATTCCAAGTGAATTTGTTTTCATCTGCCAAGGAGGTTCTGCTTCCACCCTAGTTGATTTTCGTCAGTGTGCTAACAGGATTACACGTTTTAACGAAATTCTATGGACAAGGCTTAGATCAAGGTACAATCATTAAATTTTGCAGTAATCTGGGTGGATGTACCACCTCCAGGCCCTGGCACTTGACGATAGCTCATAAATTAAGAGTGTTGGGAGTGGAGGCTTTTCAGTCTCTGGTTGCCCTTGTTGTTTGTATTGTTGCTCTTGTTTTTATTTGTTTATTGTTCCTGTGTTTTTTTTATTGATTTTTTTTTTGCTCTTGTTTTTTTAATTATTATTGTTGCACTTGTTTTTTGTTGTTGCTCTTGTTTTTTTGTTTTTTTTGTTATTGTTGCTTTATATATTTTTTATTGTTGCTCTTGTTTTTTGGGTTTTGTTTTATTGTTGCTCTTTTTTTAATTTTTTTGTTGTTGCAATTTATTTGTTGTTGCACTTTTTTGTTGTTGCACTTGTTTTTTTTTGTGTGTTTTTTAAAATGCGCTTTAATTGTGCTAATTGTGCTTGTGCTGTTATTGTTGTTGTTGTTGTTTTTCCCAGTTTTACTTTTTTACTTCCTTATTGTATCTGCAAGTTGTATCTGCAAGTTGTTGTGGAGGAGCATGAAATATGTGGGACAACGTAATGTGTTTTCTTGTGGAATTTTTTATTTTTATTTTTAAGCTTATTAATATTGTTTAATATTGCTTGGGGGGGGGGGGGGGATGTACGTATGGGCATGACAATTGTGACCCCGAGGTAGGATCCTGCTTTTTATGCCATTATCCCCCTCCCCTGCTGTTAGTTGCAGTTGTAACCATGGTTTCATGATCATCATAGGGTTCAATAGTTTTAGACGAGCTAGAACGACCATGAGATCAAAGAAGTCACAGACAAAAAGCAAACTGTAAATCAATAATAAATCATTTCAATATTTCTTTTTTTATTATTATTATTATTATTATTATTATTATTATTATTATTATTATTATTATTATTATTATTATTATTATTATTATTATTATTATTATTATTATTATTATTATTATTATTATTATTATTATTATTATTATTATTTTTATTTTTATTTTTATTTTATTTTTTATTTTTTTAATTATTTTTTTTAAATTATTTTATTTTATTATTATTTTTATTTTTAAGTTATATAATAATCAATTGATAGTTATACAATTAAATTATATAAGTTGAAGTAATGATATTAGTTGAAGTCAGTAGCGGTTGACATATCAGCCGATCCCAACACTGAGGCCGCATTTCCACGTTGTACAGCAACAGAGAGCCTCTGGATGAGGAAGGTGGTAGAACTCTCCTGACCCGTAATCCGGGCTAGTCGGCGGCCAAGATCTTTCAGGAGTGTCAGAGTCATGGGACCGAAAACCCCAGAAGTCTCGATGGCAATAGGGCTGAAGACATGGGATGGGTCCAGGTGGGAATATTTGGCCTTCTTCTTCTCCTCTGCCAAAGCTGCAACTGCCCCTGCCTTACTGGTGGCATTGGAAGCATATGAATGGGCAAACGTATCAGGGCATGTCGCGTCCCACACTAGCAACTTCCCTCTCATCCACGGCACCACTGTTACGCCATCTGGTCGCTTTCCATCTGAGCGATAAAGACCAGAAGGCTCCAGCCGAGAAGGCACTTTGGCTGAGGCGAGTGCCCTGTGGACAATATCATTCATTGCAGCGTGACGGTGGTGACGGCCTTCACTTCTGCGACAGCTTAGACCATGTAAGCCCAGGCTGTCCATGGCAACACCACAATGATGACAGGTGTGGAGTCTGCACAGGGGAGCTCCCAGGCGGAGGCCGACTGCTATCCTGATGGTGTCATCACTCGTACGTAGGCCAAGTGAAGAAATGGGCAACACATTCAGCCATGCCCCTGACTCTTTAGCTCTAGATGCAAGCAGACGGGCTCTGGCTTTTGTGTCTGTAGCTGACTCTAGCAGTGAATCAGCTCAAGCAGAGGCCTTGGCCAAGTCCCAGGCCTTCTGTCTATGTTGGGCCTCGCCTTCAGGAGGGTCTCCATCAAAACCTTCCGACCAATGGTCTTTAGCATCATCCAAATACGGAAGTGGAGAGTCTTGAAGATGAGGAGGGACTATGCATTTGACAAGGGTGGAGGAGGCCAGTATACTGAGCTCAAAAAAGCAGAAGGGGCGATGTCCACAGCACACCTGATACCCAAGCCTCCCAACTTAACAGGAAGGGTAGCTTGTCTCCAAACCGGGTCATCTTCCTTGAAATGGATATTAATGATGTCAGCTACAATTGACTTTAGCAACTTGTCGTAGTCCTGCAAAGCAGGAGAAAGGAAGCAGGTGAAGTCCTTAGGTTGTAGAGGAGTTTGGGGAGGGAAAAGGAATGCTTCAGGAGGAGGAGTGCATCATGCGAAGAGAAATGTTGGAGTCTGTCACCTATCCTTTTCAGTGAGGCTGATTGTGAAGTTAGGGTGCCGGAAATTGATGTCACATCTCCAATTGAAGAACCTAAAACACTCGACTGGTGGGGGTTCACCACTTGGGCACCCTGTAGAAAGGGAAGGATGGAGTGTAGGGTATCCGTGTCTTCGCAAATAATCTCTGATTTGCTCCCATTTAACTGTAAACCAATTGCACAACCCTCTCGCTCAATCACATCTAAATCATGTTTAAGGTCAACTACACTTCCACCTAAGGTGACATCGTCAAGATAGAACATAGAGAATTCAGAGCTCAGCTTAGTACCCATATGGTGAACACAGAGACAGAAAAGGAGTGGCCCCAGAGGATCTCCTTGTTGGACACCTTCAGAGGACAGAATGATTTTGTCTCCCCAGAAAAGTGTTGATGGTGATGAGTATACTGAATAGACGAAAGGGTGTAGCTCAGGTGTATGTGCAAGGACTGCATCCAACATTTTGTCTCTGCGAATTGCATTGAATGCGTTCTTGAAATCTAACTTCAAGACCGCATTGCCAGTACCAAGATTATTCAGGTACAACCTAGCTGCATGAACAGCGGCTTCTGACCCTTTTCTGACTCCATAACGTAGCTGTCGTGGTGCTAAGAGATCACTCATCGCTCCCACAACCTTACTCCCAGCTACCTTGGCCACTAGGCGACGCAAGGTGCACCCGACGGCAATCGGTCGGACACCCCGTGCTTCTTCTGTAGAGCAGTCAAGTTAGCTCCAAAGAAGTACGAACGGAAGGCTGTAGGGGTCCTGGGTCCTGCCATCGAGAATCAGCTCAACAAAATTTGTGAGGGCAGGGAGGAGCGCAAGACGACTTGCATCCACTTTTAACATGTCCTTAAGGTGTTGGGGTGAGAGGCCATCAGGACCTCCAGCGGAACCATTTTTAAAAGAAAGGATAGCCCGTAAAACCTCCTCCTCAGATACCTCAATGATGGGATGGTCTTCTTCAGGGGGCGTGAAGGAGGAGTCAGGGTGCGGTGGCAGGTGTCTCTCCTGGAGAGCTTCGAAAGTAGCATCATCCACTGGGGCCAGGGTGTCCTCAGAGCTGGCCAACCTAACAGCTCCTTTAAAGTCCCCTTCCTCAAGCTTCATGGATACTCTGGTAGCCAAACGACTCCGGGTTCAGCGAGTTCAACGGAAAAGGCCGAACATTCCTAGCGCTCGGCCTTGATCTAGGCAGAGGGTCAACCTCCTCTCTTAGTTGGTTGTTCACAGCTGAGGCCAAGGATGTGCTATGATTGCCCCCTACTGGCTGTCTTAAGCAGCAAGCACTGAAGCGTATGAGACGGACCCATGACGAGTGGTCATTGTTCCTGACAATGGAGGTAAGAATACAGGCGAGTTTCCTACCGGCAGGCTCCCTCGAAGCCCTAGGCAACCACTTTAGGATCCGTACACCTGCTCTGGGAGGAAAGTATGGATTAACAGTGGGTGAGACAGAGACAGAGCACGGATCTTGGGATGGTGCGCATAAGGTGGAACGACCTCGTGGGAGAGATAGCGGGCGAACAGTCCGTGTCTGAGAAGCTTTCGCTGATGGAAGATGACCTGATCCCGAGCAGCGACTGCCAATTGGTATTATTATTATTATTATTATTATTATTATTATTATTATTATTATTATTATTATTATTATTATTATTATTATTATTATTGTTATTGTAAATTACAGCCCAGGGTATATCTATGGATACCTAGAGCCCAAAATTGCCCACCTAATTCTGGCTAGAATATTGACAAGTGTTTTGGGTTATGTGGGTTGATATAGTGCCACTAAAGATGAACTTAGCGCAATCCATGGCTATTCCAGTACTTGCTGCTGCCCTGCTCATCTCTGTATGGTGATTGGTTGGTTACCACAGCAAGCAGCTACAGTATTCGCTGGTGCAAGACTGTCCACCATTTCTAGCACAAGCACTGGACTTCCCTAGCTCATCTGGTGCTAGACTGTCCACCATTGCCAGCACAAGCACTGGACTTCCCTAGCTCAGCATCAGCAAGAAGGAAGTAGGTGGAGACATCATTGCCTATAATTAGAGCATACTAGAGAACTGGTCTATACGACTTTGCAGCGACTCTGGTAGTCATTGGATGCATCGTTGTTGGGGTTTTTAAGCAGACAATATCTGTTTTGATGTTGGTCCAGTGTGTGCCCCCATAGAGCTATTGTCAACCTGCCTCCACCCAGTGTAGTGTTGGTCCTGTGTGTGTCCCCATAGAGCTATTCTCAACTTACTTCAACCTGCCTCAACCCAGTGTGGTGTTGGATCAGTGTGTGTCCCCATAGAGCTATTGTCAACCTACTTCAACTTGTTGGTCCAGTGTGTGTCCCCATAGAGCTATTGTCAACCTACTTCAACCTGCCTCAACCCAGTGTGATGTTGGTCCTGTGTGTGTCCCCATAGAGCTATTGTCAACCTACTTCAACTTGTTGGTCCAGTGTGTGTCCCCATAGAGCTATTGTCAACCTACTTCAACCTACCTCCACCCAGTGTGGTGTTGGTCCAGTGTGTGTCCCCATAGAGCTATTGTCAACCTACTTCAACCTTCCTCAACCCAGTGTGATGTTGATCCAGTGTGTGTCCCCATAGAGCTATTGTCAACCTAGTTCATGAGCATTCAGGCTTCAGTGTAATTTGTAGAATACGTATGTCAATCGCATTATGTACAGCATGATACTGTACTGCTCTTTTACATGTGCAATATTATGTCTAGTCCAGTGCACCTCATGCAACCTGTAAACACAGACTCAGTAATGAATACAAGACCAAATAACACGACCATCATGTTGATGAGTCCGCTACTCCACCGATGACATACCAATATCCCGTACTAAAATCCTGCACGAGAATACTGATTCTAGGAACTTGGAGTGTGACTTCCTAAAGCACTGAACTGTAGAGCAGATCATGCTGATGGAGCATTGCTAATTAGTTTATAGGCTGGTTCCAAATATGAGGGATGGCAAGCTGTCCATTGAATACATTTCCGCAGCATGTGTTGTGCAATCCGTTCCACTGCGAGATTCACAATATGTGATAGGATCTGAGAAAAGTGGTCTTATGTACAAAATTAAAAAAACTGAGTTATTGATAGATACCTGGTGAAAGAACAAAGCAATGCCTATATTTTGGAACTCAAATCATCACCCACATTTTGTGGGAGTTTCCCATCTTTCTGCATACGTGGGCAGTATTTTCTCCGTGTTACATGGCAACGCAGTTCCGTTACACGCGTAGCAAGCTTCTTGACCACCAATCTTCTAACTTCACTCTTGCCTACAAAGAAGCAAGCAGGAGCCTTCAGACTTCACATAAATGTAAAGGAAAGGTAGTAGATGCCTGTAGTACAAAAAAAGAAAAATAGTCAAACTATAACTTTGAGCTTACAGTTTGGTCATACCACAAAACCATTTTTCTCTACATAAGACCCCTTTTCTCAGATCCTATCACATATTTGCATTGAGTCTGCTATGTTTGAACCTTGACCCGTACAATGGACGGCAGTACTAGCAGTGAGGAAGAGGTTGGATTTGACTGTTATTGGCGCACAAAGCGGAATTACTCGGCACATTAGCTGAAATATTATTATAACTGGTAATAGCTTAGCTGTGTTGATTGTTAAAATCATATTCTCAATAATCAACTTCAAATTGTAATCACTCGAGGTTTCGACTAGATGCTCTAGCCTTCATCAGGAATGTTTGGACTAGATGCTCTAGCCTTCATCAGGAATGTTTGGACTAGATGCTCTAGCCTTCATCAGAGATAATCAAGATTGTTACCTGGATAGCCACTTCCTTCCAGGCATTTTCTTTGGCCCTAAGATCTTTATAGCCTCTAGCTGAGACCTGTTTTTCTTGAACTTTGGTAAGGTTACGAACAGTCAAACCAGAAAACATGGTTTTCCATTGGTCGTGGGAATATCTGTCAAAGTTAGGAACAATGAGTTGCCTCTCTGGTTAGTGTTTACTGAATCAAGAGAGGTGAATTGCACGGACAAAAACCACCATTGCTCTGGAGTGGAGCTTCCAGTGCTTTTTGGAGATGACTAGTGGATCTGGAGAAGAAAAGTAATTTTTAGTTTTTGAATTGTCGTCACCCTGCCGAGAGCCTGCGTGTTAGGATGGGATTGGATTTGTGCACTAGCCCCGGGAGGGGGGGGGGACTACCATTTGTGGAGGTGGGTGTTGCCCCTATCCCCCCCCCCCCCCCCCGTCTCACCCTCCTTCTCCCTGGGTCCTCTCTGTGCATCCCCATTGAGGACAAACAAACATGGACACACCAAAAGGGCTGAGAGAAGTATTAGTAGACATGAGGGAAGCAATAGAGCTGCAGAAAGACTTACAGAATTGACGTTCTATAAGTTGTGTAGAAGGTCACCTCATCTTTCGTTGACAAGCACACAATCTCTGTTTTGATTGTATAATTATTGTTCGTCTACAAGCAACTACTTTACACTGTTTGAGATATTGTACATATTTATGTTCGTTGACTCTCACTCGACTTATTTAGTTGTTTTTATGGCCTGACCTGAGCACACTACTATCGGTGGACATGGTGACCTGAGAACACCACTCTCGGTGGACATGGTGACCTGAGAACACCACTCTCGGTGGACATGGTGACCTGAGAACACCACTCTCGGTGGACATGGTGACCTGAGAACACCACTCTCGGTGGACATGGTGACCTGAGCACACCTCTCTCGGTGGACATGGTGACCTGAGCACACCACTCTCGGTGGACATAGTGACCTGAGCACACCTCTCTCGGTGGACATGGTGACCTGAGAACACCACTCTCGGTGGACATGGTGACCTGAGCACACCTCTCTCGGTGGACATGGTGACCTGAGCACACCACTCTCGGTGGACATAGTGACCTGAGCACACCTCTCTCGGTGGACATGGTGACCTGAGAACACCACTCTCGGTGGACATGGTGACCTGAGAACACCACTCTCGGTGGACATGGTGACCTGAGCACACCTCTCTCGGTGGACATGGTGACCTGAGCACACCACTCTCGGTGGACATAGTGACCTGAGCACACCTCTCTCGGTGGACATGATGACCTGAGCACACCTCTCTCTGTGGACATGGTGACCTGAGCACACCACTCTCGGTGGACATGGTGACCTGAGCACACCACTCTCGGTGGACATGATGACCTGAGCACACCACTCTCGGTGGACATGGTGACCTGAGCACACCACTCTCGGTGGACATGGTGACCTGAGAACACCACTCTCGGTGGACATGATGACCTGAGCACACCACTCTCGGTGGACATGGTGACTTGAGCACACCACTCTCGGTGGACATGGTGACCTGAGAACACCACTCTCGGTGGACATGATGACCTGAGCACACCTCTCTCGGTGGACATGGTGACTTGAGCACACCACTCTCGGTGGACATGGTGACCTGAGCACACCTCTCTCGGTGGACATGGTGACCTGAGAACACCACTCTCGGTGGACATGATGACCTGAGCACACCTCTCTCGGTGGACATGGTGACCTGAGCACACCACTCTCTGTGGACATGGTGACCTGAGCACACCTCTCTCTGTGGACATGGTGACTTGAGCACACCACTCTCGGTGGACATGGTGACCTGAGAACACCACTCTCGGTGGACATGATGACCTGAGCACACCTCTCTCGGTGGACATGGTGACTTGAGCACACCACTCTCGGTGGACATGGTGACCTGAGCACACCTCTCTCGGTGGACATGGTGACCTGAGAACACCACTCTCGGTGGACATGATGACCTGAGCACACCTCTCTCGGTGGACATGGTGACCTGAGCACACCACTCTCTGTGGACATGGTGACCTGAGCACACCTCTCTCTGTGGACATGGTGACTTGAGCACACCACTCTCGGTGGACATGGTGACCTGAGAACACCACTCTCGGTGGACATGATGACCTGAGCACACCACTCTCGGTGGACATGGTGACCTGAGCACACCACTCTCGGTGGACATGGTGACCTGAGCACACCTCTCTCGGTGGACATGGTGACCTGAGCACACCACTCTCGGTGGACATGGTGACCTGAGAACACCACTCTCGGTGGACATGGTGACCTGAGCACACCACTCTCGGTGGACATGGTGACCTGAGCACACCACTCTCGGTGGACATGGTGACCTGAGCACACCACTCTCGGTGGACATGGTGACCTGAGCACACCACTCTCGGTGGACATGGTGACCTGAGCACACCTCTCTCGGTGGACATGGTGACTTGAGAACACCACTCTCGGTGGACATGGTGACCTGAGAACACCACTCTCGGTGGACATGGTGACCTGAGAACACCACTCTCGGTGGACATGGTGACCTGAGAACACCACTCTCGGTGGACATGGTGACCTGAGCACACCTCTCTCGGTGGACATGGTGACCTGAGCACACCACTCTCGGTGGACATAGTGACCTGAGCACACCTCTCTCGGTGGACATGGTGACCTGAGAACACCACTCTCGGTGGACATGGTGACCTGAGAACACCACTCTCGGTGGACATGGTGACCTGAGCACACCTCTCTCGGTGGACATGGTGACCTGAGCACACCACTCTCGGTGGACATAGTGACCTGAGCACACCTCTCTCGGTGGACATGATGACCTGAGCACACCTCTCTCTGTGGACATGGTGACCTGAGCACACCACTCTCGGTGGACATGGTGACCTGAGCACACCTCTCTCGGTGGACATGGTGACCTGAGCACACCACTCTCGGTGGACATGGTGACCTGAGCACACCACTCTCGGTGGACATGGTGACTTGAGCACACCACTCTCGGTGGACATGATGACCTGAGCACACCTCTCTCGGTGGACATGGTGACTTGAGCACACCACTCTCGGTGGACATGGTGACCTGAGCACACCTCTCTCGGTGGACATGGTGACCTGAGAACACCACTCTCGGTGGACATGATGACCTGAGCACACCTCTCTCGGTGGACATGGTGACCTGAGCACACCACTCTCTGTGGACATGGTGACCTGAGCACACCTCTCTCTGTGGACATGGTGACTTGAGCACACCACTCTCGGTGGACATGGTGACCTGAGAACACCACTCTCGGTGGACATGATGACCTGAGCACACCACTCTCGGTGGACATGGTGACCTGAGCACACCACTCTCGGTGGACATGGTGACCTGAGCACACCTCTCTCGGTGGACATGGTGACCTGAGCACACCACTCTCGGTGGACATGGTGACCTGAGAACACCACTCTCGGTGGACATGGTGACCTGAGCACACCACTCTCGGTGGACATGGTGACCTGAGCACACCACTCTCGGTGGACATGGTGACCTGAGCACACCACTCTCGGTGGACATGGTGACCTGAGCACACCACTCTCGGTGGACATGGTGACCTGAGCACACCACTCTCGGTGGACATGGTGACCTGAGCACACCACTCTCGGTGGACATGGTGACTTGAGCACACCACTCTCGGTGGACATGGTGACCTGAGCACACCACTCTCGGTGGACATGGTGACTTGAGCACACCACTCTCGGTGGACATGGTGACCTGAGCACACCACTCTCGGTGGACATGGTGACTTGAGCACACCACTCTCGGTGGACATGATGACCTGAGCACACCACTCTCTGTGGACATGGTGACCTGAGCACACCACTCTCGGTGGACATGGTGACTTGAGCACACCACTCTCGGTGGACATGGTGACTTGAGCACACCACTCTCGGTGGACATGGTGACCTGAGCACACCACTCTCGGTGGACATGGTGACTTGAGCACACCACTCTCGGTGGACATGATGACCTGAGCACACCACTCTCGGTGGACATGGTGACCTGAGCACACCACTCTCGGTGGACATGGTGACTTGAGCACACCACTCTCGGTGGACATGGTGACCTGAGCACACCTCTCTCGGTGGACATGGTGACCTGAGCACACCACTCTCGGTGGACATGGTGACCTGAGCACACCACTCTCGGTGGACATGGTGACCTGAGCACACCACTCTCGGTGGACATGGTGACCTGAGCACACCACTCTCGGTGGACATGGTGACCTGAGCACACCACTCTCGGTGGACATGGTGACCTGAGCACACCACTCTCGGTGGACATGGTGACTTGAGCACACCACTCTCGGTGGACATGGTGACCTGAGCACACCACTCTCTGTGGACATGGTGACCTGAGCACACCACTCTCGGTGGACATGGTGACTTGAGCACACCACTCTCGGTGGACATGGTGACCTGAGCACACCACTCTCGGTGGACATGGTGACCTGAGCACACCACTCTCGGTGGACATGGTGACCTGAGCACACCACTCTCGGTGGACATGGTGACCTGAGCACACCACTCTCGGTGGACATGGTGACCTGAGCACACCACTCTCGGTGGACATGGTGACCTGAGCACACCACTCTCGGTGGACATGGTGACCTGAGCACACCACTCTCGGTGGACATGGTGACCTGAGCACACCACTCTCGGTGGACATGGTGACCTGAGCACACCACTCTCGGTGGACATGGTGACCTGAGCACACCACTCTCGGTGGACATGGTGACCTGAGCACACCACTCTCGGTGGACATGGTGACCTGAGCACACCACTCTCGGTGGACATGGTGACCTGAGCACACCACTCTCGGTGGACATGGTGACCTGAGCACACCACTCTCGGTGGACATGGTGACCTGAGCACACCACTCTCGGTGGACATGGTGACCTGAGCACACCACTCTCGGTGGACATGGTGACCTGAGCACACGACTCGGTGGACATGGTGACCTGAGCACACCACTCTCGGTGGACATGGTGACCTGAGCACACCACTCTCGGTGGACATGGTGACCTGAGCACACCACTCTCGGTGGACATGGTGACCTGAGCACACCACTCTCGGTGGACATGGTGACCTGAGCACACCACTCTCGGTGGACATGGTGACCTGAGCACACCACTCTCGGTGGACATGGTGACCTGAGCACACCACTCTCGGTGGACATGGTGACCTGAGCACACCACTCTCGGTGGACATGGTGACCTGAGCACACCACTCTCGGTGGACATGGTGACCTGAGCACACCACTCTCGGTGGACATGGTGACCTGAGCACACCACTCTCGGTGGACATGGTGACCTGAGCACACCACTCTCGGTGGACATGGTGACCTGAGCACACCACTCTCGGTGGACATGGTGACCTGAGCACACCACTCTCGGTGGACATGGTGACCTGAGCACACCACTCTCGGTGGACATGGTGACCTGAGCACACCACTCTCGGTGGACATGGTGACCTGAGCACACCACTCTCGGTGGACATATTGTATCTCAAGGTCAAGTGAACAGGTTTAGTAGATCAGCTGGTGCTAGGGAGCAGATCAGCTGGTGCTAGGGGAGGGCATTTCTTCTCCTTTTTTATTGCTGAGTTTGTCCTACATATGTATGTAGTACATGTACAGCCCCACCTCAAATTGGATCCGCCCCCTCCCGCCTCCCTTGTAAATGAGTTAATTAAGGGGGTGTGGTTGTTAATAAGATTTACGCACACCTACCTCTCCCCTGGAATTTTTAAATTCCTTATTAACCCCACCCCCCCTCCCATTCGTGCATGATGTCATAAGTAGACGCAGGTTGACATGTGTATGCATGGACAACTCTAGCTCTGTTTCTGTCATGGTGATGAAATCAAGCTCGCTAACTTTTAACTTGATCATAACTGTTTCATATTTTGCACTAATAATATATTACTATACCGTACATGTATATAATATTAATATACGTAATATTTTTATATATACAGAATATATATAATGAGCCGTATTTCCTGGATCCCGGCGTGTTCCTCAAATACTATTCCCCAAGCTCCAGTCTTCCGTGAGATAGCTTGTGCCTTTGAGTTGATGGAGCACGAAACCTTATTCGGGGGACAAACTCTGCATGTACTTTTATAATGAGTGAAGATGCGCGCACCGTTTTCCACTCTGCAGGTGTGCTCAGTGACAAGGCATGCACACGATCTTCTCGTGCCCTCGTATAGTACGCGCAGGTTGTACCTGCTCAAAGGAATAGTTTGTTTTGGGGTTATATGGGGAAATAGGCACGCCAACATGTGTGGTGTGGTATGTACATACACATGTATGCTTCTACTGTTATGTGTGCTTGTGGTCGCCATGGTGACTGCTGTTCTTAATTACCTGCACATGTGCACAATGGCGTCCAGGACTCGCTGACTCCAGGCATGAGGAGGTGCAATGAACTCTTGAACCTGACCAGCAGGAGTTTCTCCGCCGTCATACAAGCTCTGGACGATGACATCAGGTAAAGGGTCATCAGTTCTCTAGGTCCCCAATTGGCATGTTTTTATTTACGAGATGTTATTTACGAGATGGGTTCATTTTGATGGGTTCATTTTGACCACACCCATTTGTGGCTAGTGACATGTGGAGAATTCCGGGATCATCCATGCAGGTTCAAAGTTCTTGCCGACCTAATACTGGCTGGGGCCAGGCTAGGGCAAGGGTTAAGTGGGCGACAATTTTGAACATCCCTAGGTATCCTCTCGGACTCTAAGACATTAATGAGCCACAATGTTACACAGGGTCGTAGCCATGGAAACTGGTGCACATAATTAGAATGTCAGTCACTTGATCATGAATAATGAGTTGGAAATTAATACATGACATGTATAGTAATAGTAGCAGTGTTATTATTATTATTATTATTATTATTATTTATTGTTAATACTATTGTTATTATTATTGTTATTATTGTTATTACTATTATTGTTGTTATTATTGTTATTGTTATTGTTATTATTATTACTATTATAATATTATTATTATTATCATACGACTGTCCGTCTGTTAGTGGGTCACGCTTATATGCACGTGCAGAGTGCAGATCAAAAATGTATTCCTTCGTCATGGCTACGGGGAGGACTCCTGGAAAAACAGTTTGTGTAATGATTATATGCCCAATACGGAATCCTGAAGCCAGTGCAGAATGGCTATATAATGCCTTACAAAAATCCTGGGGAGAGCACTACATGCATGGACATGCATGCACATGCATGAAACATTCAGTAGCAGGCCTAATTAAATTATTAAAATCAAAATATTTGCAAAGAATAGATAGACTAATGAAGAGAGGAAATGTAAAATTAGCCAAATATTTTTATTCTGCACATTTGACCTGCAATTCTGCCTTGGAGCTACATATGTATGGTGCTAGTGTCTAGTATACCATAGGAGGGGTCTAGTATACCACAGCAGGTGTCTAGTATACCATAGCAGGTGCCTTGTATACCACAGGAGGTATCTAGTATACCACAGAAGGTATCTCTAGAGTATACTACACAGGGTTTCATTTAGGGTGGGGTTGGAACCTTTTTGCCCCACCCGCCCCCTGGAAATTGTATTATTAAAATTCATTAGAAACTTTGTCACATCTTTAACCATCATGCCCCCCCCCCCCCCCCCCCCCCTTAATATCCAGATTCCTCCAGTTGCCCCCCCTTGGACAATTTTCTAAATGAAACCCTGCTACAGGAGGTGTCTATAGTATACTTCAGCAATTGTTATAACGATATTCATAAAGTAGTAATCCCACTAACTAGGTGCCTGTTATTTAAGGGTAGTTCACTCTCTGTCTGTTGCTTTTGAGACGGGCCAGCACGGAGCATGCTTGTGGGAGTGCAGCGCAGCTCTCTGCTGGTGCAGAGATGGGAAGCTTCTGGTGGTCCAGCAGCAGCTGCAAGTCTAGGGAGGAGCCGAGCAGGGGACCCAGCGATCGCCAACATAGAGAGGTGCAGTTGGCTAGCTCAGACAAAGGTCACGTGATATCTAGCAAACACTTTTCAAGTTAGGAATAAGGACAAGGGTCCTTGAACAAACCTGTTCTTCACCATCCTGCTTTCTTCATGTGTGTGGCCAGAGCCCCTTGATTGTTAGCTAGCACGGGCCACAAGGTTGTTAGCCAGCACGGGCCACAAGGTTGTTAGCTAGCACGGGCCACAAGGTTGTTAGCCATCACGGGCCACAAGGTTGTTAGCTAGCACGGGCCACAAAGTTGTTAGCCAGCACGGGCCACAAGGTTGTTAGCTAGCACGGGCCACAAGACAAACTTGTTGCCATTACAGAAGAGGCTTGATGTGCAAGGTTTTGGAACAAGCTTGTGATAGCAAGTCTTCCCTCCAGCGAGCCAGCACTTGCTTGGTCAGCAACTACTTCAAAGCTACAACCTGTTAAGTTATGAGTAAAGCAAGATGAACAAGCAGCCTCACAAAAATGGCGGATGCCCCACCACACCCCCGCGTGTATGTTTTTGTCGCCTACCATAAAAGCTGGTTGATAAGTGGGTATCTACGTTTATTAGGCACCAACTTTGCTGTTGGTTCTAGCCTCTATTTGTTGTGGCTCTGCCTCGTGTTTGGAAGTCAGTGTTTCTTCCATTGCTGGTGGCCAGACAAGTTTCCAGGTGAGGTGTCCCTGTAAGCAAGACACTCTCAAACATTAGGTTGTTTGACATTCGTCCCGTTGGCGTGGTTATGCACACTCAGCGATGTGCTGGCACGGGAAACTGCTGACCGTTGCTTGTTAAGCACCTACTCTGTGTGTTTGTTGGTTTGTATTAAGTGTGCGGCCATTTTCTTGTTCTTGTTGACTGATGCCATTATGTGTACTACTGTAGGTAGTAAGGAAGATTAATGGAGGCCCACAGGGGTCTAGTATACTACAGCAGCCAAGCATCTAGTATACTAGTGGTGCCCCCTGCACATGCTTAGTGCCCCCTGCACATGCTTTAGTGCCCCCTGCACATGCTTAGTGCCCCCTGCACATGCTATAGTGCCCCCTGCACATGCTTAGTAGTTACTTTGAGCTGGCTTCATCAAGAACACTTCATCTTTGTTGGTTTCTTTGCCAAACTCTCACTGGAGGGAGGAGCTTCACAGGGTGTGCAGCCATGAGCATTACACTAGCCTAATATCGCCCGTGCACAAATAGAGATGTGGTGTGTGTGTGGGGGGGGGGGGGGGGGGGGGGGGGGGGTGGAGCCACAGAGTTATCAATTGAGGAACTCTTCTTGAATCCGGGTGGCACTCTCCCGAAGGGCCACAGCAATGCTTCACTGGTTACCCCTGGCAGAGTCAAGTTGGACCAGTTCCAGGAGAGTTGGGTAAAGTGGTGGCCCTGGCTTCACTTCAATGCGAGTGTAAGAGTAGGAGGTGTGGCCATAGGAGGCGTGGTGTGACCTTACCCTCGGAGAGGGCACGCTTATTTTTCACTCATTTCAGTTCCGCCATGTCGCTCCTCCGCTGAGCTTGACTGCGTGGTAACCGTACCTCTCATGCCATGCGCTCACTGAGAGACACTTCAATGTTCAAGCTAATGAAGACTCACAAGTCGCTGGAATTTGCCTCTTGGCTGGTACAGCTTGTATGTAGCTGTGCTTGATCACGCTAGAAGCTGTTCTCCTTCATGCCCTCACGATTCCCAGCGAGCTGCATCCAAGTGGAGGGTGACGAAGAATGCTAGGAGGAGACTAAGATGAGAAATAACAATCTTGCATGCACATTCTTCATCTTCTGTGGTGAGTGTCTTATTTAAAGGCAAGCATGCTTTAGGTCCACCTGCCCCCTTTCCCAAATTTGCTTTCCCAAATTTGTTCCGAAAAAAGTAGGGACTCCCCCTTATGTACAATCTTTAAGCTAGACAACCCAAAGTCCGGTCCGTCCAGACATCAGATGCACTGAGATATGGAACAGCAGATGTTATCTCTCCACTTTCACTCGATAGGCAAAGAACTTGGCAACCACCAAAAGTAATGCTGAAGACAAGGGACAATGTAACCACATACATATGCATACACAGGAGAACACTCCCACATGTAAGTGCCCCCTGTGCAGACGGCCGCCTGCCAATACCCCAGATTTGTACAATTTTCCTCCCTCTCCGTCAAAAGTCAACTCTTAAAAGGGGGGATGAAACCATTTTTGTAGTAAAGTGTTAAAAGACTTGTGGTTACCACTTTATAGCTCCATAGATTCTGCACACTTCATGGCATGGACTTGGTATATAGCTTAAAAGATAGGTCTCTCTGTGTGCTCTCTTTTGATACTAAAACATTTTTCATAGCTACAACTATACAAAGTAGGGGTACCCTCAAAACCTGATTGCCTGATTTTGCCACATAAATATCTCCAGATTGCCAAGTGCTAGAGAGTTGAAATTAGCACCAGTGGCTAGAGGAAGCCCTACTCTATGCAACGACTGGTTTCATTAGGCGCTAAAACTTACATGAGTACCTGGCCGGTTGGAAAATGAATTTCTTAAAACTGCAGGTCTTAATGTAAGGTATGTGTGTATTCATATACAAATATTGGTCCAAACTAAAGCATTAAAAAATGCTCATTCCCCCCTCACAATCAGTGGGGGGGGGGCGAGGGGTGGGTGAGGGGGAACAACACAAAAAAAAACCTAAAAGTTTCCCCCTCAATCCTGCAGGCTTACCTATAGGTCTTTATAAAAGAAATAAACCGAACAGTTGACAGCCATTAGTGACTTCTCTGTCAAGACAGACAACCACTACTCTGGTGTGCAGCCACGGGCAGCAAGATGGCTGCTGAGTTGGCCTCGCCAAGCGTGGGATGCAAGAGTTCCATGTGAGTAATGGCGCTGGTGGAGTGTATCCTTGCGTTGCCTTCCTCTAAGGCACGACTCTCTGACGTCAATACAAGGCAGGAGGAAGATGGGTGTTTTTTTAAATGGTGTGATCATGAAGTGGGTGTGGCTAAGGATTGACCATCGCTGGACCTCCTCTGCTTCTCTAGCAGGAAAAGAAACGCTACAAGCTAGCGACTGCTTCAACAAGGCAGATTCGGCAAGATATTTTGAATTGAATGAGAAGGAATACTGCTGAGCTGGTCTTGTAGGTCAGTAGTGCGCACAAGGAAGAGCAATTAATAATAACTGAGCATGCTCAGTGGGTGTAGTTTAGGTTGAACTTTGACCTTTCATTAACTGAGCATGCTCAGTGGGTGTAGTTTAGGTTGAACTTTGAACCGAGCATGCTCAGTGGTGTCGTTTAGGTTGAACTTTGAACTTTCATTAACTGCATGCTCAGCGGTGTAGTTTAGGTTGAACTTTGAACTTTCATTAACTGAGCATGCTCAGTGGTAGCTTAAATTGAGCTTTGGACTTTCATTTCCTAAAAGTTGTTTGGGTCAAAACTTGACCCGTTCCTCAGGCCCTAAACTGTTTTAAGTCTTGTAAGTTGGACTTGTACTTGAGACATGGCCATTCCTTCCTTGTAGACCTGCTATCTGTATCTTCTACCTGGTGCTTCGAGCTCTGGACACCATCGAGGATGACATGAGCATTCCCACGGCCAAGAAGGCGACTATGTTGAGGGAGTTCCATACCCACCTGCACCAGAAGGACTGGCGCTTCATGGAGAGTTCCGAGAAGGACAAGGCAGTACTGGAGGACTTTTGTGTGGTACGTACTGTATGTGTAGCTATGTACATGTGCTCTAGTGTACATGTGTTCCAGTGTACATGTGCTCCAGTGTACATGTGTTCCAGTGTACATGTGCTCCAGTGTACATGTGTTCCAGTGTACATGTGCTCTAGTGTACATGTGCTATAGTGTACATGTGCGCTAGTGTACATGTTCTCTAGTGTGCATGTGATATAGTGTACATGTGTTCCAGTGTACATGTGCTCTAGTGTACATGTGCTCTAGTGTACATGTGCTCTAGTGTACATGTGTTCTAGTGTACATGTGCTCTAGTGTACATGTGCTCTAGTGTACATGTGTTCTAGTGTACATGTGCTCTAGTGTACATGTGCTATAGTGTACATGTGCGCTAGTGTACATGTGCTCCAGTGTACATGTGCTATAATGAAATAAGAATTTGTAACATTTATGGTGTACTCTAGCTGTAGCTCACCCCTTCACCTTCTTCCCTCTCCTTTCCTTCCCTCCATTGCCCTCTCCTCCACTTCTGTGTATATGTAGTGTAATATCTGCACTTGTTGTCTGAGCTCTGTGAGCCTGATACCTAATAGTCTGATAGTCTGATAGCCTAATAGTCTGATAGCCTGATACTGATAGCCTAATAGTCTGATAGTCTGATAGTCTAATAGTCTGATAGTCTGATGATAGTCTGATAGTCTGATAGTTTGATAGCCTAATAGTCTGATAGCCTAATAGTCTGATAGTCTGATAGTCTGATGATAGTCTGATAGTCTGATAGTCTGATAGTCTAATAGTCTGATAGCCTAATAGTCTGATAGTCTGATAGTCTGATAGTCTGATAGTCTGATAGTCTGATAGTCTGATAGTCTGATAGTCTGATAGTCTGATAGTCTGATAGTCTGATAGTCTGATAGTCTAATAGTCTGATAGTTTGATAGCCTAATAGTCTGATAGTCTAATAGTCTGATAGTCTGATAGTTTGATAGTCTGATAGTCTGATAGTCTGATAGTCTGATAGTCTGATAGCCTAATAGTCTGATAGTCTGATAGTCTGATAGTCTGATAGTCTGATAGCCTGATAGCCTAATAGTCTAATAGTCTGATAGTTTGATAGTCTGATAGTCTGATAGCCTGATAGCCTAATAGTCTGATAGTCTGATAGTTTGATAGTCTGATAGCCTGATAGTCTGATAGTCTGATAGTCTGATAGTCTAATAGTCTGATAGTCTGATAGTTTGATAGCCTAATAGTCTGATAGCCTAATAGTCTGATAGTCTGATAGTCTGATAGTCTGATAGTCTGATAGTCTAATAGTCTGATAGTCTGATAGCCTGATAGCCTGATAGTCTGATAGTTTGATGGCCTGATAGCCTAATAGTCTGATAGTCTGATAGCCTGATAGCCTAATAGTCTGATAGTCTGATAGTCTGATAGTCTGATAGTTTGATAGCCTGATAGCCTAATAGTCTGATAGTCTGATAGCCTAATAGTCTGATAGCCTGATAGCCTGATAGTCTGATAGTCTGATAGTCTGATAGTCTGATAGCCTGATAGTCTGATAGCCTAATAGTCTGATAGTCTGATAGTCTGATAGTCTGATAGAAGGAACTTCTTCTGGTCCAAGTGTGACCTACTGTATGCACATGCACCCCCACACATGTGTGAGGCAGTGGTAAAGTGTGTGAGTTACCACACATGTGGGAGGCAGTGGTAAAGTGTGTGAGTTGCCACACATGTGTGGTCAAGGCAGTTGGTAAAGGGTCTGAGTTGTCACACACGCTATTTACATCGTATGTGCGTGTATATAATATTCGTCCAATCAGAACAATCGCACAATTTCCAAAAATATTACAACTCTAGGGGCATCTATTTTTGCCATAAATGCCGACAGGTTTTGGTGGGGATTTAGCAGACACAATACTGCTTAGAAATCTCATAGAGCTGCTCACTCCTGGAGGCTATTTAGGTCTGTAAGAAATAGCACCAACTAGCTCACTGCACTGCGATCATTTTTTGTCTCACATTATGCCTGAAGCCCCTAACGATAATTGACAGACACATCTATGTAGCCAATAGCCACAGAAACATCATTCTTTCTCTCACAATTATGCCTGAAGCTCCTAAGGATAATTGACAGAAACATTACCACTTACAATAGAACAATGTAACAATCTCATTGTGTGGGAGCGTTTCCAGCTGCTCTAAGATGCTGGGTTCTGTTGCATTTCCTGGAGGCTCTGTTGGTTGAATTGCTGTGCTGGGAGCTTCCATAGATAGTTCTCGCAAGTGACTGAGAAGTGGTCGTAGACTAATCTTGCCATTGTGGCAACAATTTAGGATATATATTAAACCTTGAAGCATCTCAATGCCAGCACAGTGCGGACATAGGCCCATGGTGGAAGTTTGCGTTGCTAGGACTGTTGCTTGTACTTCTTCTCGCTAGTCTCTAGCTTTCTCTGTTCAGCTCTCTCTGGACAGTTCCTCCCTCACCTGATATCTGCTCTCCTTGTTTCCCACTCCACATGAGATATTCTGATACTTGCTCTCACGCGTTCATCTAGACCAGCCCATCTCCGTCCTCGTCTCTCCGCTGCAGTAACTCCATCTTGGACTTGCGACATTTCTCATGTTATGGCGGTTGCTATGCATTCTACTGCACATGCTCAGTGGCTTGACACACCCACACACAAACAAACAAGTATGTACAGATTATACTTTTAATAAATAATTTTTAAAAGGCAGAAGGGAGCGTCAAGTTGCTCTAAATTGTAGCCCCGCCTATTCATGTGTAAGTACACCGAGTGCAGGAGTTCGAATTCTGTGCATGTGTTTTTTCTTAAACCTTAGACCTGTGATAAAGTATGCATGAGGTCCACCTATCTGGAGTGCCTGTATGTGCTAGGAAGCATGCTACAGCTCTGGGCTTATGGCAGTGCCTGCATGTGCTAGGAAGCATACTAGCTCTGGGCTTATGGCAGTAGAGTGCCTGTATGTGCTAGGAAGCATGCTACAACGGTTACTTGTGAAGTAAGCGCCCCAAGGCATCTTCTGGTGTCCATTTGGAGGCCCGAATCAAATTAAGGCATGTACTGCAGCCATGCACGGACCCTCGCTGCCCCCTTGAAGCGGAGGTGATCTAGTCCGGACGTCTGGCGTCTTATGCCACACCCATTGTTAGGTTAGTTGATCTCTGTGAGGAGCAATCACCTAGGGAACGGGTTTCACTTGCGCTGGCTAGGAGCCGTAAAGAGTAGAAGTCTCGAGGTTAGAATAAGATTTTAATGGACATCGGTTTACAGAGTGCCAGTATTGTACACAGCAGTAAGACCGAATATGAAACAGCACTACTAGTGATAGTGTGGGCTTTTACAAATGGGGCGATATAATCAGGTGATGTTTGGTCTTGTGACTAGTGAATGAATGATGTGTTAATTATGAGTTCATGTAGCAGCTACTTACATACTTGGTGTTTGCTGGTGACCTCTAACCCTTTCCTGGAGATTTGACCTCTGGGGTGGGAGAGTGGACATAGCCACTGGCATGTTGAGGAGGCGTGCCTAACACCCATGCACTTGTGCATGTATGTACTAGACATACATGTACATGTATGTTCCAAACTTTGTCCGATGCTGCTAGACTGCCACTAGAACAAGTACTAGACTAGACATTGGTTCCAAACTTTGCTAGACTGCCACTAGAACAAGTACTAGACTAGACATTGGTTCCAAACTTTGTCCGATGCTACTAGACTGCCACTAGAACAAGTACTAGACTAGACATTGGTTCCAAACTTTGTCCGATGCTACTAGACTGCCACTAGAACAAGTACTAGACCAGACATTGGTTCCAAACTTTGCTAGACTGCCACTAGAACAAGTACTAGACTAGACATTGGTTCCAAACTTTGCTAGACTGCCACTAGAACAAGTACTAGACTAGACATTGGTTCCAAACTTTGCTAGACTGCCACTAGAACAAGTACTAGACTAGACATTGGTTCCAAACTTTGTCCGATGCTACTAGACTGCCACTAGAACAGGTACTAGACTAGACATTGGTTCCAAACTTTGTCCGATGCTACTAGACTGCCACTAGAACAAGTACTAGACCAGACATTGGTTCCAAACTTTGCTAGACTGCCACTAGAACAAGTACTAGACTAGACATTGGTTCCAAACTTTGCTAGACTGCCACTAGAACAAGTACTAGACTAGACATTGGTTCCAAACTTTGCTAGACTGCCACTAGAACAAGTACTAGACTAGACATTGGTTCCAAACTTTGTCCGATGCTACTAGACTGCCACTAGAACAGGTACTAGACTAGACATTGGTTCCAAACTTTGCTAGACTGCCACTAGAACAAGTACTAGACTAGACATTGGTTCCAAACTTTGCTAGACTGCCACTAGAACAAGTACTAGACTAGACATTGGTTCCAAACTTTGTCCGATGCTACTAGACTGCCACTAGAACAGGTACTAGACTAGACATTGGTTCCAAACTTTGCTAGACTGCCACTAGAACAAGTACTAGACTAGACATTGGTTCCAAACTTTGCTAGACTGCCACTAGAACAAGTACTAGACTAGACATTGGTTCCAAACTTTGTCCGATGCTACTAGACTGCCACTAGGGCTAGGGCTAGGGTACTATACTAGACATTGGTCCCAAACTTTGTCCGATGCTACTAGACTGCCACTAGAACAAGTACTAGACCAGACATTGGTTCCAAACTTTGCTAGACTGCCACTAGAACAAGTACTAGACTAGACATTGGTTCCAAACTTTGCTAGACTGCCACTAGAACAAGTACTAGACTAGACATTGGTTCCAAACTTTGCTAGACTGCCACTAGAACAAGTACTAGACTAGACATTGGTTCCAAACTTTGTCCGATGCTACTAGACTGCCACTAGAACAGGTACTAGACTAGACATTGGTTCCAAACTTTGCTAGACTGCCACTAGAACAAGTACTAGACTAGACATTGGTTCCAAACTTTGTCCGATGCTACTAGACTGCCACTAGAACAAGTACTAGACTAGACATTGGTTCCAAACTTTACTAGACTGCCACTAGAACAAGTACTAGACTAGACATTGGTTCCAAACTTTGCTAGACTGCCACTAGAACAAGTACTAGACTAGACATTGGTTCCAAACTTTGTCCGATGCTACTAGACTGCCACTAGAACAAGTACTATACTAGACATTGGTCCCAAACTTTGCTAGACTGCCTCTAGAACAAGTACTGAACTAGAGATTGGTCCCAAACTTTGCTAGACTGCCTCTAGAACATGCACTGTACTAAATTCTATATATGGAATTCCATATAGTTACACATACATACTTATACGAGAAGAAATCAGCTTCTATCTTGTGGTTTGGTTTAAGGCTTTTATTCTCTTCT
This sequence comes from Cladorhizidae sp. MBARI D1340-BT2, assembly GCA_028752905.1. Classification (NCBI taxonomy): domain Eukaryota; kingdom Metazoa; phylum Porifera; class Demospongiae; order Poecilosclerida; family Cladorhizidae; species Cladorhizidae sp. MBARI D1340-BT2. The sequence goes on from JAQNBH010000001.1 coordinate 10,246,819, forward strand.
TTCCCCAGATTGCGTGCGAGTTCCAGGGGCTGAAGGTGGTCTTCCGGGAGGTTATAGAGGACATCACTCAGAAGATGGGGGAAGGGATGGCTATCTTCCTGGATGGTCAGGTGGACTCCATGCAGGAGTGGGACAAGGTACGGCCTTACCAAGAGCCAGAGTACAGAAACACTCAGAACGGGTAAAGGGACGTCAAACCCTGGTGTTTGCGGTGGGTAAAGGGTCACAGAGGTTGCAGTTTCATTTTACCATTAAAAATAGGTACAGGGATATCGATAGTGAAACATATCGATATCGATAGTGAAACATATCGATAGTGAAACATATAATGCAGGCTAATTGCTGCACAGAGTCATAGCACATCCACTTATACAAGTAAATATTTTTTAAATGGCGTTGCATTGAAACCTAACGTACGCGCAACATCCCAACTGCGGTGCAGTGTTTGTTGTTAATTTGTTGTTATTTTACTCTCCCCAAAAGAACTCGCGAAATATTTAGATGTTATTGGGAGGAACGGATCGTCGGAGAGAGCGCACGTGGCATGACAGTCTTTGGAGTTTGTGACTTTTTTGTGAGAAGATGTGATTTGTTTAAAGTTATAAGAAGCAGAGGATTTTATACCTCCATTTTAGAGGATTGAAGCTAAGGGGCATGAGCAAAGGTTTGTGTTAGTCTTCTTAGCTTGGGGTGCTTCCAAATTTAGCCGAGAAGGAGACAGGCTTAACTCTAGCTTCATGGGGCTCCTACTAGCTTGCTATGGGCGGGTATATTGGGTGTGTGGTTACTGAGCTTGTTTGATCTGATCTTGATAAGTGGAGTATCGGACTACAGTGGCACTAGCTCCCTCCACAAGCAGACTTGGAGGGTGTGGGAGACCCTGCAGCAGTGGCACTAGCTCCCTCCACAAGCAGACTTGGAGGGTGTGGGAGACCCTGCAGCAGTGGCACTAGCTCCCTCCACAAGCAGACTTGGAGGGTGTGGGAGACCCTGCAGCAGTGGCACTAGCTCCCTCCACAAGCAGACTTGGAGGGTATGGAAGACCCTGCAGCAGTGGCACTAGCTCCCTCCACAAGCAGACTTGGAGGGTATGGAAGACCCTGCAGCAGTGGCACTAGCTCCCTCCACAAGCAGACTTGGAGGGTATGGAAGACCCTGCAGCAGTGGCACTAGCTCCCTCCACAAGCAGACTTGGAGGGTATGGAAGACCCTGCAGCAGTGGCACTAGCTCCCTCCACAAGCAGACTTGGAGGGTATGGAAGACCCTGCAGCAGTGGCACTAGCTCCCTCCACAAGCAGACTTGGAGGGTATGGAAGACCCTGCAGCAGTGGCACTAGCTCCCTCCACAAGCAGACTTGGAGGGTATGGAAGACCCTGCAGCAGTGGCACTAGCTCCCTCCACAAGCAGACTTGGAGGGTATGGAAGACCCTGCAGCAGTGGCACTAGCTCCCTCCACAAGCAGACTTGGAGGGTATGGAAGACCCTGCAGCAGTGCCACTAGCTCCCTCCACAAGCAGACTTGGAGGGTGTGGAGACCCTGCAGCAGTGGCACTGGCTCCCTCCACAAGCAGACTTGGAGGCAATGGAAGACCCTGCCGCAGTGTCACTAACTCCCTCCACAAGCAGACTTGGAGGCAATGGAAGACCCTGCAGCAGTGGCACTGGCTCCCTCCACAAGCAGACTTGGAGTAGAACTAGCTATGAGGTGTACCACAAACAAATGGTAATAATAATAATTGTTACTATTACTTTCTTCTAGATGCAACGAGTGTCCATCGTCGACCAATGCCTCCTCTGCTTCAGGGATGGTTGAGATAGTCAGGTGTTACCTAACGATACATAAACATCGAGTTCTCTACTATGCAGTAACCAATCACTAGACATACTAATGTCATCTTGCACATGTGATGCACTCGACGTGTGCCCATGTGACAAGTCTCCACTAGGAGGTGGGAAGGAGGCAGTCCGAGTGCCCAACACGGCATCCCCCTCCTCGTATAATGGGCACGTAACCCTCGCTTCCCCCAGGACATTGTTACCCTCCTTCACCTGACAAACAGCGGGACAGTAACCATAACTGGTTCCCTTGACAACCGAGCTAAACATTACCTTGCTAATATTTTGCTAATATTTGTATTCAAAAAAAAGAGTTATACTTGCTCAAGCCAAACTCAAAAGCTCATAAATAGCTACACACCATTATAGATGTAAATGCTTACCTTCCTGTACCTCTGGGTGAGAGTTCGTTTTGCACCGTTGTCAAGTGTGGGCGTGTCCAGGCCCGCCATTGCTGCGCAATTTGCTGGAACACAAACCTGTTCCTGGTTAGTTACGCCAACCAGTTGAGCCTGCGCATCCAAATCCTCCAAAGTCCAAATTCTCGTTATCATGAAAGCCTGAAGTGCTCACGTGCATGGGGTTGGCATCATGTGACAACTAACCGCACCCAAGCCAGCTAGACCTTGTACTTGGTTGAGTATTGACCCATCAACTCCTTGTAGACCCTGTACCTGGTTGAGTATTACCCATCAATTCTAAGCCAAGTCTGCCAGTCCCATTAATGGTTGGGCTAGTTCAGGGGCCTTCATTATTGCCTCTTTTTGCTTGAACATATGAAGTAGCTACATCAGTGCATTGTACCTAAGCAGCCATTTCTGTTGTTCTAGAGAGCAAGTAAGCTAGGTCCTTGACTACCTGGTCAAGCCAGTAACTTGCCCTCACTGTTTGCTCTAGCTAGCTGGGGGGTTGATAGAATAGCTTCATCAGAACAACCCAGTGTTCTACTTACAAAGCACTAGCTCTGAGCCTCGACTGGCTCGAACAGGTGGTAGGGATCTAACTTGTCCCCGAGTTATATTATAGCAGGTCCAACAAGAATACTTACTATTCTTGTTGGACCTGCTATAATAAGCTTTCAGAGGGGGTTTCCCTCAAAAAATTTCATTCTGAAATAACAGCAGAGGAATCGGAGGACAGCGAATATGAGCCCTAGCAGCATGCTCTGAAAAACGCAGTCCCGGGTGACTGGCTTTGACTGCTGTTCTTATTTCAGTTCATGCGGTGGTCAACGCACTCGTCCGTCCACACGCTGAGTGCGAGGTAAGAACATAGCGAGCGTTTGAAATAAATGCAAGTGCTAAAATGGCCGGTACGTTTATTCAGCTTTGGATCGGCCAATGGTCAAGCGTTGCACGTACGTTGGGCTTGAATGCAACACCCATTCTTGTTTTGACTGATATACACTGAATGTACATGTACATGTACGTCCATCAGCCTGTGGTATGCACATACTGTATGTACGTCCATCAGCCTGTGGTATGCACATACAGTATGTACGTCCATCAGCATGTGATATGCACATACAGTATGTACGTCCATCAGCCTGTGGTATGCATATACAGTATGTATGTCCATCAGCCTGTGGTATGCACATACAGTATGTACGTCCATCAGCCTGTGGTATGCACATATAGTATGTATATATATCATTAGCCTGTTTTGTTGTTGTATTTTCCTAGTACTGCCACTACGTTGCTGGGCTGGTAGGAATTGGACTATCTCGGCTGTTCTCGTCTTCTGGCCTGGAGGGAGAGGAGGTTGGGAAAGACCGGGCTCTGGCTAACTCCATGGGCCTGTTCCTCCAGAAGACAAACATTATCCGTGACTACCTCGAGGATGTCTTGCAAGGCAGAGAGTTCTGGCCTAAAGAGGTATGTGATGTGGCACAGTGTAATGCTATGGTTACCCAGGGTCAAGGAACCATGTTGCTATGGTTACCCTGCCCTAGTATTATGTAACCAAGTTGCTATGGTTACTTGCCCTAGTATGAGGCAGGTTCAAGGAACCACGTTGCTATGGTTACCCCAACTTAGTGCAAGGCAAGATCAAGGAACCAAGTTGCTATGGTTACCCCAACTTAGTGCAAGGCAGGGTCAAAACTAATTACGTGGTCAAGCTCCGGTTGGAAAATGAATTTCGTTAAAATTCTTTTTCCAACCGCGCGCTTGACCACGTACTTGAGTTTTAGCACCTAATGAAACCAGTCGCTGCATAGAGTAGTCACTGGTGCTAATTTCAACTCTCTAGTTTGCATTCTGGAGATATTTATGTGGCAAAATCAGGCACTCAGGTTTTGAGGTCCCTCCACTTTAGCTCCTATAACTTGGGTATAGTTGTAGCTATGAAACATGTTTTAGTATCAAAAGAGAGCACACAGAGAGACCTATCTTTTGAGCTATATATCAAGTCCATGCCATGAAGTTTGCAGAATCTATGGAGCTATAAAGTGGCAACCACAAGTTTTTAACACTTTACTACAAATAAACACCTTTGGCTGGTGATGGTTTCCAATTGTCTTCAAATATTTGAATCCTAATTTTGACAATGACAAAATAAAGTGTAATTGATTATAATCCATTACATCACTATCCATCATCTATCCCAAACCTGGTGTGTGTAATGTACGAACAGAAAGCACGCCCACTTCATCCCGAGTTACAGTACATACAGTAATTCACCCTGTGTCACACATAGTTACTCACCCTGTGTCACACATGTGTGCTGTAGGGATATTAACACTCAAACAACCTAACGTACACATATAATAACTCGAGCAAGTGAACGAGCTGGACCAGTAGACCTGTTTGTGTATTTGTTGTTGTTGTTGACCCCAGGCTTGGAGTCAGTTTGGCGAGAGTTTGGGTGACCTTCAGTATCCTCAGAACAGGGAAGATGCTGTGCACTGCCTGAATCTCCTCATCACCAATGCCCTCCACCATGTTCCTGACGTCATCTCCTACCTGTCCAGGCTGCATAACCAGAGTGTCTTCAACTTCGCTGCCATTCCTCAGGTACTGCTGCACGTGTGTAAGAGCTCTCGTCTGGTGCGAGTGGTAAGGGGAGGGGTCGGCGGACAATAGGATGTGGGAAGTTTTACTTTTCCGTTCCCATTCTGGTAGGGCAGAATACAGATTATGTAGGTTTATGGGTTTTTTTAATATTCTGTTCTCATTCTGGGGAGTTCAATCCCCGATATTCCTTTCCCATTCTAGTGGCTATTCCCATTCTTGTGGTGAGAGATATTACGAATAGGTTTAAGGTATTTACATTCTCTTCCCATATCAAGTCCATACCTGTGGTAGTGTAAGCACAGGCGTCCATTCTAGAATAAGTCCTTGCAGTGAGCTAGGTCGATGCATGTAGACCCTTCGCGAGTGTTGTAGTTTCGAGCACGCACATTTGCAGACTCTCTTCAGCTGCTGCAGTTTGTTATCCTTGAAATTAGCACCAGTAAATTCATTTTCCAATCACACGCTTGACCCGCTTGACCACGTACTTATGTTTTAGTGCCTAATGAAACCACTCATTGCATAGAGTAGGGCCTCTAGCCACTGCCCACTGGTGCTAATTTCAACTCTCTAGCACTTGGCAATCTGTAGATATTTATGTGGCAAAATCAGGCAATCAGGTTTTGAGGTTCCTCCAATTTAGCTCCTATAACTTGGGTATAGTTGTAGCTATGAAAAATGTTTTAGTATCAAAAGAGAGCACACAGAGAGACCTATCTTTTGAGCTATATATCAAGTCCATGCCATGAAGTGTCACCCCTCAAAGTATGGGGCCTCAAAACCAGCATGCCCAAGTTTTCTGCAGTTCTAGCTGCTCGTAAGACAGTTGAAATTAGTACGAGTGGCTAGAGGAAGTTCAACTCTATAGAATGAGTGGCTTCATAGGCACTAAAATGCGAGTGCTGTAGGTGGACTGGTCATGCTTGTTAGTTGAAAATCAATATCTTGACAAAAAACACAAGCCTGTCCAGTGCAGGCTTAGCTGATACACTACATGCAATGTGGTCATGATCTTGGCTTTGTACCTTGAGGTCTCATGGACCAGCTCCAACAATTTCTTGGCGGTGGACTTGTAGATTGACCTCTTCCAAACAGCAGAGCCCTTGCATTCTCTGGATGCTCTCATTCACCTCACTTACGAGAACGTCAGTCCCCATCCACAGCCAGCCTTCTCTGCTGCTTATATCTCGCCTTATATCTCGCATGTGCGCATAACTATCATGTGACAGCCACACAACTATCATGTGATGGCTGGATGTTAATTACTGGAATGCCATCCATCAGCCACAAAGCACTAATTGTTGTGGTTCAAGACTGAACACGCTTCACTTGAGCGCAGCGGACGGGCAGAATGTGTTATAAATGGGATACGAACGTGTTCAGCTCTGTATGTATTGTGGACTAGCCTTAAAAGGGAGAGGTGTTAACCATCATCAAGAAACTTCTCCCCTCCCCTGACAAGGAATTCTATGTAGATCCCTGTACATGGACAGACAGACTGATACAGACTGACACATAGACAGACTGACAGACAGATACATAGACGGACAGACAGGTACATAGACAGACAGGTACATAGACGGACAGACAGGTACATAGACGGACAGACAGATACATAGACGGACAGACAGGTACATAGACGGACAGACAGATACATAGACGGACAGACAGGTACATAGACAGACAGGTACATAGACGGACAGACAGGTACATAGACGGACAGACAGATACATAGACGGACAGACAGGTACATAGATGGACAGACAGGTACATAGATGGACAGACAGGTACATAGATGGACAGGTACATAGACAGACAGGTACATAGACGGACAGACAGGTACATAGACGGACAGACAGATACATAGACGGACAGACAGGTACATAGACGGACAGACAGGTACATAGATGGACAGACAGGTACATAGATGGACAGGTACATAGACAGACAGATACATAGACGGACAGACAGGTACATAGATGGACAGACAGGTACATAGACGGACAGACAGGTACATAGACGGACAGACAGGTACATAGATGGACAGACAGGTACATAGACGGACAGACAGGTACATAGATGGACAGACAGGTACATAGATGGACAGGTACATAGACAGACAGATACATAGACGGACAGACAGGTACATAGATGGACAGACAGGTACATAGACGGACAGACAGGTACATAGACGGACAGACAGGTACATAGATGGACAGACAGATACATAGACGGACAGACAGGTACATAGACGGACAGACAGGTACATAGATGGACAGACAGGTACATAGACGGACAGACAGGTACATAGACGGACAGACAGGTACATAGACGGACAGACAGGTACATAGATGGACAGACAGGTACATAGACGGACAGACAGGTACATAGACGGACAGACAGGTACATAGATGGACAGACAGGTACATAGATGGACAGACAGGTACATAGATGGACAGACAGGTACATAGATGGACAGACAGGTACATAGATGGACAGACAGATACATAGACGGACAGACAGGTACATAGACGGACAGACAGGTACATAGACGGACAGACAGGTACATAGACGGACAGACAGGTACATAGACGGACAGACAGGTACATAGATGGACAGACAGGTACATAGATGGACAGACAGGTACATAGATGGACAGACAGGTACATAGATGGACAGACAGGTACATAGACGGACAGACAGGTACATAGACGGACAGACAGGTACATAGACGGACAGACAGGTACATAGATGGACAGACAGGTACATAGACGGACAGACAGGTACATAGACGGACAGACAGGTACATAGATGGACAGACAGGTACATAGATGGACAGACAGGTACATAGATGGACAGACAGGTACATAGACGGACAGACAGGTACATAGATGGACAGGTACATAGACAGACAGATACATAGATGGACAGACAGGTGCTACTATAATTCATGTGCTTATTTACTAATTCTTTGCTCCTGTGTTGTGTCTTGCTGCAGACGATGGCCATCGCCACTCTGGCAGCCTGCTACAACAACCCACGGGTGTTCACTGGCGCAGTGAAGATTCGTAAAGGCCAGGCAGTCGAGCTCATCATGGGATCCACTAGCATGCAGAACGTATGCCGTATCCTTGCTCACCACACCCACCAGGTACGCACGCTACTCTCCACCCCGGTAGGGGTTGGGTTATGTCATAACTGGTGTATAGTACGTGTTGCCTTGATTGACTGCCGCGGGAACCTCTAGGCGGAGAAGCGGACATCGAAGCTCAAGATTGGGGGGGTTGGGAGTATCTTTAAGCTACCGAAATGAGAATAAATAGCAACTCTTTTAAAAGGTTTGTGAGGGAATAGCCGTGTCATGTAGGCCACTGTATGTGCTCATCAGTCTCTGGAATGTGGTACTGGAACAGTCACTCTGGTCTTCAACAAGACAACCATTTAGCTCAGCACCACCAAACCCTCCAAGTGGCTGGTGAGGTGCCTTCTCCCACTAGCCCTTATAAGGTAACACTGAAATGAGTACTCCCACCAGCCCTTATAAGGTAACACTGAAATGAGTCTCCTTCTCCCACCAGCCCTTATAAGGTAACACTGAAATGAGTCTCTGCCCACCAGCCCTTATAAGGTAACACTTATAAGGTAACACTGAAATGAGTCTCCTTCTCCCACCAGCCCTTATAAGGTAACACTTATAAGGTAACACTGTAATGAGTCTCTGCCTAGACCACGACCAATGGGTGGCCAGTATATATGTGTGTGCATCTACACAAGTCTCTAGTTATGAATATCTGTTCACTCTAATTAGCTAGCATGTGTTAATAAGTCTCTCTCTGGTTGTCAGGGACCGGCTTCCCTAGCAACTGGCTCGATCCCCTAAAGTTGTTAGTTATGAATTTCAGGTCCTCAAAAAATTAATCGGCGACACCCACCCTCCAACCCCCCCCCCCCCCCCCCCCTTAATGATAATCACCGCCAGCATCAAAGAAATAGTGGTAGCTCCAGGCGTCAGCTGTCAATGTTAAAAGCTACTTCATGGAGCGGTCAGCCTTTTTCATATTGTAAGTTTCGGCAATGCTATAAGCGTCGCAAACTCGGACATCATCAGGGAGGGAGGATTATAAGAAGTTGTACTGCGCACCCATTCTCCGTATGTGCTTGCCCAATGGGTTGCTCTGTTGGTTTAAGCTAGTTCTAAAACTTTACTTCTGGTTGGACGGTGCGAGCAAGCAAGAAAAAAGTGGGGGAATATTTTAATGGCTGACGATCAAAACTACCTTCGTGAACGATCTCTTCCTTGCTTTTGCTTGTGTTTCTGGAGCTCTTCTTCGATGGCAAGCAGCACAGGCACCGATGCTTACCAGGAATCTTTCTGAATTCCTTCGCTCTTGAGCAAAGAGGCACTCCTGGATGGATTTCTTTGCTGAAAGTTTTGTTGCAGACATATATTGACATAGCACTGCATAGTTTTTGTTTTCTCACTTCAATGGAGCTGATTCTTATACCTAGCTTATTATATCTCCATTCTGAACATTCTGAACAGTTTGAGAAGATTGTCTAAAACAGTTATAGCTATAAAAAAAATACTCAAAGACATCGTGTTCAGCAGTTAGCTACTGTGCAAGGAAAGAGAATTAGACATTTATTTGAGTTCTGCACTACATGAGCCCACATGGTATGCCCATAAGCACTCGTGGTATGTCCATGAGCCCACATGGTATGCCCATAAGCACTCATGGTATGTCCATGAGTGCTCATGAATGGTATGTCCATGAGCACTCGTGGTATGTCCATGAGCCCACATGGTATGCCCATAAGCACTCATGGTATGTCCATGAGCACTCATGAATGGTATGTCCATGAGCACTCATGGTATGTCCATGAGCCCACATGGTATGCCCATGAGCACTCATAGTATGTCCATGAGCACTCGTAGCATGTCCATGAGCACTCATAGTATGACCATGAGCACTCATAGTATGTCCATGAGCACTCATAGTATGTCAGTATGTCCATGAGCACTCATAGTATGTCCATGAGCACTCGTAGCATGTCCATGAGCACTCATAGTATGACCATGAGCACTCATAGTATGTCCAAGAAGAAGTGGGGGAGGAAAGTGCAACGTTGCCCGAGTAATCTGCGATCCTCCATTTTGTCTGCAGTTCAATAAAGAGAACTTGTCAGTGGAGACCATTACCAGCTGTTCTGTACAAATGCTTTTATCCCCTTACCCATAGATTATTCGGAAGGCCAGTCCAGAAGATCCTAACCGTCAAAATACAACCACCATTACCAAGAAGATCCTAGAACTCTGTGCTTGTGAGGAGAGCAGCGTCTGTGAGCCGTCCACTATACGGAGCTACGTGCCACAGCTGGCAGGGATGCTCACTATAGCCGCCATTGCTTATGTCTACTGGAACTCTGTCTACTAATTACTACTACTACTACTACTGTCACTACTCTATTACGTTCTATTATTTTCTGTTTACACGTTGTTTTATCATGTGTATTACTAGCACGTGCTATGCCTGGATGCCTTGTCTGCATTGGATTTAGTGTGGCATTTCTCAGTACAGTAATGCTATATATGTATGTTTGTAGTACAGTAATGCTATGTATGTTTATAGTACAGTAATGCTATGTATGTTTGTAGCAGATTTTCTTTTGATTGGCTATATATCTATGATCAAAGAAGTGTATTATTGTTTTAGTTGAGCGATTTGACTGAACTTTGAACATCTGCACGTGATGACAATCTTGTCTGTGTTACCACTGGACATTGCTTCTGTTATCATTATTATTATCCGGAGCCAAATTATTGCCAAGATGTGACTTAAAATCAGTCCTTGAACTGCTTCCAGAGACCAAATTATAGTGTTATATATATATATACAGTGAATAGGGGCAGACTAATGTAAGGTAATGTGCTACCCCCGATATATAAACACTTCGACCCGTTGAAACTGTTTTTGTGTGTGATACAGGACGTTTGCAAGCAAAGCATGTAGCTGCCAGAGAGAGGGGGTGGAGGCCTTAGGAATGGTATATAGGGGGGATTCTGTTCTATACTATGGACTAACCAAGAACTTGTTCCTGCACTTCATGCTATCTAGTTTCCCATATCATCATAACCTTGCTTCAGTTTACTTTCAAAGCGTATTCCATTCTGGAGCTCTGTGACACGAGTTTTTCAGTCGTTATGAGCTCGACCATATAATAGCTCGTTAGAAGAGGTCACTTTTGTGCTAGTTAAGCTCGCGTGGTGGCCTAGGGCTAATGCTTAGTACATATGCCTTTACCTCGTCCAGTGTATTGCTTAATTTTATAGGTGAATTTTTTATAAATTATTTTGACAAGGCATTATGTAAGAGGATTCAGTAACACAGGGGGAGTGAGGCTGAGATTTAGGTTAAGGACGGCATTGGGACTCTTGGGTGACAAGGTGAGGTGTGGTATGTGCCAGGTATATATATAGTAGATGTGAGCTATATATGTGATGAAGGTATTGTGGAAGATGTGTTGTATTGTGGGTGATTATTGGATATGGTTGAGGGGTCTGAAGAGTGGGTGATAGAATGGAGAAATGAAAATTGAGAAATAAAAAAGAAGAAGGGCGAGTAGGACTTAATCATGTCACTATATTATACGCAAAACTTTTTATCTAACAGACAATTTGGCTTCTGCCTTGGATTCCTGAAACTGCTCTTCTCTCTACAACACAATCTTGGCTCTCGTCTCTAGATAGTAATAAATGACGCATACTCTGTTCCACACAATCTTCTTCTTAGTCATCTCTTAACATTCCCTCCCACCTTCTTTGTTGGCTCCGCTCTTACCTCACCGCTCACACACAAAGTGTTATCATCTCTGGCTCCTTTCTTCTCTATGTCATACATTTTCTGGAGTCCCCCAAGGATCCATTCTCGGTCCTCTTCTCTTTATCTTATACATTTATGGCATCAGCAAGCTTGCACTTTCACCCTCTTCTACACCAATCCTCTATGCAGACGATATCCTTCTATCGCACCCCTTTATTCAACTTCCTCTTTTGACGTAGTACAATCTGACATTTTTCTAATTTCATCATGGCTATCTTCTCGCCTTCTAAAGTTTAACTCTAATAAAATCAAATATATGATAATTTCACACAAATCTGCCTGCACTCGTCCTCAACAACACTCCACTTCCAACTCATCCCCTCGTTTAAATACCTAGGTGTTACACTCACATCCAATCTCTCCTGGTCACTTCACATAAACAATGTACGTTCTAAGTCAAGAAAAGTATTAGGAGTAATTTACCACAGCCTCTACCAACACCTTTCTACCCGCACTTCTCACACTTTACACTGCTCTGGTCCTCCCTCATCTTTACCTACTGCTCCACTGTTTGGGCGCCCTCTCCTTCTTCATGCAACTCCATGTCTTTGGAACGTGTTCAACATTTCGCTCTACGACCCTGCACACAAAACTGGTCTTCTGACTATTCCTGCCTCCTCTCCACCCTTAATCTTCCCGATCTTTTGACCAATCCAAGCTCTACAAGATTACACACAACCTCATCTATCTTCCTCCAAAATTCATCCAACCAGCCTTAATTCCTCTCGGAACCTCTCGCCGTTACCACCCATCAGATGTCTTAATTCCGTTTTCTCGCACCTCTGCCATGCAATCTTCGTTTGTTCCCACTGCCACAGCACTATATAACTCTCTTCCACCATACATCAGATCCTTTTCCTCTCTTTTGTCATTTAAACGTTTAGTTAAGAAATTGTACCTAACCAAATCCTCACAGGGTCTTTAACTACTATATATACACACTTGAACTATCTTACAATTCATATACTACATGCACATTCACTTACTCATTTGTAAAACTCAGGATTAGCTTTTGCTATTGAGATTGTATTTTTTCTCGTGTTAAAAAAAAAAAAGGTAATAATAATGAGACTACATGGCATGTAAGATATGATGACAGTTATTAGAGTTTATGCAATAAAGTAATCTGAGAGCATAACACCAAGAGCTGGTGCTGCTTTTATAAGGCGAAATACATGCTTTTTGACAAACCGACAAACCGCAGACCCTTTCTCTATACTCCACTGCTGTAGAGTGAATGCCGTTTTTGAGGGACCTTTGTAAGGAAAATATGCCTTTTTTGATATAAGCATCACTTCAGTACCATAATTACCACAAAGAAAAGTAATGCTCTCATTTGACATACATCACTTTCAATGATTGACTTGAAATTGTTCTTCTCTCGACATTTCTACTAGATGCTCTATAATAATTATAGGAATATCAATTTTCCACTCCCTTTTTGAATCATAAAAACGCGGGTATTATCCACGACCACACCCATAGCTGATAAACATGCAGTAAACCATTACCAAGTATGTGCCCTACCTGGTCCTCGTACAATGTACACACTTGCCATGTCGCCATCAGTTTCAGGCTTTTTAAATCCCGTATGCTACTATATGCTACTATATATAAGCCCTTAAAATCACTTTCTCAATAATCAACTTCGAATTGTATTCACTCCACGTTTCGACTAGATGCTCTAGCCTTCAGGAATAACGAGAAGTAGCTATCCACCACGTGCCGGTACACGCGCCTAGCACGTGCACCGGATGTAAATAAATTTAAATAATAATAATAATTATATTAATAAAATTAAAATAAATATATATAATTAATTACAAAAAATAATATAAGCCCTAAGCCCTTCCTTATCCTACCCTATAACCTACCTACCTCAATTTGTTTTACATGATACAATAAATTGCACTTCGAGTTGGGAGTCCAGAGAAGTAATATTTTCATTTGGGGGGCATTCTATTACAGGTCAACTTGAGAAAGGTTATCACCTATGTGGGAGTGGTCTTTCTTACATGTTGGGAGTGTCTTCCTTCCACACGTGTGCACCACATGAGTTTGTGAAAGTTGGTATATATATAGGAACACGAGTACAAATACATGAATATAATTATGGAAAAGTGGGAAATGGCACATAAAAATATCGTCTTTTTTAATCTCGTGATAAAAAAAAACTACTCCAGCTAATAGTCTCTACTCCAGCTAATAGAGTCCTGGTAGAAGTCTCCATTTCACTTTGGCACAGTACCTATCCCAGTCCTTGCCGTACTTGATTTCACATTGGTGCTCGTCCCTCAGCTGCCTATGGATCAACAGCGCAGCAAAGTAGATCACATAAAAGTACGGGAGCACATGACCAAAGCCACAGGGCAAAGACCAAGAAAGAGCCATGATGAGATCTCCTACGTAGTTTGGGTGGCGGCACCAACCCCACCAGCCAGAGACGATCAGCTTAGTGCCTCTCTGTGTGCTTATCGTCTTCAGGTGCTTGATGGAAGGATGCTTGGGGTTGCATCGAAACAGATTCTTCTGCGAATTTGAGCAACGGAATATGATGTAGCCAGTTATGTGGAGTGCAAGTATGGCCAATGTCTCCACCAGCGTGAGGTGTGTGGGGTGGTCCACCAGAAATCTCGCCTGCATGGAGTAGGTGAAAGGAACCCAGCATAAATCCCCAAAGACGAGCATAAAGCCAAAGCCGTCGTGGACGATGTCCATGGTGGTGAGAATGGCATCTTCAAACCAGAACGAGTCAAGGATGTACCATGCCTGAAATAAACACACTAGATACATGGAAGGCGTGATCACACCATATATATCATATTGCTTAGCCATCATGCAGTAATTGATGAACACCCAGCCAATCAGTCCAGGTCGCATCTCACAAAAAAACTTCCAGTCAAAGTTCCATAACCTAGGATTGAGTTCTCGTCCCATGAACCAATCGTAGATGCGATAGCCCGAGTTTCCTCCTAACGACAGAAGAGCATTCTTTTCAAAGGACTTGTAGTAGAGATAGAGAGCTATGGATAAGGAGACGACATAGGCAGCACATGCCAGGGGTAAAAACTTGTCGTAAACAAATTCAACTGGAATTTGAAAATAGAAGTATCCAAGGATGAATAAAATGTGAGTAAGAATAAAAGCATACAAGCCGTTGATCCTATATGGGAGTCGAGAGCCATCCCTGAGTGTTGTTCCCTTCACAATATATCCTATTGGAGCCATGTAGAGCAAGGCTTGAAATATAAGCCAGGCCATAACGATTGCATAGGCTCGTGGATGCCAGAACTCTGAGAGGCAAGGGAAATGCCGAGGGAACTGGATGGAGCACTGTGCTTTGTTGCAGAAGGCATATAGGGCTAGGACAACGAAGGGAAGGCCCACCGTCATCAGTAGAGCACCTTTAGGACCCATAAACTCGAAGGTAGTTGTCTTCACCGTTGCTACACTCACCCTTACTTCTTGGTGCCATTCTGTAGTCTTCTTTATATACACATCTTCTTGATAAACATTTTGGTGTTGGCTCTCAGGAATTTCTGGTGGCGTAAGGAACTTGACTTTTTGAGGCCGTCTCGCTGACATTGGTATGCAGAGTCTCTAGTAGTAGACCCACCTCTTCTTAGCAGAATCGTCCGATCCGCGTTGGCGTGACCTCGCACTATCAAAGAGATGCAAACGCGCTACACGCGTGCAGATGGTCAAAGGGAACCCTTTACCCAACAGGAGTAATTTATTTCGAATAGAAGTTGGTTTAAACTTGTTTTGGGCAGTATTCAATAATTGCACTTCTAGAAAAAAGGACCCTGCTTATAAGAATCCATTACCAGCAAGCATCCATTACCAGCAAGCATAAATCCTACCGCTCTACCTAACAAGATAAGCTAGCTAGCTACACAAAATTGTTTGAGCACAAAATTATAGTTGGCTTTTTCCTACCTTCACTGCTAGCGCTTGGGACCGTCTAATAGCTGCCTTAAGCTAAGGTAAAGCTTCTACACTCCACCTGTGCATGTTCCTATAGAAGAAAGAGCGTCACAAAAGTCGATCGTTAGCTATTAAAATATTGCGAAGATAGCCTTTGAGATAGAGAAGCACGAACTTTTAACGGTCACTAAAGCGTGGCAGACTAGATCATTTTCATAATTTGGTAGCCAAGACACCGCTTTGCTTTAGGGCAGATGATAGTGAAGCTCTTCAAACTCGAGTCATTTTTTGGTTTTGTTTTCAGTTTTGAACGTGGCAAATGACTCCGCCCCTCAATTTATAATGCCAATGACGCGGTTAGCTGTATGAATTGATAGAGCGCCATGATGCCTGTAGGAAGGGTGCTAAAAGTAAACGTGCTTGAGACGATGGATATCCTATCTTGTGGGAGGAATCCACCATCTTAGGCCAGGAATGGAAGGAACTGCTAGAGAAGGAGGCACTAGGCATAAGCCAGCCTGAATAGAGTGGTTCATTAGAGGTTGTCCTGGTGGCTGCACTTGAAACTATGACCACCATAACAGTTTTAATTAATTGTTTTACATATTTATTGGGCATCTGATTAAATTGCATCTCTTATACATTTAACATATCTGACATGACCTTAGCAGATGAATTTGTATAGGATAGCCTATACAAAAGAGTTGGTTATGCGCCTATGTAACCTCCGAGTTGGCGGTTACCCCGAGGCGAAGCCAAGGAATGTAACAGCTGGCGCATAACCGACTCTTTTGTATAGGCTATCTTACTTATACTACATGCGGTTAAAAGTGTAGGTTACGCGCCTATGTAACCTAGTTATTAACCAATCAGATTAGCCACAGATCAGGTGATGTAGTATAAACCGAGATATATACCCACATTTTGTTGCGAGTGCCTTCAAGCAGGTGTGTCATACAGTGGGCGTCAGAAAGAGTAAATTTCAAGTTGATGATTGAGAAAGTCATTATGTTATTGCGATAGTGAAAATAAGAAATCTTAATATTTTTTCTCGTTAGATAATAAATTTTCTCTGCCCACCCTCACTCTCCCCTCGGCCCCTGCCACATCCCGTCACACGCATGACACGTATACCGAGTGTGATTCTAAACACGTGGTGCCTAGATAACTATGTGAGCCTCGCAGAGTCATAGCATCAGCATCTTATTATTGAAGGCTAGAGCATCTAGCGAAATGTCGAGAAGAAAATTTAAGTCGAATGTTGAGGTAGTTATTACAAAAAACAAAAACAACAAAAAAAAAACACAAAGACAAATAAATTTAAAAAAACTGTTAAACAGATAAATAAACAAATGGCCAAACATAAATAAGCAAACTATTAAACAAAATCAAATAATAAACAAAAAATAAATGAGCAACAACAAACAAGGTCAAATAAACAAACAAGGTCAAATAAACAAACAAACAAGGTTAAATAAACAAAAAAATTAATGCAGGCGAACAAAGTCAAAAATAAATGAAGTAAACAAACAGTCAAATACATAAAGCTCAGCCTCAGGATAAGGCAAAGAAATGGGGAAGTGAATGCTCGTGCTCACCTCCCGCAGCGTCTCTCAGTGGCAGTCCAGCGGGGGTCTGTTTTTGGTCAGTCGGGAGTTGAACTTGTTAGCTTTTTAGTTGTTTATTGGTATTTTTGTGATTGATTATTATATAACTAGCATGTGTTAATTAGGTGTTAATGAAATTGGTATATATGTTATGTTTGCTCTTTATATTTATCAGTATTTTAAAATAAGTTAAAAAAAACAGTAAAATAAAAAATTTTAAAAACAGTCCATAAAAATAGTCAAATATAAATTAGCTATAAACAAACAAAGAAATGATAAATGAGTGAGGCTGCTATCTGTTAATGCCTGTCTTGGTTGTTAACGGTAGAGGATCTACCAAGAGGTGGATGAAAAGGAACTTGGAAGCAATGGCCTCACACTTCTTCAAGAGGTGGGCTTGTCTTGAGATCAGCTTGGACAGATTTGCCCTATCAGCAAAGGGTGAACTTCCATTTCCCAGCACTTACATCCCTCATCAAGAGCCTGCAAGTACCAGCTAATTTCACCTTTGTCAAGTAACTTGCAGAGAGGTTCCTGGTGGTTAGAGAGTCATGCCTGGAGCTGCAGTGATAAAGGCCATGGCTGCTGCTGGAAGAATATAAAGGGCCCTGCACACTAGAAGGTCAGAAGTATGGATGACATTGTCGGGTCATTCCACTTTCTGGAGCTGAGGAAGCAAGGTCAGATGATACCATACCACCCCAGATGCTGCTTCTATCTGGGGCAAAGCCATACATACTCTACCATCAGAGCAAGTTTGCTCTAAATGCAGCAGTAGACACCAACAATGCTAGCCTCCACTTGTGGAAGAAGAAATACAACATTCCTTGCCCTGTGTGGTAAGTGACAGGTACTGATTCACATAGTGAACTGTTGGAAGATGGCCAGAGCCAACTCAAGAGGCTTGACAATATCCCTGAAGTCATTGCGGGTGCTACCAAACCAAAAGTTAGACCTACCAGTACCTTGTCTGCTTATGTAAGTGGCAGTTACACCTTCTCCACTCACACCACTCCCCTTCCCCACTCACACCACTCCCCTTCCCCACTCACACCACTCGTACGAATGTAATGCCTAAATTATGCATGTTGGGATGAGCTACTATATAGTCCTAGTGGAACCTACCAGAGCCTTTGAAACTTCATTAGATGCTGCAATGGCAAGGAAGAGGTTGAGATATAAGATCTCACTGCAGAAACAAAGAAAAATGTTGTCCTATATACAACCATCAAGATCGGTTGTCATGGAGTTCCTAACCTTCCCATTTTTCATCTTCATCAGTTGCTGGAACTGTATGAGAGAGAGAGAGCACTATCGTGATGTCAAGCTGCACTGTGAAAACTATTGAGGGTCTCCTTGAATATTTGGGCAACACAAACAATGACAACGTGTAGCTTATTGAACTATTTCTCGTATGGTAACTAACAGCTGCCATATGTGTGATGTGGGGTGATTCTGCACCTAGACAAGACAACCTTGGCCTAATATCAGTCACCCCTTCATTTGTTGTTGTCTTTTGATGTTGTCTTTTGATAATTGTTTTTGTTGTTGATGTTGCTATATACTGTTCTTATTTTTGTCATTGTTGTTTTTATCACGTTTCTTTCTCTTCTTCTTCTGGAGCTGTGGCTGCTATGGCTGAGAGGGGAAAAGTGGCCAAGTATACCAGCCTAGATTCTTGCCGCTTTTTTGTGCCTGTGGCGATCGAGTCAGTGGAGGTCATTAGGAACAGGTTGATGGCTTTCCTGAAGGAGCTCAGCCTCAGGATAAGGTAAAGAACTGGGGAGGTGAGTGCCCGTGCTCACCTCTTTCAGCATCTCTCAGTTGCAGTCCGAGGGGGAATGCCTTGTCTGTTTTAGGGTAAGTCGGGAGTTGAATTTGTTGTTAGCTTTTATTTATTGTATTTTGGTATTTTGGTAAATCAACAAACAAAAAAAAATTAATTTTTTTTTAATGAAACAAATTTTAAGCTACTTATGGAACAAATTTTAATGGAAATTTTAATAAGCTATGCAATAAAGAAAGGTATACAATTTGCTAATAATCTTGTCTCCAGGGGTAGTTCCAAGAAGGTGGAGGGTGTGGGGCTGAACACAGATGTAGAATATTAATTTATTACCTTATCCTGAGGTTCTTCCACACAATTAATAATTAAGTCATAATATTAGTGGAATAGCATGAGCTACTAATTAATGTCATCTTGGGTTAGATCCCTCCTGGATCTTCTCATTATATTTTTAATGAGAAACTACAGCTTATGGTATTTGAATTCGACAAAAGGTAGAATGTATTCATCTGCAGACACTAGTGACATGTATTTCGGGTGATGAGCTACCTGAAGGGCTTGTGTGCTATTGAGTTGGTAATTATAAAAGAATTCTTGTTTTGCATGGTGTATGTCAAAATGGATGTTGAATCATTTGATGTCCTTCATGTGCACCAGGAGATAGCGAGTTAATTTTGGTAGCTCTGAATTGCAAGCATGAGGACAGATAGAGAACATCTGTGCAGCACTTCCTACAAGCATGAGGACGGGCACAGAATGTTTGTGCAGCACTTCCTGCAAGCATGAGGACTGGCACAGAATGTTTGTGCAGCACTTCCTGCAAGCATGAGGACTGGCACAGAATGTTTGTGCAGCACTTCCTGCTAGCATGAGGAGAGACACAGAATGTTTGTGCAGCACTTCCTGCAAGCATGAGGATGGGCACAGAATGTTTGTGCAGCACTTCCTGCAAGCATGAGGACTGGCACAGAATGTCTGTGCAGCACTTCCTGCAAGCATGAGGACAGACACAGAATGTTTGTGCAGCACTTCCTGCAAGCATGAGGACTGGCACAGAATGTTTGTGCAGCACTTCCTGCAAGCATGAGGACGGGCACAGAATGTTTGTGCAGCACTTCCTACAAGCATGAGGACAGACACAGAATGTTTGTGCAGCACTTCCTGGAAGCATGAGGACGGGCACAGAATGTTTGTGCAGCACTTCCTGCAAGCATGAGGACAGACACAGAATGTTTGTGCAGCACTTCCTGGAAGCATGAGGACGGGCACAGAATGTTTGTGCAGCACTTCCTGCAAGCATGAGGACAGACACAGAATGTTTGTGCAGCACTTCCTGGAAGCATGAGGACGGGCACAGAATGTTTGTGCAGCACTTCCTGCAAGCATGAGGACAGACACAGAATGTTTGTGCAGCACTTGCTACAAAGAGGAGTGAGATGTTACGAAGAAGTAAGTACAACTGATTGCACAACACACCAACCAGCTGGTTTGGTAGGGCAGTTCAAGAAAAGGGTCTGATTGCTCTGGTGTATATGACTTGTGTCACACAACTACAGTTACGGAACAATCAGATTACATTCCAGGCATATAAAAGCAAATATATTTCTGCGAGTGTTCATTCGAGCAGAGTGTCTGGAAGTATGGAGTGTGGAAGTCCAAATATTGTTAGAGCTGAGTGTAACTGGCTGGAGCATCTAGTCGAAAAGTCGAGAGAATACAATTTGAAGTATATTATTGAGAAGGTTATTATAATGTTATTATGTCAACTGAGAGTTTATTGAGAGTAGGATTTAGCTGCTTCTTAGAAATTAATGTCAGGAAGCAATTCACTGGTTTGTCAATTCATTGGTTTGTCTAAGGGAAGAAGCCGAAAATGGATCAAGTTCTTGTGTTAAGATATCAAGCCAGAGCAACAGGTTGTGACAGGAATAATGGAGTGAGATGTCTTTGTTGCTCTGCCAACTGGCTTTGAGAAGAGTCGCTGTCCTCCTCCGCTGAACAAAGAGACTGCTTCCAGATAATGATCCCTCTATAAAAAATTTTGTTTATGTATAAAAAGCAACTTATACTTTATACACTGTATCCTGTTCTAAGATAGCCCTGAGGGCTCAGCGATTATTATTATATATTTTTTAATGTGGCCAGTTACAGTACTTCTAGATAAGGATGACGTCTTTAACTAGATGTAGGAATAGTATCTAGCACTTACTATGTAGCTGTAAAATTTGTCCTGGAGAGAAAAGGCTAAACAGAATATTCCACAGTTGAACTACGAGTGCAAAAAATTATCCACACTTTTGTGACGTATACAGTGGTAAAGTGTTATGATTTAATCTTTATACTGCTGAGCCTATTAATTAAGGCTACCACATATACTACAGCACAGGGTGAAACTATGTAACAGTAACTAACACTAATAACAATCTATATTATTATCAACAGTACTTTTTTATTATAATACTAATAGTTATGAGTGTCCCAATGCTCAAGGAGGGGGGAGGGGAGGGGAGCAAAGAACATTCCTCAGCAACAGTTCCTTTCTCCTCTGCCACCACTTCCCTACCCAATACATAACACACTCGCCCATCTTCTTCCAACTATCCGATTCCTCCATCCTCTCCACAGCTATTTTTTGCCAATCTGCTCTGGACCGAGTTCATTACTGTTTATGTATATAATTGTGTATATATTTCCAATTTTTAAAATATATAATGCACCAATATATAGCTATATATATATAATATATAGCTATAATTATATATATTATAGGTCCCCACACCCCCTAAAAATGTGAAGTATCTATGGTAGGCCTACTTAATTAGTTTATATAAAATATATATATATATTATAATTTAATCTTGATACTGCTGAGCAGGGCCATCCACATAATATTGTATTTTGATGCATAGCACATTATTACATAACCCATATATAGTATGGCCTTGGATTATTATTATGTGCTAACGAGAGATTATTCTGGTACATAGCATTATACTACATCACATGACCTGTGGCTAATTTGATTGGTTAATAACTATAGGTTACATAGGTGCATAACCTACACTTTTTAACCGCATGTAGTTTAGCGCATGCGCAATGTAGTATAAGTAAGATAGCCTATTCAAAAGAGTCGGTTATGCGCCTATGTAACCTCCGAGTTTGCGGTTACCCCGAGGCGAAGCCGAGGGATGTAACAGCAAACGAGTAGGTTACACTGGCGCATAACCGACTCTTTTGTATAGGCTATCCTATACTTATTAGATACTTGAACCCACAAAATAAAAATAATTACTGCCTAGTCTGCACGTACACTCACCTGAGGATATTAGGCATTAGCTGGGCAACCTACTATACACACACAAGCTAGGATAATGTGTGTACATACGAAAGCTAGGATATCGTGCATGTACACACAGAAGCTAGGATATCCTGCATGTATAAAACCAGAAGCTGGGATATCTGGTAGCTTTACTACACCACCCACTCTTGTACTTGGCTCCACATAGTGAGGCACAACTTCAGGTGGGGCATGTCCAGTGCATAGAAGGTTGACAACTTGATCAGAGCCAGAAGGGTCTTATTAGCATCGTCAGAGGCTAAAGGCACTCAACCAGCCGAAACAAAGCGGCACTTGTTTCAGAGCATAACCCTGTGGCAGCTTTTTGGATGAACAGGCTCCCAATCTGAGCTCCCATGTAGATAGAATCATTTGACTTTATTATCTGAACTCTTATCATGTATTCATGGAAAATTTTCAGTCTGCATGGTCAAGCTGGCCGGTTAGGTTTCGACCCAGTTAAGAGTTCAAAGTTCATACAATTATGATAGTACGTGTTTGGTATAGCGCGGTTTTGTGGGCACACAAATATGTAGGCATGGCGGAAGCATGCTAGCCCTTACTGGTGGCCGGAAGTAAACTGGTCACCCTCTTAGTGCCGTTCCAGTACAGCCTTGGCTGGTTTGTCTCTGAAATGGCTCTGCATACTGCTAAGCCAATAGAAAGCAATGAGCTCAAGATACTGCAGAACAACAAAGACCACTTGGCATCTATGCTCACTTCTGTCAAACTTCATAAGTTCTCGATCCAGTTAAACCAAGCGTTGATTATCTCCGCTGAGGTGAATGGTGTATTTCAGTCACTGGACTCTCACATGCTGGACTCCAAGCTAAGGGCCAGGTACTTAATGCAACATATCTGTGAGTCTGTTAAGTACGATGATACAGCATTCTATCGGTTTCTTCAAGTAGTGGATAGATATGGCGGCAATGCCGAGCAATTGTCTAAGCACCTTAGAAGGAAACTATGGGAATTTCGTTGGTCTGAGAGGAAGGAGGCAGTTTCAAAATGCGATACTGTTGTTGAAGAAATTGGTAGTAAGGTAGTGCTTGACGATATCTATCTTTTGGAAAATGATGTTCCAATTTTGATGCAGACACTTGTTGAAGTTAGCAATAAATGGGAAGAAATAGGATTCACACTGGGTCTGCCTAGGTTCACTGTCAGAGAGTGCAGGGGTAGCAGTGATGCCGTCAGTCTGACAAATATTCTCTGTGAGTGGATCTCGAGTAATCAAAAAGAAATCACTCTGAATAAACTCAAGCTTGCACTTGATGGGCAGTTAGTGGGAGGAAGTAGTTTTTCACCGGCCATGGAGGAAGAATTCAGGGAGGCCAAGGGTGCGAAAATGCTAGTGGCGAAAAAGGAGTGGTCAGGTTCAGAAGATCAGTCTCGTGACGAGGCAGGCACCAGTGAGAGAGTAGTTAGAGCTAAACAATCTGAGACGCTTGACGAAATAATTTCAGAATTAGATGTTCCAATTTTGGCAGAGTTGTTAGTCGTGTGCGCACACAAATGGAGACCTATAGGCTTGTCTTTAGGCTTGCCTCCTTCAAAATTGAAAGAGCTAGAGGTTAAATGTTTGACTTCTGAAGCAGATATATTATGCCTAAGGGACGTTTTGTTTCTGTGGCTGACAAGTGGACATCAATCGACTCAACGTGTGACTTTGAAAAACTTGAAGCTTGCACTAGAAAGTGAGTTGGTTAGTCTATGTACTGTTGCCAATTACTTGGAGGAGAGATTCATCAAAGCACAGAGAAAAAGCAGGTCTCTGTCGGTGATGCCGGCAGCAAAGAGACCACATTTAGACTCTACCCTGGCGATACTCCAACAGCCTAGAGAGGTTGAAGTAACTGATGGCAAGTCGGCACTCCTGGATGTGCAGGTCAACCTCAATGAGTCGGTGTCTTATGAATGGATGAAGGATGGTCATTCCTTATCTGATGGCCAGGCTTACTTGGGCACCTGTAGTGACTTGCTTGTTGTCAGAATTGCCTGTCAAGGTAGTGAAGGAGAGTACTCTTGTCGTGTAAGCAAAGGTAGTGAGGAAGTGATTAGTAAAGTGATTGTCCTAACTATTATCTTTTCTACTGAGAAGAAGCATCTGATAAACTTGTATTCAAAGCGTAGAGAAATTCCTAAAGATTTATGGCCGATAGTAGACACAAGCTCCTTCATCGACTTAGCCTTACTCAAGAAAAACAAACTTGGTTATGATCATTGCGATTACTCTGTTAAGGGTGATATCAGTGATGTCATAAAAACGAAGGAGAAGATCGATTATGCAGAAGTTTTTGGCAAGTTCGAAAGAAGTTCACTAGTGTTAGTTGAAGGCCGACGTGGCAGTGGAAAGACTGCGCTTATGCACAAAATCACTAGGGATTGGGCCACAAGGGGTGATATGCTTAAGAATGCAAGGATGGTTTTTCATATTCCCCTTCAAAGTTTACCTCATGGAAAGGACGAAAATTTATCAGATATTTTTGCGATTTTCCACTGGTCCAAAGAAGAACTTGCAAGGGTACTTAGTGGCATAGACGCCTCTCAAGGTGAAGATGTGTGCTTTGTTTTTGATGGATTAGATGTATTTCATCCTAACGATGAAACAAACTCAGTAGTCTATCATTTGTGCCAAAGGGTATACCTTCCTGCATCAATGGTCATAGTTAGCTCTTGCCCTCTGGCTCCTATTTCACTTACTCGTGAATCTTCAGTGACCACACGAATTGAAGTTCTTGGGTTTATTAAACAGCAGGTTTTTGAATACATCGACAAATTTCCTTTCAGTTCCAATGTATCCAATAATGACAAATCATCCAGTCTGAAAGCGTATTTAGATTCACATCTAAATGTTTTGAACATGTGTTACCTGCCAGTACACGTTTCAATGATCTGCTTCCTGTATGAATATGAGAAAGCCGACGTTCCATGTACAGAAACAGAAATATATGAACACCTGGCCAGGTTTTTTCTTTTGCGCAAGCTAAGACATAACAATAAAAAAGCTCTACTTCATTCACTGGAAGATATATCTGGAAAAGACAAAGACCATTTCCAAAAAATATGTCATCTTGCTTTTGACATGAGCATTCACTCCACACAATTAGTTCGCCGGGGTTCTACTGAAGTGCGTCTTTCCTCTGGTTCTTCATTTGCACCATCTAGCTTTGGTTTGATTACCACTGACAAAACAACGACACTATTTGGATATGAAAAGAGATATTGTTTTCTTCACCTATCCTTCCAGTATTATCTCGCAGCTTTGTACATGGCTAACCTTGAAGAGGATAAACAAATGGAGATGATCAGATTACACGCAAGGGAACAATACATGATGATGGTGTGGAAGTTTTATTGTGGAATAGTGAACTTCCAAAACAAGGAAGCTAAAGTGCAACAAATCATGATGTCTGCAGATAGCTTGCATAGAGTCCAGTGCGCATATGAGTCGCAGCAACACGTGGTCTGTGACAGCGTTTTGGAGTTCGGGAGAACTTCTGTTATTGAGTTCCATGCTGGTAGCCTCACACCTGCAGACCTGACTGCTCTGGGCTATGTCATCTCTACCACTTCTCACCCGGTTACAAAACTAGTGATGAAAGGATGCAACTTACATGACGATCACATTAAGGCCTTCATGGGAGAAGTGGGCAGCAACAAGCTGATGTGCATGAAGACGCTGGATTTATCATGTAACAATATTGGCAGTGATGGTGCAGCAGCTCTAGCAGATGGACTCGAATTTTGTAATAGTCTATCACTTCATCTCTCAGATAACAACATCGGTGTTGAGGGTACAAAAGCACTAGCTAATCTCAAGTGTCATATCTACTTCGACTGATTCCCAACTGCCAGAAATCCATAACCTCCTATTACGAGTCCCTTGTTTTCACCACACCTACTTTTATCGCTATTGTCCCTCAAATGGACCAGGAACACTGCACATTATTCCAAGAGCTCCTCAAAAACTTAACTTAGTTAACGAAACCTAGCTATATACCTTATTGCTGACCAACTATCAACAACAGCAGTGCACTTTCTATTACCAAACATCTGTTTTCACCATGCTTCTCTTGCTTTGCCATGCTAATGTTTATTGTGATTTCACCATTGAAGAGTTGTTATTATAACTATGCTATTCTTGTTCATGTTTGTTTTCACCATACTGTTTCTTACTATAATTCTCATCATTTTGATGATGAACCATTGCACGACTCTTAATTCAATAGCTCCTAGATAATTATTCTGCCAATTCCCATGCATGCATTATGCCAAACACCTTTTGTTGTTTTAGTCATCAAACTTGTTCTGTTCATTGTACAAATTTGATTGTCAACATTTATTTAATTAAAACTTGAGATATATTACATGTAAGCACATCGAACTCCGTTGACCTAGCTGTAATGACTCGATCGTTGACTTGAATTTACTCACTTGCCCGCAGGGTTTCATTTAGAAAATGGCAACTGAAGGAATCTGGATATTAAGGAGGGGGCATGATGTCAAGCACTTTCAACATCAATAAGAATTTTAATAATACAATTTCCAAGGGGGGCAAAAAGGTTCCAAGGGGGAAAAGCCGCCTGCCAGCTTCCTAAATGAAACCCTCCAACTTGGACCTTTCGGCTAGTGGTCTAGCTTTCATCACGAGAGGAGGGAGTAAATTCAGTTTGATTGAGAAAGTCATTGACACTGCTCTCACAGGAAGATGATTGGGAGGGGGTCATGTGTTGACCAAGTGTATACAAACTCATCAGTGGTGATTTTTATTGCGTCATTGACCACAATGACCCCAACAACGACCAAAAGGTCAAGAGTCCTTCAAGCCACTTGGCAGAGAACCCAGCACTGAAGCAAAATTGCTGTGTTGTACTGCTACTGAAACCCTTAGCACAAGGTATATACTGGTAATCATTCTCCTAAAGTCACCCTTCTCACTCGATGCCCCAGCTCACGCAAAGAACCCATGTTTGTGGCCCGAAAGAAAAAAACGAAATCTGAGCAAACTTCAAGAAATAGAAAGGAAAGGAATGTGTATGAGAGACAAACATAAGCAGCTTCATTACTCATGACCAGAAACAAAGTTATAAATATTTTTGTCCTAATATGACTCCCTCCATGTTTAGGCTCTTACCTTCATCAAGAGCATATTATTGGTATTTTTCTCGCTATAAATATTGTAAGAACTACTCAAACAGTTGCTCCAGAATCATAGCAGATATTATTCTTTATCACTCACACACTATACAAAAACTACATTGAATGGACTTGTAAAAAAATAAAGAAAATGTGTGAATGTATCCATAAATATTTAGAGAACCTATAATACACAGCTACAGCTAATAATGATTTACAAAATGGTAAAAATTGTGGCAGAGAAGCTAAGAATGGATGGAGGGATAGGAGGGATAGGATGGTGGGAAGAATATATTATATATACTGTTGAGAAGGAAATACGATCTGAATGCTGAGCTAGAGTCAGTGAGGCAATGGAAGATGAAGAAGAGAAATAAATGTGATTGGGAGGAGAATGTCGACAGTATGAGCAGTTGGAAGAGGTATAGATTGGCAAAAGGTGATGGAGCAGAAAGATAGTCTTACATATTTAGAAAAAACATGCAACTTCATGTTTTTGCTAAATATGTGAGACTGAATTTTGTTAATTCATCGAACTATTAAACAAAAAATGCCAAAGTAATAACTAATTAATAATTATTAACAAACATTTACCATACATAACCAATAACACAAAAAAAACTAACAGCAAGTTCAACTTGGAATGACTCTTGTTCTTTGCCTTAGGCTGAGCTTCTTCATGAAAGCCATCGACCAGGCGCCCCAATGACCTCCAAAGACTGGTCACGGATGCAAAAAAAGTGGCAGGGATCTAGACTGCCACTTTCTTCTCCACAGCTCCAGCACTATTCCCTGCCGCACTCCAAGATGGTTGGGAACAAGATGGTTGGGAAACTGTATCCGGTTGCATCCCACAACTGCTGCTTGCCATTTTTCCATGGAGCTTTCCGTCGGAGTAGTGAAAGAGACCCGACGGTTCCAGCCTGGGGAAGGAGCACCTACAGATAACAATGCTTGAAAGAGGATGTCGTTTATGGCAGTATGACGGTAAAAACGTCTTTCAACCCTCTTGCAGCCAGGACCATGCATGCCAAGATGATCCACTTCAGCTTCACAGTGCTGGCAGTTGTGAGGATGACACAAAGTGGATCCCAAAGCAGAGACCCATGGCAACCCTGATGGTATTGTCATCCATCTTCAAATCCAGGGACGAGATGGATAGGGCATTTTAGCCATGCACCAGATTCTTTCGCTGAAACGGTGAAAAGCCAGACTGAAGCCAAATCATCAGGTGCATTAACAGGGATTCCACAGACTTCGACACCATGCACACATCCCAGGACTTCATGCCACATGACCAGATGGTGGGGGGTTGCCGTGGTCCATGGACCATGCTGAAAGGGCACCATTCACATAAGGGACAGGGAGTGAAAGCAAGTGAGGTGGCAGGATTTGGAGTAGCTGAGGCAAAGAAGGCAGATGGAGCAAGCTGCACTGCCTGATTCCAAGACCCCTATCCCAAGAGAGAGTAGCCTGCAACAAGAAACAGATACCCCTAGAGATAGTAATACTGCTCACAACTGACTTGAGACTCCCGTCGTAATCTATCAGGGCAGGAGAGAGAAAACATGGAAAAGTCCTGAGGGCGTACAGTAGCTTAGGGATAGAAAACGAATTATGCAGCAAGATTAAAGCATCCTGAGCAGAGACAAATCTGAGCCTGTCCCCCATGACCACTAGGGCACTGATTTTGTCTCCCGAGTATATGCAGGTTGCACACGAGACTTGGCATAGTCAATCAGTTGCTGCTGCTCAGTATGCCTGCCACCTGATCATTTATCTGCAATGGTATTAACACTAGGACAGTAAGCAGTGGAAATTACAGCTTAGACGTTTGCTTTTTCTTTAAACACAAGTGCTCATCACCTTCAAGAGGTTGATTTCACAAAAGTTTCTCCTGCCGTCAATAGCTCCATTTGTAGTTTCCTGCCAATTTCTATTGGCAGGAGCAATAGAGAGAATCTGGCTTTAGAGGTCTTCACTTACAAAAAAAAATTCTGGCCAAACCTACCTACCTTCGAGGCGAAAACTCGGTTTTACTTCGCCAAGCAAGCTTAGATTTACACTGTAGGACCTCGGGAAAATATTCGGATCCCACGTTTTCATGAAGTCATCGAGTATTGGCGTCTTCATGTGCTCGCCAACATGGTCAATAGTAATAAATTATAGTATGCGAGATACAACTGGTGTTAGGAAAAGCAATTTGCAGAATTGACGATGCGCATACCAACTAGATCTGAACGCAGGTCCAATTCCGACCCCAAAAAAACGACTTGCTACGAGTTGTTAGTCAAGCTCTTTGTTGCAAATTCCAATGCTCATCGATGAATCGACAATAACAAGTGCTTCACATACCTTTAGCCGACCGTGTTTAGGTTTTCGACCCTTTACCTTCCACATCTCAGGGCGAACTCGCGACTATGACGATCCCTACCAAGTTAGCGCATGAATTGGTAAAGGGTCTCTCCCAGTAGACAGGTCGGCAGCTACGAGGAAGGGAGCGATTGTCGAAAAACTACTTACCAATGAAGGCCACTGTTCCAGCATGCACAATGCTGGTACTTAGAGTCCCTTGCTCTCCCTTGCCACTTCTATCCCATCCACCTGTTAATATCACAGACAACATCAATGAAGTGTTTGGACAAAACTAGATAAAAACTACAGAGAGCAACAACACCGCACGCAATGACATACTACTCTAAAAGCAATAGAAATTCAGTGCTCTAATTATCCAACTTGTAGTAAAAATCAAACTCAGCGGGCTCCTTGGGGATCGAAGGTTGTGTGCTAGGAATGGAGACATTCTCAACATCGAGCAGTCGCAACTTCAAGTCCATATTCAGCAGGGTCTCGATATCTTCCTCGGAAGACTTGCTCGGCATGGGTCTTCCGGACAGTACAGAGAGCCCATCCACCCAGATGTTGAAGACCGTTTCATTGGGAGCGATGAAGTCCAAGTGTTCTTCGCCCTCATAAAAGATGGAGAAGATGTTGTGTGGGGTGTGGCCTCGCCTTAGCGTGCTGGCATGTGGGCAGGTGGGGCCCACTTCTAGCCGAAGCTCGGACACTTGGATCTTCTTATCCATCTGTTCGATGGCCGGACTCGGTGCCAGATTTGTCGTGTCCATGAAGTGAAGAAGCTTATGGTTGGAGGAGAGACGACAGTAGAAGAACTGGTCGCGACGCCGAGCAGAGCGCGGAAATGCTGCACCCTCGACAAGATGACGGAGCCTCTCTTGCCGGACAAGATTGACAATGTCCGGTTTGATCCTCTCACACAACTCTTGAACGGGCTTAGACTTGAGGACGTTTTCGTCCAAAAGTTGACTGCTCTCCTCCGTCTGAGTTATCTTCTTGTAGCTCAGGTCAAACAGCTTGCTTTTAAGGATCTCGAAACTAGTGAGAGAGAGGTTGCTGTTGACGATGACGGTATTGACCTGCTTCGTCACCACCACCATCACCTTCTCCAAGTCCAGAATAGAAGCCCGCATCTCCCTCCAGGTCTTGAACAAGAGCTGGATCACGACGCAAAATAACTCCTTAAAGGGCTCGTCACTCCAAACAAGAACCGGTATGTAATCGTACCCAATTTCAGACGGAGGTTCACCAATGCGCAGCATCTGGCACAGGACCTTCGTGAGAGCGATGCTGGTCTGTGCGAAGGGACACTGGCTGTCGGTGTAGTTGAAGAGCAGTCGAGTGAAGGTGTCGTACTTAGTCTTGGCGAAGTATACCATGCAATCCAGAGCCAGCACGCCAGGTGGGCTGTCATTAAAGTCATCTTGAGGGTCTCCCTTCATGAAGCCCAGCTGCTTCCAGTGCTGTTCCGTGATGGGTGCCTTCTGATTGGCTTCGGAGTACTCATCGGGGAAGGCCCTCATGGGAAGTAGCCGTACGTCTTCCTCCATCTTGGGGTGGCCAGGGACAAAGCGCATCTTCATTCTGCCCTCGACCAGATTAAGGACATGTGACTGATAGACATACAACTCGTGGGCTATCTCCTGAGGAGGGGTTCCTTGGAAGTGGTTGATAATGTTCTCCACGATAATCGCGTTGAAATTGTTGGTTTTCAATTCATCGATGACACTCTCGCGATTGGTGGATTTTGCGATCATGGCGTTGATGAAGGCCAGAGTATTGTACTTGACGTCGTTGGAGGCCTTCATCAGGAACGGAATGGGGGTACCCACGGATATCTCACTTGACACAATCTGGATGAACTTGACGCTGTTCAGGACGATGGATTCCAGGATGGCCAACGTCTTGGAGACGACCGCCGGTCGAAAATATTCAACCGAGTTAAGGGACTTGTCGGTGAAGTTGATGAGCTTCTTCACAAAGTTGTCGGTAAGGCTATCCCAAGAGACGATGCCGTGTTCCATCAGCTCTTGGAAGGCCCCCAGGGTGTTCACCACCTGGCGTACGTCGGCCTCTGGCCCTATCTGGCTCATCTCCACCGTCTCCATCAAACAGATGACGCCATCCAGCTTGAAGAACTCGTACGCAAACGTGCGATCCTTGGAGGCCACGTAGAGCTCGTTGATGCCTCTTGACTTGGCTTCTTGGTTCTTCGACCTTAGGGCGGTGTAAGTCTCCTTGGCCGATATAGCAGGTGTGAGCGCAATGCGGAGGATATCTCCATTTCTCAGCTTTCCTCGGTTGCCTTCGGTGATGTAGCCAAACTTGGGCGTGCCACCAGCGGAGGACGGAATGACATCTGCGTATTTAAAGGCATAACGGTCGGGATTATCGACGTTCCATTGAGCACAGACGTCACGGATGATGGAGATGATGGGTAAGTTCTGGGCCACGTCCAGGAGTAGGGGCTGCTTGGGAGCGAGAGTGGGCTCAGACTGAATAGCAAGCTTCACTCGGTCTTGCTTACCTGCACCAGGCAACGACATATCTCTTCAGGAAGGCCTGCAGCAATGAAACACAAGCAACAGCTACACAAGTGGTCCCAAAAATTAATAATAATAAAATTAAAATAATAATAATATAACAAATAAAGATTGCAATAATTTTATTTATCAGCTCCTATAAAATTATACATGTCACTCCACCCCCCCCCCCCCCACCCACATCCCTGTCACATTCCTTTCAAACCTGTCCTGCTTTTTTGAGACACTAGATCTATATAAGCTCGAAATTTTACAAGATGGAGATTGTCTTTGCAAGATAGAGAAACCAAACATTGTGTTCAATAAACATGTTTCCCAATCAAGATATTCAGCAACGGAGGACGTGCTTAGCAAGAGTGCTAAGTTGTTTTAGCTGTCAGTGTGCATGCAGAAGAACTGGCACCTTAGGAGGATGGCTAACTCACAACTTGGGGAAGATGGTTAACTCACAACTTGGGGGAGATGGTTAACTCACAACTCGGGGAAGATGGTTTACTGTTGGGGAAGATTGTTTACTCACAACTTGGGGAAGATGGTTATCTCACAACTCGGGGAAGATGGTTTACTGTTGGGGAAGATGGTTAACTCACAACTTGGGGAAGATGGTTAACTCACAACTTGGGGAAGATGGTTAACTCACAACTTGGGGAAGATGGTTAACTCACAACTTGGGGAAGATGGTTAACTCACAACTTGGGGAAGATGGTTAACTCTTGCACGACTAGCAGTGCACGTGTAATTGGTAGGACATTTGTCATGCCAATTGCAATTTCGATAGGCCTCTATTCTATATTGCCTGGACAAATATGTCTCACTTTTTTGGTGTAATCATCGAGTTATGGCTACTTAGTAGAGGCCAAAATAAACTTGACACGTTGGAATCCCAGGCAGAATCCACTGAGTGCGAGGACATCAGCAGAATGGCTCCAGGTCACAAAGATGCCAGAGCAACTGGGGAGAAGAAACAGTCCCGCCATTTGGTGTGTATGCTGGAAGAGATTTAAGCACTCTTCTTAGCACAGTAACCCGATGTTCAGATTGGACTTACAAAGTTCAAAAGTCTACGCCCACTATATTCAAGTCTGACTCCACAGAATGGCCAGTACCACGAGGACATCGACACTGCACTTGATAATGCGCTCCACAAGTTTGGGCCAGCATTCGTGTAGTCTAGTTCTAAACAACCCGACAGCAGGTGTGCAAGAACTCTAAGACCAACTGCTGGCTTGGCTAGTGCAAGAAGTGTCAGAGTGGCCAGCTCTTCCTGGAGCAATATGATTCAGTGGTGATGGTTGGGAAAGGTGTGGCCTGGTTGTCATGGGGAAATGATGGGAATGAAAGGTTGCACACATTCCAACACGAGGGGATGACAGATGACCTCAAACAACAGATTCTCAAACTTCTTCCCAAGTTCCTGATCCACA
This sequence comes from Cladorhizidae sp. MBARI D1340-BT2, assembly GCA_028752905.1. Lineage (NCBI taxonomy): Eukaryota > Metazoa > Porifera > Demospongiae > Poecilosclerida > Cladorhizidae > Cladorhizidae sp. MBARI D1340-BT2. Next base: position 10,280,670 of record JAQNBH010000001.1, read on the forward strand.
GCCTTGTAAAGTGAGTTAAAAGCTGAGAGCTACAACATATCTCATGCACCAACATAGAGTGTGCTGGTGCAGAAGCAACTCCTCCTTACTTCAACATATCTCATGTGCTGCTTCAAGTTGACTTTTCTGAGAAGTTTGAGTGCATCGAACAAGATGAGATACAGACAGTGCATTAGGCCACACCCCTGTCTCCCTGTTCCCCTACTCATTGTACGAGGGAGAACACCACAAGTGCTGACATCTGTTCTGATTCTAGTGATCACTAGAGATGGTCCAGCCTCCCATATATATGAACAATCTCCTCAGCTGGCTACCAGATGATGTGTCAATCTGGTCAGATATTACGTTCAAGAACCACTTCATTGTAAATGCCTCGCAGACACTTGAGGAGAGACATAACCTCTCAACATTACGTGGAACTTCTTCACAACTTCGCACGGCAAAGGTCCACTTGCCGGGACTGGTGGCAGTGTACGGTGGCACAGAAGCAACATCACATGGAGATGAGGTGGGCATGGAGATGTGGTGGACATGTAGATGAGGTGGGCATGGAGATGTGGTGGACATGGAGATGAGGTGGACATGGAGATGAGGTGGACATGGAGATGAGGTGGACATGGAGATGAGGCGGACATGGAGATGAGGTGGACATGGAGACGAGGTGGACATGGAGACGAGGTGGACATGGAGATGAGGTGGACATGGAGATGAGGTGGACATGGAGATGAGGTGGACATGGAGATGAGGTGGACATGGAGATGAGGCGGACATGGAGATGAGGTGGACATGGAGACGAGGTGGACATGGAGACGAGGTGGACATGGAGATGAGGTGGACATGGAGATGAGGTGGACATGGAGATGAGGTGGACATGGAGATAAGGGGTGGGCATGGAGATGAGGTGGGCATGGAGATGAGGTGGACATGGAGATGAGGTGGACATGGAGATGAGGTGGACATGGAGATGAGGTGGACATGGAGATGAGGTGGACATGGAGATGAGGTGGGCATGGAGATGAGGTGGGCATGGAGATGAGGCGGACATGGAGATGAGGTGGACATGGAGATGAGGTGGACATGGAGATGAGGTGGACATGGAGATGAGGCGGACATGGAGATGAGGTGGACATGGAGATGAGGTGGACATGGAGATGAGGTGGACATTGAGATGGACGTTGATGAACATTTTTTAAACTCTGAACTCAATGCTAGAGGGTTCTTGGCAGCTGTGTGTACGACAGGCAGGTATGGATGGGTAAGGTGGTACAAAACTCCCCTATTCATGTTGTGATCAATTTCATGATGAGTTGTGGGCTGAAAGTGGAACTGGAGGGCCAAACCTGACCCACTGCCAGTATACCCAGAGAGGCCATTCTCCGTAGGCTCATCCCACCAGCCCCTATCAGCAAATACACGTAGAGTTGGTTTGCTGCTGTTAGTGCTAGTGACGAAGAAGAACAATGGAGCATCTTGTGGGGCAGAACAAAAGCACTAAATTTGTGTCCAAACTTTCAGCCCACCATTTTGCCACCCACTCATGCCACCTTCCTGCACCCCCTCCCTGCAGTGATGTTTTGTACTTATCTCTGTACACATAAACTTTTAATCAGTGCAGCACTTCCCATCAATACTTGCATCAAATCACAACGCAGCGAAAGTACCGGGCAGTCTTTGACCTCTAGCTTAGACCATTTCATATTTTTCAATAAAAACTGGTGTGCATAAGAACTACCTGCACCCTTGATAGACAGGCTTAGCTCGGGTTGGTGTGTTGATGCACACCAGAGTGACAGGTGTGACAAGTTTAAAAGTCGCACCGAAAGAAGTTCATAGAGTGGAGGCCACCAGGAGTGTAGAATTCACCTCTTTTTCTTCGCAAGCACCCACGCTATGCTCTGTTCAGTGGTCTAGGATCAGGCTGGGTACATAAACACCCACTATGCTCTCTTCAGTGGTCTAGGATCAGGCTGGGTACATAAGCGCCCACTCTTCAGTGGTCTAGGATCAGGCTGGAGCAAGCATCCAGGCTAAGATGAGAAGGATAGTGATAGCGATCCATTTGCAGATTTGGATGGAGGTCAAGTCGAGCAGTTGAGAAATGTAGAGAACCTGAGAATCCTGAACAGCATGAGCTGAGGCAGAGGCACTGGCCGGACATTACCAGCACATCCTCAGCAAGAGCTAGTCTCCTGTAGCTGCATTGAAAATAGTCTTGCAAGTGATGCTGATGTGCACCACTTAGAATGAATATTGCCAGCTTCAAGATGGAAGCACCCACACATCTCATTCTGAAAGTGAAAGGTTGAAAGGTTAAGTACTTGTGGGAGCTGACTACGTGGGGTTTACATTGTATTTCCTCGATTAGCCTACCTTGGTTAGACCGTACCCTCCACTAGCCAGCGAACCATTTACTACACTGTAGTTCGAGTGAAATAGCACACATCCTCAATAAGACCACACCCACCCATAACTGCAGTGTAATGCACATGAGTACGGTGTTATGAAACATGTAGTCATAAGTGTAGTGCAGCACATGCTCTCACCAGTGGTAGCAGCCAGTGCAGCACCTGCTCTCACCAGTGGTAGCAGCCAGTGCAGCACCTGCTCTCACCAGTGGTAGCAGCCAGTGCCAGTGTTTGCATTTTACCCAGGTAAAACCTATTTAAACCAACCCAGTGGGTAAAACCTGTGTTTTAGGTATTTCCCCCAGGTTTTACCCCTGTTTTACCCGACCCAGGTATTGTCCCAGAGCCACAAGTGTCTGGGTGGTGGTGGACACCAGGGCTATTTAAAAGGCAAGCAAATACCACAGGTCATCATTCACTGCTTACAGTTTAGTAAGTGTACTGCAATTACAACTGAAATTCTGCTATTCAAAAGTCACTATGTTCAAGGGTGGACGGCCAAAGAATATTGTGTGGCAACACTTCATCCAACAGGAAGGCAAGAAAGCACAATGCACGAAGTGTTCCCATTTGTTATCAGCATATGTGGAGCGCCTAATCATCGCAAAAGATGTTCGGGTATCTATCTTGTGACTACCCGCAAAAGAGACCTGCATGTGACTTATCAGATTGCCAGGATGAAATCGGAGAAGCTGAACAACCATCATCCAGCCATGTAGTCTCCTCTCTTCCTCCCCCTGCAAAGAAGCAGACTGTCTCAATGATCACCTTGTCACAACTACACCAGTCCAAAAGCAAGACCTGGACCAGGCATGGGCTGATCTGTTGTATGCCACCAACACACCCTTCAACTTTGCTGATCACCCATTATTTAAGAAAGTTTGCAACGTGATGCACCCAGGATATGTACCTCCAACAGCCAAGCACATCGGTGGCTCCATTTGATAACTCACACAACCAACTTCAATCAAAGATGAGGCAACATCTACAGAATAAGCCCACAACTATCCAACAGGATGGCTGGACTAACATCAAGGTTGACCCCATCATTGCAACTTCTCTCACTGCTGGTGGCATAGGCTACTTCCATGATGCTCATGACCCCATATCCACTAAGAAAACTGCAGAATTATGCAAAGATCTTCTTTTGGACTCTATCAAGACAGCAGAGAGTAAGTATGGCTGTGAAGTACTGAACTGCTGTACAGACAACAAGAAAAAAATGAAGAAAGTGCATGAAGAAGTCCACAAAGAGCGTCCTGATGTCAACATATATGGCTGCATGAGTCACAGCCTGAACCTTCTTTGTCAAGACCTGTCCACTCCATGGGTCATGGAGCATGTCAAGTCCATCAACCATCACTTCAAACATGTCCACCGTTCCCATGGATGGTTGAGGGAGTCACCTGGCCATGTTAAACCCAAATTGCCTTGTCCTACACGCTGGAATAGTAATCTGGATTGTCTGAAACCATTTATGACCAATCATTCCATCTACAAGAAAATAGCCCTAGACAATGCTGATGAGATGGATCCCATTATTGTTAGTAAGATCAAGAATCTAGGTATTCTATGTGCTGCTGGAGCTCTCCTTGAACAACTCAAACCTATTACTGTTGCCAACAAAAAATGTCAAAGTGATAGCTGCATGATTGCTGATGCTACACATCACTACCTCTCCCTCCTTAAAGAGCTCTATCTGGAACCCCACCAGGATGCTATCAAGAAACGCTTTGCTGCAGTATTAAGGTTGGCCACCTTGCTGCCTACCTACTTCACCCTAAGTATCAGGGCCAGTTACTTAGTGATTATCAGATTGAGGATGCCAAAGCTTGGCTGAAGACGAAAAGCCAAGCATTCCTCAGCACAGCCATCTCTTTTGAGGCTCAGGAGGCCCCATTCCCTTCATCCTACTTTGAGCCTGGTGCCACTGAAACCCCACCTCTCACTTGGTGGAAAGGTGTAGACAAGAGGTGTGCCCCGCCCCCTGGATTCATGCAACTTATGAAGCAACTCCACACTGCAGTTGCATCTTCCAGCTCCATAGAACGTATATTTAGCTCTTATGGACTTATCCACAACAAACTCCGCAACCGCCTGGGAAATGAGAAAGCCCAGAAACTCATCTTCTGCCACAGGCTCCTGCAAGGACCTCAGGAGATTGACTGGACTTTAATCCCATGAATCTTGTTTAAATATCATTAAAATAAAAATATATACTCTAGTAGACAATCTTGTCACTTGGTAAATAAATGCTGAGTGAAACACAGCTCCTGTTTTTGTCTAGTTCTTTACAGTTGCCATTTATTGAATGTCTTATTCCTGATTACAGAGTTAATTTCTTATAATATCTTTACAGTTTATAATAAATCTATTGTGTCTATTATTTTATCCTGGGTTATATCCATGTTTGAGTAAAACCCGGGTAAAAGGTATTTAACCCAACCCGGGTTAAACCCGGGTTACACCCAAGCCCTGGGTAAAACTGGCGAACTCTGGCCAGTGCACCACCTGCTCTCGCCAGTGGTAGCAGCCAGTGCAGCACCTGCTCTCGCCAGTGGTAGCAGCCAGTGCAGCACCCAGTGGTAGCAGCCAGTGCAGCACCTGCTCTCACCAGTGGTAGCAGCCAGTGCAGCACCTGCTCTCACCAGTGGTAGCAGCCAGTGCAGCACCTACTCTCACCAGTGGTAGCACCTACTCTCACCAGTGGTAGCAGCCAGTGCAGCACCTGCTCTCACCAGTGGTAGCAGCCAGTGCAGCACCTGCTCTCACCAGTGGTAGCAGCCAGTGCAGCACCTGCTCTCACCAGTGGTAGCAGCCAGTGCAGCACCTGCTCTCACCAGTGGTAGCAGCCAGTGCAGCACCTGCTCTCACCAGTGGTAGCAGCCAGTGCAGCACCTGCTCTCACCAGTGGTAGCAGCCAGTGCAGCACCTGCTCTCACCAGTGGTAGCAGCCAGTGCAGCACATGCTCTCACCAGTGGTAGCAGCCAGTGCAGCACCTGCTCTCACCAGTGGTAGCAGCCAGTGCAGCACATGCTCTCACCAGTGGTAGCAGCCAGTGCAGCACCTGCTCTCACCAGTGGTAGCAGCCAGTGCAGCACCTGCTCTCACCAGTGGTAGCAGCCAGTGCAGCACCTGCTCTCACCAGTGGTAGCAGCCAGTGCAGCACCTGCTCTCACCAGTGGTAGCAGCCAGTGCAGCACATGCTCTCACCAGTGGTAGCAGCCAGTGCAGCACCTGCTCTCGCCAGTGGTAGCAGCCAGTGCAGCACCTGCTCTCGCCAGTGGTAGCAGCCAGTGCAGCACCTGCTCTCACCAGTGGTAGCAGCCAGTGCAGCACCTGCTCTCACCAGTGAGAGAGCCAAACTGCACAAAGAAGAAATCAAGTGGCAGCATTCATATCGGACGAGGCAAAGCTGGAAGGAATAGTATATAGACAAAGATATTCTTGCCTGGTTGATCTGGTAACCTATTGCATGCTGCTGCACGGTTGATAGGTAACTCCATAACTAGTACTAGCAGCTAGACAGCCCATCACAACATTCATATTCTAATCAAGGATAGATATTCTAATCAAGGATAGATATTCTAATCAAGGATTGATATTCTAATCAAGTAGATAGCATAGAGAGACTGAAATAGCCATAACTTGGAACAGGTGTGTGTGTGTGTGTGTGTGTGTGTGTGTGTGTGTGTGTGTGTGTGTGTGTGTGTGTGTGTGTGTGTGTGTGTGTGTGTGTACTCAGCTGTGGAACTTGTGAATTATTTAGGTGCTAATTCCTTTTGACCTAGCTTACCTCTAATTGGCAAATCAGCCCAACAAGATCTAATTAGGCAGCTGTAGGAGAAGTTCCAGTTGTGGGAGGAGTTTGTGGGTGGTCTCCGTTGGAGTTAACAGTTTGATAAGAGCAGCCGGTTGAGTGATAAAGTACACTGCTCCCCTCACCAGCTACACAAGTCACACTGCTCCCCTCACCAGCTTCACAAGTCACACTGCTCCCCTCACCAGCTTCACAAGTCACACTGCTCCCCTCACCAGCTTCACAAGTCACACTGCTCCCCTCACCAGCTTCACAAGTCACACTGCTCCCCTCACCAGCTTCACAAGTCACACTGGTCCCCTCACCAGCTTCACAAGTCACACTGCTCCCCTCACCAACTACACAAGTCACACTGGTCCTCTCCAGGGCTGGGGCTAGGGCTATATATGGCTATGGTTATGACTAGGGTTATAATGTAGAAGTAGGGATAAAGCTAGAGAATTTACGTACATATAGGGCCAGGGACTAAGGCTATGGATTAAGGCAAGGTCTAAGGTAGGCACATAGGGTAGGTCTGAGGCTAGGCATTAGGGCTAGGGACATATAGGACCAGGGGCTAGGGCTAGGGACATATAGGGCTAGGGACATATAGGGCTAAGGACATATAGGGCTAGGGACATATAGGGCTAGGGACATATAGGGCTAGGGGCATATAGGGCTAGGGACATATAGGGCCAGGGACATATAGGGATAGGGACATATAGGGCTAAGAATAAGGTTATGGGTATACTGTATAGGACTAGGGCTAGAGATATAGAAGGCTAGGATTAGACAGGTACATATTGAACCACAGGATTGAGCACACATAACTGAACCCTGTGAGCAATCCTTGACAAGCCAGCCACCACTGAGAGGCTGCTCCTTGTTTTGATATGCAATTCCAAGGCCTTGGCCACACCAGTACAGCAGTAGATTTCCCCTCGGGTAATTGTGTAATTGGCTAACGTCGCACACAGAGAGAAAACTCAGCAGATACAAACTAGCTGGACAGCTCCCCAATGCACATGCACATCTCAGCTACAAAAAGATACATCTGTAGTGGGGGCACAACCCTGTAAAATGCCATTATCATCGGTTACCATGACCATACCAAAGTCTCCCTGTTAGACGAACACTTCAGTATTTAGACAGACACCATCAAAGGGCAAGGGTCATTGTTACTCCCACCAAAACAAAGTGCCCATGCTCACCACGGTAGTTATTTTCCTCCATCCTATTGTAGGTTTAACCCTTTTAGCTCTAGGTAAAGGGTCGAGTTCTTTGACTGCTCATGACTAATTCAAACATACACCACTCTAGGTAATATTATTATCCTGAGTCAACATCATGCATGTCTGAACTACATATGGGATGAATGCTGTGTTATCAGTTACTTGGTATACAATCTAGGGAAATGATACCACATTTGGGGAGTGGTCATCCAAATGTGAAAAAAAAATTCACGTGCATCGCGCATACAATATTTATAGTGATTACATCACCAACAATTGCTATGACTCAGCAATATCTGCTCGAGTACAAATTCGCTGTCTATCCTTCAGTGCTTTAGAAAGAGAAAGTGTTCTTCCTCAACCTGAATATGTTCCCCATGCTGTGGCGTCTGCTGTGCAGGACGCTAATTACACTGTTGAAGAATCGCTACAAAGAAGTTGGCACTCTCACCCGCTAGAAACTCTGCAGCTACTAACTAAATTGGACATGGCAGGTATGCCTTCATGATGGAAATTCAGCAGTCATGAACTTTGACCCGTTAATTTAACAGAATTTCAGTAGTTCTAGTTCAGCAATCTCCATTAAATCATTTTCTATACGAATGTAGGTCAAACCAACCTAGAGGTGCTGATAGCGAGTATCTAGTCGAGACAAAAAGCATAGTGTAACTAATCACTTTTGCAGGAGAAGGCTAGTCCTTACGTGCCACTGCCTGCCCAACAGCTGAAGAGGAAACGAGGGACCAGTCCGAGAGGGATCGGTCGCAAAACAAGGTCATAATTCCACACACACCTCCCATTCATTACAAGGTCCTACATCACTCACTAGAAGTCCCCCAATTTGGTATGACCCTCACCCTCTATTGATAAGTCCCTGAACCAGATAGCAACAAGAAGAATTAAAACTTAACAAAAACACCATCTATGGCTTCACAGTGGATCAACCAACTTAAAAATGGGTCAGCCAACTTTAAAATGGGTCAACCTATCCCGTTCTGAAACGGGTCACTCCAAGCCATTTTGTTGACCTGTTCAGTCATGACCTACGGCTGCTAGTACTGAACACGTCTACACACCTCATATCAGACATGGAAAATATCAGGTACGTAACTAAGGCCTAGTCGGCTCATGAGAAAACGTACCTAACACTTGAAGACTCTATCGAAACCTTCACGAAAAAGTAGTCTCAGCGGTGCGTAAGCATCATGACATCATTAAATGACGATGTTTACCCTACTGAACTTCTGGGGACGATGTTTACCCTAACTTCTGGGATTCAAATCGACGATGTTTACCCATTGTTTTTTGTTTCTCCTGGTCAACGAGGTGACGATGTCATTAGGCCGCGGGTTCGTATAGTTTCTCAAACCCGATAGGAAGAGCGCGCAGAAGAGGTAAGTTTTATGCCAGCGTATACCTTGACCGTTGCGCAGTGGTCCCGAATATGTTGCTCTTCAGGGTAACTTTTCTTTTCTTTCTTCGTGGTCAAGATGTCTTCTCGAGTCAAACATTTCCCTGGCCAGGATTCGTGGAAATCCATGTTTTCTTTTTTCTATAGAGTCAAACTTTGCCATAGTGAATAAAATTTTGTTGTTTTTGCGTTTGAGGCTCCTTTATTGCTCTGTAATGCGATGTGTTCGTGTCTGGATGGTAGATGTGAGCTATATATATATGTGATGAAGGTGTTGCGGAAAATGTTGTGCTGGTGATCGAGAAAGATTATTGGATATGGTTGAGGGCATTGAAGGGTCTGAAGAGTGGGTGGTAGAATGGAGAAATGAAGATGAAGGGAGAGTAGGCCTAATGTTGGGTGGATCAATAACGGGTGAAGGAAGAGGTGTTGAATGGGGTAGACAGATAAATGTGCTGAAATGGTGGGAGAAGAGGAAATACTTATGTTTGGCACCTAGGATCCATGTCTTTGGCACCTCCCCCCTCCATCGTCATCCCCAAACAAACTCTTTGCAGTTATTTTTCTGTAATAATCATTAAAATAGTTAATTCAAGTGTTTTTTTCCTAGTTTTTTCCTAGTAGTCTTTGTCATTTATTGTATGTATGTACTTCGTGATGGCCTACCTCAAGACTCAATAGAATAATTAAATTACGAGTCAGTTTTTAAGTTATGGTCATTAGAAAGGTGACGTCTGGATTTTGCGGCTAATTAACTGCGCTTGTGGGGGCCAATTCCATTCCAACTTAGCTAAATGTTTCAGGGAGCCGCAGAACAAATTCGAGTCTTTGATCCCCCCACACTAGGGAGCTCTGAGCTCTGACTGATTCCATAGATGAGGTGCAGTTTGTGAGTGACCTTGATGTTGCTGGCTGTATCTTCTAAGAAAACGTGCCCACAGAGATATTCAACACATCATTGGAAAGCTCACAGATTAAGCAACCAAAATTGCCTGCACAGAAGACGGTATAAAAAAGTTCTAGTGATTACAAAATAATATTCCCAACTATTGATGGTTTAAAGTACAGTTATCGTGTATCCAAACTCCATTGATAAACACTAACATCTGCTGAATGGTGCAGTGTCATGACGGGCATTATGAACATGGCTAATCTGCACTGACACTTCTCCTGCTGAAGATATGAAGTCGCTCACATTGTGTCACGAGAATCTGCAGTGCTCAGAGAGAGAGAGCATGTGTTACCTCCAACATGGGCTGCTGCTGTTTCAAGCCTCCAGTTGCCAGAGACCTATTATCACCATCTTCTTGATCAGCACATCCTGGTAGTGGTCGATGGGATGCATGATTGTGTGCTTCTGGTGCCTTTAGGTAGTTGTGCGGTCAACATTCTGTTTGTGTAATTTTCGTAACTTTTTAAGGATTTGCTAAGATTGGCTTCTAAACTTAGACGCCATTATACCAAATGTATTCTATTATTATTCTTGCTCTTGAGAGGCGATATTTGAAGATACGCTTATGGTATATATCTGCCAGATAAGGCCGGAGCTTGCACGTCTTCCAGGAAATGCAGCATCAGCAATAAAGTACTACGGTAGAGATCTTATTCCAGATAATAGCTCTACGTTTAGAAGTGATAATTCCCCTGCTTCAAAGGGTGATCCGAAAGCACTCCATCACTCCTCCCCGCATCACCAGCGTCAACTAAGATAAAACAAGAGTATCACACCAAGCCAGTATATAGCACCACACGGTGTGTGCTTTGTAATGGATCCTGAACGTGCAGGAACTTGCATGATTATGTGTTTGCCATCAATAGCTCACACACAAGGTGGAAAGTTCCAGGTCTGTTCAAATCCTTCACTTACATGCTTCCACTCCTTAGCAGTAGTTGGTGTTTGTGAGTAGCGAGATGTTATGTTCCACTTGGCATCACATGATGTACTCTCAACCACTCCACTGACAGTTTAGTGGCCACACGCTAGCCAAATGAAATGATTTGCATGGAGTCATGGTAACTTATAACGGAGTGTTAGAGCTACTTTCATTATGAGGAGTTCGACGAAACCTCGGTATTTCTGGTTGATAGAGGGACCAACAGGGCTCAGCAAAGGTGAGAACCCCTGGGCTCAGCATATGGAAGTACCTGAAGAAACTGCCATGGTCTCCAAGTCTCATTTCTGAGATGAAGGTGTGGTATTCACCTTTTGCCGCTACTTTGAAATATTTTCCTGGGGAAGACGCAACTTGGGGAAGATGTTTTCTGCAAACTCCTAACTGGAAAGTGCAGGACAGTTGAAATTAGTACCAGTGGCTCGAGGAAGCTCAACTCCATACACAAAAGAGGGTTATTAAATGCAAGTATGTGGGCAACTTACTTACATCCTATATTCAGCAACTAACCCCCCCAGCACTTCCTGAAGGAATATGTATTCTCCTCTTGCTCAAAAAGTTTGGCATTATACTATATAAGAGTGCCAGAGTGTACTGTATATAACAGTGCCAGAGTGCATGTGACACCCTTAAACTCAATGCCGGCACTGCCTAAGGAATGCATTGTGTCACTGTGGTACAAGCGATACGCGGTGTGTGTGTGCGTGACAAAGACTCGTTGAATTATACAATTTCAAAATGGCAGGGTTTCATTTAGAAAATTGTCCAAGGGGGGCATGATGGCTAAAGATGTGACAAAGTTTCTAATGATACAATTTCCAAGGGGGGTCAAAAAGGTTCCAACTGCCCACCCCTAAATGAAACCCTGGGCGTGATTTTACCAAAGTGAAGCACTCTGAAAAGGGTAATCTCTTTGGCCTTCAAGTTTACACAACAAAGTTGGAGACTAGCTCCATAAGCTGCAGTCAAATCAGATATACTTCTGGCAATTTGACAACAATCACAAATGGTCCTATATATATAGACAATATTAAATACACATCCAGTTATGGGGTAGACAAGTTGTACTAACAGCTACACTACAAATTATAAATATGTTGCGTAAAAAAATATCTCGTTTATAAAGCAAAAATTATGTCGGTGTGTTTGGTTAAAATCAAGCAGATATCTTCTGGCGAGAGATGCACGCATTGGCTGGTGGCTAAGGATGGATATGCACGTGACTTCCCTCGCTGCCTGCCTTGGTAATGACACGGAGAACATGGTCCGGCTTGGGATGCTTGCTGAGCAGGTAGGCAGTCAAGTCAACTCCCAACTCCTTCAGCTGCACCAGATAAGCCAATTCCTCTTCCTGCAGAGCTTTCTCCGACTGTAAACACCAAGTTAATACCATGTCAAGAATGTGGCTTTAATAAATGTTGCCAGCAATGATAGTGAAGTGCACCATCTCTCACTTAAACATAAAAACAACAAAAACGGCGTTGTTTATTATTATTAACTCTCCCTTGCTGAAATTCTTAACACGCTAATCGGACAGACATTTAGTTTTACGAGACCACACCTCTTATTGTAACCACATATATTCAACTCAATTGGAACCCCCCATTTTTTGTTTTCCCCCGCCCCCAATTTTTTTGTCCCCCCTGCCCCCCATTTTTGGGGGTTCTTGCCCCCTCAGGAATAATCACTTCAAAGCAACGAGCAGTAGTTTGTTAAAAGGACTGCATCCATATATGTACAACAATACTGTTGTGTTGCACAGCAAAATTTACAGCAACAAAATCTACCCAGGAGCTTTCTCATTTCTGAAGCATCTTTAGTGTATGATTAGACATAGGTAGGTGCCTTCCTTTGTGGAGAAACAAACAAGATGGCTTAAAAAGGTCACACCTTCAGCCTCCCAGCCGAAACTTACATACTAGTGAAATCCCCATCACAGACAGATAATAATCGTAAACCACACCCTTTTTATCGGCAATTTTTATCAGCAATTATCCTTCAAAGAATGGATTTGACGTTCGTATTTCGTAATAATAATATAAATGGTCTTCCAAGCGTTTGACTTTTCCCCTCGGAAACAGGTTTGCTACGAAGTACATGGGTAAAGCTCCTTTTAGCCAATGATGAGAACCATTTTTAGAGGGTATCTACTTAGCACCTACTGTAGAGGAGCAAGGTGGAAGTGTTTGTGGATGTTAGTTACAACTGTTGATGGGTAATGCAACCTGACTGGTTACAGGTATATAGGTAAAGCCTCAGATAGCTAGTCAATACCCGTTTGTCTGGTATTTCAGAGCCTCAGATAGCTAGCCAATACCTGTTTGTCTGGTATTTCAGAGCCTCAGATAGCTAGCCAATACCTGTTTGTCTGGTATTTCAGAGCCTCAGATAGCTGGCCAATACCTGTTTGTCTGGTATTTCAAAGCCTCAGATAGCTAGTCAATACCCGTTTGTCTGGTATTTCAAAGCCTCAGATAGCTAGCCAATACCTGTTTGTCAGATATTTCAAAGCCTCAGATAGCTAGTCAATACCTGTTAGTCTGGTATTTCAAAGCCTCAGATAGCTAGCCAATACCTGTTTGTCTGGTATTTCAAAGTCTCAGATAGCTAGCCAATACCTGTTTGTCTGGTATTCCAAAGCCCCTTGCAAACACCAGGTATTGTTATGAGTGAAGGCATTATTCTACGAGGGATTATTCTACGATGGATTATTGAGAAGGCTATTTTAATGTTACGTCAACTGAGAGTTCATTGAGATTTTATTTTTATTAATTTTTTAATTATCACCACCATCACCATCATCATATTATTACTATTATTACAAAATATGACAAGTTAAATTCTTTAAATAAAAATATTTTCTTCATTAGTCATTGAAACAAGACCAGTGTATTCCTGGTGAAGGCTAGAGCATCTAGTCGAAACATCGAGTGAGTAAAATTCAAGTTGATTATTGAGAAGGTCATTGCAAGAACAGTGTAAAAAAATGAAGAACTCTAACTTCTGACAAGTATGTTAACCACAACCAGTTAGATGACCCTTTACCATTCAAAATCATGCACACCCATATTACCTGCTTGTATAACTGTATATATATATATATATATATATAATTATATACACATGTATATATATATATATATATATATATATATATACAAGGGTTATCTGTATTATAACTGGCTGTGGTCTACATGGATACACGCTTGTTTCCTTCCTTTTCAATCCAGTATATCGTAAACGCTGATTGTCTAACGCACAGCTCCGTCCCCCAACCTGCAAGAAGATGAGCACTTAACTGAGAACAGGTGCTTACTAAAAACAATATTTCTATATAACGCACACTCACTGACCAAATACTTTTTTGATATGAAAATTGAGGACCTAATCTCACGAGCTCGTCAAAGAAGGAGCTAATTTCTTGACCCAGGCAAAGAAAGATCCCCTGTCTCTTGAGGCAAGTCACAAAGGAGCAAGTCACTTTTTTCCTCGGAAACAGGTTCCCTATAGAACTATTTGGACACCTTGTGTACATAGCAAAATGCTCCAATGATGAGAACAATTCTTGTAAAAGGCTCCCTATTGGCGTCCTTCACAAGCTAAAAGTAAAATTTTGTCGGAAAAAGCTTTGGAACTTCATATGCCTTGGAGGAGTTACCTGTGCTACTAGAAGACTGGGAAAAGGCTAGAAGTCATGTGTGGTCTATAAGGAGACTTACCTGCAGCTACAGTAAGTATGTGTGGTCTATAAGGAGACTTACCTGCAGCTACAGTAAGTATGTGTGGTCTATAAGGAGACTTACCTGCAGCTACAGTAAGTATGTGTGGTCTATAAGGAGACTTGCCTGCAGCTACAGTAAGTATGTGTGGTCTATAAGGAGACTTACCTGCAGCTACAGTAAGTATGTGTGGTCTATAAGGAGACTTGCCTACAGCTACAGTAGGTATGTGTAGTCTATAAGGAGACTTACCTGCAGCTACAGTAAGTATGTGTGATCTATAAGGAGACTTGCCTGCAGCTACAGTAGTATATATGTGTGGTCTATAAGGAGACTTACCTGCAGCTACAGTAAGTATGTGTGGTCTATAAGGAGACTTGCCTGCAGGTACAGTAAGTATGTGTGGTCTATAAGGAGACTTACCTGCAGCTACAGTAAGTATGTGTGGTCTATAAGGAGACTTGCCTGCAGCTACAGTAAGTATGTGTGGTCTATAAGGAGACTTACCTGTAGCTACTGTAAGTATGTGTGGTCTATAAGGAGACTTGCCTGCAGCTACAGTAAGTATGTGTGGTCTATAAGGAGACTTGCCTGCAGCTACAGTAAGTATGTGTGGTCTATAAGGAGACTTACCTGCAGCTACTGTAAGTATGTGTGGTCTATAAGGAGACTTGCCTGCAGCTACAGTAAGTATGTGTGGTCTATAAGGAGACTTACCTGCAGCTACAGTAAGTATGTGTGGTCTATAAGGAGACTTACCTGCAGCTACAGTAAGTATGTGTGGTCTATAAGGAGACTTACCTGCAGCTACAGTAAGTGTGTGTGGTCTATAAGGAGACTTGCCTGCAGCTACTGTAAGTGTGTGTGGTCTATAAGGAGACTTACCTGCAGCTCTGCCATCTTCT
Source organism: Cladorhizidae sp. MBARI D1340-BT2 (assembly GCA_028752905.1). NCBI lineage: Eukaryota > Metazoa > Porifera > Demospongiae > Poecilosclerida > Cladorhizidae > Cladorhizidae sp. MBARI D1340-BT2. Next base: position 10,296,034 of record JAQNBH010000001.1, read on the forward strand.
TGGCCTTCTCTTGTTCCAGCAGTTCATCGTGTTGCTTCTCGTCCAACTTGATCTGGTGAATCAGCTGCTCACTGCACTCGTGTGTGTGTGGGCGTGTATGGTATGTGTGTGTGGTGTGTGTGAGTATGGTGTGTGTGAGTATGGTGTGTGTGTATGGTGTGTGTGTGTAGTGTGAGTGTGAGTATGGTGTGGTGTGTGTATGGTGTGGTGTGTGTATGGTGTGGTGTGTGTATGGTGTGGTGTGGCATGTGAGTGAGTGCAACATAATCATACCATGTACATGTACAGCGCTGCATGTGATATGAAGAAAATGAATCAATTTCATATAATAATTAAATTTCTGTCATTGTCTATAAGTACACAAAATTACACCTACAGAATGGAATTGGATCTATCCTTAAATCCATTCCAAAGATACATACATCAGTGTAAGCTTGAAAGCAGAGACTAAGCATTAGCAGATACTGATCGTATGACCAGCTTAGTGCCTACGAGTAGCCCCTGGCTCCTACGGGTACCTAGTCGCACTTGTGCACCTGCAGGGGTCCACAAGTCACTGCAATAAAGGCAAGCCATCCGACTTACTTTCCAAGAATATGTTGATGCTTCTCCCTGTCAATCTCCAGCCCTTGCTCTGTGTGGATCAACATCAACAACAACAACAACACCAACAAACACAACAACAACATAAACAACAAACACACAGGCATTGTTAGTCTTATATATATATATATATATATTATACTAAACTGTAATTACATAAAGCAAAATAAACTGTCAAGAAGGAAAACTGCCCCACCCCCATACACACAACTATTTCAACTAGGACATCCTTTACCAAATTTATCTCCTTTACTAACCCCACGACCCACGACATTAAATTTTTACAACAGTTATGAGCTAAAGCCTTTTCCAAGAATCATCTTTTGAAACTTCATTAGGAATGCAGCATGGTTGCCATGAGCAACCAGCAATGCCAGTGCTCACACATGGTGAGATCTATCTCACACTGTTTGCTTAATGAGGCTGCATCTAAGGCCTGGTTCACAACACGAGAAAACCATAGTCGCGTTGTGGACATGGATACATTTTTATACACACAGCAACACGGCAGACCACTAGTGCACCAGGCACACTGCTAGTGCACCAGGCACAATGCTAGTGCACCAGGCACACTGCTAGTGCACCAGGCACACTGCTAGTGCACCAGGCACACTGCTAGTGCACCAGGCACACTGCTAGTGCACCAGGCACAATGCTAGTGCACCAGGCACAATGCTAGTGCACCAGGCACACTGCTAGTGCACCAGGCACACTGCTAGTGCACCAGGCACACTGCTAGTGCACCAGGCACAATGCTAGTGCACCAGGCACAATGCTAGTGCACCAGGCACACTGCTAGTGCACCAGGCACACTGCTAGTGCACCAGGCACACTGCTAGTGCACCAGGCACAATGCTAGTGCACCAGGCACAATGCTAGTGCACCAGGCACAATGCTAGAGCACCAGGCACACTGCTAGTGCACCAGGCACACTGCTAGTGCACCAGGCACACTGCTAGAGCACCAGGCACAATGCTAGTGCACATGTATATATGTAGAGACAATGTATGTAGAGATAAAATGACATGATAAGAAGCATGTGCCAAGACATGTGACTGTGTTCAGGGAATACTCTCGCATGGATGACCTTTACCAGAAAGGGTGGGGCTCTGGCATGGTGACGTAGAGCGTTCAGTAACAGGGACACCCATAATGTGCTCATTACGTATGTCCCAGTGCGAGATACACTACCACACCGCCATGGTGACTGACATGCGCATGATTGGCTTGCGCTCACAACAAAACACTCTCCGTTTGTCCACCAGATACTTTCCCTCGCCAGCCCAAATGTAAAAGAGGTAAAGGATTGACAAGATCACAGGACTTCGAAGAGGCCCATTTGTCCGACAACCATGCCCCTTATCACGATGCCTGGATATGTCCCTCCCCTGTCATAACCCCACCCCCCGCCGGATTTTCCCTCCCACATCACCCCCTCCACGCACGTAGTATGTTGCGTTGCTGCTCATTCTGGAGTTTAGAGTCGGTGAGGTCCTGACTTTGCTGTTCGGACTCCATCTGCACCTTGAGGGCGGAGCGTCGCTCAACAGCACGGTCGTGCAGAGACTGCAGCTTGGCACTCGTGTGGTAGCCTCGGAACACAACCTACAGAGAGAGAGAGTCCATCATCCACTCAAACTAAGCATGGCACGAGATGAACCTCTGCTGACCAAACACATGCAACCTGGGGGACAGAGTTTCAGAGAGTGCAAAGTAGCTTCCCACCCCATCCACCCCAACATTCAAAAGTGGTAGACCCCCAAAATGAAAAAGGGGGGGGGGGAGGCTCACATCTAGGCTATGACTCACTCTGGTAGACGAACACAATGCCTAGTCCAAGATACTTCCAGCATGCCTTGAATCCTTCAGCAGCACCCTCCCTCGCTCCCTTCCCCCCCCCCCCCCTCCCCCGAGTTTTTGAACAGTGGCTATAACCTCTTAAGCTACCAGTAACTAGCCTGTAGCCTGTGTTATATATCCTTAGTAATGGAGTAGCCTGTGTTATATATAGTAACTAGCCTTAGTAATGGAGTAGCCTGTGTTATATATAGTAACTAGCCTTAGTAATGGAGTAGCCTGTGTTATATATAGTAACTAGCCTTAGTAATGGAGTAGCCTGTGTTATATATAGTAACTAGCCTTAGTAATGGAGTAGCCTGTGTTATATATAGTAACTAGCCTTAGTAATGGAGTAGCCTGTGTTATATATAGTAACTAGCCTTAGTAATGGAGTAGCCTGTGTTATATATAGTAACTAGCCTTAGTAATGGAGTAGCCTGTGTTATATATAGTAACTAGCTTTAGTAATGGAGTAGCCTGTGTTATATATAGTAACTAGCTTTAGTAATGGAGTAGCCTGTGTTATATATAGTAACTAGCCTTAGTAGCGGAGTAGCCTGTGTTATATATAGTAACTAGCCTTAGTAATGGAGTAGCCTGTGTTATATATAGTAACTAGCCTTAGTAATGGAGTAGCCTGTGTTATATATAGTAACTAGCCTTAGTAATGGAGTAGCCTGTGTTATATATAGTAACTAGCTTTAGTAATGGAGTAGCCTGTGTTATATATAGTAACTAGCCTTAGTAATGGAGTAGCCTGTGTTATATATAGTAACTAGCCTTAGTAATGGAGTAGCCTGTGTTATATATAGTAACTGGCCTTAGTAATGAGTGGCCTGTGTTATATATAGTAACTAGCCTTAGTAATGGAGTAGCCTGTGTTATATATAGTAACTAGCCTTAGTAATGGAGTAGCCTGTGTTATATATAGTAACTAGCCTTAGTAATGGAGTAGCCTGTGTTATATATAGTAACTAGCCTTAGTAATGGAGTAGCCTGTGTTATATATAGTAACTAGCCTTAGTAATGGTGTAGCCTGTGTTATATATAGTAACTAGCCTTAGTAATGGAGTAGCCTGTGTTATATATAGTAACTAGCCTTAGTAATGGAGTAGCCTGTGTTATATATAGTAACTAGCCTTAGTAATGGTGTAGCCTGTGTTATATATAGTAACTAGCCTTAGTAATGGAGTAGCCTGTGTTATATATAGTAACTAGCCTTAGTAATGGTGTAGCCTGTGTTATATATAGTAACTAGCCTTAGTAATGGAGTAGCCTGTGTTATATATAGTAACTAGCCTTAGTAATGGAGTAGCCTGTGTTATATATAGTAACTAGCCTTAGTAATGGAGTAGCCTGTGTTATATATAGTTAGTAATGGAGTAGCCTGTGTTATATATAGTAACTAGCCTTAGTAATGGAGTAGCCTGTGTTATATATAGTAACTAGCTTTAGTAATGGAGTAGCCTGTGTTATATATAGTAACTAGCCTTAGTAATGGTGTAGCCTGTGTTATATATAGTAACTAGCCTTAGTAATGGAGTAGCCTGTGTTATATATAGTAACTAGCCTTAGTAATGGAGTAGCTTGTGTTATATATAGTAACTAGCCTTAGTAATGGAGTAGCCTGTGTTATATATAGTAACTAGCCTTAGTAATGGAGTAGCCTGTGTTATATATAGTAACTAGCCTTAGTAATGGAGTAGCCTGTGTTATATATAGTAACTAGCCTTAGTAATGGAGTGGCCTGTGTTATATATAGTAACTAGCCTTAGTAATGGAGTAGCCTGTGTTATATATAGTAACTAGCCTTAGTAATGGAGTGGCCTGTGTTATATATAGTAACTAGCCTTAGTAATGGAGTAGCCTGTGTTATATATAGTAACTAGCCTTAGTAATGGAGTAGCCTGTGTTATATATAGTAACTAGTCTTAGTAATGGAGTAGCCTGTGTTATATATAGTAACTAGCCTTAGTAATGGAGTAGCCTGTGTTATATATAGTAACTAGCCTTAGTAATGGAGTAGCCTGTGTTATATATAGTAACTAGCCTTAGTAATGGAGTAGCCTATGCGTTGGCTAAGTGTCTTCAGTTGAGCATACTGTTCCAAACTGTTGAGCTTGGAAGAGTTGTCCATAAATTCCTCATACCTTCACAAAAATCAACAACAACAACAACAACACGTGGTAACTTGTGGTGCACATGTATATATATATAATTTAAAATGGATTAGCCTGTCAAATTTACAAACCCAGAGCAAACAGTAATGATTCTTTACCAAATGTAAAACGGTATTTGTCTAAGTTTCCTAGGCAACCCTTTACAGCTCATTTCACACTTCACACACACACACAAACACACACACACACAACATGAGTTGTTGAAGGGCTGTGCTCTAAGTATTGATGTTGATGTTTGTAGCAAGAACAAGCTCATTAGTAAGCCAATTGGCCACCACTTGCTTGCAGCAAGAAAAGTGCAGCAGCTGCAGAATCAGCTCAGCTACTCAATACCACACACAACTGTGCTTATTGTGTTGACAATCTTTACCAATTTCGTACTTTACAGTTTAGTTGCGCAATTTGGAGTCTTCTGGTAGTAAAATAGCAAAGATGACCAATTATGTGCGAGTTACGTGTGGGGGGAGTGCACGAGAGAGGGAGAGAGAAGATCTTTGAAGACGGAATATTTCAATGGGGTTTTGTTTGTTTCTGGGAGTGGTGAGGGTGCAAAGGGTTCAAGGCACGCTGGAAGACTTTTTGGGAGCTAAAATGTGCCAGCACCAGTGCCTAGACTGCCACCAAGAGGCTTCCAGAGTCATAGCTTATGAGCTGCTTCCAAAGTGAGTCATAGCTTATGAGCTACTTCCAAAGTGAGTCATAGCTTATGAGCTGCCTCCAAAGTGAGTGATAGCTTATGAGCTGCCTCCAAAGTGAGTCATAGCTTATGAGCTGCCTCCAAAGTGAGTCATAGCTTATGAGCTGCCTCCAAAGTGAGTCATAGCTTATGAGCTGCTTCCAAAGTGAGTCATAGCTTATGAGCTGCCTCCAAAGTGAGTCATAGCTTATGAGCTGCCTCCAAAGTGAGTCATAGCTTATGAGCTGCTTCCAAAGTGAGTCATAGCTTATGAGCTGCCTCCAAAGTGAGTCATAGCTTATGAGCTGCTTCCAAAGTGAGTCATAGCTTATGAGCCGCCTCCAAAGTGAGTCATAGCTTATGAGCTGCCTCCAAAGTGAGTCATAGCTTATGAGCTGCTTCCAAAGTGAGTCATAGCTTATGAGCTGCTTCCAAAGTGAGTCATAGCTTATGAGCTGCTTCCAAAGTGAGTCATAGCTTATGAGCTGCTTCCAAAGTGAGTCATAGCTTATGAGCTGCTTCCAAAGTGAGTCATAGCTTATGAGCTGCTTCCAAAGTGAGTCATAGCTTATGAGCTGCTTCCAAAGTGAGTCATAGCTTATGAGCTGCCTCCAAAGTGAGTCATAGCTTATGAGCTGCTTCCAAAGTGAGTCATAGCTTATGAGCTGCCTCCAAAGTGAGTCATAGCTTATGAGCTGCCTCCAAAGTGAGTCATAGTTTATGAGCTGCTTCCAAAGTGAGTCATAGCTTATGAGCTGCCTCCAAAGTGAGTCATAGTTTATGAGCTGCTTCCAAAGTGAGTGATAGCTTATGAGCTGCTTCCAAAGTGAGTCATAGCTTATGAGCTGCTTCCAAAGTGAGTGATAGCTTATGAGCTGCTTCCAAAGTGAGTCATAGCTTATGAGCTGCTTCCAAAGTGAGTCATAGCTTATGAGCTGCTTCCAAAGTGAGTGATAGTTTATGAGCTGCTTCCAAAGTGAGTCATAACTGAGGGGTATGAGCTGTTATGTTTTTGGTGTACGTACTCTGTTTTGGAATAGAGGTCAAGCCTACCACACACTTCATTTATACTAGAGACACATCTCAACGTCAAGTCTGTGACCACACCCATTCAATGGCTGCACAATAACAGACAACTGGTCATTGTACGAGTACTGGACATGCACACACCTTAGGGCTATATAACTAGAGGCACGGGCTATATAACTAGAGGCATGGGCTATATAACTAAGGCATGGGCTATATAACTAGAGGCACGGGCTATATAACTAGAGGCACGGGCTATATAACTAGAGGCATGGGCTATATAACTAGAGGCACAGGCTATATAACTAGAGGCATGGGCTATATAACTAGAGGCATGGGCTATATAACTAGAGGCATGGGCTATATAACTAGAGGCACGGGCTATATAACTAGAGGCACGGGCTATATAACTAAGGCATGGGCTATATAACTAGAGGCATGTGCTGTATAACTAGAGGCACGGGCTATTTATAACTAAGGCATGGGCTATATAACTAGAGGCACGGGCTATATAACTAGAGGCATGTGCTATATAACTAGAGGCATGTGCTGTATAACTAGAGGCACGGGCTATTTATAACTAAGGCATGGGCTATATAACTAGAGGCACGGGCTATATAACTAGAGGCATGGGGTATATAACTAAGGCATGGGCTATATAACTAGAGGCACGGGCTATATAACTAGAGGCATGTGCTGTAAAGTAGATAAGGATATGAACTGCCCAGCATAAGGCATAAGACAGCATGTAAAGTAGATAAGGATATGAACTGCCCAGCATAAGACAGCATGTAAAGTAGATAAGGATATGAAACTAGAGGCATGGGGTATATAACCAGAGGTCGGGCTATATAACCAGAGGTACGGGCTAGAGGCACGGGCGATATAACTAGAGGCACGGGCTATACAATTAGAGGCACAGGCAATATTTGAAATAATCCAATCAGGGTGTCGACTCGATAAAGGGTAGATCGTTTATATGGCATTATAAACCTCTAAAAATGTTTTTGCTAATTAGAATAACTCACGTGAGCTGCGAGGCAAAGGCAACAACATCAGCTTGCACTGCACTACACACACACACACACACACACACACACAGAGAGAGAACATCCATATTCTCAACCAACTCTCAGATGCATGATGTATACAACGACATTCTTCTCGACAATCAGTCAACGTCGGCTAGACGCTCTAGATTATCCCTGATGAGGGCTAAAGCATCTAGCTGAAACCCTGAGTGAGCAAATTGATGGGGGGGGGGGGGGGGATTAAACCATTCTTTACCATATGAAATCTTCTGGTTACATCTTTGGAGCTCAATAGATTCTACACACTTCACTCCATGAACTTGCTATATAGTCAAATGATCAATCTCTCTGTGTGCTCTCATCTGATGCTAAAAATGTTGCATAGCTATAACTATGCCAAAGTTATCCCCAGCTAAAGGGGGATGGATACCTCCAAATCTTGAAGGCCTGAGTTTGCTACAAGTGTGCTTCCTGATAGAAAAGTGCTCATCGATGCACGAGCCGAGGGGTCCACCATTAGAAGTTGTCGCAATATTTAAGGCATCGGCGCCTCCCACGGGAAACGCGTCCATCTCTCTCTCTCTCTTGTTCCAAAAAACACGAAACAAACAAACGGACGGGCATCGAGGACTTTGGAATTGGTATCTGTGGCCAGAGGAAGTTCCATGGGATGAGTGCTTTCATTAGGCGCTGAACTCTGAGTGGATAGTCAAGCGCATGTTGGTTGAAAATTAATTTTCTTCTGGCGAGAAATTTTTTCCAACCCATTGGAGCGCTAATGAAAACACTCATCCCACAGAGCAGAACTTCCTCTGGCCACAGATACCAATTATCAACTGACTAGCACTTTCCGAGGAGTCACACTTCTAGCAAAGTCAGGCCTTCAAGATTTTGAGGTACCCCCCCCCCCACTTTGGCTGGAGTTAACTTTGGCAATGTTATAGCTACAGTATGCACATTTTTTTAGTATCTAAAGAGAGCACACAGAGAGAGCTATCTTTTGAGCTATATATCAAGTTCATGGAGTGAAGTATTCAGAATCTATGGAGCTCCAAAGTCGTAACAACATTATATTATATTCACACATCCATGATGATTGCATTAGCATGAAACTATAGTAGGACTAGCCATCCCAATTCTTCTATCAATAGCTCTGCTTTAATTAACACAGCATTGAGCACTGTTTGTAGCCTTCATCAGCAAACTACCTTCTAAGTATATATACATATATATTCTACACTCATAATAATTACTATGCTTCATAATATAATGGTTGGTCCATTGGTCCGGATCAACACCATCTATACCACACATTGAAATCACTTTTGGTTGTCTAAATTATACATAGCTTTATTGCTGTCCATAAAGTGCTTAACTTCTTCTTCAGAAGAGCTGCTCCTTCTGCCTGGGAAAGAGTTGTATTAATTCGAGTTGTATTAATTCGGTAGTTAATGATTACGAGTGGAGCAAGAAGTAGTCACCAGTGGGATATGGAAGGTATCTGACACAGTGTAGTGAGTACATCAAGTATAGAATAATTCTATTAATTCTGTCCTCGCTGTATATATGCACAGCATTAGATCTTCCCCCACATTCCACCCGACCACTGCTCTACTGAGCATGTGCGTAGTCATTAACGACCATTTTCCAAGAGTTACAGCAACATTTTCCAAGCAAACATCAGCGGCAACAGTTGCTATAGGCAGTATATCTGGCAGCAAAGCTATGCATAAGTGCTGTCAAGACAACTTGGAGTGGTAGAGATGGAGTCCGAGATGACTCGCCATATTCCCTGAGAGAGTGCAATAAACTACCTTCATAATGATTAATCAAATACTCATAATAATCCCTATAATTATAATTACATATTATAAATGACAGTAATTATTATGAGTAATATGAATTATAGTAATTATATGAAGTAATATGATAATATTGGGCTTGCTCTAAACAGGCCTAATAGACATGCGCGCAATAATTGGACGAGATCACCTGATCTAAAAAAGCTGGCAATCATTGGTAATAGAATCATTCGTGCTCTAGCCTTAGTCCTCTATCCAAATTATTGCGATAGACGCCAATTGGCACCACGCATGTGCAAGCTTCGAACGGCAGTTGACGCTCAATAGCAAATTATTTTAGTGCAGATTAATCCACGAATACAATAGCTACATGTAGTTAGTTTTAAACTTGTTTATTTGGCAGTATATTGCACTTCTAGAAAATAGGACGCAGCTTATAGGAATCCATTACCACCACACCTAAAGGCTGGTCCACAACACGACGCTGATCTAGCGTTGCATGTTGTCAATTGACCTTTGACCTCAACCACCGCTCAACTAAGATGGACACGCGATGGATGTTCTGATTAGTCAGACGCTGCTTTTCAGATGCTGGATCTAATCCCAGCATCTGAAATGCAGCGTCGGATCAATCAGTGTCCATCTTTGTTGAGCGTGATTCGGGGTCAAAGGTCAATTGATTACACGCAACGCTCGGCCAGTGTCGTGTGTTGTGAACCAGCCTTAAGCTCTATAGCTCAATCTAACAAGATAAGCTAGCTAGATGCATGTTAAAAAATATTTGCGCACAAAATTATAGTTGGTTTTTTCTTACCTTCAGTGCTAGCGCCGTCCACCCTCTAGGAGCTCCTTAGGCTCAGGTAAAGCTTCTACACTCCATCTCTGCACGTTTCTATAGGAGAAGTGTCATAAAAGTCTATTGTTAGCTAACCATCGCCTCAATATCGAAGATAACCTTTGAGATGGAGAAGCACGAACTCCAGTCACTAAACCGTGGCTGTTCATAATCTGGTAGCCAAGACATCACTTAGCTTCAGGGCAGATGATAGTCGAAGCTCTTCAAACTCTACTCCAAGCTTCAGGCATTTCCCCCCTCTCTTTCTCTAGTACTGAATGAGGCGGACACTTGAAAACAACTCCTCCCATGCATATAAAATGTAATGAAGCAGTTAATCGGCTATTGTAGATGCTTCATAGTCAGCTGCGTCGCTTAGGAAGGAAAGGTCATTGACACTCTCTCCACCTTTTCTGTGGAGTTTGTCCTTCTTGCTGGCAATGTTAGCTACGTCACTTTCTGCTACTTGCCCGGGCTTTAAGAGAGGACTAGTGGTCAAAAGTAGCCCCCCCCCCTCACTTCCCCCCAACCTTTTTTGAGGCACCAAAACTTTCTTATCGCACGCCCCCCCAAGCATGGAATTTTTAAACTCTCAATGAACTCTCAGTTGACATAATAAACATTAAAATCACCTTCTCAGGAATAATTCCAGATGAAGGCTAGAGCATCTAGTCGAAACGTTGAGTGAATAAAATTTGAAGTTGATTATTGAGAAGGTGAAATTTTTATGTCAAAAAAATCGAATATTAGGGGGGTACATGTGCGGTTTTGGGTCAGGGGCATGCCATATAGTGGAGGTCCTACATTTTGCTTGCTGCAAGTGTCTCTGACCAAACAACACCCTATGAACTTCAAACCTTTGTGGGTGTTGCTTGTTAACAGCTCCACGCAATAACTCTAGATCTGTGGTTACTGAGTTGGGGGTTATAAAATTTTAGACGGTAAGAGGTCAACATAGAGGTCAACATATTAAAAAATATCAATCGTCTTGTTCCCAATGCTTGTTCATCTCCACACAAGTTTTGGAGCTTAATTGCATAGAACAGAGAAATTGCTTTCAGATGATTAAGAATGGTGGAGTTCTCTTCGCAGCAATTAAAAAAAGATGAAAGTAAGTTGCATGGCCTCGAAGATGTGGTAAGTTTTCAACTTTGCGTCTAGGCAAGAGTTTCTACCTGCTTTTAGATCTTCACGTTCAATTCTGCCAGCCAAGTCTTGGGGTCTCCAACACTGTGAACATCTGGTGGCAACTTTATCTTCTTTGAGGGCTTGCAGAGACACTCCCGGACATGTCCTCCACACTCGTGCTTGATGATGGTGTGCTCTTTCCAAAAAGGCTTGTGTTGTCATTAGTCCATTGAGATGGGTCACTGTCTTTGCACCCATCACTTACAACCAGCACAATCATAACATTACAGCAGTTTATATGTATATATATATGATGCCTACCTTCGTGTAATGAAGGGTGTTCTTTGGAATGAAGTGCTCGGATATTCTCGCGGCCCCATGTGTCTCCATGGCAGGCAAGGACCCTGAATACTTGGCATTGTGCAGGTGACCTCGTGGTCTCCCACCATTGAGTATATTCAACTGACTCCTTATCCCAGCTCTGCTGAGCCACACATTGTGGACAGTTTTTCGCAAGGACCTCAGTATCAAGCACTTCTCTCCCAGGATACCACCATTACCACACCACAGGGAGTTACGTGACCTCACCCCTGATTTGCTTCATATCGTAAGCCCCTGAAGTTTATGGCGGTGAGCGCACCAGCTTCTTCCCACTGGCAGTCGGCAGAGTTGGCACAGCTCAGCGCTGGAAGCTGGTGTCTCCTCACTCGATAAGCTACACTGTACAGCTGTACAAGTAAGTCTCGATTGATGAGCACCTGCTTCCCGCCAACCAACGACGTCCCTTACGCTGTTTGAAAGAAACATGGCTTACAAACAACAGAGTACTCACGATAAAAAAAAAGCGGAGTTATAAAACTTGGACGGGTCAGTATCCCTCTCACCTCATGCTCAGTGTGTCTACAGAGCTCTACATCCTGTGCAGCAATGGCGACAACTTGCGCCTTGCAATAGGCTTCATTTTGAAGTCTGGGGAGTGGCGGTGAGTTGCCGAGGTAGTGCACATCGGCTGTAAAATCGCTGTTCTTTCCCGATTTTCTCTGTCTTTGTGGAGCAAGATTTGCTTGTATAGTGCACATCATAAGAGCATTTAAGAGTTCTCAAGACTTAACAAAATGTCAGTTCATATGTGTAGCAATAGTGTGAGCAAAGAGAACAAAGGTCGACCAGGACCACTCCCTTACAGTGAATGCTGTCATCAGGTAACTCAACTGTCTCGACTAAAATGCCGCAACTTTTGATTACCACTTCAGCTAACAGGTTGCCAAACTTTCTTCGCCGACTCCAGACAGCACTTTCTCTGCAGTTTTATACGTCCTGCTGGTACGCAGGCTAATCAAGGGCACGTTCTAATCGTCACTCATCGTGGAGTATGGAGAGTCACTCGACTCACTTCAGGCTTGTCATACTGCACGTGCATGATAGGAGATACACGCTACATGTTAGCACGTGCCAGTCCTACCAGTATTAGCACGATCTAGTATGTTATGGTCCTGGATACCATTCCGAGGGTTAAGTTACTATAAACAATCGAGACACACTTACAAATGCCTTCAAATCCTTACAACCAGGAGAATGGCTTCCATGGTAATTAACCCAATAGTTGTAAACAAGGGTGTGTCTAACCAACATCTGTTTCAAAACACCATCCAGACTAGTGCTTCACTGCAAGGTCTACGAACCATGACGCCGCCTAACAGAGAAGTAAGTACTAATGAAGGCGGTACTCAACAGCTCTTTCTGGGCTAGCGTGGAGAGGATTAACACCCAGAGTTCACGGCACTTGAGTGCTGGTTCATACTCCCTGTTCCTGTCATGTGACCTAATCAAACTACGTCGCTCCCTGCTCGGACGCCAGTGTTGACTCCATTGCTGGGGACCAGACTGACCTGGGGATGTTGACATCTTCGCACGACACTCCCCAGACTCCACTCAGCAACATGTCCACCACCTCCCATCCCATCCGGGCTGGCTAGCCCGGAGCCAATCCAATATCGTCAGCACATGGCCACAGCTTATCAAGTTTCTAGCTGACAGATACTATTCTCCCTGTGCTTAACAACAAACATTTACAGTTACAGAAGAAGTACATTAGTGTTTAAATAAGTAGCCCCCCCCAAATCTTTCCTCCCCCCCCCCCCCCCCGTCCAACCTCCCCTCGACATGTACTCACTTGATGAAGTCGGCAATGGGGTCGGCTGTTTGGTTGAGCATAGTCTCGATGTTTCTCAGCTCAAAGAACACCATCTGCTTCACCGTGATCAGGGCATCATCTTTAGTACGCACCTGCACACCCACACACACATGATGATGGTGACGATGGTAATGATGGTGGTGATGATACAAAAGAGGATACGACGATGACATGAATGAAGTACTATATTTGCCAGGTGTTTGCCGGGATACTAGTCCCACCACAGGTTTAGTCTCAGCCCCAGATCTGCCTAGCACTGTAGGGCAGTGTTGGTATTCTGCATGACCAGCCACAGCCCTTAGTAATTGATAGCGTAATATTTAGCTACATCACACCATGAGCTCTAGGTGGCTGCAGATCTTCTCTGCACTTCGAAGTTCATGCTTTTCAGTGAAAGAAATAAACAGTAGCTTGAAGCTAGTGCTGTAGCTCATGCACTTCTTGCTGGTTGTAGCCATGGACACACACAACTTGAAGCTAGTGGTGCAGCTCATGCACTTCTTGCTGGTTGTAGCCATGGACACACACAACTTGAAGCTAGTGGTGTAGCTCATGCACTACTTGATGGTTGTAGCCATGGACACACACAACTTGAAGCTAGTGGTGTAGCTCATGCACTTCTTGCTGGTTGTAGCCATGGACACACACAACTTGAAGCTAGTGCTGTAGCTCATGCACTTCTTGCTGGTTGTAGCCATGGACACACACAACTTGAAGCTAGTGGTGTAGCTCATGCACTTCTTGCTGGCTGTAGCCATGGACACACACAACTTGAAGCTAGTGATGTAGCTCATGCACTTCTTGCTGGCTGTAGCCATGGACACACACAACTTGAAGCTAGTGCTGTAGCTCATACACTTCTTGCTGGTTGTAGCCATGGACACACACAACTTGAAGCTAGTGCTGTAGCTCATGCACTTCTTGCTGGTTGTAGCCATGGACACACACAACTTGAAGCTAGTGCTGTAGCTCATGTACTTCTTGCTGGTTGTAGCCATGGACACACACAACTTGAAGCTAGTGCTGTAGCTCATGCACTTCTTGCTGGTTGTAGCCATGGACACACACAACTTGAAGCTAGTGCTGTAGCTCATGCACTTCTTGCTGGTTGTAGCCATGGATACACACAACTTGAAGCTAGTGCTGTAGCTCATGCACTTCTTGCTGGTGGTAGCCATGGACACACACAACTTGAAGCTAGTGCTGTAGCTTATACACTTCTTGCTGGTTGTAGCCATGGACACACACAACTTGAAGCTAGTGGTGTAGCTCATGCACTTCTTGCTGGTTGTAGCCATGGACACACACAACTTGAAGCTAGTGGTGTAGCTCATGCACTTCTTGCTGGTTGTAGCCATGGACACACACAACTTGAAGCTAGTGCTGTAGCTCATGCACTTATTGCTGGTTGTAGCCATGGACACACACAACTTGAAGCTAGTGCTGTAGCTCATGCACTTCTTGCTGGTGGTAGCCATGGACACACACAACTTGAAGCTAGTGGTGTAGCTCATGCACTTCTTGCTGGTTGTAGCCATGGACACACACAAATCAATAGTGCAGCTTTAGAATACTTCCAATGTTGAGGCCATGCCCACTGCTGGACTAATTACCATTCACATTATAAGTCCAATTTGCTGAACTGGCAAAGAGGAAATTTGATAGCCCAACAACAACCAGCAAACACTGGAGGTGGAGCTCAGTACCAGCAAACACTGGAGGTGGAGCTCAGTACCAGCAAACACTGGAGGTGGAGCTCAGTACCAGCAAACACTGGAGGTGGAGCTCAGTACCAGCAAACACTGGAGGTGGAGCTCAGTACCAGCAAACACTGGAGGTGGAGCTCAGTACTAGCAAACACTGGAGGTGGAGCTCAGTACCAGCAAACACTGGAGGTGGAGCTCAGTACCAGAAAACACTGGAGGTGGAGCTCAGTCCCAGCAAACACTGGAGGTGGAGCTCAGTCAGCAAACACTGGAGGTGGAGCTCAGTACCAGCAAACACTGGAGGTGGAGCTCAGTACCAGCAAACACTGGAGGTGGAGCTCACTACCAGCAAACACTGGAGGTGGAGCTCAGTACCAGCAAACACTGGAGGTGGAGCTCAGTACCAGCAAACACTGGAGGTGGAGCTCAGTACCAGCAAACACTGGAGGTGGAGCTCAGTACCAGCAAACACTGGAGGTGGAGCTCAGTACCAGCAAACACTGGAGGTGGAGCTCAGTACCAGCAAACACTGGAGGTGGAGCTCAGTACCAGCAAACACTGGAGGTGTCAGTACTAGCAAACACTGGAGGTGGAGCTCAGTACCAGCAAACACTGGAGGTGGAGCTCAGTACTAGCAAACACTGGAGGTGGAGCTCAGTACCAGCAAACACTGGAGGTGGAGCTCAGTACCAACTGGAGGTGGAGCTCAGTACCAGCAAACACTGGAGGTGGAGCTCAGTACCAGCAAACACTGGAGGTGTCAGTACTAGCAAACACTGGAGGTGGAGCTCAGTACCAGCAAACACTGGAGGTGGAGCTCAGTACTAGCAAACACTGGAGGTGGAGCTCAGTACCAGCAAACACTGGAGGTGTCAGTACCAGCAAACACTGGAGGTGGAGCTCAGTACCAGCAAACACTGGAGGTGGAGCTCAGTACCAGCAAACACTGGAGGTGTCAGTACTAGCAACCACTGGAGGTGGAGCTCAGTACCAGCAAACACTGGAGGTGGAGCTCAGTACTAGCAAACACTGGAGGTGGAGCTCAGTACCAGCAAACACTGGAGGTGTCAGCACCAGCAAACACTGGAGGTGGAGCTCAGTACCAGCAAACACTGGAGGTGGAGCTCAGTACTAGCAAACACTGGAGGTGGAGCTCAGTACCAGCAAACACTGGAGGTGTCAGTACCAGCAAACACTGGAGGTGTCAGTACCAGCAAACACTGGAGGTGTCAGTACCAGCAAACACTGGAGGTGGAGCTCAGTACCAGCAAACACTGGAGGTGTCAGTACCAGCAAACACTGGAGGTGGAGCTCAGTACTAGCAAACACGGGAGGTGGAGTTCAGTACCAGCAAACACTGGAGGTGGAGCTCAGTACCAGCAAACACTGGAGGTGGAGCTCAGTACTAGCAAACACTGGAGGTGGAGCTCAGTACCAGCAAACACTGGAGGTGGAGCTCAGTACCAGAAAACACTGGAGGTGGAGCTCAGTCCCAGCAAACACTGGAGGTGGAGCTCAGTCAGCAAACACTGGAGGTGGAGCTCAGTACCAGCAAACACTGGAGGTGGAGCTCAGTACCAGCAAACACTGGAGGTGGAGCTCAGTACCAGCAAACACTGGAGGTGGAGCTCAGTACCGGCAAACACTGGAGGTGGAGCTCAGTACCAGCAAACACTGGAGGTGGAGCTCAGTACCAGCAAACACTGGAGGTGGAGCTCAGTACAGTACCAGCAAACACTGGAGGTGGAGCTCAGTACCAGCAAACACTGGAGGTAGAGCTCAGTACCAGCAAACACTGGAGGTGGAGCTCAGTACCAGCAAACACTGGAGGTGGAGCTCAGTACCAGCAAACACTGGAGGTGGAGCTCAGTACCAACAAACACTGGGGTGGAGCTCAGTACCAGCAAACACTGGAGGTGGAGCTCAGTACCAGCAAACACTGGAGGTGGAGCTCAGTACCAGCAAACACTGGAGGTGGAGCTCAGTACCAGCAAACACTGGAGGTGGAGCTCAGTACCAGCAAACACTGGAGGTGGAGCTCAGTACCAGCAAACACTGGAGGTGGAGCTCAGTACCAGCAAACACTGGAGGTGGAGCTCAGTACCAGCAAACACTGGAGGTGGAGCTCAGTACCAGCAAACACTGGAGGTGGAGCTCAGTACCAGCAAACACTGGAGGTGTCAGTACTAGCAAACACTGGAGGTGGAGCTCAGTACTAGCAAACACTGGAGGTGGAGCTCAGTACCAGCAAACACTGGAGGTGTCAGTACCAGCAAACACTGGAGGTGGAGGTCAGTACCAGCAAACACTGGAGGTGTCAGTACCAGCAAACACTGGAGGTGGAGCTCAGTACCAGCAAACACTGGAGGTGGAGCTCAGTACCAGCAAACACTGGAGGTGGAGCTCAGTACCAGCAAACACTGGAGGTGGAGCTCAGTACCAGCAAACACTGGAGGTGTCAGTACCAGCAAACACTGGAGGTGGAGCTCAGTACCAGCAAACACTGGAGGTGTCAGTACCAGCAAACACTGGAGGTGGATCTCAGTACCAGCAAACACTGGAGGTGGAGCTCAGTACCAGCAAATACTGGAGGTGTCAGCACTAGCAAACACTGGAGGTGGAGCTCAGTACCAGCAAACACTGGAGGTGGAGCTCAGTACCAGCAAACACTGGAGGTGTCAGTGCCAGCAAACACTGGAGGTGTCAGTACCAGCAAACACTGGAGGTGGAGCTCAGTACCAGCAAACACTGGAGGTGTCAGTACCAGCAAACACTGGAGGTGGAGCTCAGTACTAGCAAACACGGGAGGTGGAGCTCAGTACCAGCAAACACTGGAGGTGGAGCTCAGTACCAGCAAACACTGGAGGTGGAGCTCAGTACTAGCAAACACTGGAGGTGGAGCTCAGTACCAGCAAACACTGGAGGTGGAGCTCAGTACCAGAAAACACTGGAGGTGGAGCTCAGTCCCAGCAAACACTGGAGGTGGAGCTCAGTCAGCAAACACTGGAGGTGGAGCTCAGTACCAGCAAACACTGGAGGTGGAGCTCAGTACCAGCAAACACTGGAGGTGTCAGTACTAGCAAACACTGGAGGTGGAGCTCAGTACCAGCAAACACTGGAGGTGGAGCTCAGTACCAGCAAACACTGGAGGTGGAGCTCAGTACTAGCAAACACTGGAGGTGGAGCTCAGTACCAGCAAACACTGGAGGTGTCAGTACCAGCAAACACTGGAGGTGGAGCTCAGTACCAGCAAACACTGGAGGTGTCAGTACCAGCAAACACTGGAGGTGGAGCTCAGTACCAGCAAACACTGGAGGTGTCAGTACCAGCAAACACTGGAGGTGTCAGTACCAGCAAACACTGGAGGTGGAGCTCAGTACCAGCAAACACTGGAGGTGTCAGTACCAGCAAACACTGGAGGTGTCAGTACCAGCAAACACTGGAGGTGGAGCTCAGTACCAGCAAACACTGGAGGTGGAGCTCAGTACCAGCAAACACTGGAGGTGTCAGTACCAGCAAACACTGGAGGTGGAGCTCAGTACCAGCAAACACTGGAGGTGTCAGTACCAGCAAACACTGGAGGTGTCAGTACCAGCAAACACTGGAGGTGGAGCTCAGTACCAGCAAACACTGGAGGTGTCAGTACCAGCAAACACTGGAGGTGTCAGTACATGTACCAGCAAACACTGGAGGTGGAGCTCAGTACCAGCAAACACTGGAGGTGGAGCTCAGTACCAGCAAACACTGGAGGTGTCAGTCCCAGCAAACACTGGAGGTGGAGCTCAGTGCCATTGTGAACTCGCAGATCAAATGCTACATTCCTCACACAACTGGAGATGGAGATAATTAATGTTACTGCTTGGAGAGATGGTGGCATTGCTGATTCAGCTGCTTGATACAAGAAGATCCCATGGAACCCAAATTTGATGGTGACTCAGGGTAGCATAGCAATGTATATTAATCCACCCTTTACACTCACACACACACTCCCTCTCTCTCACGTCATCAATGTTGAGGTAGAATTGGTCTGGGATGACACGGAGTTTGGTGAACTTCAAAACTCCCGGAATCTTCCTAGTCTTGTTGTTAGGATCTGTACCGTGCCATACAAACTCATGCAACCTAGAGCAACATCAACATCAACATCATCAACAACAGCAACAACAACAACAACATAATAGTATTGCATGCATCTCCAGACAATCCTGGCATCACGTATGCACGTGCAGAGCTCAGAGGTCTTCCCTACACAATACCGGCTTGACCTGTGGCTACAGGAAATAGGATTAGGTGGGCAAGAACTTCGAACTTACAGCACCCGTAGGTGATCTTGGCATTAGGCAGTACCGACCAACACGAAGCAGCCTAACCTGCCACGCCCACAAGAATGTAACAGCTAACAAACATTTTGCTATGTAGACCACACCCTCTCTCTAGGACGCTGACTAGAATAACAATTATCAGCTGAAGACATAATACACAGTTACGATTCTCTACATGTTAACTTGGTCACCATGACGATGCTTTAAGAAGGCCAGGGAAAATAACCGAAACTTTCCGCTATCAGCTAAATGATCATTTCTAAACCTGTAGATATACGAGAATTCTAACTGTTCCCCCCTCCCCCCCCCCCCCCCCCCCCCTCTCGCTCACCATTCGTCAGCTGATGGGGTGAAGACTGTGGGTCCATGTTTGACGAGACGCATCACCCCTCCACTCTCCTTCTCTCTCTGGTAAACGACCAACACTTCATTGGCATCGAGTGCGATGGAGTTCTTGACCTCTACCTTGTCCAGCTCCAGCGGGTTCCTGAACAAGGAGTGAGGTCTGCAACATACAAGACAACAATAACACCGGAGGAGAACTCAGACCAGCTGTCCTATAGGACAAGTGGCAGGGGCAACTATAGCTGTTCAGTTTGCATATGTACAGGCTCTGCACGGCAACAGTACACGGAGCTATAATCACCTATAATTATAGAGAACGAGTTCATTAGTCTGGTGTGATGGGTTCAGAGAGCAATAATATGACCTTTCAGTTCTTGTGGTGCCATTGTAATGACGCAGAAACCTTCCCGGGCGTTTCTACGCCGACATAATTGGGCGAGAAGTTAGAGTTTGGCAGAAAATTTTGTATTGCCACACATGACGTATTTGTGATCTATCTATCGTATCTATCTATGTATGTATCTATCTATCTATCTATCTATCTATTCTGCTCTTTCTAGAAATCTGGCCTATTTATAGATTGTACTGCGCAATCTATGAATTTCTAAATTGCGTGCCGATCTGTAGATTGTGCAGCTTAGATTGAGCAATTTAGATATTGTCACTATCAGTAGATTATGCAACTGCCAAAGGTGCTGATCTAAAAATATTAAATGAAAGGTATGATTACCTACTGGATTAGCTGGTTTGTGTGTACAAAAAGACTAGCATGGTCCATATGGTCCATATGTGATCACTCTTCAGTATCTAAGAGAAATTACAGACTTGAAGGAGCAATGTGATACATTTGAAGAATTCCGTAGGCAACGTTATGGAGGCCATGGAAGTGAACATTCTCTAGGTTGTGCTAAGAGCAAGACTGTGACAATGGCTAAAGGAGAGAGAATTGCAAGAATATTGGAAGGAAATAATGAAGAATCTGAAACACCTCAGTTCAGACACTGGATAAAACAGAGAGGTTTCAAGCTACTTTCCATCCATCACTTGGCATCAAGATGAACTTTGTCTCCCTGCAAAGAAGAAGGTTTGTACTATACAGTCTTTGTAAAAATGAGTGGTAGTAGAATGAACACAAGAAGTAGCTACATAGATGAGATATTATATCAATAACACTGGGTGCAGTAGCATTTCTTAGCTTAGTGTAGCTTACAGCATTCTGTGTGGTGGTAGTTAAGCATTGTGCTTGTCACCCCGGTACTTTGGGTTTATAAGTGTATCTAGTAAAGCTTTAGTCACAATCCCAGTATGTTGATGAAAGTACGTCCAGGACTTTTAGTAGGTGTCAAGTCTTATTATACATCATATACGTATGCTAAAATCAATTGTACATGTTTACCTAACTAGCTAGCTACCTATTTATCATTTTCACAGATTCCAAATGACCCTACATTGTTATCTGACTGGAGAAAAGTTGCTGATGTTGAAGATATGTTGAAGATTTCTTCAGCATTCTTGAAGAAGTTCATCGTCATGAGAAAGGTCATATTTGTGAAAAGAAGAGAGTTGCAGAGGTACAGAAGGAGTTAATTTAATAACTTCATTGAGACCAAAATAAATATAGTAATATAAGGACCATTTTATCATGCTAATTTAGGTGTATGACTGTATCTAGGATGTATGACTGTATCTAGGGTGTATGACTGCAGCTGTGTGTGTGGACAAGTTTGTTGCATTGTGTGGAGTTTGTCATTCTAACAAGCCACAGACCACTAGAGCACCTCTGAAGCCAATATTATCATCTGGATTTATGACTCGAGGACAGGTAATTAATTAATTTCTATAGAAAATTATGACCCCATTATAACTTTTTTGTTGCTGCATATGGAACTTGTGATGAAATAAATGTTTATATTACATACATAGATCTAATTGACATAAGACATCGGCCAGATGGGACATACAGATGGATAGGCCACTACATGGGTCACTGGTCCAAGTTTCATGTCCTGTTCGCTCTGTCAAGGAAATCTGCTGCAGAGGTGGGCCTCAACCTACAGAATAAGGTCTTTGCCTTCCCTGGAACACCTCGAATTTTGCACTCAGACAATGGACGTGAATTTGTCAATGAAATTGGTGAAGGAATGGCCAGGGGAAGTGACAATAGTGAATGGCAGACCCAGAAATCCAAAATATCAAGGAATGGTAGAGCAAGTAACAGTGTTGTGGAGAGAATGATCGGAGCTGGCTTTCAAGAGGATTAGAGTGCAGAGGTGGGCCTCAACCTACAGAATAAGGTCTTTGCCTTCCCTGGAACACCTCGAATTTTGCACTCAGACAATGGACGTGAATTTGTCAATGAAATTGGTGAAGGAATGGCCAGGGGAAGTGACAATAGTGAATGGCAGACCCAGAAATCCAAAATATCAAGGAATGGTAGAGCAAGTAACAGTGTTGTGGAGAGAATGATCGGAGCTGGCTTTCAAGAGGATTAGAGTGCAGAGGTGGGCCTCAACCTACAGAATAAGGTCTTTGCCTTCCCTGGAACACCTCGAATTTTGCACTCAGACAATGGACGTGAATTTGTCAATGAAATTGGTGAAGGAATGGCCAGGGGAAGTGACAATAGTGAATGGCAGACCCAGAAATCCAAAATATCAAGGAATGGTAGAGCAAGTAACAGTGTTGTGGAGAGAATGATCGGAGCTGGCTTTCAAGAGGATTAGAGTGGCGACCACCCTCTTTGGTCAGAATGGCTACCAGCCATCCAATGTACGGCAATAGTGGATCATGTTTTAGTGAATGCATATTATCTTACTGTACATTACAGATCAGCTCAATTCCACTATTCATGGGACAATGAAAACAAGCCCACATGAACTAGCATTGGGCCAGCCCCCTCGTCAAAACATATTTCCTGCTATCCATTGGTACAAAGATTTTGGAAGAGGATGTGGAAGGTATCTTTGAAGATAGACAAATTGAAGAGGATTCTTCTCACCAGTCCAATATCCATGGCACCATGATTTTGGAAGAAGATATAGAGGATGTCTTTGAATGCAGAGATATTCAAGACAGCGAAAGTGACCACAAAAGTGACTGTGAAGTAGTAATACTTGGTAATTAAAAAAACACTTGAAACTTCGCCAAGAAGCTGATAAACGATATCGCCAGAATGCTGACAAATTGAAACTAAAATATTGTAAATCCAAACACAAAAAGGTGATGCTATTCCAACTCAGGAGATTTTGTTAGCATAAGGATTCCACGGATTGACCGGACCTCAACTGATCTCCATCGACTTACTTGTGTGATTATTGAGTGACTTGGTGTTCGAAACATCATTTATATCGATTGAGGTTTGTTGACTATAATATTATTCTGTGCCAATATTTCCATTATACTTGAAAGGCAGCGTGCTCCATTTATACAGCCTTTTTATCTGCTTGTGCAATGAAATTACTACACGTAAAATGTATCAATTTATGCACAGCATTTTTAATGATGTATAATGGGTGGGGCCAATGTGCTCAGTATTCTGTGATTCCCTTCCTCCCATATGAAGCCCTGTAATGGAAATGCAGTGCCTTTCAATTGCTAGCTTAGACGGTTATTAAATTTTGTTAATTAGCATACTTTATCCTTGTCTGTTTATACTGTAGGAGTGAGCATGGTATACTTCACAAGTGCTATGGCGAAGGTGATTTAGAGCTCTACTGTGGGAAGGCTCATTTTATCAATTTCAGGATGGAAAGAGTCACCTACATTATTATTACGTGAAGCAGCCAAGTTATCGAATCCACAAAACGACTTTCAAGGTGGACATTGCAACTGCAAGACAACTTGCAAGAATCACCATTGTGTTTGCCAAAAGAAAGGTGACACATGCTCTTCGAAATGCCATGGGAACCATTTGTTATAATCAACCACTTTCACCCGAAAGCACATCAAAACGGTCCAGTGGACCTACATCTTACATGTCTCCCGCATCGAAGAAAGCGAAGGAAATTGGCACGGTTTCAGGATCAGAGTCTGACAAGAATGAAGCCTCACCTGCAAATCTTCATATGCCTGGTGAAGAGAAAAGTACTCCAATCAGGATGAAATGAAATCTAATGGAGTCCAAATTCTAAATGAGAATCAGAACCACTGGGTTTGTGTTTCGACACTGAATAATCCAGACACAATATGACAGCTTGAAAAAAAGAGTCGGTAAAGGTTTCACAAATCAACTTTGCTCCATCTTACGCAGGAGCTCAGATGCCATCACTGTTCAGGCAATGCCATTTCAAATTCAGAAAAGTGCGGCACACTGTGGACTATTTTCAATTGCCTGCTCTATGCCATGGAGACCCTCCCAAGTCTACCATTTGGGATCAGTCAGGCACGAGGAACCCTCTTATTAAATGCTTTGAGAAGGGGGTAATGGCACCATTTCCTGGATGAGTTCTAGATATCACAATCGGTATATGTACTAAACATTTTGACATTATTATATATATATATAGCCATGATTCATTCTCTATCATCAATTTGCCAAAGATTTATAGATGGCGCAAATTCTTAGATAATTTTGGACAATCTCAGCATTGCATAATCTATAGATTGAGCCAATCTAGAAATTCATAGATTGTGCAGTACAATCTATAAACGGGCCAGATTTCTAGAAAGAGCAGAACATATCTATCTATCTATGTATCTATCTATCTGTCATGTATTCACCAAAAATTAACCGTAAAAATATATACAAAAGTCATCCTCGTGAATAAAACGGACTTGTGTAAATTTGAAATGGTTATCTTTAAAAGAGAAAAGATGGAGAAAAGACACCGGAGGATTCAAAGGTTGGTGAAAGAGCTGACTGCCCAGGAGAGTCACCGACTGGCTGCCCAGGAATGACACACATACTCACAGCCATAAAGGTGCATATATGTTACTGTCATGAGGGCCATGAAGAAATTATAAGTAAAAATGAAACTCCTTCTGCAGTTGCTGCTCTCTCAGATAGTGAGGACTAAATAGAACTAGCTAATAGCTGCACTGGCCACATACTTGCACTGACTACATACTTGCACTGGCCACATACTTGCATGCACTGGCCACATACTTGCACTGGCCACATACTTGCACTGGCCACATACTTGCACTGACTACATACTTGCACTGGCAACATACTTGCACTGGCCACATACTTGCACTGGCCACATACTTGCACTGACTACATACTTGCACTGGCCACATACTTGCACTGACTACATACTTGCACTGGCCACATACTTGCACTGGCTACATACTTGCACTGGCCACATACTTGCACTGGCCACATACTTGCACTGGCCACATACTTGCACTGACTACATACTTGCACTGACTACATACTTGCACTGGCTACATACTTGCACTGGCCACATACTTGCACTGGCTACATACTTGCACTGACCACATACTTGCACTGACCACATACTTGCACTGACGACATACTTGCACTGACTACATTATTGCACTGACTACATACTTGCACTGGCCACATACTTGCACTGGCCACATACTTGCACTGGCCACATACTTGCACTGGCCACATACTTGCACTGGCCACATACTTGCACTGACCACATACTTGCACTGGCCACATACTTGCACTGGCCACATACTTGCACTGGCCACATACTTGCACTGACTACATACTTGCACTGACCACATACTTGCACTGGCTACATACTTGCACTGACGACATACTTGCACTGACTACATTATTGCACTGACCACATACTTGCACTGGCCACATACTTGCACTGGCCACATACTTGCACTGGCCACATACTTGCACTGGCTACATACATGCACTGGCCACATACTTGCACTGGCCACATACTTGCACTGGCCACATACTTGCACTGACTACATACTTGCACTGGCCACATACTTGCACTGGCCACATACTTGCACTGGCCACATACTTGCACTGGCCACATACTTGCACTGACTAGATACTTGCACTGGCCACATACTTGCACTGGCCACATACTTGCACTGGCCACATACTTGCACTGGCCACATACTTGCACTGGCCACATACTTGCACTGGCCACATACTTGCACTGACTACATACTTGCACTGACTACATACTTGCACTGGCCACATACTTGCACTGGCCACATACTTGCACTGGCCACATACTTGCACTGGCCACATACTTGCACTGACTACATACTTGCACTGGCTACATACTTGCACTGGCCACATACTTGCACTGGCCACATACTTGCACTGACTACATACTTGCACTGACCACATACTTGCACTGACTACATACTTGCACTGGCCACATACTTGCACTGGCCACATACTTGCACTGGCTACATACTTGCACTGGCCACATACTTGCACTGGCCACATACTTGCACTGACCACATACTTGCACTGGCCACATACTTGCACTGGCCACATACTTGCACTGGCCACATACTTGCACTGGCCACATACTTGCACTGACCACATACTTGCACTGGCCACATACTTGCACTGGCTACATACTTGCACTGGCCACATACTTGCACTGGCCACATACTTGCACTGGCCACATACTTGCACTGGCCACATACTTGCACTGGCCACATACTTGCACTGGCCACATACTTGCACTGACTACATACTTGCACTGGCCACATACTTGCACTGGCCACATACTTGCACTGGCTACATACTTGCACTGACCACATACTTGCACTGGCCACATACTTGCACTGGCCACATACTTGCACTGACCACATACTTGCACTGGCCACATACTTGCACTGGCTACATACTTGCACTGACTACATACTTGCACTGGCCACATACTTGCACTGGCCACATACTTGCACTGACCACATACTTGCACTGACCACATACTTGCACTGGCCACATACTTGCACTGGCCACATACTTGCACTGGCCACATACTTGCACTGACCACATACTTGCACTGACCACATACTTGCACTGGCCACATACTTGCACTGGCCACATACTTGCACTGGCCACATACTTGCACTGACCACATACTTGCACTGGCCACATACTTGCACTGGCTACATACTTGCACTGGCCACATACTTGCACTGGCTACATACTTGCACTGACCACATACTTGCACTGACCACATACTTGCACTGGCCACATACTTGCACTGGCCACATACTTGCACTGGCCACATACTTGCACTGACTACATACTTGCACTGGCCACATACTTGCACTGGCCACATACTTGCACTGGCCACATACTTGCACTGACCACATACTTGCACTGGCTACATACTTGCACTGGCCACATACTTGCACTGGCTACATACTTGCACTGACTACATACTTGCACTGGCCACATACTTGCACTGGCCACATACTTGCACTGGCCACATACTTGCACTGACTGCACTGACTACATACTTGCACTGGCTACATACTTGCACTGGCCACATACTTGCACTGGCCACATACTTGCACTGACTGCACTGACTACATACTTGCACTGGCCACATACTTGCACTGGCCACATACTTGCACTGACTACATACTTGCACTGGCCACATACTTGCACTGGCCACATACTTGCACTGACCACATACTTGCACTGGCCACATACTTGTACTGACTACATACTTGCACTGACTACATACTTCACTGGCCACATACTTGTACTGACTACATACTTGCACTGACTACATACTTCACTGGCCACATACTTGCACTGGCCACATACTTGCACTGGCCACATACTTGCACTGGCCACATACTTGCACTGGCCACATACTTGCACTGACTACATACTTGCACTGACTACATACTTGCACTGGCCACATACTTGCACTGGCCACATACTTGCACTGGCCACATACTTGCACTGGCTACATACTTGCACTGGCCACATACTTGCACTGGCCACATACTTGCACTGGCCACATACTTGCACTGACCACATACTTGCACTGGCCACATACTTGCACTGGCCACATACTTGCACTGACTACATACTTGCTTGCACTGGCCACATACTTGCACTGGCTACATACTTGCACTGACTACATACTTGCACTGGCCACATACTTGCACTGGCCACATACTTGCACTGGCCACATACTTGCACTGACCACATACTTGCACTGACCACATACTTGCACTGGCCACATACTTGCACTGGCCACATACTTGCACTGACTACATACTTCACTGGCCACATACTTGCACTGGCCACATACTTGCACTGGCCACATACTTGCACTGGCCACATACTTGCACTGACTACATACTTGCACTGGCTACATACTTGCACTGGCTACATACTTGCACTGGCCACATACTTGCACTGGCCACATACTTGCACTGGCCACATACTTGCACTGGCCACATACTTGCACTGGCCACATACTTGCACTGGCCACATACTTGCACTGGCCACATACTTGCACTGGCCACATACTTGCACTGGCCACATACTTGCACTGGCCACATACTTGCACTGGCCACATACTTGCACTGGCCACATACTTGCACTGGCCACATACTTGCACTGGCCACATACTTGCACTGGCCACATACTTGCACTGGCCACATACTTGCACTGACCACATACTTGCACTGGCCACATACTTGCACTGGCTACATACTTGCACTGGCTACATACTTGCACTGGCTACATACTTGCACTGACCACATACTTGAACTGGCTGCATACTTGCACTGGCTACATACTTGCACTGGCTACATACTTGCACTGGCCACATACTTGCACTGGCCACATACTTGCACTGGCCACATACTTGCACTGGCTACATACTTGCACTGACTACATACTTGCTTGCACTGGCCACATACTTGCACTGGCCACATACTTGCACTGGCCACATACTTGCACTGGCCACATACTTGCACTGGCTACATACTTGCACTGGCCACATACTTGCACTGACTACATACTTGCACTGACTACATACTTGCACTGGCTACATACTTCACTGGCCACATACTTGCACTGGCCACATACTTGCACTGGCCACATACTTGCACTGGCCACATACTTGCACTGGCCACATACTTGCACTGACCACATACTTGCACTGGCCACATACTTGCACTGGCCACATACTTGCACTGGCCACATACTTGCACTGGCCACATACTTGCACTGGCCACATACTTGCACTGACTACATACTTGCACTGGCCACATACTTGCACTGACCACATACTTGCACTGACCACATACTTGCACTGGCCACATACTTGCACTGGCCACATACTTGCACTGACCACATACTTGCACTGGCCACATACTTGCACTGGCCACATACTTGCACTGGCCACATACTTGCACTGGCCACATACTTGCACTGGCCACATACTTGCACTGACTACATACTTGCACTGGCCACATACTTGCACTGACTACATACTTGCACTGGCCACATACTTGCACTGGCCACATACTTGCACTGGCCACACACTTGCACTGGCCACATACTTGCACTGGCCACATACTTGCACTGGCCACATACTTGCACTGACTGCACTGACTACATACTTGCACTGGCTACATACTTGCACTGGCCACATACTTGCACTGACCACATACTTGCACTGACTACATACTTGCACTGACTACATACTTGCTTGCACTGGCCACATACTTGCACTGGCCACATACTTGCACTGGCCACATACTTGCACTGGCTACATACTTGCACTGGCCACATACTTGCACTGGCCACATACTTGCACTGGCCACATACTTGCACTGGCCACATACTTGCACTGACCACATACTTGCACTGACTACATACTTGCACTGACCACATACTTGCACTGGCCACATACTTGCACTGGCCACATACTTGCACTGGCTACATACTTGCTTGCACTGGCCACATACTTGCACTGACTACATACTTGCACTGACTACATACTTGCACTGGCCACATACTTGCACTGGCCACATACTTGCACTGGCCACATACTTGCACTGACTGCACTGGCTACATACTTGCACTGGCCACATACTTGCACTGGCCACATACTTGCACTGACTACATACTTGCACTGACCACATACTTGCACTGGCCACATACTTGCACTGGCTACATACTTGCACTGGCTACATACTTGCACTGGCTACATACTTGCACTGACCACATACTTGCACTGGCTGCATACTTGCACTGGCTACATACTTGCTTGCACTGGCCACATACTTGCACTGGCCACATACTTGCACTGGCCGCATACTTGCACTGGCTACATACTTGCACTGACTACATACTTGCTTGCACTGGCCACATACTTGCACTGGCCACATACTTGCACTGGCTACATACTTGCACTGGCCACATACTTGCACTGGCCACATACTTGCACTGGCCACATACTTGCACTGGCCACATACTTGCACTGGCCACATACTTGCACTGGCCACATACTTGCACTGACTACATACTTGCACTGGCCACATACTTGCACTGGCCACATACTTGCACTGGCCACATACTTGCACTGACTGCACTGACTACATACTTGCACTGGCTACATACTTGCACTGGCCACATACTTGCACTGACTACATACTTGCTTGCACTGGCCACATACTTGCACTGGCCACATACTTGCACTGGCCACATACTTGCACTGGCTACATACTTGCACTGGCCACATACTTGCACTGGCCACATACTTGCACTGGCCACATACTTGCACTGGCCACATACTTGCACTGACCACATACTTGCACTGACTACATACTTGCACTGACCACATACTTGCACTGGCCACATACTTGCACTGGCCACATACTTGCACTGGCTACATACTTGCTTGCACTGGCCACATACTTGCACTGACCACATACTTGCACTGACCACATACTTGCACTGGCTACATACTTGCACTGACTACATACTTGCACTGACTACATACTTGCACTGGCCACATACTTGCACTGGCCACATACTTGCACTGGCCACATACTTGCACTGACTGCACTGGCTACATACTTGCACTGGCCACATACTTGCACTGACCACATACTTGCACTGACCACATACTTGCACTGGCTACATACTTGCACTGACTACATACTTGCACTGACTACATACTTGCACTGGCCACATACTTGCACTGGCCACATACTTGCACTGGCCACATACTTGCACTGACTGCACTGGCTACATACTTGCACTGGCCACATACTTGCACTGACCACATACTTGCACTGGCCACATACTTGCACTGGCTACATACTTGCACTGACCACATACTTGCACTGGCTGCATACTTGCACTGGCTACATACTTGCTTGCACTGGCCACATACTTGCACTGGCCACATACTTGCACTGGCCGCATACTTGCACTGGCTACATACTTGCACTGACTACATACTTGCTTGCACTGGCCACATACTTGCACTGGCCACATACTTGCACTGGCTACATACTTGCACTGGCCACATACTTGCACTGGCCACATACTTGCACTGGCCACATACTTGCACTGGCCACATACTTGCACTGGCCACATACTTGCACTGGCCACATACTTGCACTGGCCACATACTTGCACTGACTACATACTTGCACTGGCTACATACTTCACTGGCCACATACTTGCACTGGCCACATACTTGCACTGGCCACATACTTGCACTGGCCACATACTTGCACTGACTACATACTTGCACTGACTACATACTTGCTTGCACTGGCCACATACTTGCACTGGCCACATACTTGCACTGGCCACATACTTGCACTGGCTACATACTTGCACTGACTGCACTGACTACATACTTGCACTGGCTACATACTTGCACTGGCCACATACTTGCACTGACTACATACTTGCTTGCACTGGCCACATACTTGCACTGGCCACATACTTGCACTGGCCACATACTTGCACTGGCTACATACTTGCACTGGCCACATACTTGCACTGGCCACATACTTGCACTGGCCACATACTTGCACTGGCCACATACTTGCACTGGCCACATACTTGCACTGACTGCACTGGCTACATACTTGCACTGGCCACATACTTGCACTGGCCACATACTTGCACTGGCCACATACTTGCACTGACTACATACTTGCACTGACGACATACTTGCACTGACTACATTATTGCACTGACCACATACTTGCACTGGCCACATACTTGCACTGGCCACATACTTGCACTGGCCACATACTTGCACTGGCTACATACTTGCACTGGCCACATACTTGCACTGGCCACATACTTGCACTGGCCACATACTTGCACTGGCCACATACTTGCACTGGCTACATACTTGCACTGAACAGATACTTGCACTGGCCACATACTTGCACTGGCTACATACTTGCACTGGCCACATACTTGCACTGACTACATACTTGCACTGGCTACATACTTGCACTGGCCACATACTTGCACTGGCCACATACTTGCACTGGCCACATACTTGCACTGGCTACATACTTGCACTGACTACATACTTGCACTGGCTACATACTTGCACTGACTACATACTTGCACTGGCCACATACTTGCACTGGCCACATACTTGCACTGGCCACATAATTGCACTGGCCACATACTTGCACTGACTACATACTTGCACTGGCCACATACTTGCACTGGCCACATACTTGCACTGGCCACATACTTGCACTGGCCACATACTTGCACTGACTACATACTTGCACTGGCCACATACTTGCACTGGCCACATACTTGCACTGGCCACATACTTGCACTGAGCACATACTTGCACTGACTACATACTTTCACTGGCCACATACTTGCACTGGCCACATACTTGCACTGGCTACATACTTGCACTGACCACATACTTGCACTGGCCACATACTTGCACTGGCCACATACTTGCACTGACCACATACTTGCACTGGCCACATACTTGCACTGGCCACATACTTGCACTGGCCACATACTTGCACTGGCCACATACTTGCACTGGCCACATACTTGCACTGGCCACATACTTGCACTGGCCACATACTTGCACTGACTACATACTTGCACTGGCTACATACTTGCACTGGCCACATACTTGCACTGGCCACATACTTGCACTGGCCACATACTTGCACTGACTACATACTTGCACTGACTACATACTTGCACTGGCCACATACTTACACTGGCCACATACTTGCACTGACCACATACTTGCACTGGCCACATACTTGCACTGACTACATACTTGCACTGGCCACATACTTGCACTGGCTACATACTTGCACTGGCCACATACTTGCACTGGCTACATACTTGCACTGGCCACATACTTGCACTGGCTACATACTTGCACTGGCCACATACTTGCACTGACTACATACTTGCACTGACTACATACTTGCACTGGCCACATACTTGCACTGGCCACATACTTGCACTGGCCACATACTTGCACTGACTACATACTTGCACTGGCCACATACTTGCACTGGCCACATACTTGCACTGGCCACATACTTGCACTGACCACATACTTGCACTGGCCACATACTTGCACTGACTGCACTGACTACATACTTGCACTGGCCACATACTTGCACTGGCTACATACTTGCACTGGCCACATACTTGCACTGACTACATACTTGCACTGGCCACATACTTGCACTGGCTACATACTTGCACTGGCCACATACTTGCACTGACTACATACTTGCACTGGCCACATACTTGCACTGGCCACATACTTGCACTGGCCACATACTTGCACTGGCTACATACTTGCACTGGCCACATACTTGCACTGACCACATACTTGCACTGACTACATACTTGCACTGGCCACATACTTGCACTGACTACATACTTGCACTGGCCACATACTTGCACTGGCTACATACTTGCACTGGCCACATACTTGCACTGGCTACATACTTGCACTGGCCACATACTTGCACTGGCCACATACTTGCACTGGCCACATACTTGCACTGGCTACATACTTGCACTGGCTACATACTTGCACTGGCCACATACTTGCACTGGCCACATACTTGCACTGGCCACATACTTGCACTGGCCACATACTTGCACTGACTACATACTTGCACTGGCTACATACTTGCACTGGCCACATACTTGCACTGGCCACATACTTGCACTGGCCACATACTTGCACTGACTACATACTTGCACTGGCTACATACTTGCACTGACTACATACTTGCACTGGCCACATACTTGCACTGGCCACATACTTGCACTGGCCACATACTTGCACTGGCCACATACTTGCACTGACTACATACTTGCACTGGATACATACTTGCACTGACTACATACTTGCACTGGCCACATACTTGCACTGGCCACATACTTGCACTGGCCACATACTTGCACTGGCTACATACTTGCACTGGCCACATACTTGCACTGGCCACATACTTGCACTGGCCACATACTTGCACTGGCCACATACTTGCACTGGCCACATACTTGCACTGACTACATACTTGCACTGGCCACATACTTGCACTGGCTACATACTTGCACTGGCCACATACTTGCACTGGCCACATACTTGCACTGGCCACATACTTGCACTGGCCACATACTTGCACTGGCCACATACTTGCACTGGCCACATACTTGCACTGACTACATACTTGCACTGACTACATACTTCACTGGCCACATACTTGCACTGGCCACATACTTGCACTGGCCACATACTTGCACTGACTACATACTTGCACTGGCTACATACTTGCACTGGCCACATACTTGCACTGGCCACATACTTGCACTGGCCACATACTTGCACTGGCCACATACTTGCACTGGCCACATACTTGCACTGACTACATACTTGCACTGGCCACATACTTGCACTGGCCACATACTTGCACTGGCCACATACTTGCACTGACCACATACTTGCACTGACCACATACTTGCACTGGCCACATACTTGCACTGGCCACATACTTGCACTGGCCACATACTTGCACTGGCCACATACTTGCACTGGCCACATACTTGCACTGGCCACATACTTGCACTGGCCACATACTTGCACTGGCCACATACTTGCACTGACTACATACTTGCACTGGCCACATACTTGCACTGACCACATACTTGCACTGGCCACATACTTGCACTGGCCACATACTTGCACTGGCCACATACTTGCACTGGCCACATACTTGCACTGGCTACATACTTGCACTGGCTACATACTTGCACTGACCACATACTTGCACTGGCTGCATACTTGCACTGGCTACATACTTGCACTGGCTACATACTTGCACTGGCTACATACTTCACTGGCCACATACTTGCACTGGCCACATACTTGCACTGGCCACATACTTGCACTGGCCACATACTTGCACTGGCCACATACTTGCACTGGCCACATACTTGCACTGGCTACATACTTGCACTGACTACATACTTGCTTGCACTGGCCACATACTTGCACTGGCCACATACTTGCACTGACTACATACTTGCACTGGCCACATACTTGCACTGGCCACATACTTGCACTGGCCACATACTTGCACTGGCCACATACTTGCACTGGCCACATACTTGCACTGACTACATACTTGCACTGACTACATACTTGCACTGGCTACATACTTGCACTGGCCACATACTTGCACTGGCCACATACTTGCACTGGCCACATACTTGCACTGGCCACATACTTGCACTGGCTACATACTTGCACTGACTACATACTTGCACTGGCCACATACTTGCACTGACCACATACTTGCACTGACTACATACTTGCACTGGCTACATACTTGCACTGGCCACATACTTGCACTGGCCACATACTTGCACTGGCCACATACTTGCACTGACTACATACTTGCACTGGCCACATACTTGCACTGGCCACATACTTGCACTGGCCACATACTTGCACTGACCACATACTTGCACTGGCCACATACTTGCACTGACTACATACTTGCACTGGCCACATACTTGCACTGGCCACATACTTGCACTGGCCACATACTTGCACTGGCCACATACTTGCACTGGCCACATACTTGCACTGGCCACATACTTGCACTGACTACATATTTGCACTGACTACATACTTGCACTGGCTACATACTTGCACTGACTACATACTTGCACTGGCCACATACTTGCACTGGCCACATACTTGCACTGGCCACATACTTGCACTGGCCACATACTTGCACTGACTACATACTTGCACTGGCCACATACTTGCACTGGCCACATACTTGCACTGACCACATACTTGCACTGGCCACATACTTGCACTGGCCACATACTTGCACTGGCCACATACTTGCACTGACTGCACTGACTACATACTTGCACTGGCTACATACTTGCACTGGCCACATACTTGCACTGACTACATACTTGCTTGCACTGGCCACATACTTGCACTGGCCACATACTTGCACTGGCCACATACTTGCACTGGCTACATACTTGCACTGGCCACATACTTGCACTGGCCACATACTTGCACTGACCACATAATTGCACTGACTACATACTTGCACTGACCACATACTTGCACTGGCCACATACTTGCACTGGCCACATACTTGCACTGGCTACATACTTGCTTGCACTGGCCACATACTTGCACTGACCACATACTTGCACTGGCCACATACTTGCACTGGCCACATACTTGCACTGACTACATACTTGCACTGGCCACATACTTGCACTGGCCACATACTTGCACTGGCCACATACTTGCACTGACTGCACTGGCTACATACTTGCACTGGCCACATACTTGCACTGGCCACATACTTGCACTGACTACATACTTGCACTGACGACATACTTGCACTGACTACATTATTGCACTGACCACATACTTGCACTGGCCACATACTTGCACTGGCCACATACTTGCACTGGCCACATACTTGCACTGGCTACATACTTGCACTGGCCACATACTTGCACTGGCCACATACTTGCACTGGCTACATACTTGCACTGACTAGATACTTGCACTGGCCACATACTTGCACTGGCTACATACTTGCACTGGCCACATACTTGCACTGGCTACATACTTGCACTGGCCACATACTTGCACTGGCCACATACTTGCACTGGCCACATACTTGCACTGGCCACATACTTGCACTGGCCACATACTTGCACTGGCTACATACTTGCACTGGCCACATACTTGCACTGGCCACATACTTGCACTGGCCACATACTTGCACTGGCCACATACTTGCACTGGCCACATACTTGCACTGACTACATACTTGCACTGGCCACATACTTGCACTGGCCACATACTTGCACTGACTACATACTTGCACTGGCCACATACTTGCACTGGCTACATACTTGCACTGACCACATACTTGCACTGGCCACATACTTGCACTGGCCACATACTTGCACTGACCACATACTTGCACTGGCCACATACTTGCACTGGCCACATACTTGCACTGGCCACATACTTGCACTGGCCACATACTTGCACTGGCCACATACTTGCACTGGCCACATACTTGCACTGGCCACATACTTGCACTGGCTACATACTTGCTTGCACTGGCCACATACTTGCACTGACCACATACTTGCACTGACCACATACTTGCACTGGCTACATACTTGCACTGACTACATACTTGCACTGACTACATACTTGCACTGGCCACATACTTGCACTGGCCACATACTTGCACTGGCCACATACTTGCACTGACTGCACTGGCTACATACTTGCACTGGCCACATACTTGCACTGGCCACATACTTGCACTGACTACATACTTGCACTGACGACATACTTGCACTGACTACATTATTGCACTGACCACATACTTGCACTGGCCACATACTTGCACTGGCCACATACTTGCACTGGCCACATACTTGCACTGGCCACATACTTGCACTGGCTACATACTTGCACTGACTAGATACTTGCACTGGCCACATACTTGCACTGGCTACATACTTGCACTGGCCACATACTTGCACTGGCTACATACTTGCACTGGCCACATACTTGCACTGACTACATACTTGCACTGGCCACATACTTGCACTGGCCACATACTTGCACTGGCCACATACTTGCACTGGCCACATACTTGCACTGGCCACATACTTGCACTGACTACATACTTGCACTGGCCACATACTTGCACTGACTACATACTTGCACTGGCCACATACTTGCACTGGCCACATACTTGCACTGGCCACATACTTGCACTGGCCACATACTTGCACTGGCCACATACTTGCACTGGCCACATACTTGCACTGACTACATACTTGCACTGGCCACATACTTGCACTGGCCACATACTTGCACTGACTACATACTTGCACTGGCTACATACTTGCACTGGCTACATACTTGCACTGGCCACATACTTGCACTGGCCACATACTTGCACTGGCCACATACTTGCACTGGCCACATACTTGCACTGGCCACATACTTGCACTGGCTACATACTTGCACTGGCCACATACTTGCACTGGCCACATACTTGCACTGGCCACATACTTGCACTGGCCACATACTTGCACTGGCCACATACTTGCACTGGCCACATACTTGCACTGACTACATACTTGCACTGGCCACATACTTGCACTGGCCACATACTTGCACTGGCTACATACTTGCACTGGCTACATACTTGCACTGGCCACATACTTGCACTGGCCACATACTTGCACTGACTACATACTTGCACTGGCCACATACTTGCACTGGCTACATACTTGCACTGACCACATACTTGCACTGGCCACATACTTGCACTGGCCACATACTTGCACTGACCACATACTTGCACTGGCCACATACTTGCACTGGCCACATACTTGCACTGGCCACATACTTGCACTGGCCACATACTTGCACTGGCCACATACTTGCACTGGCCACATACTTGCACTGGCCACATACTTGCACTGACTACATACTTGCACTGGCCACATACTTGCACTGGCCACATACTTGCACTGGCCACATACTTGCACTGGCCACATACTTGCACTGGCCACATACTTGCACTGACTACATACTTGCACTGACCACATACTTGCACTGGCCACATACTTGCACTGACCACATACTTGCACTGACCACATACTTGCACTGGCCACATACTTGCACTGGCTACATACTTGCACTGGCCACATACTTGCACTGACCACATACTTGCACTGGCCACATACTTGCACTGGCTACATACTTGCACTGGCCACATACTTGCACTGGCCACATACTTGCACTGGCCACATACTTGCACTGGCCACATACTTGCACTGGCCACATACTTGCACTGGCCACATACTTGCACTGGCCACATACTTGCACTGGCCACATACTTGCACTGGCCACATACTTGCACTGGCCACATACTTGCACTGGCCACATACTTGCACTGGCCACATACTTGCACTGGCCACATACTTGCACTGGCCACATACTTGCACTGACTACATACTTGCACTGACTACATACTTGCACTGGCCACATACTTGCACTGACTACATACTTGCACTGGCTACATACTTGCACTGACTACATACTTGCACTGGCCACATACTTGCACTGGCCACATACTTGTACTGACTACATACTTGCACTGGCCACATACTTGCACTGACTACATACTTGCACTGGCCACATACTTGCACTGGCCACATACTTGCACTGGCCACATACTTGCACTGGCCACATACTTGCACTGACTACATACTTGCACTGGCCACATACTTGCACTGGCCACATACTTGCACTGGCCACATACTTGCACTGACTACATACTTGCACTGGCCACATACTTGCACTGGCCACATACTTGCACTGACCACATACTTGCACTGGCCACATACTTGCACTGACTACATACTTGCACTGGCCACATACTTGCACTGGCTACATACTTGCACTGGCCACATACTTGCACTGGCCACATACTTGCACTGACTACATACTTGCACTGGCCACATACTTGCACTGGCCACATACTTGCACTGGCCACATACTTGCACTGGCCACATACTTGCACTGGCCACATACTTGCACTGGCCACATACTTGCACTGGCCACATACTTGCACTGACTGCACTGACTACATACTTGCACTGGCCACATACTTGCACTGGCTACATACTTGCACTGGCCACATACTTGCACTGGCCACATACTTGCACTGGCTACATACTTGCACTGACCACATACTTGCACTGGCCACATACTTGCACTGGCCACATACTTGCACTGGCCACATACTTGCACTGACTACATACTTGCACTGGCTACATACTTCACTGGCCACATACTTGCAATGGCCACATACTTGCACTGGCCACATACTTGCACTGACCACATACTTGCACTGGCTACATACTTCACTGGCCACATACTTGCAATGGCCACATACTTGCACTGGCCACATACTTGCACTGACCACATACTTGCACTGACCACATACTTGCACTGGCTACATACTTGCACTGACTACATACTTGCACTGGCTACATACTTGCACTGACCACATACTTGCACTGGCTACATACTTGCACTGACTACATACTTGCACTGGCTACATACTTGCACTGGCCACATACTTGCACTGGCCACATACTTGCACTGGCCACATACTTGCACTGACCACATACTTGTACTGACTACATACTTGCACTGGCCACATACTTGCACTGACTACATACTTGCACTGGCCACATACTTGTACTGACTACATACTTGCACTGACTACATACTTGTACTGACTACATACTTGCACTGGCCACATACTTGCACTGACTACATACTTGCACTGGCCACATACTTGCACTGGCCACATACTTGCACTGACCACATACTTGTACTGACTACATACTTGCACTGGCCACATACTTGCACTGGCCACATACTTGCACTGACCACATACTTGCACTGGCCACATACTTGCACTGGCCACATACTTGCACTGGCCACATACTTGCACTGGCTACATACTTGCACTGGCTACATACTTGCACTGACCACATACTTGCACTGGCCACATACTTGCACTGGCCACATACTTGCACTGGCTACATACTTGCACTGACCACATACTTGCACTGGCTACATACTTGCACTGGCCACATACTTGCACTGGCCACATACTTGCACTGGCCACATACTTGCACTGACTACATACTTGCACTGGCCACATACTTGCACTGACTACATACTTGCACTGACTACATACTTCACTGGCCACATACTTGCACTGGCCACATACTTGCACTGGCCACATACTTGCACTGACTACATACTTGCACTGACTACATACTTCACTGGCCACATACTTGCACTGGCCACATACTTGCACTGGCCACATACTTGCACTGACTACATACTTGCACTGGCTACATACTTGCACTGGCCACATACTTGCACTGGCCACATACTTGCACTGGCCACATACTTGCACTGGCCACATACTTGCACTGGCTACATACTTGCACTGACTACATACTTGCACTGGCCACATACTTGCACTGGCCACATACTTGCACTGGCCACATACTTGCACTGACCACATACTTGCACTGACCACATACTTGCACTGGCTACATACTTGCACTGGCCACATACTTGCACTGGCCACATACTTGCACTGGCCACATACTTGCACTGGCCACATACTTGCACTGGCCACATACTTGCACTGGCCACATACTTGCACTGGCCACATACTTGCACTGGCCACATACTTGCACTGGCCACATACTTGCACTGGCCACATACTTGCACTGGCCACATACTTGCACTGACTACATACTTGCACTGGCCACATACTTGCACTGGCCACATACTTGCACTGACCACATACTTGCACTGGCCACATACTTGCACTGGCCACATACTTGCACTGACTGCACTGACTACATACTTGCACTGGCTACATACTTGCACTGGCCACATACTTGCACTGACTACATACTTGCTTGCACTGGCCACATACTTGCACTGGCCACATACTTGCACTGGCCACATACTTGCACTGGCTACATACTTGCACTGGCCACATACTTGCACTGGCCACATACTTGCACTGGCCACATACTTGCACTGGCCACATACTTGCACTGACCACATACTTGCACTGACTACATACTTGCACTGGCCACATACTTGCACTGGCCACATACTTGCACTGGCCACATACTTGCACTGACCACATACTTGCACTGGCCACATACTTGCACTGGCCACATACTTGCACTGGCTACATACTTGCACTGGCTACATACTTGCACTGACCACATACTTGCACTGGCCACATACTTGCACTGGCCACATACTTGCACTGGCCACATACTTGCACTGGCCACATACTTGCACTGGCCACATACTTGCACTGACCACATACTTGCACTGGCCACATACTTGCACTGGCCACATACTTGCACTGGCCACATACTTGCACTGGCCACATACTTGCACTGGCCACATACTTGCACTGGCTACATACTTGCACTGGCCACATACTTGCACTGGCCACATACTTGCACTGGCCACATACTTGCACTGGCCACATACTTGCACTGACTACATACTTGCACTGGCTACATACTTGCACTGGCCACATACTTGCACTGGCCACATACTTGCACTGGCCACATACTTGCACTGACTACATACTTGCACTGGCCACATACTTGCACTGGCCACATACTTGCACTGGCCACATACTTGCACTGACCACATACTTGCACTGACCACATACTTGCACTGGCCACATACTTGCACTGGCTACATACTTGCACTGACTACATACTTGCACTGGCCACATACTTGCACTGGCCACATACTTGCACTGGCCACATACTTGCACTGACTGCACTGGCTACATACTTGCACTGGCCACATACTTGCACTGGCCACATACTTGCACTGGCCACATACTTGCACTGACCACATACTTGCACTGACCACATACTTGCACTGGCCACATACTTGCACTGGCTACATACTTGCACTGGCCACATACTTGCACTGGCCACATACTTGCACTGGCCACATACTTGCACTGGCCACATACTTGCACTGGCCACATACTTGCACTGACTACATACTTGCACTGGATACATACTTGCACTGGCCACATACTTGCACTGGCCACATACTTGCACTGACTACATACTTGCACTGACCACATACTTGCACTGGCCACATACTTGCACTGGCCACATACTTGCACTGGCCACATACTTGCACTGGCCACATACTTGCACTGGCCACATACTTGCACTGACTACATACTTGCACTGACCACATACTTGCACTGGCCACATACTTGCACTGACTACATACTTGCACTGGCCACATACTTGCACTGGCCACATACTTGCACTGACCACATACTTGCACTGGCCACATACTTGCACTGGCTACATACTTGCACTGACTACATACTTGTACTGGCCACATACTTGCACTGGCCACATACTTGCACTGGCCACATACTTGCACTGGCCACATACTTGCACTGGCCACATACTTGCACTGGCCACATACTTGCACTGACTACATACTTGCACTGGCCACATACTTGCACTGGCCACATACTTGCACTGGCCACATACTTGCACTGGCCACATACTTGCACTGACTACATACTTGCACTGGCCACATACTTGCACTGGCTACATACTTGCACTGGCCACATACTTGCACTGGCCACATACTTGCACTGGCCACATACTTGCACTGGCTACATACTTGCACTGGCCACATACTTGCACTGGCCACATACTTGCACTGGCTACATACTTGCACTGGCTACATACTTGCACTGACCACATACTTGCACTGGCCACATACTTGCACTGGCCACATACTTGCACTGGCTACATACTTGCACTGACCACATACTTGCACTGGCCACATACTTGCACTGGCCACATACTTGCACTGGCCACATACTTGCACTGGCCACATACTTGCACTGGCCACATACTTGCACTGGCCACATACTTGCACTGGCCACATACTTGTACTGACTACATACTTGCACTGACTACATACTTGCACTGACTACATACTTGCACTGGCCACATACTTGCACTGGCCACATACTTGCACTGGCCACATACTTGCACTGGCCACATACTTGCACTGGCCACATACTTGCACTGACTACATACTTGCACTGGCCACATACTTGCACTGGCCACATACTTGCACTGACCACATACTTGCACTGGCCACATACTTGCACTGGCCACATACTTGCACTGGCCACATACTTGCACTGACTGCACTGACTACATACTTGCACTGGCTACATACTTGCACTGGCCACATACTTGCACTGACTACATACTTGCTTGCACTGGCCACATACTTGCACTGGCCACATACTTGCACTGGCCACATACTTGCACTGGCTACATACTTGCACTGGCCACATACTTGCACTGGCCACATACTTGCACTGGCCACATACTTGCACTGGCCACATACTTGCACTGACCACATACTTGCACTGACTACATACTTGCACTGGCCACATACTTGCACTGGCCACATACTTGCACTGGCCACATACTTGCACTGACCACATACTTGCACTGGCCACATACTTGCACTGGCCACATACTTGCACTGGCTACATACTTGCACTGGCTACATACTTGCACTGACCACATACTTGCACTGGCCACATACTTGCACTGGCCACATACTTGCACTGGCCACATACTTGCACTGGCCACATACTTGCACTGGCCACATACTTGCACTGACCACATACTTGCACTGGCCACATACTTGCACTGGCCACATACTTGCACTGGCCACATACTTGCACTGGCCACATACTTGCACTGACCACATACTTGCACTGACCACATACTTGCACTGGCTACATACTTGCACTGACTACATACTTGCACTGGCCACATACTTGCACTGGCCACATACTTGCACTGGCCACATACTTGCACTGACTGC
Source organism: Cladorhizidae sp. MBARI D1340-BT2 (assembly GCA_028752905.1). Taxonomy (NCBI): domain Eukaryota; kingdom Metazoa; phylum Porifera; class Demospongiae; order Poecilosclerida; family Cladorhizidae; species Cladorhizidae sp. MBARI D1340-BT2. Next base: position 10,340,755 of record JAQNBH010000001.1, read on the forward strand.
ACTGGCTACATACTTGCACTGGCCACATACTTGCACTGGCCACATACTTGCACTGACTACATACTTGCACTGACGACATACTTGCACTGACTAGATACTTGCACTGGCCACATACTTGCACTGGCTACATACTTGCACTGGCCACATACTTGCACTGACTACATACTTTCACTGGCTACATACTTGCACTGACTACATACTTGCACTGGCCACATACTTGCACTGGCCACATACTTGCACTGGCCACATACTTGCACTGACTACATACTTGTACTGACCACATACTTGCACTTACTACATACTTGCACTGGCTACATACTTGCACTGGCTACATACTTGCACTGGCCACATACTTGCACTGGCCACATACTTGCACTGGCCACATACTTGCACTGGCCACATACTTGCACTGACCACATACTTGCACTGGCCACATACTTGCACTGGCTACATACTTGCACTGGCCACATACTTGCACTGGCCACATACTTGCACTGGCCACATACTTGCACTGGCCACATACTTGCACTGGCCACATACTTGCACTGGCCACATACTTGCACTGACTACATACTTGCACTGGCCACATACTTGCACTGGCCACATACTTGCACTGGCTACATACTTGCACTGGCTACATACTTGCACTGGCCACATACTTGCACTGGCCACATACTTGCACTGACTACATACTTGCACTGGCCACATACTTGCACTGGCTACATACTTGCACTGACCACATACTTGCACTGGCCACATACTTGCACTGGCCACATACTTGCACTGACCACATACTTGCACTGGCCACATACTTGCACTGGCCACATACTTGCACTGGCCACATACTTGCACTGGCCACATACTTGCACTGGCCACATACTTGCACTGGCCACATACTTGCACTGACTACATACTTGCACTGGCCACATACTTGCACTGACTACATACTTGCACTGGCCACATACTTGCACTGGCCACATACTTGCACTGACCACATACTTGCACTGGCCACATACTTGCACTGGCCACATACTTGCACTGGCCACATACTTGCACTGACCACATACTTGCACTGGCCACATACTTGCACTGGCCACATACTTGCACTGGCCACATACTTGCACTGGCCACATACTTGCACTGGCCACATACTTGCACTGGCCACATACTTGCACTGGCCACATACTTGCACTGGCCACATACTTGCACTGGCCACATACTTGCACTGGCCACATACTTGCACTGGCCACATACTTGCACTGGCCACATACTTGCACTGGCCACATACTTGCACTGGCCACATACTTGCACTGACTACATACTTGCACTGGATACATACTTGCACTGGCCACATACTTGCACTGGCCACATACTTGCACTGACCACATACTTGCACTGACTACATACTTGCACTGACCACATACTTGCACTGGCCACATACTTGCACTGGCCACATACTTGCACTGGCCACATACTTGCACTGGCCACATACTTGCACTGGCCACATACTTGCACTGACTACATACTTGCACTGGCCACATACTTGCACTGGCCACATACTTGCACTGGCCACATACTTGCACTGGCTACATACTTGCACTGGCCACATACTTGCACTGGCCACATACTTGCACTGGCCACATACTTGCACTGGCCACATACTTGCACTGGCCACATACTTGCACTGGCCACATACTTGCACTGGCCACATACTTGCACTGGCCACATACTTGCACTGGCCACATACTTGCACTGACTACATACTTGCACTGGCCACATACTTGCACTGGCCACATACTTGCACTGGCCACATACTTGCACTGGCCACATACTTGCACTGACTACATACTTGCACTGGCCACATACTTGCACTGGCTACATACTTGCACTGGCCACATACTTGCACTGGCCACATACTTGCACTGGCCACATACTTGCACTGACTACATACTTGCACTGGCCACATACTTGCACTGACTACATACTTGCACTGACCACATACTTGCACTGGCCACATACTTGCACTGGCCACATACTTGCACTGACTACATACTTGCACTGGCCACATACTTGCACTGACTACATACTTGCACTGGCCACATACTTGCACTGGCCACATACTTGCACTGGCCACATACTTGCACTGGCCACATACTTGCACTGACTACATACTTGCACTGGCCACATACTTGCACTGGCTACATACTTGCACTGGCCACATACTTGCACTGGCCACATACTTGCACTGGCCACATACTTGCACTGGCTACATACTTGCACTGGCCACATACTTGCACTGGCCACATACTTGCACTGGCTACATACTTGCACTGGCTACATACTTGCACTGACCACATACTTGCACTGGCCACATACTTGCACTGGCCACATACTTGCACTGGCTACATACTTGCACTGACCACATACTTGCACTGGCTACATACTTGCACTGGCCACATACTTGCACTGGCCACATACTTGCACTGGCCACATACTTGCACTGACTACATACTTGCACTGGCCACATACTTGCACTGACTACATACTTGCACTGACTACATACTTCACTGGCCACATACTTGCACTGGCCACATACTTGCACTGGCCACATACTTGCACTGGCCACATACTTGCACTGACTACATACTTGCACTGACTACATACTTGCACTGGCTACATACTTGCACTGGCCACATACTTGCACTGGCCACATACTTGCACTGGCCACATACTTGCACTGGCCACATACTTGCACTGGCTACATACTTGCACTGACTACATACTTGCACTGGCCACATACTTGCACTGGCCACATACTTGCACTGGCCACATACTTGCACTGACCACATACTTGCACTGACCACATACTTGCACTGGCTACATACTTGCACTGGCCACATACTTGCACTGGCCACATACTTGCACTGGCCACATACTTGCACTGGCTACATACTTGCACTGGCCACATACTTGCACTGGCCACATACTTGCACTGGCCACATACTTGCACTGGCCACATACTTGCACTGACTACATACTTGCACTGGCCACATACTTGCACTGGCCACATACTTGCACTGGCCACATACTTGCACTGGCCACATACTTGCACTGACCACATACTTGCACTGGCCACATACTTGCACTGGCCACATACTTGCACTGGCCACATACTTGCACTGGCTACATACTTGCACTGACTACATACTTGCACTGACTACATACTTGCACTGGCCACATACTTGCACTGACCACATACTTGCACTGGCCACATACTTGCACTGACTACATACTTGCACTGGCCACATACTTGCACTGACCACATACTTGCACTGGCTACATACTTGCACTGGCTACATACTTGCACTGGCTACATACTTGCACTGACTACATACTTGCACTGGCCACATACTTGCACTGGCTACATACTTGCACTGACTACATACTTGCACTGGCCACATACTTGCACTGACTACATACTTGCACTGGCTACATACTTGCACTGGCCACATACTTGCACTGACCACATACTTGCACTGGCCACATACTTGCACTGGCTACATACTTGCTTGCACTGGCCACATACTTGCACTGGCCACATACTTGCACTGGCCACATACTTGCACTGACTACATACTTGCACTGACCACATACTTGCACTGACTACATACTTGCACTGGCCACATACTTGCACTGGCCACATACTTGCACTGACTACATACTTGCACTGGCCACATACTTGCACTGGCTACATACTTGCACTGACTACATACTTGCACTGGCTACATACTTGCACTGACTACATACTTGCACTGGCCACATACTTGCACTGACCACATACTTGCACTGGCCACATACTTGCACTGGCCACATACTTGCACTGACCACATACTTCACTGGCCACATACTTGCACTGACTACATACTTGCACTGGCCACATACTTGCACTGGCCACATACTTGCACTGGCCACATACTTGCACTGGCCACATACTTGCACTGGCCACATACTTGCACTGGCCACATACTTGTACTGACTACATACTTGCACTGGCCACATACTTGCACTGGCCACATACTTGTACTGACTACATACTTGCACTGGCCACATACTTGCACTGGCCACATACTTGCACTGGCCACATACTTGTACTGACTACATACTTGCACTGACTACATACTTGCACTGGCCACATACTTGCACTGGCCACATACTTGCACTGGCCACATACTTGCACTGGCCACATACTTGCACTGGCCACATACTTGCACTGGCCACATACTTGTACTGACTACATACTTGCACTGGCCACATACTTGCACTGGCCACATACTTGTACTGACTACATACTTGCACTGGCCACATACTTGTACTGGCCACATACTTGCACTGACCACATACTTGCACTGGCCACATACTTGCACTGGCCACATACTTGCACTGGCCACATACTTGCACTGACTGCACTGACTACATACTTGCACTGGCTACATACTTGCACTGGCCACATACTTGCACTGACTACATACTTGCTTGCACTGGCCACATACTTGCACTGGCCACATACTTGCACTGGCCACATACTTGCACTGGCTACATACTTGCACTGGCCACATACTTGCACTGGCCACATACTTGCACTGGCCACATACTTGCACTGGCCACATACTTGCACTGACCACATACTTGCACTGACTACATACTTGCACTGACTACATACTTGCACTGGCCACATACTTGCACTGGCCACATACTTGCACTGGCCACATACTTGCACTGACCACATACTTGCACTGGCCACATACTTGCACTGGCCACATACTTGCACTGGCTACATACTTGCACTGGCTACATACTTGCACTGACCACATACTTGCACTGGCCACATACTTGCACTGGCCACATACTTGCACTGGCCACATACTTGCACTGGCCACATACTTGCACTGGCCACATACTTGCACTGACCACATACTTGCACTGGCCACATACTTGCACTGGCCACATACTTGCACTGGCCACATACTTGCACTGGCCACATACTTGCACTGACCACATACTTGCACTGACCACATACTTGCACTGGCTACATACTTGCACTGACTACATACTTGCACTGGCCACATACTTGCACTGGCCACATACTTGCACTGGCCACATACTTGCACTGGCCACATACTTGCACTGGCCACATACTTGCACTGGCCACATACTTGCACTGACTGCACTGGCTACATACTTGCACTGGCCACATACTTGCACTGGCCACATACTTGCACTGGCCACATACTTGCACTGGCCACATACTTGCACTGGCCACATACTTGCACTGACTGCACTGGCTACATACTTGCACTGGCCACATACTTGCACTGGCCACATACTTGCACTGACTACATACTTGCACTGACGACATACTTGCACTGACTAGATACTTGCACTGGCCACATACTTGCACTGGCTACATACTTGCACTGGCCACATACTTGCACTGACTACATACTTTCACTGGCTACATACTTGCACTGACTACATACTTGCACTGGCCACATACTTGCACTGGCCACATACTTGCACTGGCCACATACTTGCACTGACTACATACTTGTACTGACCACATACTTGCACTGACTACATACTTGCACTGGCTACATACTTGCACTGGCTACATACTTGCACTGGCCACATACTTGCACTGGCCACATACTTGCACTGGCCACATACTTGCACTGACCACATACTTGCACTGGCCACATACTTGCACTGGCCACATACTTGCACTGGCCACATACTTGCACTGGCCACATACTTGCACTGGCCACATACTTGCACTGACTACATACTTGCACTGGCCACATACTTGCACTGGCCACATACTTGCACTGGCTACATACTTGCACTGGCTACATACTTGCACTGGCCACATACTTGCACTGGCCACATACTTGCACTGACTACATACTTGCACTGGCCACATACTTGCACTGGCTACATACTTGCACTGACCACATACTTGCACTGGCCACATACTTGCACTGGCCACATACTTGCACTGACCACATACTTGCACTGGCCACATACTTGCACTGGCCACATACTTGCACTGGCCACATACTTGCACTGGCCACATACTTGCACTGGCCACATACTTGCACTGGCCACATACTTGCACTGACTACATACTTGCACTGGCCACATACTTGCACTGACTACATACTTGCACTGGCCACATACTTGCACTGGCCACATACTTGCACTGACCACATACTTGCACTGGCCACATACTTGCACTGGCCACATACTTGCACTGGCCACATACTTGCACTGGCCACATACTTGCACTGACCACATACTTGCACTGGCCACATACTTGCACTGGCCACATACTTGCACTGGCCACATACTTGCACTGGCCACATACTTGCACTGGCCACATACTTGCACTGGCCACATACTTGCACTGGCCACATACTTGCACTGGCCACATACTTGCACTGGCCACATACTTGCACTGGCCACATACTTGCACTGGCCACATACTTGCACTGGCCACATACTTGCACTGGCCACATACTTGCACTGGCCACATACTTGCACTGGCCACATACTTGCACTGACTACATACTTGTACTGACTACATACTTGCACTGGCCACATACTTGCACTGGCTACATACTTGCACTGGCCACATACTTGCACTGGCCACATACTTGCACTGACTACATACTTGCACTGGCTACATACTTGCACTGGCCACATACTTGCACTGACCACATACTTGCACTGGCCACATACTTGTACTGACTACATACTTGCACTGGCCACATACTTGCACTGGCCACATACTTGCACTGGCCACATACTTGCACTGACTACATACTTGCACTGGCCACATACTTGCACTGGCCACATACTTGCACTGGCCACATACTTGCACTGACTACATACTTGCACTGGCCACATACTTGCACTGGCTACATACTTGCACTGGCCACATACTTGTACTGACTACATACTTGCACTGGCCACATACTTGCACTGACCACATACTTGCACTGGCCACATACTTGCACTGGCCACATACTTGCACTGGCCACATACTTGCACTGACTACATACTTGCACTGGCTACATACTTGCACTGGCCACATACTTGTACTGACTACATACTTGCACTGGCCACATACTTGCACTGACCACATACTTGCACTGGCCACATACTTGCACTGGCCACATACTTGCACTGGCCACATACTTGCACTGGCCACATACTTGCACTGGCCACATACTTGCACTGGCCACATACTTGCACTGGCCACATACTTGCACTGGCCACATACTTGCACTGGCCACATACTTGCACTGACTACATACTTGCACTGGCCACATACTTGCACTGACTACATACTTGCACTGGCCACATACTTGCACTGGCCACATACTTGCACTGGCTACATACTTGCACTGGCCACATACTTGCACTGACTACATACTTGCACTGGCTACATACTTGCACTGGCCACATACTTGCACTGACCACATACTTGTACTGACTACATACTTGCACTGGCTACATACTTGCACTGACTACATACTTGCACTGGCCACATACTTGCACTGGCTACATACTTGCACTGACGACATACTTGCACTGACTACATACTTGCACTGGCCACATACTTGCACTGGCCACATACTTGCACTGACTACATACTTGCACTGGCCACATACTTGCACTGGCCACATACTTGCACTGGCCACATACTTGCACTGACTACATACTTGCACTGGCCACATACTTGCACTGACCACATACTTGCACTGGCCACATACTTGCACTGGCTACATACTTGCACTGGCCACATACTTGCACTGGCCACATACTTGCACTGGCTACATACTTGCACTGACTACATACTTGCACTGGCCACATACTTGCACTGGCCACATACTTGCACTGGCCACATACTTGCACTGACCACATACTTGCACTGGCCACATACTTGCACTGACTACATACTTGCACTGGCCACATACTTGCACTGGCCATATACTTGCACTGGCCACATACTTGCACTGACCACATACTTGCACTGACCACATACTTGCACTGGCTACATACTTGCACTGGCCACATACTTGCACTGGCCACATACTTGCACTGGCCACATACTTGCACTGGCCACATACTTACACTGGCCACATACTTGCACTGACTACATACTTGCACTGGCTACATACTTGCACTGACTACATACTTGCACTGGCTACATACTTGCACTGACCACATACTTGCACTGGCCACATACTTGCACTGGCTACATACTTGCACTGGCTACATACTTGCACTGACCACATACTTGCACTGGCTGCATACTTGCACTGGCTACATACTTGCTTGCACTGGCCACATACTTGCACTGGCCACATACTTGCACTGGCCACATACTTGCACTGGCCACATACTTGCACTGGCCACATACTTGCACTGAGCACATACTTGCACTGACTACATACTTGCACTGACTACATACTTGCACTGGCCACATACTTGCACTGGCCACATACTTGCACTGGCCACATACTTGCACTGGCCACATACTTGCACTGACTACATACTTGCACTGGCCACATACTTGCACTGGCCACATACTTGCTTGCACTGGCCACATACTTGCACTGGCCACATACTTGCACTGGCTACATACTTGCACTGGCCACATACTTGCACTGACTACATACTTGCACTGGCTACATACTTCACTGGCCACATACTTGCACTGGCCACATACTTGCACTGGCCACATACTTGCACTGGCCACATACTTGCACTGGCTACATACTTGCACTGACTACATACTTGCACTGGCCACATACTTGCACTGGCCACATACTTGCACTGACCACATACTTGCACTGGCCACATACTTGCACTGGCCACATACTTGCACTGGCCACATACTTGCACTGGCCACATACTTGCACTGGCCACATACTTGCACTGACCACATACTTGCACTGGCCACATACTTGCACTGGCCACATACTTGCACTGGCCACATACTTGCACTGGCCACATACTTGCACTGGCCACATACTTGCACTGACCACATACTTGCACTGACTACATACTTGCACTGGCCACATACTTGCACTGGCCACATACTTGCACTGACCACATACTTGCACTGGCCACATACTTGCACTGGCCACATACTTGCACTGGCCACATACTTGCACTGACCACATACTTGCACTGACTACATACTTGCACTGGCCACATACTTGCACTGGCCACATACTTGCACTGACTACATACTTGCTTGCACTGGCCACATACTTGCACTGGCCACATACTTGCACTGGCCACATACTTGCACTGGCTACATACTTGCACTGGCCACATACTTGCACTGGCCACATACTTGCACTGGCCACATACTTGCACTGACCACATACTTGCACTGACTACATACTTGCACTGACCACATACTTGCACTGGCCACATACTTGCACTGGCCACATACTTGCACTGGCTACATACTTGCTTGCACTGGCCACATACTTGCACTGGCCACATACTTGCACTGGCCACATACTTGCACTGACTACATACTTGCACTGACGACATACTTGCACTGACTACATTATTGCACTGACCACATACTTGCACTGACCACATACTTGCACTGGCTACATACTTGCACTGGCCACATACTTGCACTGGCCACATACTTGCACTGGCCACATACTTGCACTGGCCACATACTTACACTGGCCACATACTTGCACTGACTACATACTTGCACTGGCTACATACTTGCACTGACCACATACTTGCACTGGCCACATACTTGCACTGGCTACATACTTGCACTGGCTACATACTTGCACTGACCACATACTTGCACTGGCTGCATACTTGCACTGGCTACATACTTGCACTGGCTACATACTTGCACTGACCACATACTTGCACTGGCTGCATACTTGCACTGGCCACATACTTGCACTGGCCACATACTTGCACTGGCCACATACTTGCACTGGCTACATACTTGCACTGGCCACATACTTGCACTGGCCACATACTTGCACTGGCTACATACTTGCACTGGCCACATACTTGCACTGACTACATACTTGCACTGGCTACATACTTCACTGGCCACATACTTGCACTGGCCACATACTTGCACTGGCCACATACTTGCACTGGCCACATACTTGCACTGACTACATACTTGCACTGACTACATACTTGCACTGGCTACATACTTGCACTGGCCACATACTTGCACTGGCCACATACTTGCACTGGTCACATACTTGCACTGGCTACATACTTGCACTGACTACATACTTGCACTGGCCACATACTTGCACTGACCACATACTTGCACTGACTACATACTTGCACTGGCTACATACTTGCACTGGCCACATACTTGCACTGGCCACATACTTGCACTGGCCACATACTTGCACTGGCCACATACTTGCACTGGCCACATACTTGCACTGACTGCACTGGCTACATACTTGCACTGGCCACATACTTGCACTGGCCACATACTTGCACTGGCCACATACTTGCACTGGCCACATACTTGCACTGGCCACATACTTGCACTGACTGCACTGGCTACATACTTGCACTGGCCACATACTTGCACTGGCCACATACTTGCACTGACTACATACTTGCACTGACGACATACTTGCACTGACTAGATACTTGCACTGGCCACATACTTGCACTGGCTACATACTTGCACTGGCCACATACTTGCACTGACTACATACTTTCACTGGCTACATACTTGCACTGACTACATACTTGCACTGGCCACATACTTGCACTGGCCACATACTTGCACTGGCCACATACTTGCACTGACTACATACTTGTACTGACCACATACTTGCACTGACTACATACTTGCACTGGCTACATACTTGCACTGGCTACATACTTGCACTGGCCACATACTTGCACTGGCCACATACTTGCACTGGCCACATACTTGCACTGACCACATACTTGCACTGGCCACATACTTGCACTGGCCACATACTTGCACTGGCCACATACTTGCACTGGCCACATACTTGCACTGGCCACATACTTGCACTGACTACATACTTGCACTGGCCACATACTTGCACTGGCCACATACTTGCACTGGCTACATACTTGCACTGGCTACATACTTGCACTGGCCACATACTTGCACTGGCCACATACTTGCACTGACTACATACTTGCACTGGCCACATACTTGCACTGGCTACATACTTGCACTGACCACATACTTGCACTGGCCACATACTTGCACTGGCCACATACTTGCACTGACCACATACTTGCACTGGCCACATACTTGCACTGGCCACATACTTGCACTGGCCACATACTTGCACTGGCCACATACTTGCACTGGCCACATACTTGCACTGGCCACATACTTGCACTGACTACATACTTGCACTGGCCACATACTTGCACTGACTACATACTTGCACTGGCCACATACTTGCACTGGCCACATACTTGCACTGACCACATACTTGCACTGGCCACATACTTGCACTGGCCACATACTTGCACTGGCCACATACTTGCACTGGCCACATACTTGCACTGACCACATACTTGCACTGGCCACATACTTGCACTGGCCACATACTTGCACTGGCCACATACTTGCACTGGCCACATACTTGCACTGGCCACATACTTGCACTGGCCACATACTTGCACTGGCCACATACTTGCACTGGCCACATACTTGCACTGGCCACATACTTGCACTGGCCACATACTTGCACTGGCCACATACTTGCACTGGCCACATACTTGCACTGGCCACATACTTGCACTGGCCACATACTTGCACTGGCCACATACTTGCACTGACTACATACTTGCACTGGCCACATACTTGCACTGGCCACATACTTGTACTGACTACATACTTGCACTGGCCACATACTTGCACTGGCTACATACTTGCACTGGCCACATACTTTCACTGGCTACATACTTGCACTGACTACATACTTGCACTGGCCACATACTTGCACTGACTACATACTTGCACTGGCTACATACTTGCACTGGCCACATACTTGCACTGACCACATACTTGCACTGGCCACATACTTGTACTGACTACATACTTGCACTGGCCACATACTTGCACTGGCCACATACTTGCACTGGCCACATACTTGCACTGACTACATACTTGCACTGACTACATACTTGCACTGGCCACATACTTGCACTGGCTACATACTTGCACTGGCCACATACTTGTACTGACTACATACTTGCACTGGCCACATACTTGCACTGACCACATACTTGCACTGGCCACATACTTGCACTGGCCACATACTTGCACTGGCCACATACTTGCACTGACTACATACTTGCACTGGCTACATACTTGCACTGGCCACATACTTGTACTGACTACATACTTGCACTGGCCACATACTTGCACTGACCACATACTTGCACTGGCCACATACTTGCACTGGCCACATACTTGCACTGGCCACATACTTGCACTGGCCACATACTTGCACTGGCCACATACTTGCACTGGCCACATACTTGCACTGGCCACATACTTGCACTGGCCACATACTTGCACTGGCCACATACTTGCACTGACTACATACTTGCACTGGCCACATACTTGCACTGACTACATACTTGCACTGGCCACATACTTGCACTGGCCACATACTTGCACTGGCTACATACTTGCACTGGCCACATACTTGCACTGACTACATACTTGCACTGACGACATACTTGCACTGACTACATACTTGCACTGGCCACATACTTGCACTGGCCACATACTTGCACTGACTACATACTTGCACTGGCCACATACTTGCACTGGCCACATACTTGCACTGGCCACATACTTGCACTGACTACATACTTGCACTGGCCACATACTTGCACTGACCACATACTTGCACTGGCCACATACTTGCACTGGCTACATACTTGCACTGGCCACATACTTGCACTGGCCACATACTTGCACTGGCTACATACTTGCACTGACTACATACTTGCACTGGCCACATACTTGCACTGGCCACATACTTGCACTGGCCACATACTTGCACTGACCACATACTTGCACTGGCCACATACTTGCACTGACTACATACTTGCACTGGCCACATACTTGCACTGGCCATATACTTGCACTGGCCACATACTTGCACTGACCACATACTTGCACTGACCACATACTTGCACTGGCTACATACTTGCACTGGCCACATACTTGCACTGGCCACATACTTGCACTGGCCACATACTTACACTGGCCACATACTTACACTGGCCACATACTTGCACTGACTACATACTTGCACTGGCTACATACTTGCACTGACTACATACTTGCACTGGCTACATACTTGCACTGACCACATACTTGCACTGGCCACATACTTGCACTGGCTACATACTTGCACTGGCTACATACTTGCACTGACCACATACTTGCACTGGCTGCATACTTGCACTGGCTACATACTTGCTTGCACTGGCCACATACTTGCACTGGCCACATACTTGCACTGGCCACATACTTGCACTGGCCACATACTTGCACTGGCCACATACTTGCACTGAGCACATACTTGCACTGACTACATACTTGCACTGACTACATACTTGCACTGGCCACATACTTGCACTGGCCACATACTTGCACTGGCCACATACTTGCACTGGCCACATACTTGCACTGACTACATACTTGCACTGGCCACATACTTGCACTGGCCACATACTTGCTTGCACTGGCCACATACTTGCACTGGCCACATACTTGCACTGGCTACATACTTGCACTGGCCACATACTTGCACTGACTACATACTTGCACTGGCTACATACTTCACTGGCCACATACTTGCACTGGCCACATACTTGCACTGGCCACATACTTGCACTGGCCACATACTTGCACTGGCTACATACTTGCACTGACTACATACTTGCACTGGCCACATACTTGCACTGACCACATACTTGCACTGACTACATACTTGCACTGGCTACATACTTGCACTGGCCACATACTTGCACTGGCCACATACTTGCACTGGCCACATACTTGCACTGGCCACATACTTGCACTGGCCACATACTTGCACTGACTACATACTTGCACTGGCCACATACTTGCACTGGCCACATACTTGCACTGACCACATACTTGCACTGGCCACATACTTGCACTGGCCACATACTTGCACTGGCCACATACTTGCACTGGCCACATACTTGCACTGGCCACATACTTGCACTGACCACATACTTGCACTGGCCACATACTTGCACTGGCCACATACTTGCACTGGCCACATACTTGCACTGGCCACATACTTGCACTGGCCACATACTTGCACTGACCACATACTTGCACTGACTACATACTTGCACTGGCCACATACTTGCACTGGCCACATACTTGCACTGACCACATACTTGCACTGGCCACATACTTGCACTGGCCACATACTTGCACTGGCCACATACTTGCACTGACCACATACTTGCACTGACTACATACTTGCACTGGCCACATACTTGCACTGGCCACATACTTGCACTGACTACATACTTGCTTGCACTGGCCACATACTTGCACTGGCCACATACTTGCACTGGCCACATACTTGCACTGGCTACATACTTGCACTGGCCACATACTTGCACTGGCCACATACTTGCACTGGCCACATACTTGCACTGACCACATACTTGCACTGACTACATACTTGCACTGACCACATACTTGCACTGGCCACATACTTGCACTGGCCACATACTTGCACTGGCTACATACTTGCTTGCACTGGCCACATACTTGCACTGGCCACATACTTGCACTGGCCACATACTTGCACTGACTACATACTTGCACTGACGACATACTTGCACTGACTACATTATTGCACTGACCACATACTTGCACTGACCACATACTTGCACTGGCTACATACTTGCACTGGCCACATACTTGCACTGGCCACATACTTGCACTGGCCACATACTTGCACTGGCCACATACTTACACTGGCCACATACTTGCACTGACTACATACTTGCACTGGCCACATACTTGCACTGACTACATACTTGCACTGGCTACATACTTGCACTGACCACATACTTGCACTGGCCACATACTTGCACTGGCTACATACTTGCACTGGCTACATACTTGCACTGACCACATACTTGCACTGGCTGCATACTTGCACTGGCTACATACTTGCACTGGCTACATACTTGCACTGACCACATACTTGCACTGGCTGCATACTTGCACTGGCCACATACTTGCACTGGCCACATACTTGCACTGGCCACATACTTGCACTGGCTACATACTTGCACTGGCCACATACTTGCACTGGCCACATACTTGCACTGGCTACATACTTGCACTGGCCACATACTTGCACTGACTACATACTTGCACTGGCTACATACTTCACTGGCCACATACTTGCACTGGCCACATACTTGCACTGGCCACATACTTGCACTGGCCACATACTTGCACTGACTACATACTTGCACTGACTACATACTTGCACTGGCTACATACTTGCACTGGCCACATACTTGCACTGGCCACATACTTGCACTGGTCACATACTTGCACTGGCTACATACTTGCACTGACTACATACTTGCACTGGCCACATACTTGCACTGACCACATACTTGCACTGACTACATACTTGCACTGGCTACATACTTGCACTGGCCACATACTTGCACTGGCCACATACTTGCACTGGCCACATACTTGCACTGGCCACATACTTGCACTGGCCACATACTTGCACTGACTACATACTTGCACTGGCCACATACTTGCACTGGCCACATACTTGCACTGACCACATACTTGCACTGGCCACATACTTGCACTGGCCACATACTTGCACTGGCCACATACTTGCACTGGCCACATACTTGCACTGGCCACATACTTGCACTGACCACATACTTGCACTGGCCACATACTTGCACTGGCCACATACTTGCACTGGCCACATACTTGCACTGGCCACATACTTGCACTGGCCACATACTTGCACTGACCACATACTTGCACTGACTACATACTTGCACTGGCCACATACTTGCACTGGCCACATACTTGCACTGACCACATACTTGCACTGGCCACATACTTGCACTGGCCACATACTTGCACTGGCCACATACTTGCACTGACCACATACTTGCACTGACTACATACTTGCACTGGCCACATACTTGCACTGGCCACATACTTGCACTGACTACATACTTGCACTGGCTACATACTTGCACTGGCCACATACTTGCACTGGCCACATACTTGCACTGGCCACATACTTGCACTGACCACATACTTGCACTGACTACATACTTGCACTGACCACATACTTGCACTGGCCACATACTTGCACTGACTACATACTTGCACTGGCCACATACTTGCACTGGCTACATACTTGCACTGGCCACATACTTGCACTGGCCACATACTTGCACTGGCCACATACTTGCACTGGCCACATACTTTCACTGGCTACATACTTGCACTGACTACATACTTGCACTGGCCACATACTTGCACTGGCCACATACTTGCACTGGCCACATACTTGTACTGACCACATACTTGCACTGACTACATACTTGCACGGGCCACATACTTGCACTGGCCACATACTTGCACTAGCTACATACTTGCACTGGCCACATACTTGCACTGGCCACATACTTGCACTGGCCACATACTTGCACTGACTACATACTTGCACTGGCCACATACTTGCACTGGCCACATACTTGCACTGACCACATACTTGCACTGACCACATACTTGCACTGACTACATACTTGCACTGGCCACATACTAGCACTGACTACATTATTGCACTGGCTACATACTTGCACTGACTACATACTTGCACTGGCCACATACTTGCACTGGCCACATACTTGCACTGGCCACATACTTGCACTGGCCACATACTAGCACTGACTACATACTTGCACTGGCCACATACTTGCACTGGCCACATACTTGCACTGGCCACATACTTGCACTGACTACATACTTGCACTGGCCACATACTTGCACTGGCCACATACTTGCACTGGCCACATACTTGCACTGGCCACATACTTGCACTGGCCACATACTTGCACTGGCCACATACTTGCACTGACTACATACTTGCACTGGCCACATACTTGCACTGGCCACATACTTGCACTGACCACATACTTGCACTGGCCACATACTTGCACTGACTACATACTTGCACTGGCCACATACTTGCACTGGCTACATACTTGCACTGGCCACATACTTGCACTGGCTACATACTTGCACTGGCCACATACTTGCACTGGCTACATACTTGCACTGGCCACATACTTGCACTGGCTACATACTTGCACTGACTACATACTTGCACTGGCCACATACTTGCACTGGCCACATACTTGCACTGGCCACATACTTGCACTGGCCACATACTTGCACTGGCCACATACTTGCACTGGCTACATACTTGCACTGGCCACATACTTGCACTGGCCACATACTTGCACTGGCCACATACTTGCACTGACTACATACTTGCACTGGCCACATACTTGCACTGGCCACATACTTGCACTGGCCACATACTTGCACTGACTACATACTTGCACTGGCTACATACTTGCACTGACCACATACTTGCACTGGCTACATACTTGCACTGGCCACATACTTGCACTGACTGCATACTCATACTTGCACTGGCTACATACTTGCACTGGCCACATACTTGCACTGGCCACATACTTGCACTGGCCACATACTTGCACTGGCCACATACTTGCACTGGCCACATACTTGCACTGGCCACATACTTGCACTGGCCACATACTTGCACTGACTACATACTTGCACTGACTACATACTTGCACTGGCCACATACTTGCACTGGCCACATACTTGCACTGACTACATACTTGCACTGACTACATACTTGCACTGGCTACATACTTGCACTGGCCACATACTTGCACTGACTGCATACTTGCACTGACTACATACTTGCACTGGCCACATACTTGCACTGGCCACATACTTGCACTGGCCACATACTTGCACTGGCCACATACTTGCACTGACTACATACTTGCACTGGCCACATACTTGCACTGACCACATACTTGCACTGGATACATACTTGCACTGACTACATACTTGCACTGGCCACATACTTGCACTGGCCACATACTTGCACTGGCCACATACTTGCACTGGCCACATACTTGCACTGGCCACATACTTGCACTGGCTACATACTTGCACTGGCCACATACTTGCACTGGCCACATACTTGCACTGACTACATACTTGCACTGACTACATACTTCACTGGCCACATACTTGCACTGGCCACATACTTGCACTGGCCACATACTTGCACTGACTACATACTTGCACTGACTACATACTTGCACTGGCTACATACTTGCACTGGCCACATACTTGCACTGGCCACATACTTGCACTGGCCACATACTTGCACTGGCCACATACTTGCACTGGCTACATACTTGCACTGACTACATACTTGCACTGGCCACATACTTGCACTGGCCACATACTTGCACTGGCCACATACTTGCACTGACCACATACTTGCACTGACCACATACTTGCACTGGCTACATACTTGCACTGGCCACATACTTGCACTGGCCACATACTTGCACTGGCCACATACTTGCACTGGCCACATACTTGCACTGGCCACATACTTGCACTGGCCACATACTTGCACTGGCTACATACTTGCACTGGCCACATACTTGCACTGGCCACATACTTGCACTGACTACATACTTGCACTGGCCACATACTTGCACTGACCACATACTTGCACTGACCACATACTTGCACTGGCCACATACTTGCACTGGCCACATACTTGCACTGGCCACATACTTGCACTGGCCACATACTTGCACTGGCCACATACTTGCACTGGCCACATACTTGCACTGGCCACATACTTGCACTGACTACATACTTGCACTGGCCACATACTTGCACTGGCCACATACTTGCACTGGCCACATACTTGCACTGACCACATACTTGCACTGGCCACATACTTGCACTGGCTACATACTTGCACTGGCCACATACTTGCACTGGCCACATACTTGCACTGGCCACATACTTGCACTGGCCACATACTTGCACTGGCTACATACTTGCACTGACTACATACTTGCACTGGCCACATACTTGCACTGACCACATACTTGCACTGACTACATACTTGCACTGGCTACATACTTGCACTGGCCACATACTTGCACTGGCCACATACTTGCACTGGCCACATACTTGCACTGACCACATACTTGCACTGGCCACATACTTGCACTGGCCACATACTTGCACTGACCACATACTTGCACTGGCCACATACTTGCACTGACTACATACTTGCACTGGCCACATACTTGCACTGGCCACATACTTGCACTGGCCACATACTTGCACTGGCCACATACTTGCACTGGCCACATACTTGCACTGACTACATACTTGCACTGGCCACATACTTGTACTGACTACATACTTGCAATGGCTACATACTTGCACTGGCCACATACTTGCACTGGCCACATACTTGCACTGGCTACATACTTGCACTGACTACATACTTGCACTGGCCACATACTTGCACTGGCCACATACTTGCACTGGCCACATACTTGCACTGGCCACATACTTGCACTGGCCACATACTTGCACTGACTACATACTTGCACTGGCCACATACTTGCACTGGCCACATACTTGCACTGACCACATACTTGCACTGGCCACATACTTGCACTGGCCACATACTTGCACTGGCCACATACTTGCACTGACTGCACTGACTACATACTTGCACTGGCCACATACTTGCACTGGCCACATACTTGCACTGGCCACATACTTGCACTGGCTACATACTTGCACTGGCCACATACTTGCACTGGCCACATACTTGCACTGGCCACATACTTGCACTGGCCACATACTTGCACTGACCACATACTTGCACTGGCTACATACTTGCTTGCACTGGCCACATACTTGCACTGACTACATACTTGCACTGGCCACATACTTGCACTGGCCACATACTTGCACTGACTACATACTTGCACTGGCCACATACTTGCACTGGCCACATACTTGCACTGGCCACATACTTGCACTGACTACATACTTGCACTGACTACATACTTGCACTGGCCACATACTTGCACTGGCCACATACTTGCACTGGCCACATACTTGCACTGACTACATACTTGCACTGGCTACATACTTGCACTGACTAGATACTTGCACTGACTACATACTTGCACTGGCCACATACTTGCACTGGCTACATACTTGCACTGGCCACATACTTGCACTGGCCACATACTTGTACTGACCACATACTTGCACTGACTACATACTTGCACTGGCTACATACTTGCACTGCTACATACTTGCACTGGCCACATACTTGCACTGGCCACATACTTGCACTGGCCACATACTTGCACTGACTACATACTTGCACTGGCCACATACTTGCACTGGCCACATACTTGCACTGGACCACATACTTGCACTGACCACATACTTGCACTGGCCACATACTTGCACTGGCTACATACTTGCACTGGCCACATACTTGCACTGACCACATACTTGCACTGGCCACATACTTGCACTGGCCACATACTTGCACTGGCCACATACTTGCACTGGCCACATACTTGCACTGGCCACATACTTGCACTGGCCACATACTTGCACTGGCCACATACTTGCACTGGCCACATACTTGCACTGGCCACATACTTGCACTGGCCACATACTTGCACTGGCCACATACTTGCACTGGCCACATACTTGCACTGGCCACATACTTGCACTGGCCACATACTTGCACTGGCCACATACTTGCACTGGCCACATACTTGCACTGACCACATACTTGCACTGGCCACATACTTGCACTGGCCACATACTTGTACTGACTACATACTTGCACTGGCCACATACTTGCACTGACTACATACTTGCACTGGCTACATACTTGCACTGACTACATACTTGCACTGGCCACATACTTGCACTGGCCACATACTTGCACTGGCCACATACTTGCACTGACTACATACTTGCACTGGCCACATACTTGCACTGGCCACATACTTGCACTGGCCACATACTTGCACTGGCCACATACTTGCACTGGCCACATACTTGCACTGACTACATACTTGCACTGGCCACATACTTGCACTGGCCACATACTTGCACTGACCACATACTTGCACTGGCCACATACTTGCACTGACTACATACTTGCACTGGCCACATACTTGCACTGGCTACATACTTGCACTGGCCACATACTTGCACTGGCTACATACTTGCACTGGCCACATACTTGCACTGGCCACATACTTGCACTGGCCACATACTTGCACTGGCCACATACTTGCACTGACTACATACTTGCACTGGCCACATACTTGCACTGGCCACATACTTGCACTGACCACATACTTGCACTGGCCACATACTTGCACTGACTACATACTTGCACTGGCCACATACTTGCACTGGCTACATACTTGCACTGGCCACATACTTGCACTGGCTACATACTTGCACTGGCCACATACTTGCACTGACTACATACTTGCACTGACTACATACTTGCACTGGCCACATACTTGCACTGGCCACATACTTGCACTGGCCACATACTTGCACTGGCCACATACTTGCACTGGCCACATACTTGCACTGGCTACATACTTGCACTGGCCACATACTTGCACTGGCCACATACTTGCACTGACCACATACTTGCACTGGCCACATACTTGCACTGACTACATACTTGCACTGGCCACATACTTGCACTGGCTACATACTTGCACTGGCCACATACTTGCACTGGCTACATACTTGCACTGGCCACATACTTGCACTGGCCACATACTTGCACTGACTACATACTTGCACTGGCCACATACTTGCACTGGCCACATACTTGCACTGGCCACATACTTGCACTGGCCACATACTTGCACTGGCCACATACTTGCACTGGCTACATACTTGCACTGGCTACATACTTGCACTGGCCACATACTTGCACTGACTACATACTTGCACTGGCCACATACTTGCACTGGCCACATACTTGCACTGGCTACATACTTGCACTGACCACATACTTGCACTGGCTACATACTTGCACTGGCCACATACTTGCACTGGCCACATACTTGCACTGGCCACATACTTGCACTGACTACATACTTGCACTGGCCACATACTTGCACTGACTACATACTTGCACTGACTACATACTTCACTGGCCACATACTTGCACTGGCCACATACTTGCACTGGCCACATACTTGCACTGACTACATACTTGCACTGACTACATACTTGCACTGGCTACATACTTGCACTGGCCACATACTTGCACTGGCCACATACTTGCACTGGCCACATACTTGCACTGGCCACATACTTGCACTGGCTACATACTTGCACTGACTACATACTTGCACTGGCCACATACTTGCACTGGCCACATACTTGCACTGGCCACATACTTGCACTGACCACATACTTGCACTGACCACATACTTGCACTGGCTACATACTTGCACTGGCCACATACTTGCACTGGCCACATACTTGCACTGGCCACATACTTGCACTGGCCACATACTTGCACTGGCCACATACTTGCACTGGCCACATACTTGCACTGACTACATACTTGCACTGGCCACATACTTGCACTGACCACATACTTGCACTGGCCACATACTTGCACTGGCCACATACTTGCACTGGCCACATACTTGCACTGGCCACATACTTGCACTGACTACATACTTGCACTGGCCACATACTTGCACTGGCCACATACTTGCACTGGCCACATACTTGCACTGACCACATACTTGCACTGGCCACATACTTGCACTGGCTACATACTTGCACTGGCTACATACTTGCACTGGCTACATACTTGCACTGACCACATACTTGCACTGGCCACATACTTGCACTGGCCACATACTTGCACTGACTACATACTTGCTTGCACTGGCCACATACTTGCACTGGCCGCATACTTGCACTGGCTACATACTTGCTTGCACTGGCCACATACTTGCACTGGCCACATACTTGCACTGGCCACATACTTGCATTGGCTACATACTTGCACTGACTACATACTTGCTTGCACTGGCCACATACTTGCACTGGCCACATACTTGCACTGGCTACATACTTGCACTGGCCACATACTTGCACTGACTACATACTTGCACTGGCTACATACTTCACTGGCCACATACTTGCACTGGCCACATACTTGCACTGGCCACATACTTGCACTGGCCACATACTTGCACTGGCTACATACTTGCACTGGCCACATACTTGCACTGGCCACATACTTGCACTGGCCACATACTTGCAACTGGCCACATACTTGCACTGGCTACATACTTGCACTGGCCACATACTTGCACTGACTACATACTTGCACTGACTACATACTTGCACTGGCTACATACTTGCACTGGCCACATACTTGCACTGGCCACATACTTGCACTGGCCACATACTTGCACTGGCCACATACTTGCACTGGCTACATACTTGCACTGACTACATACTTGCACTGGCCACATACTTGCACTGACCACATACTTGCACTGACTACATACTTGCACTGGCTACATACTTGCACTGGCCACATACTTGCACTGGCCACATACTTGCACTGGCCACATACTTGCACTGGCCACATACTTGCACTGGCCACATACTTGCACTGACTACATACTTGCACTGGCTACATACTTGCACTGGCCACATACTTGCACTGGCCACATACTTGCACTGGCCACTACTTGCACTGGCTACATACTTGCACTGGCCACATACTTGCACTGGCCACATACTTGCACTGACCACATACTTGCACTGGCCACATACTTGCACTGGCCACATACTTGCACTGACCACATACTTGCACTGGCCACATACTTGCACTGACTACATACTTGCACTGGCCACATACTTGCACTGGCCACATACTTGCACTGGCCACATACTTGCACTGGCCACATACTTGCACTGGCCACATACTTGCACTGACTACATACTTGCACTGGCCACATACTTGTACTGACTACATACTTGCACTGGCTACATACTTGCACTGGCCACATACTTGCACTGGCTACATACTTGCACTGACTACATACTTGCACTGGCCACATACTTGCACTGGCCACATACTTGCACTGGCCACATACTTGCACTGGCCACATACTTGCACTGGCCACATACTTGCACTGACTACATACTTGCACTGGCCACATACTTGCACTGGCCACATACTTGCACTGACCACATACTTGCACTGGCCACATACTTGCACTGGCCACATACTTGCACTGGCCACATACTTGCACTGACTGCACTGACTACATACTTGCACTGGCTACATACTTGCACTGGCCACATACTTGCACTGACTACATACTTGCTTGCACTGGCCACATACTTGCACTGGCCACATACTTGCACTGGCCACATACTTGCACTGGCTACATACTTGCACTGGCCACATACTTGCACTGGCCACATACTTGCACTGGCCACATACTTGCACTGGCCACATACTTGCACTGGCCACACACTTGCACTGGCCACATACTTGCACTGGCCACATACTTGCACTGGCCACATACTTGCACTGGCCACATACTTGCACTGACCACATACTTGCACTGACTACATACTTGCACTGACCACATACTTGCACTGGCCACATACTTGCACTGGCCACATACTTGCACTGGCTACATACTTGCTTGCACTGGCCACATACTTGCACTGACCACATACTTGCACTGACCACATACTTGCACTGGCTACATACTTGCACTGACTACATACTTGCACTGGCCACATACTTGCACTGGCCACATACTTGCACTGGCCACATACTTGCACTGACTGCACTGGCTACATACTTGCACTGGCCACATACTTGCACTGGCCACATACTTGCACTGACTACATACTTGCACTGACGACATACTTGCACTGACTACATTATTGCACTGACCACATACTTGCACTGGCCACATACTTGCACTGGCCACATACTTGCACTGGCCACATACTTGCACTGACTACATACTTGCACTGACGACATACTTGCACTGACTACATACTTGCACTGGCCACATACTTGCACTGGCTACATACTTGCACTGACTACATACTTGCACTGGCCACATACTTGCACTGGCCACATACTTGCACTGGCCACATACTTGCACTGGCCACATACTTGCACTGGCCACATACTTGCACTGACCACATACTTGCAATGACCACATACTTGCACTGGCCACATACTTGCACTGGCTACATACTTGCACTGGCCACATACTTGCACTGACCACATACTTGCACTGGCCACATACTTGCACTGGCTACATACTTGCACTGGCCACATACTTGCACTGGCCACATACTTGCACTGGCCACATACTTGCACTGGCCACATACTTGCACTGGCCACATACTTGCACTGGCCACATACTTGCACTGGCCACATACTTGCACTGGCCACATACTTGCACTGGCCACATACTTGCACTGGCCAAATACTTGCACTGGCCACATACTTGCACTGGCCACATACTTGCACTGGCCACATACTTGCACTGGCCACATACTTGCACTGACTACATACTTGCACTGGCCACATACTTGCACTGGCCACATACTTGTACTGACTACATACTTGCACTGGCCACATACTTGCACTGACTACATACTTGCACTGGCCACATACTTGCACTGGCTACATACTTGCACTGACTACATACTTGCACTGGCCACATACTTGCACTGACTACATACTTGCACTGACTACATACTTGCACTGGCTACATACTTGCACTGACTACATACTTGCACTGGCCACATACTTGCACTGGCTACATACTTGCACTGGCCACATACTTGCACTGGCCACATACTTGCACTGGCCACATACTTGCACTGACTACATACTTGCACTGACGACATACTTGCACTGACTACATACTTGCACTGGCCACATACTTGCACTGGCTACATACTTGCACTGACTACATACTTGCACTGGCCACATACTTGCACTGGCCACATACTTGCACTGGCCACATACTTGCACTGGCCACATACTTGCACTGGCCACATACTTGCACTGGCCACATACTTGCACTGACTACATACTTGCACTGGCCACATACTTGCACTGGCCACATACTTGCACTGGCCACATACTTGCACTGGCCACATACTTGCACTGGCCACATACTTGCACTGGCTACATACTTGCACTGGCCACATACTTGCACTGGACTACATACTTGCACTGGCCACATACTTGCACTGACTACATACTTGCACTGGCCACATACTTGCACTGGCCACATACTTGCACTGGCCACATACTTGCACTGGCCACATACTTGCACTGGCTACATACTTGCACTGGCCACATACTTGCACTGGACTACATACTTGCACTGGCCACATACTTGCACTGACTACATACTTGCACTGGCCACATACTTGCACTGGCCACATACTTGCACTGGCCACATACTTGCACTGACTACATACTTGCACTGACTACATACTTGCACTGGCCACATACTTGCACTGGCTACATACTTGCACTGGCCACATACTTGCACTGGCTACATACTTGCACTGGCCACATACTTGCACTGACTACATACTTGCACTGGCCACATACTTGCACTGGCCACATACTTGCACTGGCCACATACTTGCACTGGCCACATACTTGCACTGGCCACATACTTGCACTGACTACATACTTGCACTGGCCACATACTTGCACTGGCCACATACTTGTACTGACTACATACTTGCACTGGCCACATACTTGCACTGACTACATACTTGCACTGGCCACATACTTGCACTGGCTACATACTTGCACTGGCCACATACTTGCACTGGCTACATACTTGCACTGGCCACATACTTGCACTGGCCACATACTTGCACTGGCTACATACTTGCACTGGCCACATACTTGCACTGACTACATACTTGCACTGGCCACATACTTGCACTGACTACATACTTGCACTGACTACATACTTGCACTGGCCACATACTTGCACTGGCCACATACTTGCACTGGCCACATACTTGCACTGACTACATACTTGCACTGACGACATACTTGCACTGACTACATACTTGCACTGGCCACATACTTGCACTGGCTACATACTTGCACTGACTACATACTTGCACTGGCCACATACTTGCACTGGCCACATACTTGCACTGGCCACATACTTGCACTGGCCACATACTTGCACTGACTACATACTTGCACTGGCTACATACTTGCACTGGCCACATACTTGCACTGGCCACATACTTGCACTGGCCACATACTTGCACTGACTACATACTTGCACTGACGACATACTTGCACTGACTACATACTTGCACTGGCCACATACTTGCACTGGCTACATACTTGCACTGACTACATACTTGCACTGGCCACATACTTGCACTGGCCACATACTTGCACTGGCCACATACTTGCACTGGCCACATACTTGCACTGGCCACATACTTGCACTGGCCACATACTTGCACTGGCCACATACTTGCACTGGCCACATACTTGCACTGACTACATACTTGCACTGGCCACATACTTGCACTGGCCACATACTTGCACTGGCCACATACTTGCACTGGCCACATACTTGCACTGGCTACATACTTGCACTGGCCACATACTTGCACTGGCTACATACTTGCACTGGCCACATACTTGCACTGACTACATACTTGCACTGGCCACATACTTGCACTGGCCACATACTTGCACTGGCCACATACTTGCACTGACTACATACTTGCACTGACTACATACTTGCACTGGCCACATACTTGCACTGGCTACATACTTGCACTGGCCACATACTTGCACTGGCTACATACTTGCACTGGCCACATACTTGCACTGACTACATACTTGCACTGGCCACATACTTGCACTGGCCACATACTTGCACTGGCCACATACTTGCACTGGCTACATACTTGCACTGGCCACATACTTGCACTGGCCACATACTTGCACTGGCCACATACTTGCACTGACTGCACTGACTACATACTTGCACTGGCCACATACTTGCACTGGCCACATACTTGCACTGACTACATACTTGCACTGGCCACATACTTGCACTGGCCACATACTTGCACTGGCTACATACTTGCACTGGCCACATACTTGCACTGGCCACATACTTGCACTGGCCACATACTTGCACTGACTACATACTTGCACTGGCCACATACTTGCACTGGCTACATACTTGCACTGACTACATACTTGCACTGACTACATACTTGCACTGGCCACATACTTGCACTGACTACATACTTGCACTGGCTACATACTTGCACTGACTACATACTTGCACTGGCCACATACTTGCACTGGCCACATACTTGCACTGGCCACATACTTGCACTGACTACATACTTGCACTGGCCACATACTTGCACTGGCCACATACTTGCACTGGCCACATACTTGCACTGGCCACATACTTGCACTAGCCACATACTTGCACTGACTACATACTTGCACTGACCACATACTTGCACTGGCCACATACTTGCACTGGCCACATACTTGCACTGACTGCACTGACTACATACTTGCACTGGCCACATACTTGCACTGGCCACATACTTGCACTGACTACATACTTGCACTGGCCACATACTTGCACTGGCCACATACTTGCACTGGCTACATACTTGCACTGACTACATACTTGCACTGGCCACATACTTGCACTGGCCACATACTTGCACTGGCCACATACTTGCACTGGCCACATACTTGCACTGGCTACATACTTGCACTGACTACATACTTGCACTGGCCACATACTTGCACTGGCCACATACTTGCACTGGCCACATACTTGCACTGGCCACATACTTGCACTGACTACATACTTGCACTGGCCACATACTTGCACTGGCCACATACTTGCACTGGCCACATACTTGCACTGACTACATACTTGCACTGGCCACATACTTGCACTGGCCACATACTTGCACTGGCCACATACTTGCACTGGCCACATACTTGCACTGGCCACATACTTGCACTGGCCACATACTTGCACTGGCCACATACTTGCACTGACCTACATACTTGCACTGGCCACATACTTGCACTGACTACATACTTGCACTGGCCACATACTTGCACTGGCTACATACTTGCACTGGCCACATACTTGCACTGGCTACATACTTGCACTGGCCACATACTTGCACTGGCTACATACTTGCACTGGCCACATACTTGCACTGACTACATACTTGCACTGGCCACATACTTGCACTGGCCACATACTTGCACTGGCCACATACTTGCACTGACTACATACTTGCACTGGCCACATACTTGCACTGGCCACATACTTGCACTGGCCACATACTTGCACTGGCCACATACTTGCACTGGCCACATACTTGCACTGGCCACATACTTGCACTGGCCACATACTTGCACTGGCCACATACTTGCACTGGCCACATACTTGCACTGACTGCACTGACTACATACTTGCACTGGCCACATACTTGCACTGACTACATACTTGCACTGGCCACATACTTGCACTGGCCACATACTTGCACTGGCTACATACTTGCACTGGCCACATACTTGCACTGGCCACATACTTGCACTGGCCACATACTTGCACTGACTACATACTTGCACTGGCTACATACTTGCACTGGCCACATACTTGCACTGGCCACATACTTGCACTGACTGCATACTTGCACTGGCTACATACTTGCACTGGCCACATACTTGCACTGGCCACATACTTGCACTGGCCACATACTTGCACTGGCCACATACTTGCACTGACTACATACTTGCACTGGCCACATACTTGCACTGGCCTACATACTTGCACTGACGACATACTTGCACTGACTACATACTTGCACTGGCCACATACTTGCACTGGCTACATACTTGCACTGGCCACATACTTGCACTGGCCACATACTTGCACTGGCCACATACTTGCACTGACTACATACTTGCACTGACTACATACTTGCACTGGCCACATACTTGCACTGGCCACATACTTGCACTGGCCACATACTTGCACTGACCACATACTTGCACTGACTACATACTTGCACTGACCACATACTTGCACTGGCCACATACTTGCACTGGCCACATACTTGCACTGGCTACATACTTGCTTGCACTGGCCACATACTTGCACTGACCACATACTTGCACTGACCACATACTTGCACTGGCTACATACTTGCACTGACTACATACTTGCACTGGCCACATACTTGCACTGGCCACATACTTGCACTGGCCACATACTTGCACTGACTGCACTGGCTACATACTTGCACTGGCCACATACTTGCACTGGCCACATACTTGCACTGACGACATACTTGCACTGACTACATTATTGCACTGACCACATACTTGCACTGGCCACATACTTGCACTGGCCACATACTTGCACTGGCCACATACTTGCACTGGCTACATACTTGCACTGGCCACATACTTGCACTGGCCACATACTTGCACTGGCCACATACTTGCACTGACTACATACTTGCACTGACGACATACTTGCACTGACTACATACTTGCACTGGCCACATACTTGCACTGGCTACATACTTGCACTGACTACATACTTGCACTGGCCACATACTTGCACTGGCCACATACTTGCACTGGCCACATACTTGCACTGGCCACATACTTGCACTGGCCACATACTTGCACTGACCACATACTTGCAATGACCACATACTTGCACTGGCCACATACTTGCACTGGCTACATACTTGCACTGGCCACATACTTGCACTGACCACATACTTGCACTGGCCACATACTTGCACTGGCTACATACTTGCACTGGCCACATACTTGCACTGGCCACATACTTGCACTGGCCACATACTTGCACTGGCCACATACTTGCACTGGCCACATACTTGCACTGGCCACATACTTGCACTGGCCACATACTTGCACTGGCCACATACTTGCACTGGCCACATACTTGCACTGGCCACATACTTGCACTGGCCACATACTTGCACTGGCCACATACTTGCACTGGCCACATACTTGCACTGGCCACATACTTGCACTGGCTACATACTTGCACTGGCCACATACTTGCACTGACTACATACTTGCACTGGCCACATACTTGCACTGGCTACATACTTGCACTGACTACATACTTGCACTGGCCACATACTTGCACTGGCCACATACTTGCACTGGCCACATACTTGCACTGGCCACATACTTGCACTGGCCACATACTTGCACTGGCCACATACTTGCACTGGCCACATACTTGCACTGGCCACATACTTGCACTGACTACATACTTGCACTGACTACATACTTGCACTGGCCACATACTTGCACTGACTACATACTTGCACTGGCCACATACTTGCACTGGCTACATACTTGCACTGGCCACATACTTGCACTGGCCACATACTTGCACTGACTACATACTTGCACTGGCCACATACTTGCACTGGCCACATACTTGCACTGGCTACATACTTGCACTGGACACATACTTGCACTGGCCACATACTTGCACTGGCCACATACTTGCACTGACTGCACTGACTACATACTTGCACTGGCTACATACTTGCACTGGCCACATACTTGCACTGGCCACATACTTGCACTGGCCACATACTTGCACTGACTACATACTTGCACTGGCCACATACTTGCACTGGCCACATACTTGCACTGGCTACATACTTGCACTGGCCACATACTTGCACTGGCCACATACTTGCACTGGCCACATACTTGCACTGACTGCATACTTGCACTGGCTACATACTTGCACTGACCACATACTTGCACTGGCCACATACTTGCACTGGCCACATACTTGCACTGGCCACATACTTGCACTGACTACATACTTGCACTGGCCACATACTTGCACTGACTACATACTTGCACTGGCCACATACTTGCACTGGCTACATACTTGCACTGACTACATACTTGCACTGGCCACATACTTGCACTGGCCACATACTTGCACTGGCCACATACTTGCACTGACTACATACTTGCACTGGCCACATACTTGCACTGGCCACATACTTGCACTGGCCACATACTTGCACTGACTACATACTTGCACTGGCTACATACTTGCACTGGCCACATACTTGCACTGGCCACATACTTGCACTGGCCACATACTTGCACTGGCCACATACTTGTACTGACTACATACTTGCACTGGCTACATACTTGCACTGACTACATACTTGCACTGGCCACATACTTGCACTGGCCACATACTTGCACTGGCCACATACTTGCACTGGCCACATACTTGCACTGACTACATACTTGCACTGGATACATACTTGCACTGACTACATACTTGCACTGACTACATACTTGCACTGGCTACATACTTGCACTGGCCACATACTTGCACTGGCCACATACTTGCACTGGCCACATACTTGCACTGGCTACATACTTGCACTGGCCACATACTTGTACTGGCCACATACTTGCACTGGCCACATACTTGCACTGGCCACATACTTGCACTGGCCACATACTTGCACTGACTACATACTTGCACTGGCCACATACTTGCACTGGCCACATACTTGCACTGGCCACATACTTGCACTGACTGCACTGACTACATACTTGCACTGGCTACATACTTGCACTGGCCACATACTTGCACTGACTACATACTTGCACTGGCCACATACTTGCACTGGCCACATACTTGCACTGGCCACATACTTGCACTGGCCACATACTTGCACTGGCCACATACTTGCACTGGCCACATACTTGCACTGACTACATACTTGCACTGGCCACATACTTGCACTGGCCACATACTTGCACTGGCCACATACTTGCACTGGCCACATACTTGCACTGACTACATACTTGCACTGGCCACATACTTGCACTGACTACATACTTGCATTGGCCACATACTTGCACTGGCCACATACTTGCACTGGCCACATACTTGCACTGGCCACATACTTGCACTGGCCACATACTTGCACTGGCCACATACTTGCACTGACTACATACTTGCACTGGCCACATACTTGCACTGGCCACATACTTGCACTGACCACATACTTGCACTGGCCACATACTTGCACTGACTACATACTTGCACTGGCCACATACTTGCACTGGCCACATACTTGCACTGGCCACATACTTGCACTGGCCACATACTTGCACTGACTACATACTTGCACTGGCCACATACTTGCACTGGCCACATACTTGCACTGGCCACATACTTGCACTGGCCACATACTTGCACTGGCCACATACTTGCACTGACTACATACTTGCACTGGATACATACTTGCACTGACTACATACTTGCACTGGCCACATACTTGCACTGGCCACATACTTGCACTGGCCACATACTTGCACTGGCTACATACTTGCACTGGCCACATACTTGCACTGGCCACATACTTGCACTGGCCACATACTTGCACTGGCCACATACTTGCACTGGCCACATACTTGCACTGACTACATACTTGCACTGGCCACATACTTGCACTGGCCACATACTTGCACTGGCCACATACTTGCACTGGCCACATACTTGCACTGGCCACATACTTGCACTGGCCACATACTTGCACTGACTACATACTTGCACTGGCCACATACTTGCACTGGCCACATACTTGCACTGGCCACATACTTGCACTGGCCACATACTTGCACTGGCCACATACTTGCACTGGCCACATACTTGCACTGGCCACATACTTGCACTGACTACATACTTGCACTGGCCACATACTTGCACTGGCTACATACTTGCACTGGCCACATACTTGCACTGGCCACATACTTGCACTGGCCACATACTTGCACTGACTACATACTTGCACTGGCCACATACTTGCACTGGCCACATACTTGCACTGGCCACATACTTGCACTGACTGCACTGACTACATACTTGCACTGGCTACATACTTGCACTGGCCACATACTTGCACTGACTACATACTTGCACTGGCCACATACTTGCACTGGCCACATACTTGCACTGGCTACATACTTGCACTGATCACATACTTGCACTGGCTACATACTTGCACTGGCCACATACTTGCACTGGCCACATACTTGCACTGGCCACATACTTGCACTGACTACATACTTGCACTGGCCACATACTTGCACTGACTACATACTTGCACTGGCCACATACTTGCACTGACTACATACTTGCACTGACTACATACTTCACTGGCCACATACTTGCACTGGCCACATACTTGCACTGGCCACATACTTGCACTGGCCACATACTTGCACTGACTACATACTTGCACTGGCTACATACTTGCACTGACTACATACTTGCACTGGCTACATACTTGCACTGGCCACATACTTGCACTGGCCACATACTTGCACTGGCCACATACTTGCACTGGCTACATACTTGCACTGACTACATACTTGCACTGGCCACATACTTGCACTGGCCACATACTTGCACTGGCCACATACTTGCACTGACCACATACTTGCACTGACCACATACTTGCACTGGCCACATACTTGCACTGGCCACATACTTGCACTGGCCACATACTTGCACTGGCCACATACTTGCACTGGCCACATACTTGCACTGGCCACATACTTGCACTGGCCACATACTTGCACTGGCCACATACTTGCACTGACTACATACTTGCACTGGCCACATACTTGCACTGACCACATACTTGCACTGGCCACATACTTGCACTGGCCACATACTTGCACTGGCCACATACTTGCACTGGCCACATACTTGCACTGGCCACATACTTGCACTGACTACATACTTGCACTGGCCACATACTTGCACTGGCCACATACTTGCACTGGCCACATACTTGCACTGACCACATACTTGCACTGGCCACATACTTGCACTGGCCTACATACTTGCACTGGCTACATACTTGCACTGGCCACATACTTGCACTGGCCACATACTTGCACTGGCCACATACTTGCACTGACCACATACTTGCACTGGCCACATACTTGCACTGGCTACTTACTTGCACTGGCTACATACTTGCACTGGCTACATACTTGCACTGACCACATACTTGCACTGGCCACATACTTGCACTGGCTACTTACTTGCACTGGCTGCATACTTGCACTGGCTACATACTTGCTTGCACTGGCCACATACTTGCACTGGCCACATACTTGCACTGGCCACATACTTGCACTGACTACATACTCTTGCACTGGCCACATACTTGCACTGGCCACATACTTGCACTGGCTACATACTTGCACTGGCCACATACTTGCACTGACTACATACTTGCACTGGCCACATACTTGCACTGGCCACATACTTGCACTGGACTACATACTTGCACTGGCTACATACTTGCACTGGCCACATACTTGCACTGGCCACATACTTGCACTGGCCACATACTTGCACTGGCCACATACTTGCACTGGCCACATACTTGCACTGGCCACATACTTGCACTGACTACATACTTGCACTGGCCACATACTTGCACTGGCCACATACTTGCACTGGCCACATACTTGCACTGGCCACATACTTGCACTGGCCACATACTTGCACTGGCCACATACTTGCACTGGCCACATACTTGCACTGGCCACATACTTGCACTGGCCACATACTTGCACTGGCTACATACTTGCACTGGCCACATACTTGCACTGGCCTACATACTTGCACTGGCCACATACTTGCACTGGCCTACATACTTGCACTGGCCACATACTTGCACTGGCCACATACTTGCACTGACTACATACTTGCACTGGCCACATACTTGCACTGGCCACATACTTGCACTGGCCACATACTTGCACTGACTACATACTTGCACTGGCCACATACTTGCACTGGCCACATACTTGCACTGGCCACATACTTGCACTGGCCACATACTTGCACTGGCCACATACTTGCACTGGCTACATACTTGCACTGGCCACATACTTGCACTGG